>CM032359.1:3635346-4356076 GCA_019023105.1 Diglossa brunneiventris | reverse complement strand
ACTTGCTGTCCTTGAACGTCCTGTAGAGCCTGAGGGTGGCAACCAGAAAATCACAAATCAATCCATTATCTGAGCACTAAACTCGCTGGTTTGACAGAGTTCAGAGAAGCTGAAGTGCTCTTCCTCTTCCTCCCAGGAAGGAGTGTGGAGGAAAAACTGCCCCAAGGGATGGGCCAAGTTTTGTGAACCCATCCTCGAGTGCTGAACTGTGCTCCAAAATCCATGCTCTGTGCTCAACAGTATTTTCTAATGATTTTATTAATTATTTGGTTATTTAATATTATTAAAGTTACTTAATATTATTAAACACATCTATAAATCCAATTAATTGATATATTAATTGGATTTATAGATGTGTTTAATAATATTAAATAACTATGGTGAAAAAACCCAGAGATTTTTTTTACTTTTTTTAATGGGTTTTTTTTTACTTTATTTTTGGGTTTTTTTTACTTTTACTTTATTTTTTACTTTTTTTTTACTTTATTTTAATGTTCAGCTGCTTTTGTACTTCCTGTTCCACGTGTGGCTTTATCCACCCAGGCTTCCAGCAGGGTGTGGATGCAGGGAAGGTTTCTTTGCAGATAGTTTGGACAGTAATTTTAATTTTTGTAAATTTTTTTCGTAATTGATTAAGTAATTGTTTTAAAATTAATTTTTGGATAATAATTTTAACAATTTCTGCAGCAGAAAGGAATGCTGAGGGCAACTCCTGGTGCAATTCCTGCATTCCTGGCAGTTCCCAGGAGTTAAAAATCAGGAGTTAACAATTCCAGGAGTTAAAAATTCGGGAATTAAAAAGTCCAGGAGTTACAAATTCAAGAGCTGGCACCACATGATGGAATGAAACCAGGTGGGTTTTGCAGATTCCAGCACTTCCCTGCTAATCCCAGTTATTATTTTGACAGAGCTTGTGGGATGGATCAGCAGAAAAACACTGCAGGATTTGGTTCCTTTGGAAGACATCCATTTCTATTTATATAACACCAATGGTCAGTTACAACTGACCATTAAATAATGCTAAAATTGATGGTTTTAACAAAAATCCCCCCACTTATTTCTTGCCACTTGGACAATATATAATTTATCTAATACACATTTAGTCACTGTTAAAGTTTACAGAATCCAAAATGTAATTTCATGTTTTTAATTGCTTGGTAATTTAAATTACCAAGTACTGAAATATTTCCCTAATTAAGGCAGCCCTGCTGAAAATTTATGGGCATTAAATCTGGCCTAAAATGCACAGTTAAAAAAAATCAAATATTATTTTTCAGCTATCATGGAAGCATAAAGTTTAGACACATGAAAGGACATTATTTCCTAAGTTTAATGACACAATATTTGAATAACTTCTTTATCTATTTCCTTATTCCTTGAAATATTTGCACTTGTTTGGCCACTAATCCAAGCCAGAGCATTTTGTTCTGTTTGAGTTTTGCTTTATGTAAAAGTCAATTTTATTTAGTGCCACTTGGCCTCTCCTGCTCCTTTTGCCTGGTTTAATTCATTTTAATAACCAAACCAGTTATTCTTCAAAGACTTTTCACAAACACAATGAATTAAGAAAACAACCAGTTCATCAGGAATTTTGTCTTTCCCATTCTAGCATCCCAGAGGTTGTGTCCTTGCTCTGAGATTATTTAAACCCACCTTTCATCTATGAGCTCAAAACGGAATCAATCTACTGAAATATTCAAATTTCTGCCCCATTTCCCCCCCCAAAAAAAATTATCCCAGCTGGTCCAAGAAATGGAATAAACAAGTTATTGAATAAACAATAAAGAAGTTGAATAATTTTAGGATAGATACTATAGGAAAACTTCAAATCCCTGTGGATGAGCAAGAGTTTGATAAATCAAATATTTTCTACCAATAGCAAAAGGTTGGACTTTTTGATTTGGAAACCTTCCCAGAGCAGGGTTTCCATGGGATATTAAATGTAATTCAGGGATGGTTGTTGCTGCAAAAGGTGGGAAACACTGCAGGATATGGAAGGAGAAGATGCACAAGTGAAACTCCTTGCGTGCTTCCCTGCTGAAGGATGAAGAGTGGGAATTTCATTGATCAGCCACGAATGTCACTGGCTCCATTAAGAAATGTTTGGAGGCTCAGGCTCTATTTAGGAGTGGGTATTTCTGGGAATGGTGGCTTGGCTGGCCCTGCACTTCCCCTCTCATCCCAAACAGCTCAGCCTTCCAAAAATCCAGAGGCTGGAATGGCCCACAGGGAATATTTGGCTCTGGGCTGGGTTACAGGGAATGTTTCAGGATCCAGGAGCACATCCCGAAGGGAATGGCAGCCAGGCAATGTCGGGCTCCAGTTGTCACCCATGAATCACAGGAGAAGCCACGGGGAATCCCAGGGATGAGCCTGGGAAGGAAACACCCCCTGAGTGCCCAGCCTGGCCACGTGCTTCCCTCTGGATTCATCCCAGGGGTATGGTTTCACCCTGGGTTGTTTGCATCTCCTGAGCAATTTCTGGGAGCAGGACTGATCTCCTAAGGCAGAGGAGTTTTCCAGCTATCTCTGAGGGTGGGATGAGGCAGCCTTGGCTTGGATGCCCTTCAAGGTGGCTTCAGGGATCCTCAGCACCCACTGCTCCATCCTGACCTACAGCATTGAAAGAACTCCCTCTCTTGTCCTCAAAAAAAAAAAAAAAAAGTCCTTGAAAAGCCAGGAATTCACAGAATCACTGGGTTAGAAGAGACTTCCAAGATCACGGAGTCCAATCCCAACACCTCAACTAAACCCTGGCACCCAGTGCCACATCCAGTCTGGTTTTAAACACATCCAGGGATGGTGACTCCACCACCTCCCTGAGCAGGCCATTCCAGAACTTTATCACCCTTTCTGTAAAAAACTTTTTCCTAATATCCAACCTATATTTCCCTTGACGCAACTTGAAACTGAATGTTGTTTATTAGGTGGAAACAACCAAAATGCCCCTTTTATTCCCTGGAGATGTGCTTAGGTTTGGGCAGGGAGATGGTTTTAATGTGTTTGCCCATGAGGAGTCAGGGATGAGGAACTTGAGTTGTCAAATATTCCCTAAAGAGAAATGCTGGACACAGCTGCTTGTTGTCATGGCACTGTGCCATTTCAAAGGATCAAGCCCTGCTTTCCAGCTTCCCTTAGTGGGAAAACTCAGAAATTGGGAAGGAAAAGGAAAAGTAACCCTGAGCAGGGGCAAAGCCAAGTCATGATGAATACATATATGTGTATATATATATATGTATATGTATGTATAAATTCTTGATGGTGAGTCCCAGTGCCTTGTCACTGTCATATTTTCTGAAAAATCCCTTCGCCAGGATTTCTTCTCCTGGGAAGATGAGAAGCCTCAGAGAAAAAACAATATTATCTCATTTGCTTCTCCCTGTTTTGCTGCTTTGGAATGTGGCTGGGGATTGTTTACCAACAGGTGCATGTTTGATTGGTGTCATGTGAATTGTTGTTACTTAATGACCAACACCATCAGCTGTGTCAGACTCTGAGGAGTCAGTCATGAGTTTTTCATTATTCTCTTTTAACCTTCTGTAAGTATCCTTTCTGTATTCTTTAGTATAGTTTTAGTTTAGTATTCTTTAATATAAGTACATAAAATAATAAATCAGCCTTCTGAGAACATGGAGTCAGATTCACTCATCTCTCACCTCGTCCTGGGGACCCCTGCAAATACCACAGTGCCTAAAGGAGCTCCAAGAGAGCTGGAGAGGGACTTGGGTCAAGGGACACAGGGAATGGGTTCCCAGTGCCAGAGGGCAGGGCTGGATGGGATATTGGGAATTAGGAATTGTTCCCTGGCAGGGTGGGCAGGCCCTGGCACAGGGTGCCCAGAGCAGCTGGGGCTGCCCCTGGATCCCTGGCAGTGCCCAAGGCCAGGCTGGACATTGGGGCTTGGAGCAGCCTGGGACAGTGGAAGGTGTCCCTGCCATGGCAGGGGTGGCACTGGATGGGCTTTAAGGTCCTTCCCACCCAAACCACCCTGGGATTCCACATGGATCATCTGGCAGCAGCAGCAAGCTCTGCCCAGCACCTTCCTCCTGCACCACACCTCCATTCCCTTGCAGGAGGGAGCTGAAGGCTTTTCCCTGCCATGGCTGATCCCGTGGGGCTCCCTGGGCCACGGAGGGCCCGGGGCAGGGGGAGTGTGGCAGTCATATTTTCTGGAAAATCTCTTTGCCCAGGATTTTTCTCCTGGGAAGCTGAGAAGCCTCACAAAAAGGAAAACAATTCTTATCTCATTTGCTTCTCCTGCGTTGTGCTCACATGTGCAATGTGTCTGGAGATTGTTTATCCAACTGGTGATTGTTTCATTGGTTTCATGTGAATTGTTTTGATTTATTGGCCAATCAGTGCAAGCTGTGTCAAGGCCCTGGAAGGCGTCACGAGTTTTCATTATTATCTTGTTAGCATTTAGTAAGTATCCTTTCTGTATTCTTTAGTATAGTTTAGTATAGCATTCTTTAATATAATATAGTATCTTGCAATAATAAATCAGCCTTCTGAGAACGGAGTCAGATTCATCATTCCTGCCTCGTGTGGGGAACCCCACAAACCCAGCAGGGCAGGTACCTGACGATGAAGTCGGAGTGGGCGCTCTGCATGATCTGCTTCTCGGAGCGGATGTGCTCCTGCTGCCGCGTGTCCACGATGTGCCGCTTCTTCAGGATCTTCATGGCAAACGTCTTGGCCTCCTCGCTCTTCAGCTGCACCTGGGAGGACAGGACAGGGTCACACACAGGCCACAGCCCCGCTGGAGTCCCACCTCCCTGCCAGCAATCCCACCTGCCTGCCTCCCAGGAGTTCCTCCCACCTCTCCAGTCATGATCCAGGTTTGTAACTGCGTGATTACTGCTAAAAAAGACATTTCTAAATGTCACATTGTTAGGGAAAAGCCAAATGTGGGTGTTGCTCTGGGGTCTGTAAAAACCCAGAGCACTGGGAATATTTTTCTGACCCTGACCCCCAGAGGAGCACTGACTTTGACCCTCATTCATGGAGAAAGTTTCCCAGAATTCAGATACACTGGAACCCACAAAAGTGTGCAATAGATTATAGAGAGCGTGCAGGTGTTATCACTTGGTGAGAATTTAGGGTTTGGGATTTTTAGTGTGTTGTGGATGGAAGCAAGATGGAGGCACAGGGTGTCATCCTGGGTTTCTTCTTCATGCTCTCCTCCTCCTTCTCCATGGGTTTGGGTGGCATTTTGTAATTGGGCAGAAAAGTCCCCATTGCAGCTCTTTGGATCAGTTATTGGGTTAAAGGGAAAATAATCCAGGTGACAGCTCTTAATTGGACAGTTTAGTCTGAAAAGCCCTTGTACCAAGAGATTGTTGGCCATTTTGTGCCTTGCTGCCAAACTCATGGTTGTGACACTGTTTTACTGAAAAGAAATAATAAACACCTGAGTCTGAACATGAATTACTGTCTCAAACGCCTTCAATCCAGACCCAGAGAAACAGATGACTGGAAACAGGCAATTGGTACCACCACAGGGTCGGGAGATGTTGCCAGTTAACATCTGGCTTCCCCAGCCCCTTTTCCTCCAGGTCACCCCACCTGTGCTGGCTCTGGCTGGGAATTGCAGAGCTGGATGGCTGCAGAGGATGAGCAGACCTGGCTTCCAGCAGCACTGGGCAGGGATGGCAGGGCTGGGATGCCTGCAGAGGATGAGCAGACCTGGCTTCCCAGCAGCACTGGGCAGGAATTGCAGGGCTGGGATGCCTGCAGAGGATGAGCAGACCTGCTTCCCAGCAGCACTACCCGTTCATGGCTTGGCTTCTCACCTTAAGCCTCTGCCCCTATTTTTAGCCTGGTTCCCCAAGCTGAGGCTGACAGGAGCTGTTTGCTTGCTCCCAGGGTAACCCTGGCAACTTCTGAACCCTGAGCCACCCCGAGGGGCAGGTCCCTATCCTAAATCCATCTGGAAGGCAGCCAGCCTTCCCATCCTGGCCAACCCTCTCAAAGAAACCCCGTTGTTGACCTCCCAGGCCTCCAAGTCTGCTGAATTCCCCCAGCAGCTGCTCACAACAATATTCCAGTGAGGTGCTTCCCCCTGTGGAGCACGAGGGTGCCATCTGGCAACTTCTGTTTTGGTGTCCTTGCAGGAATTTGGCTTCTGCCAGAGGGAAGCAGCTTGGCTGTCACTGAGCCCTGTCAGAAACCCAGGCTGCCTTTAGGGTTAGGAGGCAACGCTCACACAATCAGAATTGATTTAATGCCAGATCTGGTTTTGTATTGTTTTCCTGACAGGCATGTGGGTGGATATGAGACATGGCACCTTTGTAGGACCATGGAATGTGCTGAGTTGGAAGAGCCCCTCAAGGATGATCCAGTCCCACTCCTGGCCCTCAGACACCTCAATAATCCCACCACCTTCCCAGGAGTGTCATCCAAACTTTCCCCATGGCTTTTCCCAGGCCACACATCCTGAACTTGAAGAGTTTCTTGTCCACCTGCTTTGTTCTGGTGTGGTTCAGGGATCAGGGAAACACCAGGAGGGTGGGATCCCAGTGGAAACACCAGGAGGGGTGGGAGGGGATCCCACAGAAATACCAGAAGGGATAGGATCCCCAGGGAAGTATCAGGAGGGATGGGATCCCTAGGAAAATACCAGGAGGGATGGGATCCCCAGGGAAACACCAGGAGGGATGGGATCCCCAGGGAAACACCAGGAGGGTGTTTCCAGGAGCCATATGAACACCAGGAGGAATAGTGCAACAGGATGGGTTTTAAGCTCCCTTCCACCACTCTGGAATTCAAAAAAAGGCAGGAAAAAAGGAGAGATGCAGCCTCTCTGGCTTTTCCATATCTTTGTTTCATAGGATCACAGCTGGCTCCTCCTTTTGGAACCACTCCAAAATCCTTCCTTTGCTTTATGGTTTTAAACTTCTGCAGTTCCCAGGACACACAGAGAACACCAGGCCTGATTTTTGTCTGTTTTTTAACACTTAACACAGAAATAAATATGTTTTTACACCTTGATGCTTTCTCAGGCTGGCTGGGAAAATGGGTATTGAGGAGATGAAACCCAGAGCTCAATGGAAAAGAGGAAAAAAAAGAGTTCTGTGTTTCTTACCCTTCCTCCTTCCCTGCCTGTATTCCCTATAAATCATCCCTATGTGTGTGATATACAGTCTGCAACTCCTGTGCTGACCCAATCCCAGCTGACCTTGGGAAAGTGGAAATTTTCATAAATACTTCCCAGGATGCAGAGAAAGCCCCCAGAGAAGGATTTATTTCTGTGACTGAACATTCCAAGATGTTTCCAAGGGCTGGAGGCACAGGACACAAGGAATGGGTTCCCACAGCCAGAGGGCAGGGCTGGATGGGATATTGGGAATTAGAATTGTTCCCTGGCAGGGTGGGCAGGCCCTGGCACAGGGTGCCCAGAGCAGCTGGGCTGCCCCTGGATCCCTGGCAGTGCCCAAGGCCAGGTGGACTTTGGGGCTTGGAGCAGCCTGGGACAGTGGAAGGTGTCCCTGCCATGACAGAGGTGGCACTGGATGGGCTTTGAGCTCCCCACTCACCACAGTTTCCCTCTGAATCTCCAAAACAAAGATGTTCATCCAAGGGAGTTTTGCTTCCTGTGAAACTCTTCCAATAGAAAGGAGGCAGAAATCCACGCTTTGCTGAAACGTGGCTATTTCCCCACCACCTTAAATAAGAACTGACTCAACAGCAGCACTTTAGGAGCTAAATTCCGAGTGCTCCTGCTTGCTGGCCATTGCCAAGGTCCTGCAATTTCCCTCTTTCCCAGCTTCATCTGGGGGAACCAACCAAAATAGCAGCAGCTGTTGCTGAGAGCAGCATTTGCAAGCTGAGCTTTCCTAATCCTGACAGCTGCACACACAGAGTGACTGCTCCTGTCCCAGCAAGAGGGGACAGCCTGCTCTTCCTACTGAAGGGATTCCTCTTCTCCCAGGATGGAAGAGAATTCCCCAAAATCAGCCAGAGGGGTGGTCAGGGTCTGCTCCCGGGGAACAGGACAGGACAAGGGGAAAGGGCCTCAAGCTGGGCCAGGGGAGGCTCAGCTTGGACAGCAGCAGGAATTTCTGCATGGAAAGGGTGCTCAGGCCTTGGCAGGGGCTGCCCAGGCAGCTTTGCAGTGCCCATCCCTGCAGGTGTCCCAGCAAGGGCTGGAGGTGGCACTCAGTGCTCTGGGCTGGGGACAAGGTGTGGCACTGGGCACAGCTGGGACTCCATGGGCTGGCAGGGATTTTCCAGCCTCAGTGATCCATGAGGATTTTTAGGAGCCTTTCCACATTTCCCTAAGGCCAGATTCAGCCTCTCTCCTCACCTAAGTTTAGAGAGAAATGAGAATTTGCATATCCAAATTAGATTCCCACTCCCTATCTCAGGCCAGCATTGATTTAGGGTTGGCTACAGAGCACACTGTGCTGGGTTAGGCTGGAAAATAAGTCAAGACTTAAATAAACCCCACCTAAGACATGGCTCAGGGTGGTTGTGGCTGCTGCTGGATCCCTGGAAGTGCCCAAGGCCAGGCTGGACATTTGGAGCAGCCTGGGACAGTGGAAGGTGTCCCTGCCCGTGGCAGGGGTGGAATTTTGGAGCTTTAAGGTCCATTCCAACTCAAAGCATCCTGGGATTCTGGGATTTTAGGAGAAGATGGGAAGAAAAATAATGGAGTAAAAGTGAATTTGGAAGGATGAATTCTTCAAAATTAATTCCAAGTGGGCAGCAGGGTGGAAACTGTCCATGACAGTGACTTTATTTTTTTTTAATTAACCCAGATTCCACTGGTTGGGAAAGCCCTACATTTCCTATCCCAATTGGAGCACTATGGGACTCTATAGAAAATGATCTGCAAAATTATACACTAAGAAGACACTCAAAAAAGCAAATTTAGCAATTTTTAATCAAATACTCAACTGTGCTAAACCCCTTTAACTCCACATCCTGACCTCTGCACTGAAAACTGATTTTTGCTGCTTGACAACAAACACAGCCAAGTTTTTTATGAGTAAAAGGCAAATATATGAAATTTTTTGTCTCTCTATAAAGCCCAGAGGTACAAATGATTTTGCAGAAATGTCTGGAAGCAAAAGGCTGAAAAGCAGTGAGGATTGTCAAGGGTTTCATGCAAAAAATCATTCAAAGGAAAAGTAAATAGAAGAAGAAGGGATTCTATGGCTAAGGTATGTGGGAAATGGAAAAACCCAGTGCTGTGGGTCTTGGAAATATCAAATGGAGCTAAACTCCAACAATCCCACACATGATCCTTCTCTGCTTCCCAGTTTGGATTTGTCTGAAATAAAAAACCTATTTTTATGTTTAATTCCTGCCTCCAGCCGGAGCTGAAATCTCTGGCTCAGCTCATATCCTGCTCCAGCCTCTGCCCAGATTTGATGGGCTCCCAACACATCCCATCTTCCAAACGTTGCCAAGACCCTTTCCATGAACAGACAAGCCCAAGGATGTGTTTCCATCTACAAAAGATGCATTTAATTTCAACAGGAGTTCAAAATCCAGGGAAAATTAAAACATGGCCCTACAGTGGTGTGATAAATGTTGGGAAAGGATGGAAAAAAAGGGTCAGATCATCCCCATGATTTTGCTGAGCTCGAAAGAGTGATGTTGTCAGATGAGTTTGGGATTTCCTTGAGTATTCAGTCTCAAATTCCTCACTGAAATCCCCAACTCTTTCCGCCTTCATAGCAACAATAAGATCCATTCTTTCAAAAGCTAAAAAATTCACAGAATCCTGGGATAACTGAGGCTGGAAAATCCTCCTAGCCAAGCTGTGCCCAGTGCCCACCTTGTCCCCGCCCAGAGCACTGAGTGCCACCTCCAGCCCTTGCTGGGACACCTGCAGGGATGGCACTGCAAAGCTCCTGGGCAGCCCCTGCCAAGGCCTGAGCACCCTTTCCATGCAGAAATTCCTGCTGCTGTCCAAGCTGAGCCTCCCCTGGCCCAGCTTGAGGCAATTCCTGACAATTAAACCCAAAAATTAGGAGATTTTCAAGAGAAAAATTACCTTTCTAATAAAAAAACTGCATTACCTAGGAAAAGGAGCTGGCTTGGGAATTGGAAACTGGGCACAATTGGCAATTTCCACCAATAAATATCTGGTTCTGCATCTGTCAGCCTATCAGAAGACAGCTGCAGTGGGTTTTTCCTCGTTATCTAATTAATTCACGAATGGCTTTGTTTACAACACAGGCTGGAGGCTGGAAGAGTTTTAATTGCACTTCAGAAGCTGGGGCCAGATTTCTCCAAAACCCAAATAAAGCTGAAAAATTCCATTGTGTCCACTTTGTACAGAGCCCGTAAAACGTGGCTGTGACGTTTTTGTGCATTTATTTATTTGTGTCTTTAGAAATCCCCATATTGCAAAGGAATTTTGCTTTTTGGGGCCACCACACGGCCAGAAGGAGTGCAGAAGATAAGGATGTGATTTTTAGTCTCCCTGTGCTCAGCCATCACCTACAGGCACCAATTCCATGGAAAAAATGACTCCAATCCTGGATATTCAGCTACTCCAATGTATTTATTTCAGAGCTGTCAAAAATAACCTTGATTTAAACCCAGAAGAACTGACCTGGAGCAGATGCTCAGGAGCACAGGACTTGAGTGAAAAGGAATTAAAGAAGAAAGCCAAGAGCAATAAAGGTGAGCAGAGATGATTTCTGAGGGCTGGGGACACCTGCCCGCCATCCCTGTCACAAGAGGTGACATTCCCTATGCCAGTGGCACTTGAAATTCCTATTTTCCTGATGTTAATCCTGGATCTCCACCTCAGAAGATGCTCAGCTGACATAAAGCAGGGAGGCTGAGCTGTAAAAAGGAGTGGATGAATCCCAAAAAGTCCTCCCCTGCCTTTTACTGTGGCTCCTCCAACCCTGGATGATTTATCCCTCAAGAAAACCCAGATAAAAGTCAATTGCATAGCCCAGTTTGGGATGAAAGGGGCATCCATAAGGATGTTGGAAGAGGCACCAGGGAGCCACCAAAAAACTGAGCAAAAACCACTCATTCCAAAGCTTTGGAATTTTTTCCCTGAGATACAGGAAACAAAACTACCTGGAAAATCAAGACAAAAGGGGATTTCCATGTGTAATATCCGTGGAATTGAAAATAATTTCTATTTTAGGCCGTCTGACCTAAAAGCCATATCCTTGGGCATGGGGCCATGGAAAGGGCGACCTCTCTAAGGCACCAGCATTCCCAGAGGAGTCTGGAAAACCACATCCATGGAATGTTGGTCCTTCTTGGCCAATCCCAGCCCCAGACATTCCAGCTGCCCCCCTGCCACCACCAGTTGCCCTCTCCAGTGGTGACGTTCTGAGGCTTTGTGCCCAAAGCTATAAAATCCCTTTTCCTTGCCACATCCTTCACTCTTTGGATCCATTTTACTCCTGGAAAGCACAAAAAGTGTGAATGTTTTCCAGGAACATTCCTGCACTTCCATATTCAGGCAATAAAAGAGCCAATTCCTCCAATATATTTTACATTTTTAGCCCGAAGCAATAAACCATACTTTTAATGGAGGAGGTGGAAGCATGAGGCAGCAATTCCAGTTTTGACAAAAGGAATATATTTTCTTGGCTTTCTAACAAAATTTCCTTCTGTGGTAAAGAAAAACCAACAAAATCTGGTGTGCTGAGCTACACTTTTAAATATGTTTTATCTGTGTGCAGATCAGAGCTACAAAAAATGAGTTTATCCAGCATTTTCCTGCTCAGGAGAGGGGCACCTGCCTCTGGAAGAAACCTCTGGGAATGTTTTTTCCCACCTCAGGTGGCTCCAGGGCTTCTTGGAGGCTTTTGGGGTGTGAATATCTGCTCAGAATGGAATATTTCTACTCGAGCTGACATCTTGAAGGGACAGAGCACCTCCTGCTCCTCTTCTCTCCTGGGCCAGGGTCTCACATACCAGGGTGGAGTTTTTGTCATTTTAAGGCTGTCCATGTCACCTGGCCATGGCCACTGGTGTGGGTCCCACCAGCAACTCCTCATGGACACAAACCCGCGAACACCTCCCCAGGAACACCTTGACGTTGGCAAAACCCCTTAAAAATGAACCCAAAACCTTCCCAGGCTCCAGCCTAAGCCCCACTGGTGGGTTCCTCACTACAGGGTGTGGAGCCAGATGTTATTTAGGGGGCAAATCCCTGGTGCCAGGAGAGGAGAGAGGGACTTCAAAAGAGAGGTTGAGCATGACCTCCTGCTCTAAAGCATCCTCAGCAGGTGACTCCTTCAAAATACTCATAAATTAAATATTCATAAACAAAATAATCACACATTAAACTCTAAACCCCAGGAAGGGCCCACAGACATTCTTTCCTCCACAGGATTTCACATCCAGCCAGGAAAAGTCAGGAAAAAACCACAGAAAGGAGCAAGCTGAGCTTTGCACACCAAATCTCCTCCTTACAGCACAAATAACCATCAAAACCACCTGGTTTTGCCCATTTTACTATTCTTCAGTTCCCACAGGGTTATGGAGTGGAGGCTTCCCCAAGGTTTTGTGGTGGCAACAGTGACTCTGTTCCCCCTGTGCCCGGGCTTGCAGGAGTTCCTGACATTCTGCACGAGTGTCCAGTGTCCAGAGCTCCTCCTGGTGTAACCCAACTCCCTCTTCCTACTCCAAGGTTTTGTGTTGCCTTGGTGCTGCAAACAGCTCGCCTCTGGCTCTGGCTCTGCTTTAAAGGAGACCACAGAGCTCCAAAGCTCCAAGCAGAGCAAAAAGCAGGCTTGGATTTTGTCTTTTCTGCACAAACCAGGCCCTGTCTGGGCTGTGTTGTCATGGGTCGGGTGCTGAATATTCAGCTTTGAGGATAACCAAGTGCAACCACTCTAGAACTGAATAAAAAATGTGTAGGAGAGGCTTTCTACTGTTAGTCTGAATCTGGTTAAATAAGATTTTAAGTTGCTCTTCCAATCCCAGCACTCATCCAATTCTCCAGGTTGTTTTTAGAAGGCCATAAATCAATGCCATAAACCACTTAAGAGAGAGAGGAGATGTGTTCAGATGTTCCTCACTCAGCCTAGGACATAAATCCTCCTTGGCTACTGCAAAGCATTTATTGGTACATTTTTTATGTCTCAGGAAATGTAAGTCAGTTTTCTTCACTAGCTAATCCCAGCAGATCATTTTTCTCAGGGTTATTGGGGTGTGATAACAAAGAAAATTAAGCTTTTAACACAGCAGTTGCATGAGGATGTCACACAAAGAAGAAGAGGTCACCTACCAGCTCCACTCTCCCGAAGCCTCCGACTCCCAGGGTGTCGATGATGTTGAAATCCGACAGTTTCAGGTTGGCAAAGAAGGCAGCTTCGGCTTCGTATCTGGAGGTTTTGAGGCGAAAAAACGGAAATTTCTTAGAGGCGCAAACCTGAGCAGCGCGCGCCGCCGCCGCCCCCGAGCTGTGGGAGCCTGGGCCAGCCTTTACCTGCTGCACTTCCATCTCAGCTCTCAAAATTCACTTTTCTGCTGCTCCCAATCCCAGCATGACTCCGGAGGGCACGGTTTTCCAAATTTTCCAATTTAATGTGTTTGGGGTTTTTTTTCCATAGCAAACATCCCTACTGAGGGTGTAAAGCCAACGCCTGGCACCGCAATGCAGCCCCCAAGGCTGGGCACTTTCTAGCCATCTTCTCCTGGCTGAGGTTTGCTTGTGAATATTTTGGTGTCTTTAAGGATTTTTGGAAGATAGAAGTCTCTCCTAGGAGTTTCTCATATCCACAGGCTGGCAGCAGTTTCTATAAATGTTTATTGGAAGTGGCAGGATCACTAAAGGTCTCTGGAGAGAAATCCCAGCCAGGTTTTATGAAATCAGATCTGATAAGCTGCAAATGCCTGAAATGAATGACTTCAGGCACAGATCAACATTCCTATAAGGAGATCTTCACTTGTTCTCCTCCTATAAACCCACTCAGAGCAGCCATCCCAAGCCAGGAAGTCCCAAAATCCTGATGCTCTCTGTTTATCCCCACAACACCACGCGCCTGAGTAAGGAACACGCAACTCCAACCCGAGCAAGCCTGCCAGAATCAGCTTCCCATGCCTGTCCATGACCATAATCCCCCCAAAATAGCTCCTTGTTAAGGTTTAGGGTATTTTTAGAAAGGCTTGGAGGGGAAATGGATGAGCAGGATCCGCCCCCTCCATAAAATGTGACATTTGTCTGCCAGAGAGTCCCTGGGCGTGTCCGACCTTTGGCTGTGTGCGACTTTATGGGAAAAGAGTTGGCTGGATTATGGAGGGAGGCCTGGAGTGTGCAAGGCTTTATTTCAGCTGGAATAATTGCAATTAACAGTAGGGCATAATCACTGGAGGCTTTGCTGGTGCAGGGTAACGGCAGTGGGAAGATGAGCCACCATCCCACTCCCGAGGCCACCTGGCCAGCTTTGGGACATTCCCACCCGGATTATTTCATTACCAGATTCCCTTCAAACCACCTCCTCTGCTCTATTTAGAACCTCAATGCCAATGGGGGATTGAGAGCAAAACTCCATCATTTTCCAAGTGAAAAGAGAAACCTACAAATAGGAGTCCAACAATGTGAAAGGTCACATCACAAAGCCCCAAACCTGAGGCAATAAAGCACAATTTTCTCCCAGGGAGTGCTGTCAACAAATGACTTCAGCTCTGCTTTGTTTTTTTTTATGCTGTCACCAGATCCTGTGGGTGACCTTGCTCCTGATGCATCTGACTTTGGAAGCCAATCAGCTCAGAGCCTGCTGTGAACTTGGGATAACCTTGTGTGCCACAGCTGCTCATTGATCCCTCCGTGCTCATCACGAGGTGAATGCTGAGCTGGCACTAAAAAAGGATTGAAATGTCCCCTTCCAAAGCACAGCACAGCCATCATTTCAGGGCTGACAGAGCAGTGAGCGCCTCTCCTTTCCATGATGAATGGACAGAGCAGTTGAACACCGTTAATGATTTCTAATTGCCAGGAAGATGAAATCCCAGCATGGAAAATTTCCTGCCAATGCACAAATAGAGGTGAAATTTCAGGGTCAGGGTCACACCATGGTCTGAGTTGGAAGGGACCTTCAAGACCATCTGATTTCAACCTCCCTGCCATGGGCAGGGAAACCTTCCCGGGTAAGGAAGCTGAAATCTTCTGGATTTGCATTGAAACATGTCAAAAAAACCCTGTATTATTTTGCTTAGAAAAATACTTGCTGCATTCTTGGCATTGCTTTGGGAAATCCCTTGGCTAATTCCCTCTGCCACACTCCTTGGATGTAGTGAGAACACACAAGTGCAGCAAAGCAGATGAGACAAACTGGATGCATTTCTTTTTCTAAATACAGTGCAACAAACCTCCAAACCCCAAAAGAAATGCCAAAAATATCCAGTGAAACCAAAACACAGGTAAAATCAAGCAAACAAACCCTTCCCATGCCCACTAACAACAGTCCCACTGGAATTCTGTTTTATTGCCAGGTACAAAAGCCCAAGTCCACTTAAACACCAAATTCCTGTAAATCAGGTCGTTATGCATTCCAAACCTGCTAAGCTAGAGGAGAAATATCTTCAATAAAAAGATGAAAATGCAAATATTCCCAAGCTAAATCAGAACCCAGGGGTATGATCCTCATCATGGAGTTTAGAATTCCTTCCAAATTCCTGAAGCTGAGTCTGCTGCTCCCTGAACAGAAGCTCCCAAGGCTGTGCTGTGTCAGATCCTCACTTGACAGAGCGATGGTAAAAAACATCTGTGCTGTTTGATTTTACCTCCCAAAGTCAAGAGGCACTGGGAGGGCAGTGCTAAGGAATACAGAAGGCAGCTTCTGTATATTAATAATAATAATAATAATAATAATAATAATAATAATAATAATAATAATAATAATAATAATAATAATAATAATAATAATATTTTTCTGTAGGAAAATGTTCAGTTCTGGATCAGCATAAAGAATCTGCAGCAGTCAGGAATGTTTGGGATATTCACAGGGTGGCTCAGGCTGGAAGGGACCACACCTGGTGTCACCTCCCTGCTCCAGCAGGACAATCCCAGAGCCCAGGGCACAGCATTGTGTGCAGCCAGCCCTGCCCCAGCCCCAGAACAGAGGTGGGATGAGAGTAGGGACAGTTTGACCCCACTTGTGCAGGATGAAGTGGGAATAACTCACCCCTTTGTGGGACAAATCCACTTGTGCCAGGGCAGGGTGCTTTTCTCCACCTTGGAGATGTCACGACCTCATGCCATTGCTCTTTAATCAGAAAGGCAGTTTTATTGTAAATCCAGCCTTGTGCCAATGCTTGGAGACTTTCCAAATAATCAAATGCTTTTCTGACTCTGGAAGAGTTCAAATTCCTGGATTAACTGATGGGAGGAGTGCTGGGAAGACACCTTGGAGGCACAAGTGGCATCACAGGCACACACTGGAGCTGTGCATACACGAGGCCTGAACTTCCTGCACTGGGATTTCTGGGCTTGTTTGTCTCCAGTGCAATTAGCTGTAATTAATAGAGAGCATTTTCCTGGATATTTTTGTAATTGTGCTGCATCTCAGGTCAAAATGCCTGGAAAATCCTAGCTGGAAGTGCACAAAAAGAAAAGATGGAGTGTGATCCAGAAGTAACTAACAGTCTGTTCTTTAATAAAGACCTTTTAAAATGAAGGTTGAGCTTTTCACAGGAGCTGGTGGGACACCAGGAATCAACTCCCAGTGTGCTCCTAATGGAACTTTTTTGCTTATTGAAGCAGGTTTTTGTCACCTACTGAGACTAGCCCACCCTTGGCAGGGCTCACAGCCCACTCCTGAAGGTGACAGCAGAGTGGGACCTCAGAGAGCAGCACAGGAGATGTTCAGCTAGCTCTGAGTTAGGCAGGAGCATCCTGCAAAGCCTCCAAGCTCTTCTCCCAGATTTCCTGTGAATCTGAATGGCAAAAACCTCCTCTGGAAGAGCTGGGGCTTGGGAACATCACTGCTTTCCCTGCCTCCAAATAAAATACCTGCTCCTGAGGAGCTGCCTGGCCTCAGCCTCCTCTTGGGCAGGGAAAGGCACCACGTACAAGACACCAGAGCAATCAGGGGGCTCAGGAGTAAATTCCACCTTCCAATATCCAGTCCTTTGAAATGGCAGTGCAGGAGCCACAGCCCAAATATCTGGGCAATGCTGTGCCCAAGGGGAGAGGAAATCCTGTGGTTCCTCACACTCCTGGAGGTTTCCCAGCATTTAAATGAGCCACTGCCTCTTAGGATGGTGATTGCTCTGAGAGATATTTCAAGCTTTGCCTCCTAAAACTATGAACAACAACAAAATAATGAAATAATCTTGTTACCCAGGCAGCTGATAAACTAGAAAATGTGAGGAGCAAAGGTTTGCAATTACCCAGCTGCTCAGCTCTGCTGAAGTAGCTCCTGATTCCCATCCTAACCGTGTTGGGAAACACCAGACATCTGTTAGCAAACTGTCATCTCCAGAGAAAACTTGGCTCCTCTCCACCTGCAGGCTGCCAGCCAGCCAGGAATTGCAACCAAATGAGAACCAACCACCTTGATCTGAGCAAATGCCACCGGTTTGGGGGGATAAGCCCAGAATTTGGGAGCCTTCCCCGCTGGCAGACACCAGCTTTGTTTAACAAGCAGCCTTTAATTTGCTTTTTTGGTCAGCCTGGTCACTATCTCACCCATCATTGAGGAAATGCATTTCTGAGGATGGAAATTATGGAATCTCTACAAAAACTGGGAAAAGTGGAGCTGCAGCACCTGGATGGTGATGATCAGAGCCAGCCTGCAAGGAGATACAGGTGACATGAGCCTGAGATCCACAGGTGGGGCGAGGAGGGAAGTACACCCCAAAACTGAACCTTATTTCTGTGCCCACTAAAAGTCCTCTCCTTATGGTTTTAAGAAACAGTGAGATTCTAAAAGGGTCAGAGAATCATGGAATAGTTTGGCTTGGGAAGAACCTTCATGATCATGTTGTTCCAAGCACCTTCCAGTAGACCAGGTTGCTCCCAACCTTTTCTTTTCAAGATGGGGCAGCCACAATTTATTTCTTATTAAATGCTGCTTCAGCTGATGGGGCAATTAAAAAAATCTGTGTAAAAGAAAGCAAAAAATTCCCCCAAATCTTCAGTTCTGTGACTATTCTAACTCTCCATCTGACTGCCCATATTTTAGCTGGGATGAAATAACCCACCTGGGTCTGGTCCATCCATGGACCCTGCCTGCCTGGTACCCTGAAATCATGTAAAGCTCCCTAGATTGGATTTGTGCTGTGTCAAATTTGAGTGAAGGTGAATAATGGCAAGTGGCAGGGACATGGCTGCAATTCCTGTCACCAGGAGGTGACATCCCTGAAAGTGATGTAAGGAGGAGCAGATGCAGCAAATGGTGGCAGGGCTGCCATAGCTTCCCTTCCCTGCCCTGCTGGCTCCAATGACTCTGAAAAGCTCAGGATCACATATTTCCCGGGGATTTGGGGCAATGGGGAATCCAGGAAGAGGTGAAAGTGAAAACAAAAGCACCTTGTGTTGTATCCACATGAGATGCTGAGCTGTGCCCTGTTTGAGGGACACAGGGGAGCAGGGACAGTCCCAGGGCACTGACACAACCAGCAGGATCCAGAGCCTGGGAATGCCTGGAAGGAAATCCTGGAAGGCACTGAAAGCAAATCCTTATTTCTTTGTGTTGCCACTCATCCTCTCAGAGGTCCCACCCCAGGTGCAAACCCTTCTTATCCAGCATTGCCTCTGGATATCAATCCATGGGGTCAGGACCTCTGGGGGGAGATGTTCCTTGATAAACTTTTGCAGCAGGAAAAAACAACAAGGGCATGAACCCAACCCTTGTTGGGAAAGGCCAAACCTGCTCTCCAGACTTCTTCAGGATCTGAGCACGCCCAGGTCTCCATGGATTAGCTGGAAGGGGGTGCTGGCCCCAAAATGCCCCTCAGGCAGAGCAGGCAGTGAGAGCAGGGAATAACAATGTCCTGAATGTAGGGGTGATGTCCTGAAAAGGCTGCCCTAGAACAGAGGCCAGACAGAGCTAAAGAATAAAGCAGGGATTTAGTTAAAGGATCTCCTCCATGGATCCACCTTGGGCAGCACAAGAGCCCAGCCAGGGCTGCACCCAAGGTGAACCAAAATGGTCACAGAATGGACACCCGGTCACAGGGTCTGTCACTTTTTAAAATTCTGCTCCATTTGCATCTTGGAGTTCATTGTCCAGTTCCAGCTTTAGGTTATGAAGTCCCATCCTGCTTGGTTTTCTCTCTTTAGTCCATGTTGTTTATGCTCTTGGGCCTGAGATTTGGATCATTTGTCCTTGGTCCCCAGCTGGAGCAGGAATTGTTTTGTCTCCCTGCTCTGTGCACAGAGCTCACCATCCCTTAATGTGAACCCAGACCCACACACTAAAGCAGCACAGAATCTGAAAAATACAAAAGCTAAAACCTGAAACATCATGTGAAAGGCCTCTGTGCTCCTTCCTCTGCATACATGCCCATCTCCTCATGATGCACAAATGTACCTGGGAACTTCCCAAAGATCCTTTCAGGAAAAGCTGCCATTCCAAGGAAAAGCCCAGCTCCTTGCCTGTTTCCTTGTCCATCACAAGATCCTTTCAGGAAAAGCTGCCATTCCAAGGAAAAGCCCAGCTCCTTGCCTGTTTCCTTGTCCATCACAAGATCCTTTCAGGAAAAGCTGCCATTCCGAGGAAAAGCCCAGCTCCTTGCCTGTCCTTGTCCATCACAAGATCCTTTCAGGAAAAGCTGCCATTCTGAGGAAAAGCCCAGCTCCTTGCCTGTTTTCCTGTCCATCACAAACATTACAGAACAGCTGAACTCATTCCCAGCTCTGTCACGTTATTGCCATTTATGAGCTCGCTCACTGAACAACACAACAGCTCACAAATTCAGATCCCAAAATTATTCCAGGATCTCTCCATCAGTAATTGCTGCCTGGGATTAGCTACCCTATAATGTCAATCCAGTCCAGGGAGGGATGGATTCCACCCACTGATCCTGGCTGCTCAGAGAGGATTTACCTCCAGATGAGGATTTGCTGCCCTGTCCTGAGGAAGACCAAGAAGAAGAACATCAAACTCATCTTCTACTCTCAATTTTTTGGTTTTTTTTTAATTGCAAACCACACTGAAAGAGTGGAAATATGGATCTGTGGATGGATCCAGGGCAAACAGATGGGAATAATAATCCAGGTTTTCCTTAGGTCAGGTGTCCTCCTTCCAGCCCATCCTTCTGAGGTGGCTTTAACTCCTGATTTAGCTGCTCCTCTCACTGCCTTCCACATCTGACACCTTCAAAAATCCAAATCAAGAGCCTTTTCCTTGGGATTTTTAAAAGCCACGTGCTGATGGTGCCACTGGGTTTGAAGCTGCAGTTGCTGAGACCATTGTGTCACGGACATATTTTATGAAAAATCCTTTTGCTAGGATCTTTTCTCCTGAGAAGCTGAGAGGCCTCAGAAATGAAATGTAAATTATAATTATCTGCTGCTGTGGAATGCAACACGTGCATCTTTGATTGGTCTTATGTGATTGTTTTTAATTAATGGCCAATCACAGTCTGGCTCTCTTGGACTCTCTGGACAGTCACAAGATTTTATCATTCCTTTCCTTTCTATTCCTTGCTACCCTTCTGATGAAATCCTTTCTTCTATTCTTTTAGTATAGTTATAATATATAATTTTATTTTATAATAATAGATATAATAAAATAATAAAATCAGCCTTCTAAAACATGGAGTCAAGATTCTCATCCCTTCCCTCGTCCTGGGACCCCTGTGAACACCACCACAGCATTGCATGGAAAAGAAAGGCTGGATTTCTTTTCAAGTCCATGCCTTAAGGGCTGGGAATTTCTCTTGGATGCCCCAGCACCTGAACTCACAGCCTTTCACAGCAGGAGAAAACTGCACACCCCTGCTTCAGATTTTCTTACAGAAAAGGGAGCTTTGAGTGGCAGCTAAACCAGACCATTAAAGCCATGGCATCTCTAACTTCCTCTGGAAGGGGAAGAAGATCTGAAATTAAAAATATAGGGTTAAAAACTCACAGGTTCACTTATCCCCTCCTCTTTTTAAAAGCAAATCATTTTTCAGTGGGAGCTCAGCACCACAAACATGATATTGTGCTGTTGCAGCAAGCTGAGCTCATCCCAGGTTAGTTGAGTAGTTAAAGAGATTTGTTGGCATTATGGGGCTTTGAAGACTTGGATGTCGCACAGGTCTCACCCAGAATTGTTACTGAACACACTGAAACGCAGCCAAAGCAGCTCAGAAAGTGCTTCTCCTCATCCAGGCTCTTTGAAAAGTCTGGATTTTCTGAAGTGAGGTTTGTTGAAGCCCTAAACGTGCCAAGAGATTGGTGATACCTCATTAAGCACCTTGTGCTGCTGGGTTCAGTGCCTCCCACCCCACAGTGGAACCTCATCTGAGAGAAAACCCCTTCAAATGCAAATTTCACCTTTTTTCCCCCCAGATATTCACGTAGGATCCTCTCCTCTTGTAACAAAGAGAAGTGCATCACTCCCTTTAAAGCTTACAACAGCCCCCAGGAGTCTGAGCTCTCAAAATCCCAACCCTCCACTCCCCACAAGTTGTGGAATTGTTCATTACACATCTACAAGATGCTGATGGGCCAGAAAAAGCCACAATTTAGGTGGAAGAGCCAAAAAAACCCAGGATAGAAAATGCCAACTGATGGGAACTCTGCGGAGATCAGAGCCCAGGTGCTCTCAGGAGAGCACCAAGAGGGTTTTTAGGGAGCACAGTCCCTGATTTTCTCTGGAAGTCACAGGGAGATGCCCATGGAGATGTGTATTTGTTTTTCAGATGCACAAGTTCATCCTGAACTCCTAAGGAAACAGCTCCATGCTTCCAACAGGACTCTCCCCACCTCCTGCTCTGGGGAGTGCTGGATTCAGCTCTGGGTAAAACAACATTTGTACTGTTCCTCGTGCCAAAATGTCCTGAAATAGTTCAAACAAGACACCCTACAGGATAGCCTGATTAAACCCCCCCAGATTTTAATCCATTTTAATTAAAAGGGGCAGAGGGAGGATGTGGAGTATTCCTTCCTCTGGTGGAGTTTCCTGTTCTGTGCAGTATTAGAGGATATTGCTTAAGGATGGGGGGATGTTCCTTCTCTTTTCCCTTCCTTTTTTCTGGTCTCTTGTTTTAACTCTGGATGGTTTTAGCTGGAGGCCAAAGAAATGCCTCATTATCACATTGTACCCTGGCCCAGTGAGCAACATCCTAAGGAAAAGCAGAAGAGCTCTCACAGCACCTCAAATGCTGCACTCAGACCTCTCACAACCTCATTTCATTCCATTGGGAATTTCTTTTCTATTTTTGGGAATATTTTTGCCATTTTTTGGAAATATTTGGGGCATTTTGGGGCATTTTTTCGGCACTCACCTGTCCCTCTTTGCTGTCCCTTGGTCACTGGCAGCACCACCAGGAGCCAAATCCAGGGGAGTTTTGGGGGAAATTCTGGCATTTTTTGGGAATTTTTTGGAATTTATAAAAGAATTTTTAATAAATTTTTTGGGAATTTTTTTTGGGATTTTTTTCAGAACTTTTAATAAATTTTTGGGGAATTTTTGTGGAATTTCTTGAATTTTTCTTGAATTTTTTTAAAATTTTCTTGGATTTTGGGGGGAATATTGGGGGATTTTTTTATTTTTAGGCAATTTTGGGGGATTTTTTGGGGAACTTTTGCAGAATTTTGGGGGGGTTTTGGGGAATACTTTTTTAATTTATGGGGAATAATTTGGGAATTTTTGGTATAAAATGGAATTTGGGAATTTGGGAATATTTGGTATAAAATGGAAAAGCAGAAAAATGTTACTTATCAACAGGCAAATAAATTAATATTCAAATCATGGGTTCCTGTGGCAAATTGGGGTTTAAACCCCCAGATTAGCAGATTCAGATTTCTGTGAGAACACCCACCCCCTCAACTCCTAAAGGAATAACACAAAGGCTGTGGAAAACAAACCTCCCACAGTGATCTTTAATGCCCTTGAATAATTTAGAAGGGGAAAAAAATGAGTATTTTGATGAAAAAAGAGACAATTCCCTGAATTCCCTCTTTTGTCCTCATTAGTTTCTGATTCAACAGTTTGGATCTATAGACAATAAAATTTCTTTGGAAAAGAAGGCATCAAGGGTGTTTCCTTTCACTTTTCTGACTGAATTCAGAGGCAATACCTACAGATCCCTTGGGGATTTTTTTTCCTTTGGAAAACACCAAGGGGAACCCAGGCTGCTGTGGATACTTAGGAAAACAAGAATTTTACATTAAAATTCCAAATGAACTCTGCAAGGGCAATAAATCCCAAACTGGATTCAAAGATGCCATTGAAGAACACCAAAGGTATTTTAGGGAAAATTGTTGGGATTCATTGGGAAAGAGCCTCAGTTCCACCCTTGGAAATTCAGACGTGATGTCAAGGAAAGCTCAGCCTAATTACACCTTGAAATTGCTCAAATCACAGTTGTGCTCTACAAAATCTCCCTGGCTAATTGCAAAGTGCTAATTAGATCCCAGGACCCCCAAAAATGGCTCAGCTGAGCACATCAACTCCAAGGAGCCCTTTTGCCTCCAGCCTCCAGACAGGACCTGCATGGGAAAGGTCACCATGGCAACTTCCTTGCAGCTTTCTCTTCTTAAATTTTTTAAGGGATGTGGGGAACAGATCAATAAATTGATGATGTCAGACACATTTATTTGTCCAACTCGCTGTGTTCACCATTTACTGTGCATTTGTTCAAGTCCCAGGGGTTTCAGACAGCTCTCTCAGTGTTTTACCCTCAGTTCTTTTTTTCCCAATGGGAAATTTTCTCCCTCTGGGAGAAAATCCCTTGCAAGAGGGATTCCAGCTTGGCAGGGGCTAAGAGGCAGGGCTCTACCCTGAGAGAACTTGTGTTCCTTCTCCAAGGGCTGCTGAGGGGCATTGCATGGAATCACAGAATGGTTTGGAATGGAAGGGACCCCAAAGCCCATCCAGTGCCACCCCCTGCCATGGGCAGGGACACCTTCCAGGCTGCTCCAACCCTCATCTTGGACATTTCCAGGGATCCAGAGGCTTCTCTGGGCACCTGTGCCAGGGCCTGCCCATCCTCACAGGGAACAATTCCTAATTCTCAATATCCCATCCATCCCTGCCCTCTGGCAGTGGGAAGCCATTCCCTGTGTCCTGCCCCTCCATTTTTATCCCTCTGGCCAATGCTCCAGCCATGCTGCCACTGCTGGTGGAAGCTGTTCCATTTTCCATCCTAATTTACTTGGGAAAAAAGAGGTGACATGGAAGAGGAAGGCAGGAAGGAGGGGAATATCACATAAAATCCTACTGGAAAAGTGGGAGCAAGCAGATTTTCCCTCACAAAGAGGGGTTTGGTGCTCCCCTTGTTTGCTCTTGCAGACAGATGAAAATATGGGAAGAGCTCATTGAACCTGGGTTCCACATAACCAACGCCATCCTAGGATCTCCCTGCTCCAAATCCACTTCTAATTGGAGTTACCTGCTGAGATTTTGCTTTTTTGTGTGTAAGCAGTGCTTTGGAAAGCAAAATCAACATCTTGGGCCATGCAAGTGCTTTTGACTCCACGTGGGATGGACTCTGCAGAGGCAGGAAGAGTTCAACACCTCCACACAAAACAACCTTTACCTGGCAAAAGGCAGGAAAAGGCTGAAGAATGAAAGGTCCATTTGGAGAAAATCTGGAGAAGCAGGAAAACCAAAGAGCCTGTGCATGCACAAACATCCAGGAAAGGTCTAAGGGTGAAGCAAAGGAGAATTAGAAGGTCTCAGCTCTCAGGAAGGTTATTTTGGCACAGGGGAATGGCAGGGCCATCTCTGGGATGACAGAATTACACCCCCAGAAGATGATGGAGACAAGAAGGCTACACCAAACAGACTGTTCTATAAAAGGAATAATTTATTGTGCTAAATCAGCTTAACAAAACAAATTATAAAATTACTTGTAGCTGGAAATTCCCGTGTAAACAAGGAAGAAGAGTATTAGGATGAGATTTCTGGGCACCCAAAGGATGGGCAAGGGTGGCTGTGATCTGGTTTGGGTGGTAAAGGACCTTAAAATCATCATGTGATGGGCAGGGACAACTTCCACTTGCCCCAAGGCCTGTCCAACCTACCTCTGGACACTTCCAGGGACTGGACAAGCACATGATAGATAAGAAAAGATAAGCCAGGCCCAATTCAAAGTCCTACCCTTGGGAGATCCTCCTTGTAAGAGAAGAATCATGATCTGCAAAAAGGTTTCATATAAAAGCACCACTTTAAAAAGCCACAAAAGGGAATTCAAAGAGCAGCTGAAGGAGCTGATGAGGAGAGCGAAATCTCAGCAGTGCAATGTGGGGATCTGGACACAGCCAACACACCCAGCATGGTTCTAGGAGAGGCCAGTAGGATTTTGGAGTGGCTGAGTGGCAGCAGGAGCCAGGATATTAAAAGCAAGAGCACCCTTCAAATATGAAGTCATTTCAAACAAATCAAGAAAGAGGAAAGAAAAAAGAACCAAACCATGTCCAGTTGAAAGGGAAAACACCATCAGACAGAACAAAAAAAGGCAAATAACAACTTCAAAGGGCTTCAAACCAAATAATAAACCCTTCCTGACCACAGCAGCAGCACGAGCCTGACCATGGGCCGTAGAGACCCTACAGAGACCCTCTGGAAAGAGCCCACCAAGGAGAACAAAGCCATGTGGGAGAAGCTCAGTGCACTTTTTACCCCTGGGCTCAACGTGGAAGCTCTTGGGGAGAGCCTCCCAGCACATCTTCCTTCCCAGGGAAGCTCCAGGGGAACCCCACTGAAGTGTCAGGAGGGGACCCAAGCCCACCAAGGCACCAGACGGGCCTCCCCCAGCACTTCTGTGTGACCTCCAGGATGGAAGTGGCTTTTTGATGGGATCCAGAGCCCTCTGGTCCCCTAAACCCAACATCTGTCCCAACAGAAGCACTTGACACATGGATAAATCAGAGTTCTTTGGGGAAGTGCCAAGGAGCTTCCCAAGCCTACTGGAGCTCTTTGAAGGAGCCCCAGGCACAAGGGAAGGAGAGATCTGCTGGATACAGTTGGCTTGGATTTCCTAACGGCATCTGAGGAGGTTTGAAAGGCTCTTACAGAAAGGATATAAGAAGAAAGGTCTGTGCATTGATTAAAACAAACAAAAAAAAAAGTTCAAAATGGGAAATGCATGGCTCATTTTCCTAATGGAGGGAAGCCAGCAGTGCTCAGACGCTTCCTGTTGAACATCTTTAGGGATGAAATGGAAAAACAAGGAGAAGAAGTGAAGGGACAGCATTGGTCAAAGATATGAAATCACCAAAAGTAGCAAACAAAAGGCCGAGGTGAAAAACTGAACAAGGAAATAAAGACACCGAGGGACAAAATACCTACACTTGAAACAAGGTAATACCTACACTGGAAATCCTGTAGGAATGAAGTGAGGGGGAAAAAAAATCCTGCATAAGGAGGTGGTGATGGTCATTTATCCACCTTTACTGCCCTCACCTCAAAAGCTAAGGAGTAAGGTTGGAAAAGGTACTGGAAAGTGATGGTGAGGAGCACAGATCTGGAGTGGATTCTGGGCTAGGGGAAAAGACAACTGGCAGGAGATGGTCAAAGTTGAAAAGGTCAGGGTGTGCCATGGAGAGCAGCTGTGCAGATTCAGGGAAGAGAAACCCACCAAGGAACGCTCAAATCTATCGACAGCAGGAAGTGCCCGAGTCCCAAATCACTGGAGAGCAGAGGCTGCCAATTAATAAATCAATAATCACCTCTTTGCTCTTCTCCCCCTTCTGGATATCTGCTGGAGGGCATGGGCAGAGACAGGACCCAGCTGGATGCACTGAGGCACTTCCAGCAGATCTGCACAGAACTGGGATAAACTGGGAAACTCAAGAGCCCTCCTTGCAGTGTCTGAGAGCACCAAAACCCAGAGCTGTGTTTCTCAGCCTGCCCTGGAAGCTGCTTGTGTCTGACATGGTGAGACAGGAGCTGCTCAATCTTACAGCTTGTCCTGACCAGATAAAAGGAAGTTCTTATCAGGCATTTATTTATTTCTTTAACACATGGCAGCCAGGCAGAAACAGAGTTCTCACTGCTCTGCTGCTGCTGTGCTGAAATTCACCACAGGAGAAACTCCCAAGTGCTCTGACAACACTGGATTATTAATTATCCTGTGCTAATCAGGAAGGGATTAGGGAAACAAGGAACCCAACAAACCACCTGAACTCCCAGGAATTTTTTTGTTACCTCAGGTAACTCTTTGGTTGGGAAAGGGATTCAAGCTGGCTCATTTGGGGAATCCAGCCACCAAATCCTGCACATCCCAACAGTTCAACATCATTCCTGCTTTTCTGATGGAGCACGACATTTCCTAAAACACCTCCCACACACTCAGCTGGGTTTGGAGAAGGGCTTGTGCCAGCCCAGGAGCTGAACTTGCACGGGTGAGAGCTCCCCCAGAATCCCTCCAAGCCACATTGCTAACACTGGAATCTCACCCCAGCCCTGGAAAATTCCATGGGATACAGGCACAGCAGCAGCTCTGGGGTGGGGATGCAGAGGGGACCAAGGGCTCTGGTTCACCACACCAGGGGCAGCTCAGAGGACAGAGGATCAAAAGCAAGGAGCCACCTGTGACCCTGGGGCTGCTGCTGCTTGATAGAGTCAAAATTCAGATGAATAAAGGTTCCTAAAAGGCTTCTGTGAACATTCAGCCACTCAGAGCAGCAGAAAAGAAACTGAGGGAACCAAAATGAGCTGCAGAAGGACCTTGGGAAGAGCCTGGCAGAAGCACCTCAGTGCTTTTCCAATAAAGATGAAAAACAGAGATAGAAAAAAAAAAAAAATAACCCAAACTTCCAATGCCCAAACCAGCATGGGCACAGCAGCAGCTCTGGGGTGGGGACACAGAGGGGACCAAGGGCTCTGGTTCACCACACCAGGGGCAGCTCAGAGGACAGAGTATCAAAAGCAAGGAGCTTCCTGAGGGTTTCTCAGCATCTCTTTGAAGCTTCCCGTCCCTTCTCCAGCACTTTCCCATATTTCCACTGGAGGGCAGGAATATTCCACATTTCCAGGGACGATCCTCCAGCCCATTGCTGCACACCCTTAAACAGCCCTAGGAAGGTCCAGCCTTTGGGGACATTTGTGTGCTCCTCCACACCCTCATTTGGTTTCTGTGCTGCTTTTATGGAGCAGGATAATTAGCAGGATTTTTCTTTCAAAACATCCTCATTATTTTCATCACAGTTTTGTCCCCACAGCCATGCCTCCCCTCCCAGTGCCCTCCCCTAATTTTCTGACATAATTTTTCTGTAGGTAGCACAGATATACTGGAATTCCATACACCTGCATGGAGCAGGAGATTTACACCCTCACTGCTTCCTCAGGAGACAACAAAACTTAAAAAAATATTTCTGGCTGGAGTGTGGCTGTGCTGGAGGGATCTGCAGAGGGGTCAGGACAGGCTGGATCCATGGGCTGAGGTTCAGCAAGGCCAAGTGCTGGGTCCTGCCCTGGGCTCAGCCCAGGCCCTGCAGCTCCAGGCTGGGCAGAGGGGCTGGAAAGGCCCCTGGGGAAAGGCCCTGGGGGCTGTGCCAGGGCTGGACAGGAGCCCAGGGGTGCCCAGGGGGCACGAGGCCAATGGCCCCTGGGTGTGCCAGCCATGGGGTGGCCACAGGCCCAGGGCAGGGCCTGTCCCCTGGGCTGGCCCTGCTGAGGGACCCCGAGGGCTGTGTCCAGTTCTGGGCCTCATGGCCAGAGAGCCCTGGAGGGGCTGGAGCGTGTCCAGGGAAGGGAACGGAGCTGGGGAAGGGGCTGGAGCCCCAGGAGGGGCTGAGGGAGCTGGCAAGGGGCTCAGCCTGGAGCAAAGGAGGCTCAGGGGGGACCTTGTGGCTCTGCACAACTCCCTGCCAGGAGGGGACAGCCAGGGGGGGTCGGGCTGTGCTGCCAGGGAACAGGGACAGGACAAGGGGAAAGGGCCTCAAGCTGGGCCAGGGGAGGCTCAGCTTGGACAGCAGCAGGAATTTCTGCATGGAAAGGGTGAATTATCTATATTACAGTCTCACAAACTGTGAGTTCTACAGCACTTCACTCTAACAAACTAAAAATGGAGCTCCATCTCTCTCTCTACAAGGCCTTTTAAGGATAAACTGTCCAATTAAGAAATGACACCTAAATTATTTTTACTTTTAACCCAATAACCAACCATCCATGGCCTGCAATGTGGACTTTTTTATCCAATTACACAAAACCACCCAAACCCACATTGAAGAAGGTAAAGAAGAAGGATCAGCCTCTGCCCTGAAACCTCCATCTTGTTTATATATATTACTGTATTCTAAAACCTTACACTCTTAAGTCTTCCACCATGTGATATCACACACTTCTATTCAAACTCCACACCCATAATCCCAGTTCCATCATTCCATTTTGGAATTCAATGTCAGGCCTTGGCAGGGGCTGCCCAGGGAGCTTTGCAGTGCCCATCCCTGCAGGTGTCCCAGCAAGGCCTGGAGGTGGCACTCAGTGCTCTGGGCTGGGGACAAGGTGGGCACTGGGCACAGCTGGCACTCCATGGGCTGGCAGGGATTTTCCAGCCATGGTGACCCTGGGATTCTGTGACAATCTTGCAGAGCTGACCTGGGGACCTCTGGCTTGTATTGCCTGTATCTTTCTTAGTGACAATTCTCACCAAAAGTAGAATAAAATTGATTTACTCTCTCTCACAATGGGACATATGGAGGTTCCTGAAGGGGTCACACTTAAGGTTGGTCTGCTCAACAGATTTTGTGTGGTTTCTCTTAGAATGTTCCCCAGCAAAGGGGAAAATTCTCTTAGAATGTTCCCCAGCAAAGGCCATTGAAGACACAAAGCTGCCAGGAGAAAAAAAGGAGAGGTTCTTTCATGGAGAAAGAACTGCTCTGGTGAGCAGAAGGCCACCACCTGTGACCCTGAGGCTGGGGCTGCCGCTGCTTGATGGAGTCAAAATTCAGATGAATAAAGGTTCCTAAAAGGTTTCTGTGAACATTCAGCCACTCAGAGTAGCAGAAAAGAAACTGAGGGAACCAAAATGAGCTGCAGAAGGACCTTGGGAAGAGCCTGGCAGAAGCACCTCAGTGCTTTCCCAATAAAGATGAAATCAAACAGAAATAGAAAAAAATAATCCAAACTCCCAATGCCAAAACCAGGCTCTGGGATGACAATTCCCCTCAAAATAACCACAGGAAAGCATCAGCACCATGCTGATGGGCTAGAAGAAGGATGGAATGTCAGGGATCACCAGGAAAGCAGCAGAAAAACAAAATTTAGCTTTATACAAACCACAGCACCACAGGAGTCATGGCTGAGCAAGCTGGGACTCTCCAGCCTGAAAATTGCCCACAATTCAGCATTTTTAAGATTTAGTAAAGAGAGACATTATTTCACTAAAATCCAGGGGTTTTTGGACTATCTAACTGTTTAGTATCTGGGATCATGCTGAACATGCCCTGCTCTAGGAACTCTTCTCCACATTAAATACCTGATTTTCCAGCCTAATTCTATGCTAGAAAGACCCACTGTTAGCTCCTTACAGGGGAAATAATTCTGCAGGTGAAGCTTTTCCTACTTGGGCTCCTTCTGTGCCAGTTGTTCCCAGAAGATGGGAGAGAGCAGGATGGTGTCAGACCTGGTTTTTTTATGAATTCTGGTTAATTTGCTGGCTCTCTTCAGATCTATTTCCTGATGTGAAAAATGAAGATACACTGGAGATTTACCCTGGCACAGATCACCTCTGGGATGTCTGGGATCAGGTCAAAGGCCCATTTTTCTCCTCAGGAGAACAGGAGGAATGTGAAGAAGCATAGCAAGTGTGTGGTGATATTCCCTGGAATATTCTGGCAGGCTTGGTTGGGTTCACAGGAGCTCCTGGAAAGGTTTTACAAGAAGGAGCAGAATGTTGCACACCAAACCCACCCTCCTTGTGCTTTCCCAGCAGGAATCTCAGCCCTCCCAAGGGGATGATCCCTTTGTGTGAGCATTCCAGGCAAAACCCAGATCACAGCAAGGATTTGAGCTGTTGGAGCAAGTCCAGAGGAGGCACCAGGATGATCAGAGGGATGGAGAAGCTCTGCTGGGAGGAAAGGCTGGGACAGTTTGGATTATTCAGCCTGGAGAGAAGCTCTAATTGTGGCTTTCCAGTGCCTGAAGGGATTCCCCAAGTAAAATGGAGACTCTTTATAAAGGCCTTCACTTCTCCAGTGACTTCTCCAGTTTAAACAAAACCTTAGTTTAGACTTCTCCAGTCTAAACAAAACCTTTCCAAAAGCCCATTTCTATTTTCAAAGGGGATCATCTCTTCCTTCACAAGTAGGTTTTACTCTGTCAGCATCTTTAGTGAACACCCAAACTCTACCTGCTGCTGACTGAAAGGATGAGAGACCCAGAAACATTTCCTTCTCAATGTAATAAAACAATCCTTAACCAAGGGGTAAACAGTGATTGCTGGGGTTGAAATATACAGTGAAATATGTGGTTTCTGATAAAGATCATCTTCCTGCACTTCCCCTCTGCTAATGGCTCTGCTGTCACTTGAAACTCCCAGGAGAGCCTTAATGCCTCCTTCCTTTCCTGGAATTAGCAGTGGAGCTTTCAGATGAGCTTCCCTTTGACTGAAAACTAATCAGGAGAGGCCTGAACTCAGCTCTGTGCCAAACAAATGTAATTCTGTGAGATTTTCCTGTCAGGCACCTCAGCCTGATTAACACCAGGCGAGGCAGGGGGGGCAGAGCTCCTTTGTAAACTATACGTGGGGATTAGGAGTGTCTGCATCCCTCAGGACTAAATCAAAACTGGCTTTTTAAGTAGGTGCCAATGTTTTAGCTTATTAAGGCACAAAACATGTGGTTCTCTGTTTATTTTTAAGCAGAGTGGATTTTGAGGCTTCAGCTGTGGTATTTCCAAAGCTGCCAGGGCTCCAAACCCCTCCCCTGGATTCAGGGATGGGAGGATGAGCCAATTTCAGCCCAAGGGCTGTGGAAAAAGGAACCTCCAACATCAGAGGCTCTGCTGGTATTGAGCAAGTGACTCTGCTGAAATCCCATAATCATGGAATGGTTTGGAAGACACTTTAAAGCCCATCCAGTGCCACCCCTGCCTGGGCAGGGATACTTTTCCACTACCCCAAGTTGCTTCAACCCTGTCCAACCTGGCCTTCCAGGGATCCATGGGCAGCCACAGCTGCTCTGGGCCAACTATTTCAAAAGCCTTTTTGTTGTTTATATCCTCACCAAATCTGCTGGATTTTAAACACAGACATCCTGGAAGATGTAAAATTCATCTTCACCTTGTTGACAATCTGCATTCAGAGCATTGCACTCACATCCTTCCCAGTCAGGCTGAAGTGCAAACACAGAATCGTTTATGTTGGAAAAGACTTTGTCAGATCATTGAGCCCAGCATCTTGTCCAGAATTCCCATCATGGTGCTGCAAGCAATGTCCTTAAGGGGATTTTCCTGATGATTTCCTGCTCATTATTTCAGCTCATCTGAATTGACCACTGAGAGAAGCAGCAGATCCTGAAGGATCTCCTGGAATGGGTGACCTGCAGTGTGCTTCTCATGTACAAAATTCTACATGAACCACACTTCCACCCCATCAGCTGTAATTAATTACACCAAAAAGAGAGGGCTTTGATAAAACTTTCAGTTGCACTGAAGCACTCTGCACTAAAATAAAGCCATAAAATCAAGCACTACAACCTGTTATCTCCTCCTCAATCCCAGCTTTTCAGCATCACACCTGGATTTTCCAAGTAGAAAATGTTTCAGCAAGGAGAGACTTGATGATTATCAACTCTCCTGCCTTGATTGCTCCTTTCCCAGTTTATTTGGATCTAAGCTGAGTGTTTGTGCCTGCCAATTCAGAGGAGAAACAGAGTTATGTTTTCCAAGACTTCTCCTCATCTCTTTATTCCCCACTGCTGTAACAGCCCAGGTTCCCATAGAAACTGAGAGTAAAGAGCAGAAGTGTAAAATACAAATGAACAGGTCCAAGCTGGCAATGTTGTGTTTTATTAGACAAATAAATATCACTAATGGGCACTGGGCTTTTCTAAGGGCAGAGCCAGATAAGGCTGCACCTTATCAAATAAAGAGGTGGCACACAAATGATAATGCCCAGACTCACTGGGAAGGGTCCCACTTCTGGAAACTGAGCTATTTTCTGCATTGCTCAAATTTGGAGGCAGCAAAACCCCAGCTCCTCATTCATAGGTCTGATCCTGACTCCCCCAATCACCCCAGCCTGAAGAGGTTGATTCCACTTGCTGAAGCTGAGCTGGTTTCCAGATTACTCAGTTTTGGACACAGCAAAACCTGAGCTCTTCATTCACAGGTCTGATCCTGACTCCCCCAGTCATCCCAATTTGAAGAGGCTGGTCCCACTGCTGGAAACTGAGCTGTTTTCTGCATTATTCAGTTTTGGAGGAAGCAAAACCTGAGCTTCTCATTCATAGGTCTGATCCTGACTCTCCCAATCACCCCAGTTTGAAGAGGTTGATTCCACTTGCTGAAGTTGGGCTGTTTTCTGGATTACTCCGTTTTGGAGGCAGCAAAACCCCAGCTCCTCATTCACAGGTCTGATCCTGATCCCCCAGTCACTGGTCCACTGCTGGAAACTGAGCTGTTTTCTGCATTATTCAGTTTTGGAAGCAGGAGGTCTGATCCTGACTCCCCCAATCACTCCAGTTTGAAGAGGTTGATCCCACTTTTGGAAACTGAGCTGTTTTCTGCATTATTCAGTTTTGGAGGCAGCAAAACCCCAACTTCTCATTGACAGGTCTCATCCTGGCTCCCCCAAATCACTCTGGATTTTCATCCCTCAACACTGGAGCTTTGCAATGTGGGAATGGGGCAACAAGCACTAATTTAGGACCGTCTCAGGTGGAGTTTGTAATTTGAAATGAGTATTGGCACGAGGATTGAAGGTCTGTGTACAAAGAATTGTAAAAATGGGTTTCTGAGGAAAAAGCAGGCTGGATGCTTTTGGACGTATCTTGAAAGTGGTCCTGGATAATTTTATTTTTTAACAGTGAATGGGGTTTTTTAAATTGAAGGACTTCAGGAAAATGATCAAGTTGATTGAAAATTATCACTTTGAAATTATCAATTCAAGTCCAACATGAGAGCAGGATTCTTCCCAACAAGAACACTGGAAATGGAAGAGAGATACTGCTGGGATTATAATCTGTTCCAAGCCCTGGAGGGCTTTTAGAAGGCCACAATAAAATATGATTGAGTCATTTTTTTCTAGAGACATTTTCAATGCCATTTACAAATATTCCAGGAGTGTTCATCCTTGGGCACCCCTGTTGTGCCTTCTCCAAAGGGGTGACACAGATCAGCCTCTCCTGAGCCCCTGCAGCAGAAGGAGTGATGCCCTCTACTAGAAATTTTCTTTTTCTAAGCAATACCATCCACTGAAACTTGGGGAAAATTAGAAAAACTTTCAGACAGATGAGTTGTTTGCAATATTTTCATTTCCAAGCCAGGCTGTGCCATCCAACCCTCACTGACTCAAAAGGAGAATTCACTGGAGCAGCTCCTGTTGAGTTTTTTAAGCAATGCAGCCCCTGGCACCCCCCAAGCTCAGCTCTCTTATGCTCCCCTCCTCTGTACAACAGCACAGGAGATGCTGCAGGTCAAACAAATATTTGAATTTCTTTCCCCCAGCCGTGTTTAAAACGATGTTGCAAAATGCCTGAAGGCATGCAAAGAGATTCACATGAAAGGACACTTGAGCGGAGAGACTCCCACCTCAAACCATCAGCAACCCACCAGGAAAGGGAAGGCACAGCACTACTTGTTCCCAGCCTTTACCCTCCTGGCTCTCCTGAGAAGTCTGAGCGGTTTCTCCATTTCCAAGGAATTGGACAACAAGGCACTGATAAAAACCTGCCTGCCTGGGAAACAATGGAGAGGTTGAAACACAAATAGAAACAGGAGGAAATATTCCTCATTTTGCTGCTGTATTTCCCAAACTCAGTGAAAGGAAGTTCAAATGACCAGAGTTTTAGCTGGTTGCAAGAAAAACCAGCTAAAATCAACTTAAACCAGCTAAATATAATATATTTAATTTTATTATTTAATATTCATATTAAATATGAATATATTTAATTTTCAGGGGACTTTGGGAAGTGCTGAGTGTGATCTGTGACTGGTGCAAGGCTCACTCCTGCAGGACTTTACCCTCTGCAACCATAAAACATGAGAGCAAATCCCTTTTGCTTTAAATGTCAGCTTCAATACTTAGCAAGGGCACGTGTGAGCAGCAGGGAGCAAAAGCCTTGGAGCAGCATTTTCTCCTGGATCTGCTGTTTTTCCAAGCAGGAGGTCACGTCCTCACTAAGCACTTGCTCAACTCTTAAATATTTTCATGTCTGAATTTGACCCAGATGCAAAATATGACAACTCAGCTCCTGCATCCTCATTAAAACAGCTGATTTGGAGCAGTGGGGTTGGTAAAACAGCTCTCAAAGCTGAACTGCAGGCAGTGTAGGAAATGACTGGGAAGCTGGAAGTGGGGGAATTTAAGGGCACAGCTGATGTTTCGAAGTGGAGGCTTTTAGTGTTGTGCCAAGCCAGCATCTGCAGGGACTCCCAGGCAATTTCCCTGTGTGCTCCAAGAGTCCCAGCCCTGGCCTGGGATGCTGCCAGCCCTGCTCCTATTTGGGGCTCCTCAAAGAGTTCTGAGCCATGGGAATTCCATGCTGCCCTCCAAGAGGAATGAGATCACTCCTGCACAGGAGCCCTGAGTTTTCACAAGCCTCCAAAGGGCTGAAGGAATAAGGATCCCTGTGTGAGGAATGCACCTTGCTAAGGAAGCATCTTGAGATGGAAATGCACTCAGCTCTGAGATTTAATCCAAAACTAATGTTGTAATAAGTTAGCCAAGACTCCATTATCTTCATGAAGGAAAAGCCAGATTGTTATTGTCTAGGTTATATTTTATAGGATTATCAGAAGGCTCTGTGTCAAATCTTGTTTGTTAATACATCCACATTGGCTGGTACATGGTATTTTGCATATCTATCAAACTTCTGTATTTCTGATTAGTTTACATATTTTCTCTACTGATTCTTATGAGAAAAATCTTATTGTTTATACAGATGCACTTATTTTTCACCCTAGGAATAGACTGTTGTGTTAACAAGCTCTCATTCCCCAGATTGTTTTTACATGGGAACTTGCAAACTACTTAGCTGCACTTAGAAGTGACAGGCCAGCTATTAATTTAGCATAATTTTATGAGGCTTTTCTTTTATAATTTCTCTACCTGTCTTTGACAGACTCAGATCAGGACCTGGAGCTCTAAAGGGCTTGGGGGAAGTATGGCACAGTTGTTAAACACAGATCATCAACAGCTGAGCAGATTCCAATTGCACACTTTGATGCTCATGGTATCACTCTAATCCCTCGCTCTGTGATCAATAAATGATGTTATTTTATGTTTTCTACAGAGCAACCCAACAATTGTACAGGAAATGACAGGAAACCAAGAGATAGCAAAGACAGGGCTCAAACACATCTCCCTGTGCTGCTTTGCTGAGCAGACAGAGCCAGGAACACCTCACTGCCATCACTAAAATGAATTTTAAATACAGCCACAAATGAGGGGCTTTTAACTTGCATCAGAAATTTAATAACAAAAGCCCCATTAAAAACCTCCAGGCAGTTTGACATTAATGTCCAACATAATGGGCCAGATCAGGCTTTCATCTCTTCTTTCAAGGTTTACAGGCACTGAGCTCTCACACATATTCATAATGTCATCTTATCTATATTCCTGATGTTTCATCTTGTTATACCTCTGCAGAAACTGTGGGATCAGCTAAATCATGACAACTGTCTTTCACTTTTTTTTTTTTTAGATGATTTAAAGATTTAGAGCTCAGCACTTCTCAAATCATTTCACGGAGCGTTCAGTGAGACACTGAGAAAACGGAGCAAATGCAACTGAGGGCAAATCAATGTAAGTGGAGCACAGCACAGCCAGGAAAACCAAGTGCACTGCCCAGTGTGGGGTTTAGGATGCCCTAAATCTGGTCCAAGACCAGGCTGGATGGACTTGGAGCAACGTGGGATTAGTGGAAGGTGTCCCAGCCCATGGAACTGGATGGGCTTTAAGGCCCCTTCCAACCTAAACCATTCTGGCATTCCAAGTGATGCAAACAAGCACATGGGAAAAAAAAATAATAGTAATAACAATAACAATAGTAATAACAATAATAGCAATAATAGTAATAATAGCAATAGTAATATTAGTAATAGTAATAGTCATAATAGTAATAATAATAATAATAAAATAACATAATCATAACATAAATAAACCTCCATTACTCAGTGTTCTGGTATATATTACTGTAATGGGAGGCTGGCACCTTCCTGGGGATCCCAAAAACAGGAGCATCACATCCTGTGGGTCCCACAGCTGGGAGCAGGAAAGGCACAGACCTGTCCCAGAATCCTTTCCTAGAATCCCAGAATGGTTTGGAATGGAAAGGATATTAAGGATCATCCAGTGCCACCCCTGCCATGGGCAGGGACACCTTCCACTGTCCCAGGTTTTTCCAACCTGGCCTTGGGCACTGCCAGGGATCCAGGGGCACCCTGTGCCAGGGCCTGCCCACCCTGCAGGGAACAATTCCTTCCCAATATCCCATCTAAATTTCCACTCTGTCATTTTGAAGCCATTCCCTGTGTCCCGTCCCTCCATCCCTTGTTCCCAGTCCCTCTCCAGCTCTCCTGGAGCCCCTTTAGGCTCTGGAAGGGCTCCCCAGGTAAGGATGAGATGAGGGTAGAAATCCTGAGTGGAATAGGGACTACATTTAGACTGGAAGCTGTGTATGGACAGCAATTTGAGCCCTCAGGAAAAGCGATTGTTTTCTACAAGGAAGATGAAAAAGGGTTTGTTTCAGTGGTTCAGCTGCAGGTGAGATGGAGATGTCAGCAGCAGCTTTGGAGTTAAAGCTACACTGTGTTTTTCACTTAAAGTGGGATTAAATTCTTCCATTTCACAGTTGGGTGATTGAATTTCATTTCCCAGGGTGACACAATTCCTGTCCTGGGGTCAGCTGAATTTGCTGGGCACTTTTTGGGTACCACACTCACTGATGTTAGCAGGGAGAACAATGAATATTCACTCATTTTGAAACAGGAACCTCCACCCTCTACTCCTTCCCCTCTCCCTGAGTTAAAACAACCAGCACTCCCAAACCTTGGAGCTACTCCCATAAATCCTGGCCTGGGAAGTTTTTTGGGTGAATGGGAAGAAACTTCTTTATCTGGCAATGCCTTTGCCAAGATAATTTGACAGCAGGGACACAACGCTGTCCCACCTCCTGCCCTGGTGCTTCCCTCTGGGTCCCAAATCTTTTCCTGCCAGACCTTCCCTGGCTGCCAGCACCAGCAACACACCTGCCCTTCATCTCTCACTGGCTCTACATCTCCTTCTTTCCTTCCCCTTACAAACTCTTGGATATAAAATTGAGGTCTGAGCTCCTAGGAGTTGCTCCAAGCAGAACTGGACTAACACAGAACTGCAGCTCTGGGAAAGGCACAAATGATCTCACACCTGTTTCCAGCAGTTCCAAAATCACTGTTTCCCTGTAGCAGCAGAATCACTCAGTTTTATTTGGATTACACTTTGTTCAAGTGCCTCCCTGTTATTTAAATAGGCAGATAACAGCAAGACAGAAATAGCCCAACTTCCAGTGGTGTAATCCTTAAAAACTGTTTAGATAAACCCTCAAGACAGCTCCAAAATGTGCTGGACAACCAATTTACACCACCAGGCGTGCATGGAAATGTTTTAATGCTGCCTTTGCCTCGACCCCCCCAAAACTGGCCAAGGTTTCTGGTTAAAGCACCAAGCCAGCACTGCACAGAGCTCTGGGATTAGCAGAGTATTCCCAGCAGCTCCTGGGAGAAGGATTCCCATCCATGCCACAGCAATGGTTGGTATTTCCAAGGCCCAGACCATCAAGAGCTCCCACCTCCTGCAGCTGGAATGGAAGTGTCCACATTGCATTTCTGCTCCCTCTGGGACCTGTTATCCTAGGGATGATTTTTGCTGCAGTTTTGCTTCCTCAGGACAGCTCTAATTCCATAAAACAAAGAGCACAGCCCCAATTCCATAAAGAAATGCAGCCAGCTGTTGGAAGAGCAGATTGGAAGACCCATTGGAGGATCCAATGGATTGGATCCATTGGAAAATCCATTTCAGAGGCCCTGACTTTTCCACACCATCTGACATGCCCCAGCCCATTATCACATCCAAAGGTCAGCTGAGCAAGGGGAGAGCACAGAGATTATTACCTAAATAAAACAACCTGGCTTTCAAAAGGTCATTCACATATCCCTGGTGGGTGACAGAGCATTCCCAGTGCTCTTTCTCCAGAGGGAAGCAGCCACCAAGTCTGCCTGGTGTGGTCTCTGTGTGAATAATTTAAGTCTGCAAACAAACAGCAGGTCCCCCACAATAAACAAAGTCATATTTGGCTTTTACCTTCAGTTAAGGACATCATCCTGTGTGCTCTCTTGCTGGGCTCTCACATTTTCAAATGATTTCTGAGATGTTTTCTAATTCCAGCCCTATTTATTACAACAATCAGGAAAATGTGACAGAGCTGGATACAAACTAGCAGTGGCTTCAGGATGAAATGACAAATTATTTAAAGCTGAATGCTGGGAAAAGCAAAACTCTCCAGCAGGAAGAGAAAAAGCTCCTCCATATTAGAGGCCAAATAATGCCACCTAAAATCTCAGTTTTTCTGAATATTAAATGTTGCAGCTCACACAAACTGAGCAGGTATCAATGATCAGTTGTTGCTTCCACACAGCCCTCACCAGAGAGGAGAAGGGTTTTAATTATTTACACAGCTTAAAAGAAATGACTGCAACCTCTGCTTTTTATAGCCCTGAGGAGCTTTTCACCAGATTTTTGCACATCCCACAGGATTTCTCCCCAGTCTGGCACCACGGATAGCCGAGGCAAAAGCTGCTTCCCAGATGGTCCCTAATTCAGGGAACAAGGGACACAGAGGGGGATGGAGCCCCTCAGCACAGCTCCCTGATGCTGAAAATCCAGCAAATACTGTCTCTTGCAGGAAAAATGACATTCCATGCTTGGTGGGATTGTTTCAGCCAAAGTTTTCCAGCCCAGCACCAAGTCAGATCCTCACTAAATCATCCTCTTTAACTGGCAGCTCCCATTTTGGAACACTAACTCTGCCCATTTTCCCTTCTGGCAGGGGTTAAAATCTTTCTTGGTTTATCTCAGCTGTATTTCTAAACAAAATAAAACCATTCTTCCCTAATGCCCAGGGCTCTTTTTGGCACACAACCCCAGGGCTGGCTGGATGTCCAACCCAGCAGGCTGGACAGAGCCCTGCAGAGGCAGCATCAGCAGGCAAAGCTTTCCCAAGGTTTTCCATTACACCATAACATGAAGATAAGCTGGTTTCTGCTCCTTTTTACGGAGCTGAAGGGCCAATCCAGCCTCAGTGTGTTTCCTCATCCTCGGTGGATCAAGACTGTGACCATCACTTGGACCCACAGATAGCAAAATTGCAACAACCAAATCTCATTTCTGGATGGTGGGATCTTTCCTCTGCTCTCTCTCCTCTTACCCTTTATTTCTTTTCCATAGATATCTTTGTACTTTTATATTGATTTATTATCTTTATACTTTTATATTGATTCATTTCCAGAGGTATATAAAAGGGAAAAATATTCATAACCACCCTCTGCAGCAAAACTAAGTCAATTAACTCCTGGGATGCTTTTTTGTGAATAAATGGAGTGAGAGAGGGGGTGTAAGGTGAAAAAAAGGACATCTCAGGGACTGAAAAAGAGGACTAGGAAAGGGGACTGAAACAAAAGGTTTGGATGGAATCGTTCAGGTTGGAAAAGAGCTCTCAGATCTCTGAGTCCAACTGTTAATGAAGCTCTTCATTAAAACACAGCTCCAGAAAGATGAAGGGCTCTGGGGCTGCAAGGACATGGAAAGGCATCATACACTAAATAAAGGTCCCTGTCCCCTTGAGCCCTGGGAAAAGCAGCTAATTTTGGCTGTGAGTGTCCAGACATTCCCCCAGGGCTGCCATACAGCTGGGATGGGGAAAAAAAACAAAGGAAAAGTGCAGTCAACAACCTCTACCTGCAGAGAGCTTGGAGCAACAGCATGAAGGCACCAGAGTCCAGGCTGATGCCTTAAATCTTAGCCTTCATATTTTTCAGATTCTGTGCTGCTTTAGTGTGTAACTCTGAGCTTCACATTAAGTGTTGCAAGTTCTCTTCACAGGCTAGTTAGACAAAACAATTCTTTTCCAACTTGAGACCAAGGACAACTGTCACAAGCTCCACGCCAAAAAGTATAAACAATGGTGAAGAGAGAAAAATTAGAAGGATGAGACTTCATAACCTGAAGCTGGAATTGGACAATTAACTCCAATATTCAAATAGAGCAGAACTTATAAAACTGAGCGACCCCATGACCGGGTGTCCATTTTGTGCCCATTTTGGTTCACCTTGGGTGCAGCCCTGGCTGGGCTCTTGTGCTGCCCAAGGTGCATCCATTTGCTTAAACTCTTCCCCAAGCTCCTTCCCTGGGTGTCTTGGATTGGAAGAAAATGGCAGCAGGAGGCAAAGTTGTCATCCCCTCACCCTAACAAACTCTTTGTCCTGCTTCAAATACAAATACACAGCACAGCCAAGCCAAGCTGTGAAATATTTTAAGGTTTGTTGGTTATTCTGATGCCTCAGGTTTAGCTTTTGTATTTTTCAGATTCTGTGCTGCTTTAGTGTGCGGGTCTGAGCTTCACATTAAGGGATGGTGAGCTCTGTGCACAGAGCAGGGAGACAAAACAATTCCTGCTCCAGCTGGGGACCAAGGACAAATGGTCCAGATCTCAGGCCCAACAGCACAAACAACGTGGGCTGGAGAGAGAAAAACAAGCAGGGTGGGACTGCATGGGCTAAAGCTGGAATTGGACAATTAACTCCAATATGCAAATGGAGCAGAACTTATAAAAGTGACAGACCCTGTGACCGGGTGTCCATTTTGTGCCCATTTTGGTTCATCTTGGGTGCAGCCCTGGCTGGGCTCTTGTGCTGCCCAAGGTGGATCCATGGAAGAAATCCTTTTAATAAATCCCTGCTTTATTCTTTAACTCTGCCTGGCCTCCGTTCTAGGGCGGCCTTCTCAAGGCACCAAGGCTTCAGCTGGGGATCAATCCCAAGCCCTGCTGCCACAGGAGATGGGCACTGGGAGCCAGCTGGGAATGTGATGGGAGCACTGGGACAGTACCTCTGGGGGCTGTGCTTGGCTGGGCTCAGCCAGGCAGTGCCAGCTGTCCCAGCTGGGTGCCAAGGGACACCTCAGTGGTGTGGCTGTGCCACAGCCCTGCCATGGAAGGGAGCCACCAGCTAGAGAGGAACCTCTCCAGCCTTGGTAAGGGTCCAATAATTGCACAGGATCAATGCCAAGAGTTCCCAGGTTGGGATGAGCCCAGCAAGAGGGATTGGTGTGCCCTAAGCAAAGGGGGTCACTGAACCTCACCCCACTTGGCTCCATCAGCTGCAGCAGAAGCCACCCTCCTGTGTCCTCCTGGATTTATGGAAGCTGCTGGAGTGGCTCCATCTGGAAGCAACCTACACTGAGATAATCCTGATGATTTGGGCATCTCCTTCATGCCCTAAATGCCACTGTGGCTGGGCCTGGCACTGGGACATGAATGCTGCTCTTCTGGACTCCCATTTCCTCAGAGCATGAAGCAAATTTTCCTCTCTCCTCCCCTTTTTAGAAGGCAACTATAATATCCATTTGTTAATTAATTAATTAATTAATTAAGTCATTTGAATATATTCAAGGAGTAGAATATTATAATTCATATTATAGTCTGCACAATCCAATAATTAAAATCATAGCCTACAATTAAAATCTTGGTCTCACAGATGACATGTCTGCAATTGCTGATTTAACACCAAGGATGGACATTAAAGGGAACTGCCAACCCCAAGCTGACAAAAAGCAGCAAAACGCCTCTAAAATAAGAATAAACTCAATAAAAAGCTCAGCTCCTCCAGGCCTGGAGGACAGATGGATACAGGGAAAGACATTCCAAGCCTGTAACTTCTGCCTAACATCCTCCCAGCCATGCCCTGAGCTCTGTGACTCCAGGGATGTGCTCCAGCATGGAAATGGCGAAAAAAACCCCAGTGCCACTAATTTTGTGGGCATTTACAGTCCTAAAATGGTTTGTGTTCAAAGGGACCTCAAAGCCCATCTGGTTCCAAGCCCTTCCACCTCCCACTAGACTAATCGTGCCCAAGCTGGCCTTGGTCATCCTGATCCATTTGATCCACAGGAGGCATCCCAAGGCCTTTTCCCAGCTGGCAGTGAGCTCTGAAAAGGAGATGTGAGCTAAAAAAAGATGAGCAAAAACATTCCATGGGATTTGCATAAAGCCTCACAAACCTGCCCACGTTTTATGTTCCAAGTTCCCTATCACAAACCTCCCCTTGGAAAAAAATAGGCCCTTGAAGGACAATTAGCTGGAGCTAATTAACTGCTGCTTGCAAAGGAATCCAGGTTAAACTTGCTGCCAAGGAGACTTTTCTCCCAAGGAGTTTTGCCTCTGGAATGCCAAAACTTTCTGGGAAGGCTCACAATTCTTCTGGGCTCTCTCCCCAAGGAACTTTACAATTTTTCTCTCCTCTATCCATCTTTCTGCTGGTTTTCAAGGAGCCCAGCAAACAGGAATATGGAATTTTACTGCTGAATACTCTATTTTTCAATAGGGCATTCCTTTTTTTGGGATGTTTTTCCAGGCAGACAACAGTGATCCCTCCTGCTCTGAGGCAAAATGTCAAGGTGTGACAATAATGTCACTGTCAACCCCACTCTACAGTGACAGGGCTCCAGCATAGGCCTCTGACTTTAAAGATGAAGAAGTTGTGATGAAAATTAATTGGTTCAGCCTTTCAGGGAACAATTCCTCCATCAGCAGCCCTTCCATTTGGCATTAGAAGGAAAGGACTGGAGAAGATGAAAGCTCCAAAATGTGAAGGTCAAAACCCAGTGGTTCCCAAAAGGAAGAGTTTCTTCCAGAGAGGTCCCAAACTGCAACTTCCCTCACATTGTACAGCAGATCCTAAAATTCCCTGAACTACCATCAAGATCTCCTCAATCTGCATCCCCAACCTTCCTGAGATAATAAATACTCAAGAACAGAATTTAAAATTAGACATGTGGGAAGAACACATTTTTCCTGGTGCTAATGGGTTGTGGTGGCACCTTCAAAAACCTTCTGTGCTCATATCATTTATGACCCAACCCAAAAATTCCCCTGTTTTATTCCCAATGTTTTCTTCGCTTCTGCTCTGATGGAAATTAATATAACCCAAATAGAAACACTCAAAAATTAATATAAAATAACAACTGAATGACCCTGGGATATTTGGGGTCATCTGACTGAAGCATTCCATGCCCAAACCCCCTTTTTTTGGGGATGGTAAAGGAAGTTGACAGTCTCTCATCTTTTTAATTGGGTCAACAAGAATTTAGAAAATTTAACCTTTTTAATGGAACTCTTTATAAGAAGGAAGCTCATATTTGATCTGAGGCAGGGAAACATTATTCCAATCTGAAATGCAACTCTTTTAACACCTTAAAATTAATTAAATATAATATTTCAAACATCACTCAAACATAAGAAAAGATAAATAATCTGTGGGTATTTTGCAGGATTAACAAGTTTTGCTAATGAACTGAAGACTTTTGAGATGGATCTTAGTTTCTGAAACAGACCAAGAGTTATTTTAAATCAATACTTAATTGGGAATTCTCACTTCCCCTCCAAAGAGGTGCCCAATACCTTCAGCAGACACCATTCCAACCTCTGTGGTTTAATGAGAAGTTTCTATGTATAACCCCATTGGAATCTGCAATTTAAGCAGTCACTCAGAGCATTTGACTTTGAGAAAACACTTCCCCCTTCTTTAATGTGCTATGGAAAAAAATCCCCATAAAAGCAAAATAATTGAGAGGGAGCAAAAGTAAAGAAATTTTGTATAGAGCAAATTTAATTTTCTTTTCAACAACTTCTGCCTTTCAATTGTGTTTGGTTGATATTGAGCATCTCCCAAAGAAGAACAGGATCCTCTTGAAAAGCTTTAATCATTGGGATAGAATCAGAGCTCAAAGATTACAGATTAAAATCAAATTGCAGCTCAAGAATTAATAAAAAGTGGGGGGTTTAAAAATATTTTAATCTAATACTCTACAGCTCCCTTCTGAAAGGAATGAATATTTATTGTGGACTTTAGATGAATATATTGCTTCACATCAAGGCAGCTCTAGTTTTTATCACCAAATGACAAATTCCACCGCCCATCCTTTGTCTCAGAACATGTTTGACTTTGGAAGGTGTTTGAGAAAGGTCAGAGCTCTCTAAAGAAATGAAAAGCCTTCAACAACAATTCCTTCAACAACAATTCCTTCAACAACAATTCCCTCAACGACAATTCCCTCAACGACAATTCCAAGATCTGGAGTTTCTCACCTCACAATGTATTTCTCCCCTCAATATTTCAAGAGGATTTCTGGATTCAAATATTGTGATTGAGCAGGACCTTGGGACCACCTGGCTTTGGAGAAGACCCATCTCCATATTCATGGGGAGAATCAGGGAGACACGAGGAGGAAAACTCCTCCATCCACAGGAGGAATCTCTCCTTTTTAAGCTGTCTGGTATTACTGCATGGAGAACAAGGAGAGGTTTTTTGGGAATTCCAGTGGAATTCAACAAACAGAGTTTGAGACTTGATGCTGAGCACTTACTTTGCTTTTGCTTCTGCATCCTCATAGGCTTTGTTGGAGACGTCATCCAGGCCCCCGATCAGGTGCTTGAAGGAGCTGTAAAGACAAAAGGACACTTTGAGAGGAAAATCACAGAAATACCAAGGTTGGAAAATACCCTGAAGATCATCCAGTCCCAGCAGATCCACCACTTAACCTGAAGAGATTCCACCTGGGAGCCAAGAAATCCTGTGTGGCTTTTTGGCAGCAATCGGGGCTGGATCTCCATGCTGGTGACCCACCAGGCCCAGGCCTCAGGAATGCTGGAGATGCAGAAACCAATGCCAAGAAGATCCAAAATTATTTCTCCAGCCCACTGAAATGGCTGCTGAAGGTTTTCACCCTCCAGTAGAAGTTTCAGAGTAAATGTGGCTGGTGGGGGCACCTCAACCATCACATCCCTGTCCTCCAGCCAGGAACCCTGTAAATCCCTCTGCCTTCAAAGTGAAATTTTCACTTCTGGATCCCAGCTTTCTCATCTTTAGAGAAAAAGCATCCAAAATCACATCAAAGGGGGTTCAAACTGAAAGAGAGGGAATTCAGGTTGGATATTGGGCAGGAATTGTTCCCTGGCAGGGTGGGCAGGCCCTGGCACAGGGTGCCCAGAGCAGCTGTGGCTGCCCCTGGATCCCTGGCAGTGCCCAAGGCCAGGTTGGACAGGGCTTGGAGCACCCTGGGACAATGGAAGATGTCCCTGCCCATGGAAGGGGGTGGCACAGGATGATCCTTAATGTCCCTTACAACACAAACCATTCTGGGATTCCATAAAAAAACAGAAATTAATAATTGAAATCAGTGAATGCCTTGAAACAAAAATATTCCAGGTGAAATGCTACTTTCTACTATCCAATTCCAGTATTCCCAGTGGGTCTGTCCCACGCAGGTTTTCTTCTTTCCAAGGAAGAAGAATTTGAAAAGATGAACTGCTGCAAGCCAGAGTCTCTTGACTGATCTCTGCCTTAATGTCACAGCCTCACAAATGAAAATCCTGCAATTCTTCTGTGCTCCTGACACTCCTGAGGCACGAAACACGGAGCTCAAGAAAAGGAATTGCTCTAAATTGACAAAAAAATGAACTGAAACATTGAAAAAATAAAAGAAAAAGCCACATTTCTGACATAAGGAATAAGAAGGGGATGTTTAATATAGCCCTTTCTCAAGGAGGATTTGTAGGATCAAAGAGAATGAATGGCACTGAGCAGGTGAGGAAAATCCAGGGCAGCTGGGGAAATGCGATGTCCTGCCAGGCACGGGGTGAGCTGGGGATACTCCGTGTTCCTGGGACAGGAACGGTGGGACCCTGAGTGGCTCAGACACACTGACAGACCCAAGAGGGTCCTTCAGGAGATGCCTGACCCTATGGAATGCACCCCATGGATGTGTGGAGATAGCACTTAGAGCAAAACCAACACGATTATCCTGTTGGAAAAAGCCGGATTTTCCCCATCACTGTAGGGCAGGAGGTGACAAGTGGGAGAGCTGGTTTGGATCTGGAGCTTCTGGAAGGGCTTTTCCAGAGGAATTCTCCTCCCTGGGGCTATTCCAGAGCTGTGTGCACACAGCCCTGTGCTCTGGGATGGTCCTGCTGGAGCAGGGAGGTGCCACCAGGTGCCCACTGCGGGCCCTTCCAAACTGACCCATCCTGGGATTCTCTGCTGGGAATTACAGCTCAGGAAATGCCCTCTGCCCACACCAATTTCCCCAGTCTTCCACTCCACTTAATTCATTATATTTCAAATCATACAATCAAGGAAATAATTTTTGCAAGCTAATTAATTAATTAATTAATGAGGAAGAGAAGGCACAAACCCTTTGCTCTCATATAAACTTGTGTTAGTGGTTTTTAACCAATCAGGTAATTACTAATATTTTCAATATTAGGACATGTTAATAATGGGACTAACTTTTCAACCCCCAATTCCTTGCTCAGCACTGAAAACAGAAACAACTCAGCTCCTTCAGCACCTCAGGTTTTATCTTTCTGCTGCTGGCAATGTGTCACAGGATGAAGCCAAACCTTGGAAAGTGACAGTGAGACAAAAGCAGGATTGGGGTGTTAATGCTAATTGCACCCCAAACAGGTATTTAGGCAATTAATTAACACAGTAACACCATCCTGGAAGGCCATAAGACATCACCTAAGGCCTAAATTGTGATTTAGGCTTGGTTTCTCAGGAAAATGTGGCAGGGTTAAAAACACACCCTTTTTTTGGCAATGCAAATAAATCTTTTCCAGTGAAACAGCAAAGAAGCAAAAGTCACTGAAAGGAGCAACAACAGTTTCTCTAAACCCCTTAATTTTTATTAAAAATTTCAAGCCAGATTTAGCACTGGGCAAGCTATCAAAGTTCACTTGAGTCCCTTTTTTATTGCCCATCTCAACATTGTTGAATCTCAGCTCAGTCCCAGAATTCAATCAGAAACCGCTGGGTTTTTTTTCTCCCCGCGGCCTTTTCTCTTCATTTTTTCTATTCTCTCCTCATAACCAATTTTCTCCATGGATAAACTTTGCTCTGACTGGGAGAAACAGCAGAGCAGCAAACCCTAAAATCTCCACTGAAAGAGCTCGGCTCAGCTTGTATGGGGTCAGTCATGCCAGGATAATACTTTTTTATTTCATTTTTCTCCAATTTCCCTTGCCAGGAGGGCCGATCCAATAACCTTTGTTGACACCTCACAGCTCTCCCTGAAAAAAAAACAAACCCAGGCTTTGAAACACAGACAAAAATGGGAAATGCAAAGTGGAAAAACAGAAAATAGCTGAAATATTTAAAATGTTGCCTTAAAAAAACGTGCATCCTCTTGATATGTGCAGCTGAAGAAGACAAGAAGCTGGAAAAACAGCATTTAGAGTAAATTCCAGGTAATTCTGTAACTCTCTGTCAGCAGCAGCTGGGCTTTGAGTTGTTCTGGCTCTGATCCATCAGCTCTTCTCTCTCTCCATTTGCATGAGGCAATTTTGTCCTCCCAACACCCGCAGTGTTGCTAAATCTCTGAGCTCCAGGAAAACGTTGTTGGCACCATAAATAAATTATATGGAGGGGAAAAAAATCCCATATAAATAAAAGATGAACCTGAATCAACCTCGGTGGAAATATTCCGACAGTTCAGGAGCAGCCACAAACACTTTCAAACACTTTCTCAGTTTCAAGAGGTAGGTGTGAAAAAAAAAAAAAAGAATTATAGAGTGGCACCAACTTGTCCCTGAGGGTGCCAGTGATGATCCAAACGTCAGGAATGAGTTTGGAGCCTTTCCCTCCTGTTTTCTCTCCATACAAAGGGGCTGCAAGTGAAGTCTGTCTGTGCATCTTTATTCGAACTGATCCACAGAACAGATGCTCAAGGCGTGTCTGCACCATTTTTATCAGAAGACCTTTTACAGACAAGTTCCTAAAGGACCAATCCATCAAATCCAGCACATATTTGTTAACTTCTCCCCAACTGTACTTCTGGAACAAATCTAATAACGCCTCCAAGGAGCCTGGAATTTCACCAGGATGAGCTCTGACAAGGCCAAGCTCACAACAATTTGGAGGCAGCACCATCGAGCAGCTCCCAGAGTAACTTTTTTCCCAGAGGATAAATTCCTGCAGTGCCACCACAGGAAAAACTTCATTAACAGCAGTCTTTATCTTGTAGGGTCAAGGCAAGTCCTAAAGACAGAAAGTCCATGAATTGTAAATAAATTAAAAAAAAAACAAACAAAAAAAAGCACTTGGAAATAAAAATGCCTTAAAGCCATCTGAGAGGTGCTGTAAAATATTAATGTGTGTTCCCAGAGTGGAGGTTTGAGCAGCAGGAATTGGTGGGGCTGCAATGAGCTGTGTGGCTCCTCAAGTACCCAAAGGCTTCTCCAAATTCCCTCAGATGGTCAGATATCCAGCTGGCCTTTTTTGTCACAATTCCCATGAATGCTGTGTGGATTTTGTTGAAGTTTCCAAGCCAATTCCATAATACCATGGTTGGGTCTGTGCTCCACGGTAGGAAAAACATTGGATAAATCAATCCCAACTCACCAGAGAGCTTGAGCATGGAGCCTTGCTGAGGTCCCTCACAGGGCTGCCACCTCATTTCCTCAGCCTTGTCACCCTCTCACTTCATTTTCTCCACTGGATCACTGTACCTCCTCTTCTGTGTTGAAATTTTGATGATAATGGGAAATTCCTTGGATTATTTTCTTTCTGAATTCCAAGTTCTTTCTTTCAAATACACCTGACCAGGTAGGACTACACAATTTTTTGTCTTTCTTCCTTGGGGGACCAAAATGAATGTTGCTGTCAATGGGAACCACAGAAGTCCCAGAAAAATTTGACTTGGAAGGGACCTTAAAGCCCATCCAGTGCCATGGGCAGGGACACCTTCCATTATCCCAGGCTGCTCCAAGCCCCATCCAGCCTGGACTTGGGCACTTCCAGAGATCCAGAGGCATCCACAGCTTCTCTGGGAATCTGTGCCAGGGCCTGCCCACCCTGACAGGGAAGGATTAAGAGCATTAAAGACCAAATCCCACTGAAATTCATTATTCCAGTAAAGGAAGGGACTTGAAAACACAATTGCAAGATGGAAAAAATGCCATTGCTTTTTGTAACAAATATTTTCAGGACAAGGACAAGTGGGAACAAAGTCCATGGGATGCAACAAATGCTTCCTGCATGTTGTTTTCACTGTTAGATCAGGATTTTGCTCATTCCTACACCAGAAAAGGATGCTGGAAATGCACTTTGCAAAGCACATCTTCCTAGATTAGGCAAAAATAGCTGTACTACTTTTTGGGAGTCTTTGGGGTGTTTTTGAGACTGGAAGAGCCCTCTTGTTTCACAAGGAAATTAAAAAGCAAGGCAGCACCAACATCATCTGGTAATTAAAGACCCATCATGAGCTCCAGTTTGACTTCCCTCGTGGTATTTCCCATTCCTGCTGCTTCAGCCCTGTAGCCATTTTATACATATTTTATAAATTCCAGAGATCCTCTTAGGCAAAGCATTCCCTCTTGTCATGCTTAAGCAATTCCCTTCTCCAACCCAACTTAAGCAATTCCCTTCTCCAACCCAACTTGCCCACAGCTCCTGGCTCTCATCCCTGTGATGAAGGTTTCCCACATCATTCACCCCCAAAATATAAACCCTGCAGCAGCTAAATCAGCCCTAAAATTGTTGGCAAAATTGGCAAATCCAGAGCCAACCCAACCTAGACAATTCCCTTCTCCAACCCAACTCGCCCACAGCTCCTGGCTCATCCCTGTGATGAAGGTTTCCCACATTATTCACCCCCAAAATACAAACCCTGCAGCAGCTAAACCAGCCCTAAAATTGTTGGAAAAATTGGCAAATCCAGAGCCAACCCAACCTAGACAATTCCCTTCTCCAACCCAACTTAAGCAATTCCCTTCTCCAACCCAACTTAGACAATTCCCTTCTCCAACCCAACTTTGACAATTCCCTTCTCCAACCCAACTTGCCCACAGCTCCTGGCTCATCCCTGTGATGAAGGTTTCCCACATCATTCACCCCCAAAATATAAACCCTGCAGCAGCTAAATCAGCCCTAAAATTGTTGGAAAAATTGGCAGATCCAGAGCCAACCCAACCTAGACAATTCCCTTCTCCAACCCAACTTAAGCAATTCCTTTCTCCAACCCAACTTAGACAATTCCCTTCTCCAACCCAACTCGCCCACAGCTCCTGGCTCATCCCTGTGATGAAGGTTTCCCACATTATTCACCCCCAAAATACAAACCCTGCAGCAGCTAAACCAGCCCTAAAACTGCTGGAAAAATTGGCAAATCCAGAGCCAGGCTCATGTCTCCCTTAGGAATAACTTCCTGTGGCACCAAGGTGTGACTTTGTTAATGAGATGTGGCAGCTGGAACAATTTTTTGGATGCCTTGTGAAGCCTTCCAAAAGGAATTTGGAAGAGTTATCCTGCTGCAGATAATTCCAGTGGGTGATGCTGGTCAGTGAGGCTGGAATTCTCCAGGAATTCCTCGTGTTAAGGAAAAGGTCTTTTCCCATCACTTGTGTTTTTTGAAACTGCAACGCCAGTTTTGCTGAGCTGCTTCAGATGGGAACACCCACAGAGCGTGGAAATTGCTGCTTCAGTGGTTCCATCTGATTAGGCAAAGAGCTTGTCTGGGAAAAGGAAAATATTTGGCAGCTTCAGTGACTTGTGTCACCCCTCCTGCTGCACGGAACAAATTCCAGCTGCAGGGAACACCCACTCCCTGCTCCCACTGCCGCCTCCTGTGTCACTCAACGTTCTCATCCACCACCACAACCCAAAAGATGTAAAAATTTGCTCTGTCTGGATATAAAAAATTGGTTCTTTTTTCCTCAGCCAATTTCCCAAATTGCCACAAGTCCTGGTAGTTTATCTCCACATGAAACGTTGCTCCTGCTGTTGTCATTCCTATAAAATAACAGCCTAAGGAAGAGCTGGGACATGAAATTCAGCCCTGGCCAGGACACAGGACAGCCTGCTCTGAGCTATAAATAGGGCTATCAGTAGGGTCACTTTCCTTGCACTATAAATAAGAATTTTTTAAATAGTGTTACTCTGCTAATTGCACAGTGTTAATAGAATCTCTGAGGTAGATTAACCACAGCTTCATCAGTTTAAATTTAACTTGTACTTCCTTACTATTTCAAGGGCATTGTATGCTGAGGACAGGGCACAGGAGACAAGGAAAGGTCTGGGAAATTATCAGGAATGAGTGACTTGAATTATTTGGGGTTTTTAACTCTCACAGTGCAAACCAAAATTACCTGCTGCAAAAGTGTAAAAATAAAAAGCAGAAATTATTCGTTGCTTTTTATTTCTCTGAATTAATGACTGCTAAATTATCTAATTATTAAAAGCATAAAGATTATCAAAATATCATCCTGTTAAATAATTGAATTCTCCTTCCTCTCTTTACCCCACAGCATGAGAAGGGAGGGTGGAGGTTTTACCTACCAGGCTGAGAGGGAGCCCTCAGGTGCTCCCCACCTGTGTTCAATGGACAGACCATGGGTTTTACAATTAATAATGAATTAACATAAATCAGAACTTATCAGGATTTCTGAAGGTTTTCCCCAGCTCAGCCTGTACAGAACGCTGGATTTTCAGAAATGGAGGCCTGTGGGATAACTCAACACAAACCACTGGTGTCCCAGCAGGATGGAGGGGATGGAGATCAGCCCTACAAGAGCACAGAATCCCATCTCTCACTAGAACACAGGAAGGGCTCCAGAATCACTTCTAGGGATCCACAGGAATCATGGATCCAGCTCCTGCCCAGACATCCCAACAATCCACACTGCTCAAAAGCTCCAGGCCCACAGGTGGGCCCACATATGTCAAAAATCCAATGGATTTATTTTCTTTTCCGACATCAGCAATTTTTTTCTCATTATTCCACAGTTTCTGGCTCCCTCCTGCAGGTTTTTTGGGGCTCCTGCCTGGGGGGAGGCAGTGAAATTCTATTCACCCTCTCTGTGGGTTTCACACATCCATAGCACATTCCCATGGAAAGGTTCCCAGCATCTTGAGAGTGTCCATGCCTTGTGCTGGTCTGTGCCAGTGCTGCACAACAGCAAAACCAGCCCAGGAGTCATGTTCCATTTTTATGTCATTTTTTTAATCCCAGTCCCAGCAACTGCAGAGAGCAGCTGGATTTGCAGCACTGGAGCATCCAGGCACATTTTTTGCTGGATTAACCCCCCTTAATTCTCTCAAGCTTCCTGTATAAATTATTATTTTACTCTTCTGATCTCCAGCATCTCCTCTGAGTGACAGAGCTCCCAGCAGGGCTGTGGCCTTCTCCCAAGGACTCTCCATCCCTACACGGACTGGGATAACACCTTGCTCCAACATTTGCCAGGAGCAAATACTGTGGAACTTCCACAGTAATTCCAGCTCCTCCTTTATTTCCATTTGGATTTTCTGTGATTCTCACAGTCACAACTGAGCTTTGTAATTGTCACTGTTGAGTTTTCTAACTGTCACTATTGAGTTTTGTCTTGTTGATTTAGGGGCACCTTCCCTCCATTCATCAATTCTGTGACTTTATCACCCCAAATTAAGAAGCCACTCTGAAGAAGATGATCCAAAGCTCTCTGGAAAAGGTTTAAATGGGAGTTCCCCCCAGCCCCAGGCAGAAGGAGGAACTTACTCTCTGTCTATGACCAGACAGGTGACCGCTTCAGCTGCGATGACGTTGGCTGTCCTGACGTCCTCCCTGCAAGAAAAAAACCACATTTCTCCAGTTATTTCCATGACAATCTTCTGATTTCCAACACACAGGCTCTTCAAGCACTTTGAGGACAAATTTCTGTCTTTCACAGCTTCTCCTTGCTGTTTTCATCATCCATTTAGGCTAATAAAAGACTAGAATTCCAAGACTAATAAAAATAATCAATTTAATTCCTTTTAATCAGGTTGATTTGGTGTTCCAGTGTTTAAGAGTCGGTGCTGCATTTTCTGGGTTCGCTTTATCCCAATTCCCTCCAACCTTTCCATGTTCCAAGGTTAAGTGGATTACAGGCAGGAGAGAGACCTCCCCTCTTGTGCACACCCCTCATGCATTTAGGCTGGAACACAACTCTAGGCTTCCAGTGAGGCAGAAAATCAGATTTACAGGTGCTGTTAGGAATAGAAATTCCCATTTAAAGACTAGAGGCATTAAAGCAGGTTAAAAAAGGGTGATGCACGTGCACTCTCCCTTTGTGGTCATCATTAATTAACTTTAATCTCTTCATGTTCATACCTTTAGAGCAGAGCAAGCAGAAATACATTAATACTCCAGCCTGTGCTGTAATGCTGACTCTGAGTCTATTTGGACTGGAATTAAGTGTGTATTCGTGCTAATTAACCCCACTGATAAATCACATTGTGCTAATTTAAAGCAGTGAGAAAGAAGTAGTGGAATAGAAGTGGATAATTATCTCTATTAACTCCTAAAACTTGGGTAAATACAGAGAGGATAAGGAAGGATAATATTGAATTCCTCATTAAGTTGCTGTAGCCAGCTTTTGACAATATATTGATCCATTAAAATGAGAATTGAAACTTGTTGGTGTTCACTAATTCCCATTAAAGCTCAACACATTTGTCCCATAATCCCAGATGCCACAAAAAGACATTTATCCCTGTAAATTTATGGATCACAGACATGATTTGCTTACTGTTTTATACTTAGATGATTACAGACCAGGAAAATACAATAAAATCGGTGGCCTCAGCTCCAACATTTTCAATAAAATTTGAAATGAGGTATTCAGATGCACAAAGGACTGTTGTAATTTCTGTTAACTTCTATAAATCCATCCTTTTCTAGAAGGTGACTTTGGCCAGCAGCTGCAGCACAGGCAGGTACAGAAATCCATGGCATTAAAGGCCAATGAAACCTTGGAAGTGCGTGGCATGAAAAGCTCCACGTGCAAGGCATTAATTGGGAAAGAAATTACTAAGAGGGGATTAAAGGCAAGAGCAACCACCAGCAAGTGCCCAGCACTAAATGAGAGAGTAACTACTCCAAGCAGGTGGCATTAAACACAACAAATAATTACTACAAGTGCACAGAACTCAGTGCAGAAGTTGCTATTGCAGGTGCATTGCTATTAAGTGCAACGAGTAATTACTACAAGTCCAAGAATATTTCCTACCAGTGCACAGCATTCAGTGGAAAATTAACCACTAGGAAGTGCACAGCTCTAAATGCAGAAGGAATTACTACAGGTGCATGGCATTAATTGCAAGAAGTAATTACAACAGGTGAACTGCATCAAATGCAAGAGTAATTACTATAAGGGCACAGCACTAAATGTAATAATTACTACAAGTGCAAAGCATTAAACTCAGAAGTTACTACTGGTAAATGCACAGAATTGAAGGGAAAAATAACCACTAAAAGTGCAAGACATTAAACACAGAGGTTACTACCAGTGCAGGGCATTAAATGCAACAAATAATCATGGTATTAACTGAAACAGTAACTACTACAAATGCAGAGCATTAAAACCAAAGGTAATTACTCCCAGTGCACAGCATTAAATGAAAAACTAATTACTAGTAAATACATGAAACAAGTAATTACTACCAGTGCAAAATATTAAATGCAGAGGTAAATGCACAGTTTTAAAGGCAAAAGTAACTACTACCAGTGCAATGACAAGTGAAAATACTGCATTAAATGGTAAAAAAAAACAGGAAAAAATAGTAAAAATGGTTTAAAAAATTGTAAAAAAAACCAGGTAGTTTAATTACTGCAAGTGCATTCAACACAAGTAATTATTTCAAGAGCACAGCACTAAGCAGCTATTAGAAGTGCAACGTGTAAAACAGAACTTATTGACAATTAATTAATTAATTCATTAATTCCGGGCAGTGCCCCACCACCCCCTGTGGCCCCAGGGAGGATAGGAGAGGAGAGCACTGACTCGGACACTCCCTGGCCTTCATCCCCTTCGTCCTCCTCCTCGGAGCTGCTCCCCGAAAATCCGCGTTCCTCATCCGTGGAGCCTCCCTCGCTCCCCGAGCCCTCCATGGCCCCGGCTGCTCCCTCATTCCCCTTGGACACGCCTGATTCCCTCCAGCCCCCAGCTCTGTGCCACCCCCTGGCATGTGCCAGCTCCCCCAGCCCAGGGCTGGGCACCCGCACAAAGGGCACAGCTGCTGCGGGGGCCCGCGGAAACCCAAGAGGGGAGGATTTGGGAGCCCTCGGGACATCCTTGGCTGTGGAAAAGGGCCAAAAATCCCAGCAAGAGACCTTGTGTGCCCTTTTCAGCAGGGGAATTAGGTGGCAACAAAAATCCACGTTCCTAAATGTTCCCAGGTGTGCCACTGTCACTATAGGACACGAAATAGGACAGCGCGGACACGCAAGCTAAAAGAGAGTTTTTGATTTCTGACTCTAACATTTATAGATTTCCAAAAGTGACAGTGGATTGGAGGGTGACAGTGCCACCTCTCCAATGACAGCCTATCAAATTTCTCTTCCTCTATAAAAGAATGCAAACCAGTAAGTCATTTACGTAAAGCATGTGAGAAAGTTGGTTACAAGAATACCAACAAGTCATTTACATAAAGCGTGTGAGAAACTTGGTTACGAGAATGTAAACATCAGAAGGCTTAGAAAAACTTTAAAAAATCAGGGAGACATGCCAGCACACCAATGGAAACATGAGGATGTTATTTAAGGGATGAAATGCACAGATCTGTTTTCCTCCTTGGAATTTACAGCCAACTTCACTGCATTGGGAAGTTACAACAATTTTGCTTCTGACAAGGCATCAACAACTCAGTTTCAGAAGAGATAAGTTTATAAAGTTTATACTTCAGCCTCTGTCTAATATTTTTACCATAGGCTGCCATAATTTCCTCTAAATGTAAAAACTTTTGAGGTGATTCCAATTTTTTTGCTTTTTTTTTGCCTTCCTACATCCCCAAACTGCTTAAAGTCCTGCTCCAATACCTCCTCCCATAGCTCCCACTGCTCCCAGCCCCTTGGATAGGGACTCCACCTCTGCCCTGGGCAGTCAGTCCAATGTTTGACAGCCCTTTCTGTAAAGGAATTTTTCCCAATATCCATCTCCTGGGAGTTTTTTACTTTTAGAACCCTCAGTGCCATAAAGACAGAGGAGAATTTCCTTGACCAACAGAGCCTTGAAAGACCTGAGGCCACAGCTTCATAAATATTCCAGTCAATTATCACAAACTGCTCCTCTTTCTTTGTAAATCTTGCTGTACAACCCTTGGCAGGGCTTAAACCTTTCAGCTGGAGCCACTGGGAGTAAAAATATCTTTTAGGAGCAGTCAGTAAGTGCTAACAAGATGCTCACAAGGCATAAAACAAAGTATTAGAGGGAGCTGGTATATTTTCTATTTGAAGAGTTGCACATTTGGCTTATATTGAGGAAAAAAAAGGTAAAATAGTATTTTTGAAGCTCAACGAGCTGAATTGTTGTTCTCTAAGAAATGTTTTGTTTTCCCAATACCCAAGAAGCTTAAATCACATGGAGTTTTTGCTACATGTCCTCAAACTGGGGTACCTTGGAATCAAATCCCTCCTGTTGTATTTTATTCCCTTTTAGGAAGTGAGATTTTAATGCCTGATGGAATTTTTACAAGATTTTTTATGAAATAGCTTCTCAAGTGCAGCTTTTTCCAACGGCACCTTTTATTAGTTTCACATTAAAATCTATAAAAGTTTAGTAGAGCATGCTGTGTTTATTAATCCCAGGGAGGTATTTTTACATCAAAGCCAATGGCAAATGGATGTTGGGTTCTCAGGAAGAGGAAAGGTTGGAAAGCCAAACTTTGGTCTGTGTGGGGTGGATTTCCCCCATGGAAATCAGGCAGATCCAGGTGATTGACGCAGACATGGATCACAGAATTCATTCAAATTGGAGAAGAACTCAAAGTCATCAAGTTCAGTCTTTGATGAGGTTTGGAGCAGCCTGGGACAGTGGAAGGTGTCCCTGTCCATGGCAGGGGTGGCACTGGATGGGCTTTGAGGTCCCTTCCAACCCAAACCAGTCTGTGACCCCATGGACACAGCCACATCCAGTTCTTTCCTGATGTTCACCATCTCCTTCCCTAAAAAATGAGGATAAAAACCTCATTTCTTGGCTCAAGACACTGGAGAACCTCAAAGGACCACCCAGAGCAGGTGGGTCAGTGCCTGGACCTTGGTGGCTGCCCTGCAGAACCTGCCTAGGAGAGTGAAACCTCCCACCCTGTAGGACCTCAGGAGATGAGTGCTGAGATCCGCTGAGAATGCTGGTGATGAGGCTTTTCAGAAATAAAAAATGAGGTCTTCTCTGGTGGCTTTTAAATTATTCCACGGGACTATCCAGAGGTTTCTAATTTGCTGCTATTTGAGTTCTTTAATGCATTTTCCCACCTTCCAGCACTGTGCACTTGACCTTGTTACAATATTCTTAATGAGGTTGATTTAAAGCATTTAGGACAAGACATGTCAGATAGGGGAAAAAATGGGAAAAATCAATTATTAACTTAAATTTAGCAGTAAGAGCTCAAAGCCCAGCATCTCTATCTTCACTTCTATTTTATTGGGTATTTTCTGATTATACCATGATTTTCAGGTGGGAGATAAGAATCAGCTTTATTGGGTATTCCAAGGAGTGGTACCCAAATTTGGTGATCTTCAATCCTTTAAAAAGGTATTTGCCTACCTGGAGACTTTAAAAAGTCTTTTAAAGCTTTGATTACCTTTTATTTCTATAAATAAAAGAAAATTAAATAAAATTTAAAAAAATAATAATAATAATAAATAATTTCTATAACTTCACCTCCATCTTGGCCTATAGTTGCAGTAGGGGGAGATGCAACAAACACCTGCCTATTCTTGATTTAGTAAAAAGAAATAAATAATCAAGGGTTTATGTGCCAAAACCAAACTAATTCCAACTGGCATGGGAAAAAAAATGAATTCCTGGCCCTAGTGGAGGTGAGCTGGCACTGAGATTACAACACCAGTGTTAGGAGAGCAATTTAGGGTTGTGACCCAGCAGATTCCCAGGAGGAAAGGGATGGATCCCCATTCCCAGGCTCATCTCCCACTGCTGGTGGTGTGCTGATGGATGGTACTACTGCTCTGAATATCCCAAAAATGTATTTATGGCAGGGACAGTCGCTGACCTCGACACCTCCACATCTTTTGTGCTTTTGGTGGACATGTCCCACCCTGCCACAAAGGATTTCAGTGCTCTGAGGACACCTTTAATGTGATTTTATAGGGGTTTTATATGGCAGGTGCTGCTGGCCACCCAAATATGAGGGTGGAAGATTCAGCACTCAGCACTGGGAAGGCACAATAAAAACCTCAGCAATTATTACACTCATCATTTTGATCCATGATGAACCTTCAGGAAACCTTGTCTTCCTTTTATCATTTTTATGAGGTGAGCAGGTATTTTAGAATAAATTGGGATGAATTCCAACACGGTGTTTGAATCTGAGGCCATGCAGCACTGGAAGGACTCACAGCACTAAAAATCAGGAGCAGAAGTGCTCCTCCTCCATGGGAGGGTCTGCACAAAACCACCTCCAATGTTAAAATGGGTAAGAAATTATAGAAATTTCATTAGGGAATAAAAGGATTTTTATAAAATAAAATGTCTGTCAAAAGAAGAAATAAAGCTCAAAGCTTAAATAAAATATCTATGGGAAAAAAAGCCCAGACATGAGGCTGAATTATAGCCCTGGATTTTGTAAAACAGCACTGGAATAGTCTGGGAAAGTCACCTGGAAATTAAGAATTACATTTTCTTAATAAATGTTCTGATGTTAATATTCTCATGGGTCTTTCAGGCTTGGCAGAAAGTAGCACTGGGTGTCCTTGGGATGTCAATGTGTCCATGGGAATCAAATTCCTCCTCAATTAGTTTTCTAAAAAAGGGGAATTTGGGTGCATTCAGGACAAAGTGAAATTTTAGATAAAAGTTTGTGTCTTCTGGGAGTATTCACATTCCAAATGTGAACCCAAGGAAGGATCCCACTGTTTAAGTGTCCAAGGAGAGGTTGGTTGGAGCAGACTGGGACAGTGGAAGGTGTTCCTGTCCATGGCAGGGGTTGGAATAAGATGGGCTTTGAGGTCCCTTCAGCCCAAACAGTTTAGGGATTGATATTTGGGTTGATATTCCCTAGATATACAAGATATAAAGAAAATAATAACTATTTATTTCCTGACAAATTGCACTTCCCAGATCTACAACTCACAGGTAGCAAACCCCAGGAGAACACAATTCCCTGTGGCTCGCTCTTTGCTGGTGATGAGCCAGGAGCCAAACATGGACTGGAACTTCCAGAAGCTGGAGTGCCAAGGGAAGGTGACAGATGCATTTGGGATGTCTGCCTGCACACCTGTGCAAAGTGGCACCCTCAGCTCAGTTTCCACCCAGGTGTCCACACTTCCAAGTGCCAAACAGCCTTTCCTGAAACACCTGCCCACAGCCAGGAGGATCCATTTCACAAATCCCATTTCAGCCAAACAAAAATTCCACCTTCTGTTAATTTCACTGAGCTTTTCTGAGTCCCTCGGGCAAACAGCGGGATGGATTATTGGCAGTGTTGGGGTCGGAGAATCATGGAATGGTTTGGGTTGGGAGGGCCATGAAGGATCAGCTCATTCCCACCCCTGCCATGGCAGGGACACCTTCCACTGTCCCAGGCTGCTCCAAGCCCCAAAGTCCAGCCTGGCCTTGGGCACTGCCAGGGATCCAGGGGCAGCCCCAGCTGCTCTGGGCAGCCTGTAGGAACATTTCCTTCCCAATATCCCATCCAGCCCTGCCCTCTGGCAGTGGGAGCCATTCCCTGTGTCCTGTGCCTCCATCCCTTGTCCCCAGTCCCTCTCCAGCTCTCCTGGAGCCCTTCAGGCCCTGGCCGGGGCTCTGAGCTCTCCCTGGAGCCTTCTCCAGTACCTGTGGGCTGCCATCTGTCACAGCCCCTGCTCTGCCTTTTCTCTGGGCACAGAAACTCCATTTGTGCCACCCCTTGGGCAATCCACCTGCCTGGGAAGGGAATTCCAATTAAATCCAAGAGCTGCCACAACACAGTGAGGATTTACACTGCAGGCGTTCCCATATCCAGCTGAAATCCTTATTGTGGCTGACTTTCAAGGCTGAAAGAGATGAGCACCTCATCCCTTATCCTTTGCTTCCAAGTCCTGCATGGAATCTGTTTTTAACCCCTGTAACTGCACCCATCCCACCATGGCTGGATCTGTTGGCATCAGGACAAGCAAGGAATCACAGAATTGTTGGAAAATGATCATTGAGTCCAACCAGCCACCCAACAGTGCCCCCTAAACTCCCCTAAACCCTGATTCCAAGTGCCACGTGCACAGTTTTAATCCCTGCAGGGATCCACTGTGTCCCACTGGTGTTTCCCACTGCTGAGGTGAAAACAATGCTCAGAAATCCCTCTCTGCTGATGGTAAAACCATTTCCAGGGGGTTTTCCATTCCCACTGCTCCCAGGAAACCCTCAATGATATTGCTATCACTTACTACAGTGTTTCCAGCAGCCCAGAAAGGCAGGGAAGAGCAAACACAGCTAGAGGAATACTCTATAGGAATTAAAACTGGTATTTGTAGATAAACTGTGGCTTAAGTTTAGTCTGTGACAGATAAACCCAAATCTGAGTGACACAATGGTGACATTGGGATGGTAGAACCTCCTTGCCTGCCAAACCCATTAATGATTCAACCCAATTACTTGTGCAATTTATTCAGAATTATTGTAATGAACCAGAGACTCACTAGGCTGTAATTAATTATATTCCCCAAGTGAAACAACCCAGGGGCACGAAATGGCCACTTTTTTATTAAAGTGAAATAAAACCCTACCACACCCCATCCATTGCTGTTTTAATCAGCCAGTGGGCGACAAGAGCATCTTTAAGACATATTAAATGTTAATTATCCCATTCAGGGACAAATCAATTAAACCTTGAACAAATCAGAAGAGTTTCTGGGAACTGGTGCCTTGCAGACCTACCCTGCATAAGGAACTTCTCTGCCAGCCTTGATCAGATCATTCAAAGCCAGGCAAAGCCAAAAACCCAGGAAACACCAAAAACCCAGGAAATTGGCACAGATAAAGAGGAAATCATTGATTTGCATTATTTCCCTTAAAAAAGAAGTGCAGCAACAACAGAATTCAGCAGCCAGAGCCACATGAAATGCTCCTTGACACATTTTCTTCATGAATGACTCAGCAGCTGCACTTTAATATTATTTAATAAGAGACAAACACAAAGAGAGAATAAGAAGATCTCCAAAACAATTGATATACTGACCCCACCTTTTCAACTCCTTCCCTGGCAGGGTGGGCAGGCCCTGGCACAGGGTGCCCAGAGCAGCTGGGGCTGCCCCTGGATCCCTGGCAGTGCCCAAGGCCAGGCTGGACTTTGGGGCTTGGAGCAGCCTGGGACAGTGGAAGGTGTCCCTGCCCATGGCAGGGGTGACACTGGATGATCCTTAATGCCCCTTCCAACCCCAGCTGTTCTGGGATTCAAAGAAATCCAAGTCCCTTTTCCCTTGGCTGCCTCATCACTCTCCAAGCCCTGGATACCAAGAACAACTTGGGCCTGGATGGAAAATGTGGATCCCCCAAACTGAGAAGTGATCCAATGCTTTTCCTGAGCTCCAGCAGGAACACAGAGTCACAGGGTCATTGTCTCATTATGACTTCAAAGCTCCTGACAATTAAAATCCCTCCCTTTCACTCTCTCCCTATCCTTAATCTGGAATCTCGCATGGGAAAAGTATCTTCTGTAGCCATATAAGGAGAAATAAAGCTACAAGGTTAACCCAAATACTTTATTACAGGCCTTTCATCAAGAGATTCCAAATGATAAAACATTTCCTAAATGAGCCTGCATTCCTTGGAGATGTCCTGCTTAGGGAGCTTTATCCACAAAATATCTGATGTTGCTCAAGGACACACTGGGGGCAAGTTTAAAATCTGAATTTTTCCTCTTTTTTTTTCAGCAGCAGGACAATAAACCAACAGTGCAAAAGGCTCTGACTTTTCCAGCATTCCAAAGAGTTTCAGCTCTCCAAGGTTTCCCAGGTAGAGGGATCTCTCCCAAACCTCCAAATTATTTCTTACTTATTATTTCTCCAAGTCTCTAAGAACCTGTCCAGAAAGGACACATGATGAAAGATTTAAAAAAAATATATAATATAATATAATATAATATAATATAATATAATATAATATAATATAATATAATATAATATAATATAATATAATATAATATAATATAATATAATATCCATTCCTATAAATTCTGTGCTCTTGTGGACACTCCCAAATCCATGGAGATTAGATATATTCCCATTTTCCTGACAATAAAGGCCAGGCTCGAGAGCTTTTTGAAGCAGACAGTGGCAATAATCTCTGTTAAATACCAGATTCCTTAGCTTAAATTACTTCTCCTGGGATTTACTCCCCCAGGAATTTTTTTAAAGCAGCTCCAAGTTGTCATTTAGGAGATTTAGCTTGGAAATGATGGAAAACTTCAGGAAAAGTTGGAGCAGTGCAATAGGTGACGCTTCTTCCTTGGAGAGTTTTAAGATGAGGCTGGACAAGGGAATGATGACTTTGCTCCAAGAGTTGGGACATCCCTGTTTGGAGCAGGAAGTTGGAGCAGGGACCTTTAGAGCTGTTTTTTGGCCAATATTCAGCTGATTTTTCTCTATTTCCTGCCCATACTACCCCACTCCCTCTGGCAAATCCAACTCATTTGTAAATATCCCAGACTAAAAACAGCCCCAGTTCCAGGTCCCATGAAGAACAAGAACCAAACACCTTTTTGTGCCACCTCAGTTTTCCTTCAGGCAGATTTATCCTAAAAAGTCTGAAGAGAGCACTGGGAGAATTTCAGATGCCAACTCCAGATGCAAGACAGGAGAGAAAATCCCAGCTAGAGCCATCTTTACAAGCACTGCACTAATCCATGGAAAGGGGAGATGTTGGGAATACCCAGCTTCAGAAAAGAACAATATCGGCTTTCAAATTCCATCTCCTTTTGCAAAGTTCCCTGGAGGACATTTCAAAGTGTCCAAGGTTAAAAGGTGAGGATGTTAAAACCCTGAGAAGGCTTCACCAGCAGTGGGGAACTGGGATAATGTCCTGGTTGTTTAAAGCAAGATTTACTCTGCAACATCTGCATAAATGCTTGGACATCATGGGTGCAAAATCTCCCGGCCTCTTCACTGCCTGATGCATTGCCTTTGCTCCACTGAACTCCCAAATATTCCCAGCAGGTTTTACCTTGCCTAATTCCCATCCTTTCAGGAGAAGATGCCCCTGCCCAACGCTGCAGCCAATGGTGTGGCCGCATTTCTCTTCACAATTTTCAAGAGAAAAGCAAGGCACAATTTTCCCCAAGGATTTTCTCAGAGAAGAGAAAAACAATTCTTGTCTCTATTCTCTGCTCCTGTTGTTTTGCACATGTGGAATGTGTTGGAAGCTTGTTTACCTGAAGGAATTCAGTAGTTGGATTCTGCTGAGGATTGTTTTGTTTCCTTGGCCAATCACACAAAGCTGTGTCCTGATTATCACCAGACAGTCACGAGTTTTTCAGGAGTGAGAAGTAAGTATGATGTAGTATAGTTACAGTATAATATAATGCAATATAATAATAGTTTTAATAAAGTTTTTCAGGAGTTAGAAGTAAGTATGATGTGGTATACTTACAGTATAATATAATGCAATATAATAATAGTTTTAATAAAGTTTTTCAGGAGTGAGAAGTAAGTTTGATGTGGTATAGTTACAGTATAATATAATGCAATACAATAATAGTTTTAATAAAGTTTTTCAGGAGTGAGAAGTAAGTATGATGTAGTATAGTTACAGTATAATATAATGCAATATAATAATAGTTTTAATAAAGTTTTTCAGGAGTGAGAAGTAAGTATGATGTAGTATAGTTACAGTATAATATAATGCAATATAATAATAGTTTTAATAAAGTGAGTGCTCAGCATTCCAAAGCCTTGGAGTCAGATGCCAATCATTTCCTGCCTCAAGGGGTCACCTGAATTTACTATACAAGGGTGTAGAGGAGCTACAGTACCATGGAAGAGCTGAGTCCCTTCAGTCTGTAGAACTGCCCAGGAACTTCCTGCCCAGGAACTTCACATCCCTTTCTCTCTCCCTGATTTAACTTCCTTTAATTTCCCCCCCCCACCACCTGGGATGGAATCCAGGACCAGAATCTCATTTATTACAAAGGAATTGTTCCCTGGCAGGGTGGGCAGGCCCTGGCACAGGGTGCCCAGAGCAGCTGGGGCTGCCCCTGGATCCCTGGCAGTGCCCAAGGCCAGGCTGGACAGGGCTTGGAGTCACCTGGGACAGTGGAAGGTCCAAAATTATACTACAGGGTGAGAAAATAAACCAGCACCTAGGACAAATGCTGAATAACCTCCTGTAATAGTAATTTTCATCTTTATAAGATCATGTTCTATATAAAACTCTAAAACCTTCCAGTTTCTTCTCAATTCCACAAGTGCCAACCTTCCATTTAATTACAGCCTGACTGTGGGCATAATGGAATTTAGCAGGTGCCTTAAGGATGTGTAATTTACAGCCTTAGACTTCAGGAATCAAGAACTGGATTTTATAAACCCAGGGGCTGAGGGGGGGGGTGGAAAATTAAATATAAAAAATTTTGATGAATTTAAAACTCTGCCAGCCCCTTCAGCAGCCAGAGTGAAATTGCTTCGTTAGAGAAGTTCTGCCACATAACCCTAAACCACTTTTTCAGCCTGAACAAACCCAAGATTAAATTGAGATGAAGGCTGCCCACAGCTTTAGTAGTTTTAAATGAACTTTTCCCTTTTTTATTGAATATAAACACAGCTAAACCTCTGAAAATGTCTGTTCCATCCAAGGCATGCAGCTCAACAATTCCCATCCCTCCTGTTGGCTTTGGGACAATCTGTGGCAAAATTCCTGAGAGAATCACTGACACCTTGCTCCAAACAGCAAAAGCCTCGGTGAAAAATCTCAATTTAAAGAAATAAATACAGGAAATGTAATTATTGTCTGTAAATCTGCACTTTCTAGGGGGTCTCAAAGCCTAGGCAGCTCTGTGGGTCTTTACTGGGAATTTCTCCCAGGCTCAGGAGCTTCTGGAAGAAGCCCCAGGATACTTTTCAGAGTGCAATAAACGGGTGTGGGATGTCAAAATCACCAGTGGAAAGATTGGATGGAGGCAGCTCATGGAGGCAAAGAGAAGAGTTGGGGTTTGAGGCAAGAAAAGTGAGGAGTCAGGGCCCAAACAAAAGGGTCAAAGCAATCCTGATGGATAACAGCAATTCCCTGGATCCCTGGCAGTGCCCAAGGCCAGGCTGGACAGGGCTTGGAGCAGCCTGGGACAGTGGGAGGTGTCCCTGACATGGCAGGGGTGGCACTGGATGGGCTTTAAGGCCACCACTGCCCCATGTCCCCAAGTGCCACCTCCAGACATCTTTTAAATCCTCCAGGAATGCTGATCCCCCAGGGCTTGATAACATTTTGATGGAGAAATTTTCCTTGATATCCAACCTAAACCTCCCCTGGTGCAACCTGAGGCTGTTTCCTTTGGTCCCTCTTTTGTTTAAATTACAGCAAGCAAAATGCAAGCCATGAGCTGATATTGTTCTGTATTTTAGAGGTGGAATTATTTTAATATGGCTGTAATAGAGAACATTTGATTATTCATAAAGCACAGGCCTGAACATTTAATGATGATGGTGCCTCATAATGAGTGGGCCCTGCATCCCAGTTCCAGGTTACTGTGCAGAAAACTCCCTCAATTTTCTAAACTTGATAAATTACAGGAATTTCAACTGGAGCTCCAAAGCCTGACACACAAACCCAAATCCATCTTAGGTACAAAAAGGGATTTGAACAGGAGCCACATCACGAGGTGCTGTAGTAAATTTAGCTATACATTTAAGCTGATATCCCTTTTTTTTTTGTTCTTTTCCCCTCTTCAATTCCATCTTGTTGTAACCTGCTCTGAGGGTTTGCTCACATGGATTATCCTGTCTACATCCCATGAATTAATTCCTACTCCTGCATCCCCCATAGGCATCTTCACTTGTTTGGGTGGTTTTTTTTAAAGGAAGTTAAGAGAATTCAAATTCACTGCTGCATTCCTCAGTTCCACTTAATGGTTACAAACTCGAACAGAGCTGGGGGGAGTATTTTGATGGAAGCATTTTCCCAGGGAAAATGTGAGATTCCCTCACTGGAACTCTTGTACAGGGATTTTTTGTCTCCTCTCATTAAAAATACATTTATTTCAGAGCATGCATTTTTTTCCCCAACTAGAATCATTTGTTCTAAACCATCATTTTGACACAAACATCCTCATTTTGAAATTCTAGGATAAAACATTTGGATCTAACAGTTGATGGTTATTATTGACAGCAAGGTATTGCTGCAGGACAAAAATCACATGGAAATTCCCCCCCTCCCCATTGTTTCCTTTTTTTCTTTTGCACAACACAGAATTGTCTGAAAAAAATCATGAAAAGAGGGAAAAGGGAAGAGTTTGGAGCCTTCAGCCCAGCCAGGCTGTTTCACACCCTCCAGATGGCAAAACCAAAGCACAATCCCAGGGTTTTGCTCGTTCCAGGAAGCAAGAACCAGATCTGACCCCTGAAATCTCTTCCATCAGCACCCATTCCACTCATCCTACTTCAGGCAGGAAAATAAATCCTCCAAATTGTGCTACTTAAAAAATTTTATAAATTAAAACCATATTCTTTTGATGTGAATGGTGCTCCAGCAGCTTTCTTAGCTAATAAATAGCAATAATATTTATTATTTCCTATGCATTCCTTAGTGCAGCAAATTTTTTTTCAGGCTCTGAAGGAACACAGAGGAAAAAATGTATTGGAAAAAATTTTTGGAGATGTTCACTGCAGTAAAAGGAAATATATGGGTAACTATAAACCTTCTGTGGTGCTGCTTTGCCCCAAACCCCGGGAATTCTGCCTTCCTTCCTCCATCTGGCACACTCTGCTTGCTCAACATTAGATATATATTTTTTTTTAATTTTTTTTACTCAGCAGGAAGAATACTGTCTCTGCTCTTTAGACAACATCTTCAAAGGAAAACAAAAAACCAAGAACAGTTTGAGTTCCTGAGTTATGACTCAGTTGGAGAAAAGCAAGAACAATTCGTAAGCTGTGATTTTCTAAACCAACAATTGTCTATAAGACTCCAAACCATTTGATTATTTACTAACTACATTTGAGTCATCAAGTTGGGTCTGAGTGTAACTTCCCCACACAAATTAATGTTATTTATGCCCTTTTTGTGAGGAAAAGAAAAGTAGTAAAATTTTCATTTTTTTAGACTCCTAGAAAGGTTTGGGTTGGAAGGAACCTTCTCTCCTAATGGCTCTTTTTCCCTGAGGGAGATTATGGGTTGATAAAAATATTTTAAAGTCAAACATTAAAAGGCTGAGAGAATTGGGATTGTTCAACCTAGAGAAGGGAAGTTTTGGGGTGATCTCATTGTGTCCTTCCAGTGCCTGAAGAGGATGACAGGGAAGATGGAGAGAGGTTTTGGACAAAGGATGGAGCACCAGGACAAGGGGAATGGCTTCAAACAGACAAAAGGGAAATTTAGGTTGGATATTGGAAAGGAATTGTTCCCTGGCAGGGTGGCAAAGCCCTGGAATAGAATTCCCAGAGCAGCTGTGGCTGCCCCTGGATCCCTGGCAGTGCCCAAGGCCAGGTTGGACAGGGCTTGGAGCAGCCTGGGACAGTGGAAGGTGTCCCTGCCCATGGCACAGGTGGAATTTTGAATCTTTAAGGTCCCTTCCCACTGAAACCACTCCATGATTCTGATATTTCATTTCTTTTTTTATTTTTTCCTTAGAAAATAAATAAACATATAAGGTGAATTTCTGTGCACCAGCCTTTGATTCCTGGCCATCCCCATCCCTTCAGAACCAGAGGTGTTTCCATGAGGATCTATTTGATCAGCCTGACTAAGGTGGTACCAGCTCTCTGCACAAAAATTAGGAAAAACCCTGAGATTATAAATGGAGCTGTTGGTCAGAACACAGAATTGCAAGGCAGGTGCTGAGTTCCAGCTCCAAACCTTGATATAAATATAATATTTTATGTACATGGTATTTATATAGAAACATATTACAACAGTTTTAAGACACAGCATTTTCTTTTCTATAAAAATTGTGGTTCTTGTTAACGAAAAAGTTGGGCTGAGTTCAGAAGATCCCAAAATGGTTTGAGTTGGAAGGGATTTTACAGATCATGTACTTCCAGCTGCCTAGCCATGGGCAGGGACACCTTCCAGAGATCTTCACAAGTCACTGAATGTGCCAGAAAATGTAAAGACAGTTGAGGAAAATTGAATTCACCTGGCTTGTTGCCACATGTATAATCTCAGACAACAGACTCTAAAAATCAACAAGTCAACTGCACATCTGAGAACTCAGAGGAATGGCCTCAAGCAGCAGATGGCTCATCCAAAAAGAAAAAACAACCCAAACAAGCATCATTAAAAGCCCCAACCTACTGTGGCAATTAGTGCCACACTTTAAAGTGTGCAGGGGGAGAAGGAAGATTTAAAAACTGCCTGAGGATATTCAACCCAGCAAGGATCAGAAATGATTAAAGCTGCAGCTCTGGTTCAGGATGTTGGGCAGCAATTAATTCTGGGTGCTGGAAATGCCATGTTTATGGAGCTTTGGGAGAATCCATTCTGTGCTGTGATTTTAGGCAGGAGGAGACAATAATATCAATTCATTCCTGCTGGAAAAGCAGAAATAAGCTGTTCCTCAGGAGTGCCAGTGCAGTGCTCCCAAGCAGGATGCTGGGAGAGCCACCACACCTTGCTCTGCCCTCTGGGAAATGTCCTTTCCAGCTCATTCCTTCATATATTGGCAAAAAAAGGTCCAGAATCATGGAAATCAGCACAGAATTCTGGGATGGTTTGTGTTGGGACCTTAAAGCTCATCTTGTCCCAACTTCTGACACGTGCAAGGACACCTTCCACTATCCCAGGGTGCTCCAAGCCTCGGACACTTCCAGACCACACCAGGATTCTGCTTTTTGGGGATCCTACCACTTCCCTAGGCACTCTGTTCCAATGCTTTCCAACCCTTTTGGTATAGAAATTCTTCCTGAGGCTCAGCCTGAACCTCCCCTGGCCATTTCCTCTTCTCCTGTTGTTTGGTACCTGGGAGAAGGGCCTGACTTGGAGAAAGGGAAGCAAATCCATCATGTAATACTGGAATTAAACAAACCATAAAGGGCCTGATGGAAATTGCACAATTTTGCAATCATAAACCTCCTCCATCTGCTTGAGCCGAGGGTGTTGGGGCCAGGCCACTTTTTCCACCATTAAATTGAATTTTTGCCATGGGGTGTCCTCAGGAAATCAATCAGCTCCAAGGCCCAGCTGCCCCAGGAGGAGCTCCAGCCCTGAGGGGAGCAGATGGTGCCACCATCCCAGTGTCACTTTGCCTCCCCACTTGCAGCTGTCCCAGCTTTGGAGCTCTCAGCCTCCAAAGCCTCTTGGGAGGGTTTTGTTTCAGGGAATTGCCAACAGCTTGCCCAAAACCTGGAAAATCTTCCTAAGCCTCAGGGTGATGGATCTAAATCCATCAGGGATGGATCTAAATTCAGCAGGGATTGATCTAAATCCAGCAGGGCTCCCACCTCCCTGGCAGGGAAAGGGAAGTAAAGGCTGAAAGATCTTCTGAGATCACCCAGTGCTTGCAAGAAGTGTAAAAAGCATCTGAGATGATGGATGACAAAAATTCCAGTTGGTCCTTGGAGATCATGTGTCGGATCCACAGTCCATGGAATACACAGAGAGCACAGGTGTTGGGAAATAGGGGAAAAAACACCCTACATTTATGGAAAAAAAAACATTATTTAGCAACAGGGGTGGCAAAAATGCTTCTGAACTTGCCAGAGTTGGGTTTATTATTCTTTTGGGGTGGTTTTATTCATTCTCCTGCACATCATCACTTGAAGCACTGCTTCCATCTTATAGTGGTCTCTACATTTGTACATCTCCATCTCTATGGAGCTCCTGGCTGGAAAATTGCATTATCCTGCATTATCCTGGACTGCATTCCTACCCCATGGCTGCTTTTAATTCCCTTTTCTACTCTTCCAAATTGGGAACAGAGAATGTCTCAGCATTATGGCCAAGGAAAGGCTTCATGCCAAGAGGAATCACCCCAGGAGGGAATTTTCACCTTATTGTCCTTCCACCCCACAGCGCATTTTTCCCCAGCCCTTTCCCATCACAAATTCCTTCTGCTTTCATACACCAGAATTTTGCTGCTTCTCAAGCCTTTTCCCAACACTTTTTGGTGGTTGGATGCCTTTTCCTAAAACCACACAGATTGCAACAGAAGGAGCAGTGGTTCTCCCTGAGGAAATAGGAATTACAATGGTATTTTCCTATTTTTATTCTATAGGATAAATATATCTTTTATTCATATATATACCTCTGGAAATGTCACCCTGAGATGAAATTTCTGCCACATTTACACTTGTGTGCCTTCCTCTGTGTCCCAGAGTGACAAATATTTCCAATTCTCCATTCCACTGTCTTTTCCCTGGAAAATTCAGGACCATGAGGTTCATAGGGCAGCAGATGGGAAAGTTTTAGTGGGAGCGGGGGATGGCAAGGAAGGTGTCCCAGGAAAATGGAATATAACCCTCATTATTCCTGGGAAGGTCAGTTCAAGGACATTGAAAAGGATTCAGCCCATAAAAGCTGCAGAGAGGAGGGAAAATGGAAAAGGGAGAAGGGAAAAGGAAAAGGGGAAAGGGAAAAGGGAAAAAGAGGAAAAGGGGGAAAGGGAAAAGGGAAAAAGAGGAAAAGGGAAAAAAAGAGGAAAAGGGGGGGAAAAGGGAAAAAGGGGAAAAGGGGAAAAGGGGGAAAAGGGGAAAAGGGGAAAAAGGGGAAAAAGGGAAAAGGGGGGGAAAAGGGGAAAAGGGGGAAAAGGGGAAAAGGGGAAAAGGGGAAAAGGGGAAAAGGGGGGAGGAAAAGGGGAAAAAGGGAAAAGGGGAAAAAAAAGGGAAAAGGGGAAAAGGGCTCCTTTCCAGGACAGCCAAGAAACATGAAAAAAAGCTGGAGAGGATAAAAAAGCAGAGAGCAGGGCAGCAAGGTGGGGCATCCCAAAGGTTTCTAGGTTTGGGTTATAAAGTTTTTAAAGAAACACTGAGTTTTTCAGTTATTCCTTGGGAAAAGGAGCAATGGAAAGGTCAGATTAGTCCATGGAAAGTGGGAATTAGAGCAGGGAGCAGAGGAGCAGGAGTTGGGTGATCCCAGCACCTCTTGCAGAGTTAATAGAGCTTTAATAAAAAATAATTACTTTTGGAGTCTGACTCAAAAAAAAAACCCTCTGCAAGAGAAGGAACAAAGTCCTACTTCTATTGATGTCTCGTCCTCAGCCTTTTAAAAAGCTTTTGGCATTAAATTCAGCACCAACATTAACTTCTGAATAAAGAGAGCTCTGACATCACCAGCTGCAATCCTGATCGGATTATTCCTGATTTGATATTTCCCATGTGCATTCCCATGCTTTTCTGGTTACTGATGTCAACATCCATCAGAGCAACTCCCACTATTCCAGGTGGGAAATATGGTATCAGGTTCTGCAATGGTCAGCACAGAAATTGTCCTGTTGACATTCCTACCCATATATATGGATATTGTTTTACTGTTCCAGGAAATTGTCAGGGCACAAATCATGCCCCAGAGATTTGGGGCAGGTAGAGGAGAGCTGATTTCTGTAACTTAAGGAAAATAACTACCAGAGATGGAGATGTAAATGGGAAATAGCACAAATTTTCTTGGAAGCAGACGTGTTGTCCCATGAGGAACAGCTACCACCATTCTCATTTTCAGATCATCAAGAATGCAACAAAAAAAACCCAGATATAAATCAGTCCAACAGCTCAGTTATCACTGCTGGAGTCACCAGGGCACAGCACCTCCTGCACAACCCAAAGACCACAATTCCTTCTTTGCCCTACATACCACAAACACATTTTGCAAAGAATCAATCAAAAAAATGTGTACTCTGCTGGCCCAGGCACAGCTCGGTGTTCCCCAAGTCCTTCCCCACAGAGCAAATATCTTCCTTATTTTCCAGGACAGCCCACAGGGCAAATGAACAAACTCTGCAGTTTTCAGAAAAAAATCAGCATTAAAAATCTCCTCCTAGAAGTGCAATAAAACAGTCTTAAAACCAGCTGGCGTTTTCATGCTAAAACATGAAATATATTTGTTATAACTTTGTGCTATTCCTGTAGGTTTAAATCATCCATATTCCCATTGCTTTTCTCAGTAGGATACACCTTTATATTTATATTTATACATAAATATATCCAGTGAACACACACATGTTATGGAGGCCCTGTCTCAGCTTTAGCTTGGGCTACTCACCCATATTCTTCCTGTTTTGCCATTGCTCAGGAATGTTTAGGGCCCCTTTTTTAAAAAGCAAAGCACTCACCTTAAAATCCCAGCTGGACCTCAACACTTGGCCAGTTTGGTCAAAGCCTTATGAACTAAACTGTGAATATTTCTATCAAACCCCTCCCTCTCCTGCTGCATCACCAGCTCTCCAAACATCAGCCCCCTGCCCTTGTCCACTGCTCCAGGTCCAGAACTCCTCCTGACTCCCAAAACCAGATGTAACCCACATCACCCAAACCCCTAGCCCTGTGTAAATGCAATAGATGATGGAATATGCAGCAGGAAGGAGGCCTTCATGGAATCCCAGACTGGTTTGAGTTGGAAGGGACCTTAAATTCCACCCCATTCCACCCCCTGCCTTGAGCAGGGACACCTTCCACTATCCCAGGGTGCTCAGAACCCTCATTTTCTAAAGATCTGCTCTCTGTCCTCTTTTGTTCCCCTATCGTTTTCTGCCTCAAGACTCCTGCCACAGGCTTAAATCACGTTTTCCATCCTGTGGGATGGATGGCTGCTCCCAAAACATCCCTCTGGAAGGGGCTGTGCTGTGCTCCAGATGTTCTGGAGCAAGATCCAGCTGTGTGAGGCCAGCAAGGCAGCACCCCCTAATTTATCAGCCAGTTTTAGTACCTGAGCCACACTGAGCTATTCCCACTGAGCTATTACTGAGTTCAGCACCTGAGATGCACTGAGTTATCCCCCCTTGCTGATTTAAGGAACTTTATTGTCACACCATGATATTTTCTGACAAATCCCTTCACCAGGATTTTTCTCCTGGGAAGATGAGAAGCCTCAGCTTCTCCATGTTTTGCTGCTCTGGAATGTGGCCTGGAGATTGTTTATCCAAACCTGTGAATTGTTTTTAATTAATGGTCAATGACAGGTAGCTGTGTCGGACTCTCTGAGTCTGTCATGAGTTTTTATTATTCATTCTTGTTAAGCCTTCTGATGTCTCCTTTCTCTTTCTTTAGTATAGCTTTAGTATAGCATTTTCTTATAATATAATATCATAATATAATAAATCAGCCTTCTAAAAACTTGGAGTCAGATTCTCATCTCTCACCTCATCCTGGGGACCCCCAACACCACAAGATTTTATTTCCATGCTGATAGAAATAATTATTGCTTTATAATAAATCTTTATATTATGTTTCTATGTTTATAAATGTTGTTACAAAATAAATGTTTTTACTGCAATGAAGAAAACAACACCTGACTGTGGAGCACCCTAAATTATGTCATGCTAGACTGCAAATTATCCATCTGCTGCCTCCAATTAGCCAGGAAGGTACGAGGGGCCTGGGAGAGGATGTGGATCATCATTTCATGCCTTGCTCTGCCAGTGTGCAATGGGATACTGGGAACTAATGGGTGCCATCTGCTGTGAGCATGGAAAATGGGATAATGCACATCAGTCCCTGATGGCTCTGTCAGGGACATATTGCTGGGAGGGATTTGTTATCCCAGCTCCTGCTAGGCTGCATTTCTGCATTAGTTTCTATCTTAATGAAGAAATGATTTGTAGCTCTTGTTTTATTCTGCACACACAAAATATATCAGGTTTTAATAAAGTGTCCATTAGTATATAAGGTCCATTCCAACCCAAACCACTCTGGGATTTCAAGTCTTGCTAAGGCCCTGGCAAAGTTTAAAAAAAAAAAATCAAAGATTAAAAAGGAAAGGAAATAGAGTAAAAATCCAATTCTATCTCAGGCTCTCAGCCATAGCTATATTTTACAGCAGTGGAATCATCCTAAAGGTTTCCCAAGTGGCCAAACAGGGATGTCTCACACAATCCTCACAGAAACTCATTAATTAGCAATTTATTGAGCTGCCAAATGTTTACATTGCAATATTTTCACATTATTCCACTTAAATCTCCCTGTAAGACTCCTGTGATTATCAGCAAACAGGAAGGATGGTTCTGGAGGAATTCTCTAGCAAAAAAAAATCCAGAATGGTTTGGGTTGGAAGGGCTCATCCAGTGCCACCCTTGCCATGACAGGGACACCTTCCACTGTCCCAGGCTGCTCCAAGCCCTGTCCAACCTGGCTTTGGACATTTCCAAGGATGGCAGGATTGTGCTTTCCCTGCATGCTGAGAACATCCTCTCAATAATTAAGGTTCTATTTCTATATTGAGTATTCAAATTTATGCAGCCAAGTATTGTAAATTAACTGATCTCAAACTACTCTCTTTGAAATGCCAAGGAATTCCCACCCATGGGGATGTTCTGTGTCACCAGGGCTGTGCGGGGATGGAATCAAAATCAGGATATTTGTTCAATAACTACAATATTTGTAATTAAGGAAGAGATTCATAGACTTGAGGTTTGTGCTCAATACATCTCTTGCTGTCAAGAAGTGCCAGGAAATCCCTCCTCTACCACCCTTCTTTTACTGGGGAGAAGGGTGGTAGAGGAGGGATTGACCATGTTGCAACAGCATCCCAAAAAAAGCCCAAGAGCTCTGGCACCCAGATAAACCCCTAGGAAAATATGTTTATCCATGAAGATGAATGAGTGTCCCAAATTCTTGCCTTAATTAAGCCTATTTTTATAGCCTGGATATGAATTTGGAGCTTCTCTCCTTTTAGCTCATCTCCAAAGGAAAATGTTTATATAGAAGTGCTCATTCACATCCAATTTCCACCTCCAAAATCCCATATAAATACAGCACAGCAGTTTAAACCCCCCAAACTTTCAGCCATCCACTCCATCAGGATGACCACAATTATCCTTTTCCATACAGGAATAACACTCCAGAGTTGCAAAAATCAAACTCCTTGAGCTTCCAATGGATGTTTGGGGAAGGAAACATAAAGATAAACTAATTTTTGATGCCCACAAGCAAGGGAAGGTCTACATTTGGCTGCTCAAGTGCAGAACAAGCTCATTTCCCACTGAGGTGGGGCCTCTTTCTAGCACAAACACAGTGACTCCAAAAGAATAAATCCACTCCCAATCTCTTCCCAAACAGCCAGAACCACCTGAAAGCTGCAAAAATCCCAGAGAAAATATCAAAATTCAATAACTAGTTCCTAAGGAGCACTTACCCTTGAAGGGCTTTTTCTCCAAACCAGTCCCCCTTCCCCAGCGTGCGCAGGAAGACGGGATCCTCACTGGGAGAGTCCTCCCGGGTGACGTTCACCTGTGGAAAAGCCAAAACCCCACAGGATTCAGGGAACTTCTAATTAACAGCTAAAACCTCTTTGTTCAGAGGGGAATTTGTCACCTCCTGGATATGTCAGGAAAGGCTCCTCTGGGAGCCATGTAATTCCCCAAAGTCCTGCACTCTCCCCAGCCAACCATCGAAGAAAATGAGCAGTGATTTTTCCTACTACTCCTGCAAAAACACACAGTTTTGTATTTCTGGGAATGTTTTCGTGGAGTTGGCTGCACAAGCACAGTCACAGGAGAATAAAATTCCAAAAATCTGCTGTGTGTCTATCATCTATGGCTTAAAGCTTCCATTAGCTTTGTTCCACATGGTTCCCAGCATTCCCAAGTTCCCTGAAGGGACAGGAAGAACACAAATCACCACCACTGGGACACAACTGAAGTGAACCAGTTGGGGGCATTGCAGGATGGAGTGTGGCTCTGCTTTCTCTCTAGTTCAGGGAGGGGATGACTCCAGCTGGAGCAGAAATCAATTATTTCTATCTTTTTAACCAGAGCATTTGCACATGGAAATTCCCAAAGCTAAAAGGTGGGATGGCAGGCACATCCTTTTGGGACCAGTGATATCCCGGTGGAATTTCCCTATTGAATTAAATTTGTGGCCTGCACCTTCTCCCAGCTGTTTAAGGGGTGGCCGAACCAGTGGGTTTGAGAGGTTAATGAGCAGCACACTGTGCTGAACACCTGCACTGACTCATGGAAGGGCAGGGAATGTGGGGTGGATGAGCCAGGAACACCCGTGGACAAACAGAGGGAACTTCAGTGCAGATTTCAGCCCTTTTTCCATGACTTCCACTGATCCCAAGCAAAGAGTGTTCAGGGATTAGGGCAGAGTGACTTCTACAATGTTCAAAGCTCTGAGCCAGCCTCCAGTGGGGAACCTGCATTAAATTGGTGCCACACTGTGGGTTTTAAAGGGAAAAGGGTGGGAAATGACACAGCAAGGCCCATGCTGCCTTTGGATAAAGGCAAGCAGCACTTCCCAAGCAGAAGGGAATGAGCCATTTCCATCCATTATTATTCCACAGATTTCTGCACACAGCATGGTTGGAAATCACTTTGATTTCTGCTTGGTAGGACTTGAGGAAACAAGTTAAAAAAAATACACTAAAGGAGCTCAGGAGTGGGGTCAAGTGGGGTGGGGTCGAGCTGACAGGGAAGAAGGGAAAAAAAGAATTTTGTCCTAAAAGAATTATCAATGGAGAATGGGCTGGAAGAAAACAGAGTGGAAGTTTTCTCAGTATTTCGGAGAGGAGTGATGAGCTCAGAAATGTAAAATTATCTCTACTCACTTCAGCCTGGAGAAGAGAAGGCTCCAGGGAGACCTTAAAGCAGAATTCCAGGGTGTAAAGGTACAAGAGAGCTGGAGAAGGACGTGGGACAAAGGATGAAGGGACAGGACACAGGGAATGGCTTCCCAGTGCCAGAGGGCAGGGCTGGATGGGATATTGGGAATTAGGAATTGTTCCCTGGCAGGGTGGGCAGGCCCTGGCACAGGGTGCCCAGAGCAGCTGGGCTGCCCCTGGATCCCTGGCAGTGCCCAAGGCCAGGCTGGAGCAGCCTGGGACAGTGGAAGGTGTCCCTGCCATGGCAGGGGTGGCACTGGACGGGCTTTAAGGTCCTTTCAATCCAAACAATTCCATGATTCTGTGTGACTCCAGACACTGATGTGACAGGCATGGCAGCCATTCCCTAAGGAGCTCTCCTTGATCCTGCTCACGCTGACTGCAGACACTGCAGGTGTGCTCCCAGGAGCTGCTGCCAGCATTTTCCTGCCTTGCTGAGCTGCCTGAGTCAAGTTTTACCACAGGACATGGGAGGTGATGTGCTCCAGCTTCAGCAGGTGCAAGGCAGCACACACTGACTCTAAAATCCTGTATTTTGTTGTCATTTATTCCCTGTTTCACTGCTGAGCCACTATCCAAGGCTTAGCATGGATTAATTATTACATCCATCCTAAGCCAGGCATTAAAATTAAACTCTCTCTCAGCTCCATCCACCCATCAGCCACTGGTGTCTCTTTTCCAAAGCAATAAGCTTGGAAGAGAAATCTGGGCAGGATTTAACTATCCCTGTGGGAATTTCTGTCAAGCCATCAGGCTCCAGCTGAGAGTCTGGGAATTTTTTAGCAAGTCCCAGTGTGTTGTTTTATTTTAGCTCCCCTTTTCTGGCCGGAAGCTGTCACAGCAAGATAAAGGAGCAGAGGCCAGGGACAAAGCCAAGGAGCTGCTCCAGGAGGAGTCCAGGGCTCTGGAGCAGTGGCCAAGGCCATGGGAGGTCTTCTCCATCCTCTGGGGGAGGGTTAGGGGCTGCAGGCCAACAACTGGGATTTGGTTTTTACATTTCTTTGTAGATTGGGGAATGTTGGAATGAGTCCAGAGGAGCCATGGAGTTGTTCCCAGGGCTGGAGCCCCTCTGGAGCCAGGCTGGGAGAGCTGGGGGTGCTCACCTGGAGAAGAGAAGGCTCCAGGGAGAGCTCAGAGCCCCTGCCAGGGCCTAAAGGGGCTCCAGGAGAGCTGGAGAGGGACTGGGGACAAGGCATGGAGGGACAGGACATAAGGAATGGCTCCCAGTGCCAGAGGGCAGGGCTGGATGGGATATTGGGAATTAGGAATTGTTCCCTGGCAGGGTGGGCAGGCCCTGGCACAGGGTGCCCAGAGCAGCTGGGGCTGCCCCTGGATCCCTGGCAGTGCCCAAGGCCAGGCTGGAGCAGCCTGGGACAGTGGAAGGTGTCCCTGCCATGGCAGGGGTGGCACTGGATGGGATTTCAGGTCCCTTCCACCCAGGCTTTTCCAGGATTCTGTGCTGCTGGGAAGGGATGGGATCCACCAAGTGACCAAGTGGGGCAAAAGCCTCTGTGGCCAACACAGCTCCAAACACTCGCTGGAGTGGGGCTGGAGATGGAGATGTGGGAGGGAGATGCACCATCCCAATATTTTTCCACATGAAAAAATGGCAAAAGAAAAAGGATTTGAAGCTTGGCTCATGACTGTCCATACTCTGAAAAAAGAGGGAATATTATTTCTGATTGAAGGCAAGTGAAAGGGCATCAAACCAACTAACTTGGATTTCTGCAGGCTACGATTAACTTCATTTCAAAAACTTCTCCAAGACACTCTTATTGATCTGAAAAAGACCATTTTTTGCCTTACAATAAAAACTGGCTCCCAGAAAGTGGAAGATGACAGTGGAAAATGAGTTGGCAGCTGGAAATCACTGTGTATTCCCTCCAAAATCTCCATCCTGCTATGAGGAAAGAAGCCAAGTGTCTCTCAAGTGTATTAAGCAGGCTAAAAAAATTATAAATAATTGTTGAATAGAAGGAAAAAAAACTTGGTCTATAAAATCCCATCAGCATTTTATGGGAAATGAGGTCAAAAATATTTTCCCTGTGAGCAGTGGAAGAGAAACTTAGACCTTTTTTTCCCCTGTGGAGAGAGCTCAGACATCCCTGCCTTTCTATTATTTGGAGAAGCTGGGAAGAGAGAGCCATGGGAATGAAGCCTGAAAGCCAGCCTTGGAAGGGGGATGCTTAGCAAAGAAATCATGGAGTATTTAGAAGTAGGATTTATTTCAAAGAAATTGTGTTTCATGGTCATTTGCCCAGAGACTCAACAACAGTTTCCACCCCAGAGCGTTGCCTGGGAGCACATGTGCAAACCAGGAAGGGATTTAATTTTCAGCCCTTCAGGCCACTCTTCCTTTCCTGACCCAGCCAGGGAGCTCCATTAAATGTCAGGTTCTGGCACATTTGTGCCTCAGGAGGGGAGAGAGAGAGGCTGGAGCAGGATTTTGGGAGCCCCTTGGCCTGGGAAGGTGTGAACTCACCTTTCCTTTGCTGATGATGAAGAAGGTGTCCCCTCGAGCCCCTTGGCGGATGATGTACTCTCCACTCTCGTAGTGAGTCTGCAAGAGGCAAACGAACCAAATGAAGATGAATAAAATCAGAGCCTGTTCTCCAGCTCATATTTTGGCAGCTTTGTAAGAACATCACCCTGGACCCCTTTTTTCCCAGCTTGACATTGGCTGTGACTTAAAGATTGTCCTGTGGGTAAGGAATAGAATAATTAAACTGGAAGCATTTGTGGCTTGCCCATTTTTCTTCTGGCTGTGCTGGTGCCAGCCTGTGCCCAGATGAATTATCCTCACAGCCTGAATCCATTTTGAGCACATCAACGAGACAGAGGAATTTCCAACAGGGAATAAGCTACATGAACTAAACTGTAATAAAAAGTCTGGTATAAAATTTTTTTCCTCCTTTTTTTTCTTTTTTTTTTGGTGGTTTTGGTGGTTTTCCAGCTTTGCTAGCAAGGGTTTTATTCAGCAAGTAAGTTCTCCTTTTCTCCTGTTATTACAGTAGTTTAATCTGTCCATTTTTGCCTTATTTTGTGGAACAGCCCTTGCTAAATTCATGTCACAGCTTATCAATGCTGGCATCTAAACTTGTTAGGACACTTTCATCCCTTGTGTCACCCCATCAAAAGCAATATGCATTTACACATCACCAAAAAACCAAAATATTTTTTAAATCAAGACTTTCAATTGATATTTAGACCTCCCCCAAACCTTGGAATTTTCATCCCAGATGCTCTGCCTTTGCAAATTCAACCAACAGCAGGCTAGGGGATGCCAAGAGCTTCCCATCTAACCTCTCCTGCATCTCCCTTGGGATAAATATCTCTTGGATCTTTTAACCATGACCAGGAGAGCTGGAGGTATTGGGTATTCTATCCCAGACCAAATCTGGGACAAAATCACCCAAAAATGCCTTGCACTCACCATCAGATCTTCTAATCCCAAAGTAAGTATAAACAAGCAAGGACTGGAGCCAAAACAGGGGAATTAATCCAAATCCTCAAATTTGGTTAAGCTTGACATTTTTTTTCAAAGGTGTTGTGTTGACCTGAATTTGTTTATTTATCTTTACACCCAACCTTTTTATCATTTACAGACTGATAACAGAACCTCCAGCTTTTTCCATTTTCATGTGCCAGAGGGAAAAAAAAAAAAGGCTGGAGAAGACATGGACACAAACTTGCAGAGTTTTACTGCTTATGTTGGGTGTTTCTGGAGAGCAGATTTAAAGTGCACATTTTTGACCATCCAGGGTGAAACTCCTTGGAAGGGCCTGATTTTAGGAGGTGTTGAGATCAGATCCCCCTCAAGTGGAATCTTGTAGGCACCCAAAAATCTAATTAATGAAAACACAGGGCTAATGGCTTCTAAATTTACAACAGGTGATCCATATTCTTTAGAATCATTGATGGCATTTTTATATGATTTCTGGGCAATTTAACCTGGTAAACCTGCTCCCTAAAAGGCCACTTCTTGGTCTTGCTCACCAACTACCACCAGCACCAACAACTGCAGAAATGAGTCTCAGTCCTGCTGCTGTAACCAATTCCCACCCACAAGTTCTCCCAACCTTCCAACCCATAAATTCCACCCTTAAATCCTCCCAATCATTCCCACACATGGCTCTTCCCAACCCGTGAGTCCTCTCAAACATTCCACCCGTGAATCCTAACCGTTCCCGTGCATGAGTCTTCCCAAACTTCCCACCCAGAACTCTTCCAAAGGAATGGAAGGAGCACAAATTTGAGCTTCAAAGCACCCAAAGCTGCCTCTCACTTCAGTGAATTTTGTCTCTTCTTTTTTAAACTGAGCTCCAATCTCAGCCAAGTTGTTCCAACATTCCAATCACATTCCTCTAGTCCCTCCTTGAGTGCCCAGAGCTTTCATTTTGCTTCACCTGCTCCTCACTGGTGCCTCTTTCCGTGTCCTCCTTGCCACCCACATTCTCATGTTTATGTATTCCAAGCCATTTCTTTCACAGCTAATTCCACACACAATCTTTCTTGCTTGACTCAACCCATTGTTCCCATCCTTTAGCAGCCCTCCTGCTTTTAAATCCTTGTTTTCTAACACAAATCAGCTCATCCGTGTGCTTCACCCTTCTAATGGGATCCTTGCTACCTGCCCAGTGTCAGAGCACCGTCCTGGGCAGGCAAAGTGCCCAAGAGCTCACTCAGGGCACATGGAAGTGGAAATAAAAACAAGGCTCTTGCTTTTAGCCCCACCTGAGAAGCAGCAATTCCTCCTTAGGTACCTCTGGTACCATCAAAGATCTCTGAAGAAGCGTTTTGGCAAAAGTTCACAGAATCCCAGAATGACTGAGGTTGGAAAAGACCATGGAGTCCACCTGGTGACTCATTCCCACCTTGTCCCCAGCCCAGAGCACTGAGTGCCACCTCCAGCCCTTGCTGGGACACCTGCAGGGATGGGCACTGCAAAGCTCCCTGGGCAGCCCCTGCCAAGGCCTGAGCACCCTTTCCATGCAGAAATTCCTGCTGCTGTCCAAGCTGAGCCTCCCCTGGCCCAGCTGGATGAGGCTGTTTGCTCCCATCCTGTCCTTCAGCATACAGAAAAGCTGGACTCTTCCACAAAATAGCATTTCCAAAAGTGAAGCTCTTCCTCTCTTTAAAGCCCTCCATCAGGTGCCTCCCCTGGAGATTTCTGTTTGTCCAGTAAGAACAGCTTCTATAAAAATACCAGGGGTTTTTATTCCCTTTACTTCTATTTTCAGTTTTACTTAAAGTGAGCAAAAAAATCCCAGCACCAAAGGGGTAAGAATGCTCACCCATCAGGTTTGAGAAGATAAGACATGGATAGGTCTCCATGATCTGCTCCAGGTAACCCACAGGAGAACTACAAATCTCGTGATTGAGTCAGATTTGCTCTAAAAAAGGCAACTATCCCATTTTATGAAATCCCTCATCTTGTGCAGAATGTCAATGAATGGACACAGACATTTCTTTGAGTGGAGAAATACCCAATGCAAGCTTTCTTCAGGAGTGGCTGGATTTTTATGAGACCAACTTATCTTGAAAATGGACAAAAATAGGAATAGGGTGCCCAACAGCATCAAATTTTGTCAAGCAACTCCTTTTTTGAGTCCCAGTGCTCCCCAGGATGAAAATCTCCCATAGACACAGGATCCAAAGCAATGTACAAACCGTATTTCAGTGACCACCCCAATCCACACATCTCAGAACAGTTAAATATATGATTTCTTTAAATCAGTTAAATGTGTTAATTTCTCTGTCCGCAACACACCAGGGCACATGTCACCCACCACACAAAAAACCATCACCTTTGCTACTTCAGACCTTCACATCTGGCTGAGGACTTTGGCCCACTGAGCTTGGTTGATCAGTCACAAATTTCAACCGGAGCTTCTGCTCCTAAATATCACCAAAAATGAGATGTCTGAGAGCCTGACCAGGCCTCATGGAGAAACCACGACTAAAAATGAGATGTTTGAGAGCTCAACCAGGCTTCATGGACTAAATCTCAATTAGGCCTCATGGAGAAACCTGAACTGAAAACGAGATGTTTGAGATCCCACCCAAGCTCATGGAGAAACCTCAACCAGGTTTCATGAAAAAACTTCGGCTAAAAACAAGACCTCACCCAGGCCTCATGGAGAAACTTGGACTAAAAATGAGATGTTTGAGATTCCACCCAGGCCCTGTGGAGAAACCTCAGCTAAACATGAGATGTTTGAGAGCTGACCAGGTTGTGTGGAGAAACCTTGATCAGGCCTCATGGAAAAAACTCAATTAGGTCTCATGGAGAAACCTTGACTAAAATTGAGATGTTTGAGAGCCTGCCCAGGCTTTGTGAGGAATCCTTGACTAAAAACGAGATGTTTGAGAGCTGACCACATTGTGTGGAGAAACCTTGACTAAAACTGAGATTTTTGAGAGCCTGCCCAGGCTTTGTGAGGAATCCTTGACTAAAAGCAAGACGTCTGAGCTGGACCAGGCCTCACACAGAAACCTCCACTCTGGAGACCAACCCAACAGTTCAACTTGAGAAAACCTCATTTTTCCTCCCCCTGGATGCCTCTGACTGCCGTGTTTGTGCTGAGAATGTTTGGGAAAAGGTGGGAAACAGAGTTTGGAATGCTCCATGACCCACGGCGCCAAAGGTCCCCTCAGGGGAGCAGAGGCACAAAGATGGCTTTGAAACGAGGACTTCAAAGCTGGAGCTGGGTTTGGACCACAAAAACCAGTGACAGCAACACGGGGTTGATGACAGTTCTCCATGTCCCACCCATTGCATCCAGGGTGTTTTTAAAATAAAATAAAAATAACCTAAATATGTTATTTTGCTGGCGCTTTAAAAATATTCCCAGAACTGTCAGCAGAACTCCAAACAGAAGCAGCTTTTAGAAGATCTATTTTTCCTGTTCAGGATTTGCTGCCTTAAACATCCTAAAATGACAACAGGTATGCAAACAAAATAAAATGGAAAAATATACTTATTTACTGAAAATGCTAGAAAATCAAGCAGGTAAATATCAGTCTTCTGTACTCAACTCCTTAAGAATCACACAGATTTGTCTCCCTGGTTTTACCATGTGTCCTACTCCCAGGGATTATTTAAAAATGCTGCTGCTTAAAATAGCCAGAGGGGAAGATTATGCTTTTCTGGTCCTCTCCTCATTTATCCCTAATTTTTGACATCTCAAGACCCAAGAAGCAGCTTAACAAGAGGGCAAGAAGCAGGATATTAAAACATGAGGAAGATGAAGTGATGAGGGGAAGAGAGGGTTAACTCATGCCCTTAATTCCATGATAATTATGGAGCACAGAATTGAGAAAGGAGATGAGGAAGGGGAACCTCACTGTGACCTGAAGGGAGCCTGCAAGCAAGATGAAGAGAGACTATTTTCAAAGGATGGAGAGATAGAACAGAAGGAATGGCTTCCCAGTGCCAGAGGGCAGGGATGGATGGGATATTGGGAATTAGGAATTGTTCCCTGGCAGGGTGGGCAGGCCCTGGCACAGGGTGCCCAGAGCAGCTGTGGCTGCCCCAGGATCCCTGGCAGTGCCCAAGGCCAGGCTGGACTTTGGGGCTTGGAGCAGCCTGGGACAGTGGAAGGTGGGGAACAAGATGGGCTTTGAGGTCCCTTCCTACCCAAACTGTTCCATGATCCTGTCATTTTCACTCAGCTGGCTCTGAGCTGCAATGTCCTGCAGCAATTTTTTTGTTTAGTTTTTCATACTGACAGCATTACAAACTTACTCTTCCCCCTTAAAGATACAGCTCTTTGATATCCCACCAGCACTCTGAGTATGTACTTCAGAGCAAAAGCTGTGCTATGACAGTGACAGGAGCCTGTCTCCCTGTCCAATCCATTTGGGGGATATTTCCTCGGCACTGATTCACTGTGGCTCCTTAATGGGCTGTGACAGCACTGAGGAAAACACTCCTGGGAATGAGCTGGACACTCTGGCTGTCTTGTCCAATTGTGGGGCCTTCTGCCTTTATGGATTCCTTCCAATTCCTGCAAAACCATCCCTGAGCAAGGCTCTTAATACACCTGCTAAGGGCTGTTTGTGCATGGACACAGCTCAGCTTCTGGAATAATACAAATCCTGGAATTTTAGGGTTAGAGTTGGGACACACGAGGATTATTGATCCAACTCCCTGGTCTAAGAGTAACTGCTTAGAACTAAACTATGATTTAAGAGATGACTCCCCACAATGAGTTCATTGGTCCCCAACAAGATAAAACCTGTATTATATCAAGATATAATCTGTGCTGCTGAGGAACAGGGATTGCTCCAGGGAAAAGGAATCTAAAAGGATGTATGGGGACAGTAAAAAAAGGATATTCAACAACTATTTCATTGAAGCAAAAGCAAGTACAGCCTCCATCTAATCCACAGGATACACACTGAAATGGATAAACCAAAGGGGATAAACAACAGGCCCCTGCTGCTCCTGAAGTGCAAAGATGTGAGAAATGTTCCTAATTTGAGCTCTTTGGTTAAATGATTGCTTTAATTTCTGGTTGTTTCTTTTGGTTTTTGGCACTGTTGTTCCCTGTGGTGTGCTTAGAGTGAGCAGGAGGGAAGGAGATAGGGCTGGCACCCTCCTGCTCTTCCTTTTTCTCAAAACCTCCTCCCATTTCAACGTCTCAAAGGCAAAAATAAAAACTTCCACAAACTGAGCTGGACTCAGCCCTCTCCCAGCTGAGCTGCTGGGACAAGACAGGAGATGGGAATAAAGTTCTACAAATGGGAACTGTGGAAGAGAGAAACTCAACACATTTCAATTTAGAGCAAAAAGCCATCTCCAAACTGTGACTTTTCCAACTCTGACCAAAGCTCTGACAACTCCTCAGGTGAAACTGCTGGTCCTAAAACCCAGGCTGAATTTCTATCAGGAATTCAAGTTTTTTGCACTGAGGTGTAAATAAGACACTACTATTGTGATAATTCAGAAGCTGCCTGAAGGTTGAATTCTCCCACGGAAAGAAGCAGCAGCTCCACATCTCTGGCATTTCCATGACCCAGAGCCCACAACTGAGCAGTCTGGTTTCCTTTTACACCACCAAAGTCAAGGTCTTTACACCTGAACATCCAACCTTCACACAACTCTCCTCATGGCAATTAACAGTGGTTAATTAGGAATATTTGTGAGCTACCAAAGAGGATTTATTAGGTTGCCATAGAACAAACACAGCTTATCTCAGAATCCCCCTAAACCAAGCAGTACTAAAGAGAAGGACACAAACTAGGGATAAACCTCAATGGTTTCATCTCCTAGTAAAGAAAAACATGACATTGTAATTTTGGTTGTTATTTTATCCTCTTTCTTTTCCATTCTACTGGACTTCAACCCAACTCTTGCTGAGTGCAGTTTTCAGGGATAATTAAAAGGCAACAAGGTGGAAAAGGGACCATGTTTGGTAAAAGCTGGCCAAGGTTCCTGCTTCCCAAAGGGCAGGTGCACGAGATGGGAGGAGTTCCTGGTCCTTTCCTTCTGCCACTCCTGCAATGCCCTTGGACTGGCTGGAGAGCAGGAGCTGGCCTGTGTGGGTGAGGATTTGTTGTGCTTCAAACTCTGCTCTTTTTTAAATTCTGCCTGCTGAGAAGAAACAGGAATTTGGGGAGGTTGAGGATGCTGAGAAAGCTGGGAAGTTCAGAGATACAGAGGGAGGTGAAGAAGGCAAAAGGTCAAGACCAACCTCAAAGATCAAGAGGGAAAACTCAAAGAGTTCAAGGATTAAGAGAGCAGAGAGATGACAGAGGGTGAGAGCAGCACGGGGTCAGGAGAAATGGGAGAGAAGTGTAGCAACAAGATTTTCCAGGAAAACAGCATGAACTGATATGGGAAAAATTAGGATTTATTCCCAGGGGAGATAACAGATAAACTAGTTGGGTAAAAGGCAGTAGTAGGATTAGGCTACAGATCAAGCCACAGATTGGAGTCAAAACCCCCAAAAAGCTTTGCTTAGGAATTTAAATAATACCAGATTCATAGATAATGGCTGTGAAATGTGGAAAATTAGCTGAGAATCAGTAATTAGAAAAAGGATCCCCAGGCCACAGAGTGGAACCAATTCATCAGTCACCCTGAGTAAAAATTAGCAAACAGTAAAATTCAGCAAAAATAAAAACACAATTTAAAAAAATTAAGACTTTGTGCACCCTGGGCCAGTCACATTAATGTAATTTTAGGCTTTTGTAGGATTGAAATCTCTATAATTCCGTTACATTCCCAGCCTCCTTTAGACATTGCACACAGGAATTTGAGGAAATCCAACCAGAAACAGAACCCCACCATGGAACTGCACCACAAAACCAATCACCAGCAGCTCAGGCCTGTGGGGGTTTAATTAAATCTCATTGAAATGCAAGAAGAGCTGCTCTTCAATCCTTTCCCAAATAGTTCTGATTTTGTTTCCCTCATCATAATGGAAAAATGTGTGTAGAAATCCCATTGCCCTCCCTAAATCCACAGGTCTGCTCCACAGTTATTAGAGTGGGAATCAATTCCTTGCTAAAATGAAACTGGAAGTAAACAACTTAAATCAACACATTTGTTTCATTTCTTTTCCTTCATTTCCTCCAAATTTTGCATGCTTATTTCACCCCAGGTATTTGCATTGCCACCAGGATCCAAACTCATTTCAGAATCGATCAGGAGGAATTAAAAAATGCACATTAATTCAATATATTCAGCCACTTTTCCAGTCACCTGCTATGAAATGTATTTTCTTTTTGTGGTCTAGACTGAAGAGGAGACTCTACATCTCCATATGAAAATGCACTTCAAATTATCACTGGAAACCAACTTTACTGGAAGGGAAATCACGGAAAGCATTGGATTTATTCATCCTCAACAGACTTTTACTGGAACAGGTCATTTTCCCAGTTTAAACCCCTGAATTCACCAATTGCTTCCACTTTGAGGGTTCTGTGCAGGTGACAACCAGCCCTGAGTTTGGCAGGTGAATTAAATGCTCATATTCTCTGTTGTATCCCCATGGATTTTGGCTGTTGCTGGGAAATATCCTCCTTTTCCCTTGATTTCTCTCATCAACTCCCCAAAAGGTACAAAAAATGCAAAATTTTATCAACCCACATGCCACAAACTCAGCCTCTATTCCCAGTCTGCTCAACAAGGAATTCTGGAAGTGAATCACACTTCCATAAGATCAAATGCTTGCCCCAAATATATTTATTAAAGCAGCAAGTGAACTTTCACTCTGTGCATAAACTGGGAAAAGGTGAAATCTCAATTTTTGAAACATCAATAACAACTTTTCCCAAATGAAAAAGAAGCTGCCTTGAGCCACTCACCTGGGTTGCCACCGTCTCCTTGACAACAGAATTTGGAAAATTGGGATAAAACCTGTATTTTACAATAGAAATGCAAAATATCTGCTCCCTAAGTGCAGAAGTCAGTATTTTTTACTGTTTAATAGAATCTCTGCTGCTAAAATTGACATGGCTGGAGCTGCATGAGTCTATTTCAGCTTTGCTTGGAGGAAAATTTTACAGGACCTTTCCACTGCCTCCAGCTTATTCCAGCATTTTGGACAACTGGTAACTAAAGAGGAAGGTGTGAGGGAAAAAAAAAAAATCACATCCTGAATTCAGAAGATGGTAAAAGCTGAGATTTCTGAAAGATGAAGCACATCAAGAACTGCCCCTGCAGCAGCAATACTTCCATCAATGTCTCGTGCAATGACACCACTCAAAAATATTGGATTTCTCCCAGCTATTTTGTGCTTCAGAGCAGATTTTTTGGGAGCATCTCTTCTATCAGTCCTTAGCAAAAAAACTAAAAAAAAACAAAACTAAACAAAACAAAACCAAACCAGGGCAAGGCTGGGAAATGTAATCTAGGTCAGATTTTTAGCACAAGGCACAGCTGACCCTTTCCTTACCAGGCAAGGACACAATGATCCCAAAATTCCTTCACCAGGGCTTTTTTAAACTCTGAATTCTGCTTTGCATGGCTTTCTCTGCAGGAATTTGGGAAATGGCCATTTGGATTTACAAACAGAAGGGTCTGACTCCAGTGGAGATGGGATCCCATCCCACACAGGGAAAATCCTGGGACAGCAGCAGCTTAAAGCTGGCGACATCCCATTCCATGGATTAAGAAATGGTTTTTGCTATCATGAGGACACTTTTCAATTCCCTTTATTACAACCCAGACACTGCAAATGCCATCCTGAAAATGGGGAACTTCAAATCCATCCCTCTGAGGGGATGTTTAAAACCAGAGAGACTCAAACCCTCCAAGTGTGAGCAATCCCATTTCCCAAGGGAAATAAATGCCCTGGAAAAGGACCCAGCCATGCTTTGAGAGGAGGTCTGGGGATGGGAAGAGGATCTCCCCATCTTCATGTCTGATCTTTGCTTTAAAGCTGGGTTTTAACCACTGATCCCATGGATGGAGGGTCTCCAGCTGATATTCCCAGTATTCCAAGCCTGGTGGCCATTCCTTGGGTGGCTGCAGGTGTCTCCATCACCTCATAAACTGTTCCCTTCATTTTTTTCCTAATTAATCCTTGGCAGGACTCACTCAGCAGGACCTGCATGCCAACCTTGTCCCAGATTCAGCAGGTGTCACAGTGGGCAACGCTATGGGAAAATCCAGCAGGGAAAACCGCTGGAATCAAAGGGAAAACATTCATCAGGGTAATTAATATTTAGGTTTTCCTTGATATAATTGCTGATAGTATTTTTTCCCTGTTTTTACAGATAAAAAGGCATTGTTTGTGTTAACTTCTCCAGGGCTGAAGGGTGGAAATCATGGAATATTTTCAAGTAAGCATCAGGCTGGTTTTTCATTCTGGAGTTCATTCCCACCAAAATTAGCCCATACATGCCTGTAAGTAGGGATATGTGGGTGAGAATTAGAGAATTTTGGAAACTGCTGAATGAATTCCTAAGAGGAAATGCTCAAAAGACCAGAGAGCCACATGCTCTCCTTCCAAGCTTCTCCCAAAGAATCCAGCACTGAAAGCAAAGCCAAGCAAAGCTCTCAGCACAAAACAGGAACGTCACCCATGGGGAGATCCATCCCAAAAATCACTTACCTTGGGCTGTCAGGAGCACAGCTTGGGAAGAGGGGCATGAGCTGAGACACCTCCACCACAGTAAAACCCCCCTCAATGCCCAATTCTCATTAAATTTCAGTCAGAATTAATTGATTGCATTTTCTTCACCCAGGAAGTGAAGGACAAGCACCAACCCATTGGTCCCAAGCTGTCTGCAACAAAGAAAATGCCTGGAAAAGCAGATGCCATGGCTTCCTTGCCCCAGGGTGGCTGTAGAGCCTCTGGAAAGTGGGAACAGTAAACAAACAGATATTTGGAAATTAGGAACAAGGCTGGATCAAGGAAGAGAAAACTTGGAGCTCCTGAGCTCTCTGCTGTGACCTCTCTGTTGTCCCAGGCACCATGAAAAATCCACATCCATCTTGCATGTCTCTAATAGAGCCTCCAAATCCACCAGGGCAAATAATAAATTATGGATTTGCTTAAATCCTCCCTTTTCATATCTGTGAAACCCTGGAAAATATCTAAGATCACAGCAAAAAATGTTTTGTTTTTTTTTTTCCTTTCTTTCATAACTGTGACGGATCAGCCAGAGAATCCGCTTAGAAAGCACAAAAAAAAAAATAAAATATCTCCTAGATAGGTTTAATCCAACTGGAAATAGGAAATATTTAAATCCCAACACCTGCATAACCTGAGAGAGGCAGCTTTAGAAATTAACATTTTATTAGTGACTCCTGAAAACGTGATCATCCACTCAATGCACCAATGTCAAAAATAATAACAATAAATTAAAGAAAGAAAATCCTGGGATGAAGCAAATTTGGTTTTTTCTGTTTGATGCTGCCTTTGCCACGTGTCCTGCTGGTGACCATGGCACTGCTGGAGTGGCTTTTCCCACCACTGGGAGCTTGATTGAGGAGAAGGAGGTGCGCAAAGAAAAGGAAAAGCTGGAAAAGTGCTGGAAAGGCAGCTGAAAAACAGGGAACTACAGAACTCTCTTGGAGGAAGCATGGTTTGGGTTGGAAGGGACATCAAAGATCATCCCATCCCACCCCAGCCATGGGCAGGAACACCTCCCACTGTCCCAGGCTGCTCCAAGCTCCATCCAGCCTGGCCTTGGGCACTGCCAGGGATCCAGGGGCAGCCCCAGCTGCTCTGGGCTGTACCAGGGCCTGCCCACAATCACAATGAAGAATTTCTTCTCTGACAGCTGAAAATATCTTAAAACTCCCAAGTCCCATCTTTCTGAGTGTCCTTGGGATTCTCGTAGAGAGTTCCATGCATCCGTGTGCTTTGGACAGGCGGAGGAGATGCAATTCCCTAGCTGGGGTGCTCTGGCCTAACGCCAGGGGAATTTACAACACACGCTTGAAAGAAATCCAACAACCCAGCTCCTCTGCTTGGGGTTTAGCTAAGGAGCCCAGAGACAAGGGCAGGGGACTTCTGACAGTAAATGAGATGTTAATAAACTCCCCATATCTCCAGAGGAATCCAGCTTTGCATGGAAAGCTCTGGATAAAGATCCCTCTGATAATCACTGGGATTTTCAGTCTGAACAAAAGCTGCTTCTTGAGAGGTTTCTAAATTCATTTCATAAATCTCAAATAAAGAGAGAACACCCTTCCCTGCCTGAAAAATGCATTTGGCAGAGGCCAAAAGCTGTGCACCTTCCACAGCCAGCAGGTCCTACCAGGAGAAGACCTGAAGTTCCCACATGTGCCAAGAGCATGGAACTCCAGGAAATGCCTTCCCCTGTGTTCAGAACAAAGATTTTACTGGGGAAAACCAGGAGGGATTTGATATTAAATCAAAGAGGAAGAAATGGCAACAGATTTTCTACCCCAACTGCAGTGGGGTGTCTGATCTGAGACCTGGAGCTGCTGGTGTGAGTCCAGAGGAGGTCATGGAGATGCTCTGAGGGCCGGAGCCCCTCTGGAGGCAGGCTTGGAGAGCTGGGGGTGCTCACCTGGAGAAGAAAAGGCTCCAGGGAGAGCTCAGAGCCCCTGCCAGAGCCTAAAGGGGCTGCAGGATGTGGAAACCCAGGGCACAGGGAATATTTCTCTGTCTGCTCTGGGGTGCCCTGACCCCCAGGGCAGCACTGACTTTGACCCTCATTCATGGAGAAAGTTTCCTGGAAATTCAAGATAGACTGGAACCCACAAAAGTGTGCAATAGATTATAGAGAGCAGTGCAGGTGTATCACTGGGTGAGAAATTTAGGGTTTGGGATTTTCAGTGTGTTGAGGATGGAAGCAAGATGGAGGGCACAGGGTGTCATCCTGGGTTTCTTCTTCATGCTGCTTCTTCCTCCTTCTCCATGGGTTTGGGTGGCATTTTGTAATTGGGCAGAAAAGTCCCCATTGCAGCTCTTTGGGATCAGTTATTGGGTTAAAAGGGAAAATAATCCAGGTGTCAGCTCTTAATTGGACAGTTTAGTCTTAAAAGCCCTTGTACCAAGAGATTGCTGGCCATTTTGTGCCTTCTAATGAAAAGCTGCAGAACTCACAGTAGTGAGGCTGTTTTACTGATAAGAGATAATAAACACCTGAGTCTGAACATGAAATAACATCTCAAGTGCCTTCAATCCAGACCCAGAGACACCAATACAGGAGAGCTGGAGAGGGACTGGGGACAAGGGATGGAGGGACACGACACAGGGAATGGCTCAGAGTGACAGAGGGCAGGGATGAATGGGATATTGGAATTAGGAAGTAATCAGAGTCCCAAAGGTTTTCTCCATTGGCATCACCTTTTAACAGTAAGTTTTGCAGAACTGGGGAAGAAAAACCCCAAATCCTGCCCCATTTCTACCACTGCAGGAGAGCAGAGGATGAGCAATGAACACACACAGGGATTGCCACATTCCTGACAAGAATCCACAAAAACCAGGGAATACTGAACTCCTTTTCTGTGCTAACACAAGCAGGAGATTATTTTTAATTCCCTTCACGTGGTCTGTGCCCACATTAAAGAAAATCAAAAGGAAAATTTAACTCCAGACAACACATTTTATCCCAATCCAAAGCTAGAGCAGCTCCTGCCACCGACTCCATTGTATTCCTGCACTCCAGTTTCTCCAGCTGCATTTTATTTTCTAATGTTTTTTTTCCCGAAAAGGTTTTATTTCCTGGTGCATCTGCAAACCCAAAGCTGTGTTCTCATGAGCACCATTTGAAAAATTAATGGAAATACAACTTGAGTCAAAATTTTGTCCATTTGTGATGGAGTCAGGTGGGACTCAAGCTGATTTGATGCCCCCACAGGCAGCATTACCCTATCCCACAGCTCCTCCAGTGAGCACTCCCCAGAGTGTTTCCTTTGATAAAAAAAAATATAAATAACAATATTAACATATTTTTTCTTAACCAAAACCTTTTACTCTTCCCTGTTTATTTTGAGTTCTCCCTCAAATCTGATTTCTGGCTCTGTTTCACATCAATTCCTGCCTTGGGGCTGGCAGAGGCTGCAGGACAGACCAGGGACCTGATTCCCTTTATCCAAGAGCCATCCTCACTCCTAAACAAGCCTAAAACCCACAGATTCTATGGAAAGCTAATTAATTTTGCACATTTTCCCTCTCCTATTCACTGTTGCCACACAATCCCACAAAGGCAGGACTGTGTTCAGCCTCTGTTAATTAACCAGAGGCATCTCCAGGCCACTTGATCCATACTAATTGGGCAGCGTGGAGCAGGAAGGATGCTTGGGAAGGCTCAGGACAGCTCTGAAAGCTGAATTAAGCCATGAAATCTCCTCCAAGATCCCACTCTCCACCAGGAGCCACAACAGGAGCTCCATGAGCAACTGGAAAGAATTTTGTGTTGTGTTTTATTTTTTTTTTAACATTTGTGCCTTTTGAAATTCAGTCTTTCATTGGAATTAAAATGAAAACATTAAAATGAAAGGAAGGAACAAGACAAAGGCTGGCAAGTGACACTCAGCACACAAACTGAGCTGCTGAAGTGGCTGCAGACAGGAGCTGGGATCCCAGATTTCAGCACCCAGAGTGGCAGGAAAAGTTTCCATCCCTGGCAGCCTCTGCCTGTGGGGTTCAGCACATTTCTCTGCCTCTCCCCTCAGTTTGGCTCTGCTGTTTGTCCAGGGATTCACTGGGAGCCAAGGCCAGGCTGCCTGGGGCTGCAGGAAAAACATCACTGGCACTTGGATCTCAGTAGTGCATTCAAATAAATTAAAATTCTGAATATTAATGCTTCCAGTGAAAGAATCCCCTAAACACACACTGGGAGATGTGGGAATGGCATTCCCTGTCACCATCATACTTTCTGAAAAATCCCTTTGCCAGGATTTCGTCTCCTGGGAAGCGGAGAAGCCTCAGAGAAAAATGAAAACAATAATCTGATTTGCTTCTCCTGTGTTTTGCTGCTTTGCAATGTGGTTTGGACATTGTTTACCAACTGGTCATTGTTTCATTGGTTTCATGTTAATTGTTTTGACTTAATGACCAATCACAGTCAGGCTGTGTCAGACTCTGAGGAGAGTCACAAATTTTTTATTAGTATCTTGTTAAGCCTTTTGTAAGTATCCTTTCTCTATTCTTTAGTATAGTTTTAGTATAGCATTCTTTAATAAAATATCATAAAATAATAAATTAGCCTTCTCAGAACATGGAGTCAGATTCATCTTTCCTCCCCGTGGCAGGGGACCCCAAAATTACCACAATTCCCAGCACTTCCAAGCTGTGGCTGCTCTCCTGTTAACCCAGGATGAGTTAATCAAGTGCTCTACAGCTGAATTTAGGGCAATTAGCCATATTTATATTTAAATATCTATTTATACCACAACTATGATAGATAAATATATTTCAATGTGTTATAAAGTATTGTCAGAGAATCATGGAATGGTTTGGGTTGGAAGGGACTTTAAAGTCCATCCCTGTGCCATGGGCAGGGACACCTTCTACTATCCCAGGCTGCTCCAAGTCCTGTCCAGCCTGGCCTGGAGCACTTTAAATTCCTATAAATCCAGCAATAATCCATAAATATACACACATGTGGTGTTTGTGAGGTCCCCAGGACGAGGTTAGAGATGAGAATCTGACTCCAAGTTCTCAGAAGGCTGATTTATTATTATATTATACAACGCTATACTAAAGCTATACTAAAGAAAGAGAAAGGAGACATCAGAAAGCTTAACAAGAATGAATAATAAAAACTCGTGACTGACTCAGAGAGTCCGACACAGCTGGCTGTGATTGGCCATTAATTAAAAACAATTCACATGTTTTGATAAACAATCTCCAAATCACATTCCAAAGCAGCAAAACAGGGAGAAGCTGAAGCTTCGTAGAAAAAATCCTGGTGAAAGGATTTTTCAGAAAAATATCATGGTCACATGCACACACATAAATATCAAAGCTGTCTCAAGCTCTGGATACACAACAAAGGAGGCAAATCCACGTGACGTGGTTTAGACCTGACATTATGTGCACAAGAAACTGATCTGCAGGGTTTTGTAAGCAAATCACAGCGCCTTTGTCACTGTCTCTGCTGCTCCAGCTGCTCAGATTCCTACACACAACATCTCCCATGGATTACCAGGCTAAATCCCAAACAGCCAAGGAACAAGATTAGGAAATGCAGATGAAGAGGCCTGGGTTGAAAATGCCAATGAGACCTTAATTCCATCTCCTCCTGTGCATCTGCAGCCACAGAACTTTAAACTCTGTCTGGGGCACCAACAGCACCTGGAGCTGCTGAGGTGAATCCAGGGGAGGCCTTGGAGCTGCTCCAGGGCTGCAGCCAGGCTGGGAGAGCTGGGGGTGCTCACCTGGAGAGGAGAAGGCTCCAGGGAGAGCTCAGAGCCCCTGCCAGGGCCTAAAGGGGCTCCAGGAGAGCTGGAGAGGGACTGGGGACAAGGGATGGAGGGACAGGACACAGGGAATGGCTCCCAGTGCCAGAGGGCAGGGCTGGATGGGATATTGGGAATTAGGAATTGTTCCCTGGCAGGGTGGGCAGGCCCTGGCACAGGGTGCCCAGAGCAGCTGTGGCTGCCCCTGGATCCCTGGCAGTGCCCAAGGCCGGGCTGGAGCAGCCTGGGACGGTGGAAAGTGTCCCTGCCATGGCAGGGGTGGAATGGGATGATCCTTAGTGTCCCTTCCACCCCAAACCAGTGTGGGATTAGTTACTCCAGCTGCCCCCAGCTCTCTGAGTTCCTGCCTCCTTCCCCTTCCCTGAAAACCCCAACTCAGTGGAGCTGGGCCAGATGTTCAGGCAGGTAACAGCTCCATCCCTGACATCCAGGCAAAGGGATCCTTCCTTTAAACAGAAGTAGGAATTTGGAGTTGGGGAACAAAATTGAAAAGAATCAGCTGTAGGCACAATGCAGAATGTGAGATCAAATGGAAAGTTACAAAATCATGAGTACCTGGAAGTGGCTTCAGAAGAGAAGAGGTCAAGGAACCTTAATTACATCTATCAGTATCTGAACACCTGATTTGAGATGGAAATCCTACAAGTTTTACATTTGAATGGCACAGGAATAACCTTAAAGAGGAAAAGCACTGCCAGAATGTGAAGCAACTTAAGGATGGGAAAGAAATCCTGATTTTGTGCCACAAAATCCAAATAAAAATGAAAGGGGGAAAAGAGGGAGAGGAGGAAATGCCAGCCCAGATCTCTGAGCACTGCCCATGTCCACCAAAAGCTCATCCCTCTCCTCAGCCATGCCAGGAACAGACTCCCCATCCTACTTCCTTCAGCATTTTAATTCCATTTGCTAAGTGCAATTATCCATAAAGACAGAAATTATTGGCAATGTTGGTGTCACCCAGACAATCCCTGTGTGAGTCACCAGACACGGTTTTCCATGGAATATTAACAATTCCATGATCCAGAGGGGTTTTCCAATACTTCACAAGTGTAACCTATGGAAAGGGGGCTGTAGCCAGGTGGAGTTTATATCTAAATACACAGATCTGAGAGTGACTTTTTATTTTTAATTTATGCAAAACACAGCCTATTCAATCCAAGGCAAACCCAGAGAAAATAACACTCATTCCAAACAGAAAACTGGGAGCATCCATCCTAACAATCCAGATTTATTCTCCATAAATGCTGCTTTTGTGCCTCATTTCTTCACTGATATTTATTAAGAATTTTTCCCCAGCTGCCACAAAACTTGAAGTGTTTCTGGAAAAGTTTTATAGACTTTATTCTCCTCCTTAACTCTTGATAAGGAGCTTAATGCTGGTGATGTGATCCAAGCAAATTCTGGTTGGGAGTGGGGTTTTGAGATAGGCAGATGGAATTTACAGCAGAGGGAATTCATATCCTTTTTTTTTTTCCTTAAATCAGAGCATTCCCTGGCAGTAAAAGGAATAAAGCTTATCTGTGAATATGCAATTATTCAGGGTGACAAACAGCTGATTTGTTAGAGCCACAGAATTTATCTGGGCACTAAATAAAAAGGCAGAGAAGGAACAACACCCCAGTAAAGATCAGAAAAAAAGGAATTCAAATCAACTCCGATGTCAGCAGCGCTTTTCCTCCAAATCCACAGGAACATCTTCCCTGATGGAGAGGCAGGGATGAAGAAAAGCCAGCAGGAATGAAATAAATTACTGCCACACACTCATTCCCTGCACTTAAATCACCTTTTGGAAGGGTTTATTAGCGACTTTCTGGGATATTGAATTCCTCAGGCTCAGAAGGGAGTGTTGGGGGAATAAAATATGGGGGGAAACTGTGATATGACCCAAATATTTTACATCTGCTTATAGAGCAAGGCTGGGGGTTGGGTTTTTTGGGTAGGGTGCAGGTTAGGGTTTTTTGCAGTTTGGGGGGCCTGTAAGGTTTTTTGTGTTGTGTTTTCAGGGTTTTTTTTTTGGTTGGTGTTTTGTGGGTGATTTCTTTGTTGTTTTAGACTTATGAAAAGCCTACCCTAATGAGACCCCAGTTAAAGCCAGGCAGGCAAAGCCCAACTCCACCCCAACATCTCAACACTGCTGCAACTCTTCCCAGAGCACCTTTTCCAGGACACCTTTAAAATACCCTCCAACATAACTGTCCCATCAAATCTGAAATAAGATGAGGTTTTCACATTCCCCTCCTCCCCACCACTCACACAGAGGCTGGAGAAACTCATTCCCTTCTGGACACCACAGGAAATGATTGATTGACTCCCCAGCTGGATAAAAATCCAATAAAAAATATATAAACCCTATTCAAAACTGGATTCATTTTCCCCACAACTCCTCTCGTGCCTTTAATGGCTGCCAAACTGGGGAACTGCTCTTTGGGGGAAAAAGAAGAGGCTGGATATTGCCAGCAGAAGGTTCTGAGCTTGTGAAATCCCAACATTCAAAGCTCTTACCTCTTCCAGGACATCTGCAAGCTTACTGAGGATCTCCTCGGGAAGGCTCTGGAATGTGGGAACGCTGCAATAGAAAAGAAACCTCCATTAATGGATCCCTTTACACAGGGCACACATCCAGCTGCTCTCCTGCCCTCTATCTTCCTGAGATTCCTCCTTCATGCTATAGAGCTGAATTGGGAAAAAATATCATAGAAAGCTGCAGGATGGAGTTGGTGATGATGGGAGAACAGTGGGATAAACCTCTGCAGAGCCACCCCTAAAGCTGGTAATCAACTAAGGATCTACAGGAATAAATCACACGGACTCCATTTTCTTCATGGTCAAAAAAGACCCATCTTTAGTCACATAACTCCTTTTTATCCTTTTTTTTGTGGGGGACTCTAATTGGTCAGTAGCTTTCTTGCCAATTACTTTTATTGGTTATTAAGAAGTTGTTATTCTGTATTGATTGGTCATTCAAACCCCCAGTGTGTACATGCAGGAAAAGTTGTTTGTGAGAGATAGTTTTCATTTTTCTATCCAATGGTGCAAAACCAGTTTATACAGGTGCTTGTTTTTTACCCAGTGATAGATTGTTATGTTCATGAACTGCTCACACCAGGATTGCTTTCACATGGGAACTTGCAAAGGGCTAGCTTGGCAAGGTCAGCCACTGATTTTAGGAGCAGGTCTGACTTTATGAAGTCTTTCTTTATGATTTTTCTACCTTACTGCAACAGGATCCATTCAGGATCCACTGGAATTCCTGTGTGCCACAAACCTGCTCAGTCATATCCCTTCTGCTCTGCTTCAGCCCCCCAGAAATAAAATGCAGCCCAAAAAAGGGGCAGGGAAGATCAGCCCCAAGCAGCCCCAGATAAAAGAGTGAAATCACACCTGGATGGGCAGAGCACAGAGCTCTGGAGCAATGAGCACCCACCCAAGCCCTCAAGGAGTTTCTGAACATTTCCCTGGCTGTTTCACAGCCAAATTTGTGGCTTTTCTTCAGCCAAAAAGGTGACTTTGTCACTTGTTTGGCAGCAATTCCCTCAGCAAAGGCTGCCCAGGCCAGGCCGGGATGAGAAGGTGATGCAGCCTTAAAGAGCCCCCTGAGCCAGGCTCCACAGGACTGCCCCCAAACCAGGCTGCAGCAGGATGGGGGACACGAGTTTGGGTCTCCAAAGCTGCAGGGAGTATCCCGACTTTGAATCCTTACAGCCCCCCAGGGAGGCTGTGGAATTGTCCTCCTTGGAAAGACCAAAAAGCCATCAGGACATGCTCCATGGCAACCCAAACCAGAGCACCTCCAGATGTCTCTCCCATCCTCAATCACCCCAGCCTGTGATGTGCACTATTCTGGTTTCTCATCCTCTCTTTTCCATAAAAACCTGAGCTCCATCAATATTCCCACGTGATGCTGAAGGAAACACACAGAGAGAACAAAAATTTAACCCAAAATACACCATGGCCCAGAGAAGCTGTGGCTGGCCCTGGAAGTGCCCATGGCCAGGCTAAATTATTTAGGCCAACCCTTCCTTTTAATTAAAAAAAAATCATTTCAGTTGAATCTATTTAATGATAAGACAAATCTGGGCTGATAAATGCAGAAAATATCACCTTTCATGCTCTCAACAACAGCTTTTTTTCCTTACAAAGAAAGTTTTTATTAGTGTGAGCACGTGGGCCCACATTGTAACAGGAGCAAGCAAACAACTGGACAGGAATTCTGTGACAGCCAGGCCTAAGCATAAAATGAAAATTCATCATGTCAACTCCATCATTCCCAAATGAGGAATGAACTTATGGGAGAAGATAACAGCCTTGGACAAGTGGTCAGATTTTAGTGTGGTCAAGTGGTCAGAGATTTTTACACCCTTAAACTCCCAAACTGGGGGGAACTCACCACAGGGTATTTTATTATGGATAATTATGCCTGTGCTATCCAAGGAAAGGTAGTGAAAGGCATCTATTATAGATCAAATCCATAAAAAAAAAAAAAAAAAAAAAAAAAAAAAAAAAAACAGAGAAATAGGCACTAAGTTTTTAAATTCCAACTCTTACCATGAGAAAAACCTAAAACATCAACTCTGCAATAGAGCAAATAATGGGAAAAGCAATTTGTTGACAAAACAAACTCCAAACACACCATGGAAGTACACCACCAATATCTCAGATTTAGGGGGGTTTCTGGCAGGCCAGAATTCCCCTGAACAGCCAGAAGTGACAAAAGAGCCAAATATTTGAGTTTCTTTGAAAAGAAGAAAGCAAGATTCGATTCTTGAGGTCAATAAAAATCCCCCTCTGCTCTCCACAGGACAATATTAAATGGATTCATAAAACAGAGCCTTATTTCCCTCCAAGAACTGCCTGGATTTTTGAAGGACTTGTGTACAAAAGAAGTGTTTCCATTATTATTTCCAGGTGGGTACTTGCCCTGAAAGGCAAATGGAGCCTCAGCTCTCCAGGGAGAGCCTTGAGCGTAACAGCCGAGCTGCAAATTGCTGCAAGTGGGAAAACACATGAGAGGCAGGCAAATGGGAGCAGAAAACCTCACAGGGAATCTTTGATCACCACAGCAAGAGGCAGGAAAATTGTATTTCCCTTTCTACAATTGTGTGAAAAAGATATAGAAGGGCAAATATTCAGCCCTTGAGCTGGGATGTAGTTAAGGGTGAAAAAAATCACAGCAAACGCTGCTCCAGCTGTTCAAGGAACAATTGTTCTGCCCAACAAAGCAGGGTCAAACAAACCCAGACTTTCTCCACCAAGTTCTCCTCCCACTGCTCCTTAAATCCCATCAATAATGAAGATTTTTAAACACCCACTCCAGACAGTATCAGTGCTACAGCTGGCAAAACAGATATTCTGGTATGCAACACTGAAAGTCTGCAGCAAAGATTGAAACTTGTGGCTTTTCTCCCTACCTGCAGCACAAGTGGAGGACTTCACTTGTTCCTCCTCTTCCACAACCATCTCTCACTTTGCCCAGGAAGAGCTGGACTTGATGATCTTGGAAGTTTTTTCCAGTTTAATGATTGGAATTTAATTATAGAAGAAACAAGGGGAACTCACCAAGCTCACCCAGCACAATGAGGCTCCTTCTATTCTGCTCACCCAGTCCTTCTAAGGGACTTTCTCCAGCTGCTTCTTATTCCACCTAATGAGGAGTAATTTCTGCACCTGCCCTGAATCCACTCCCTGCATGAGGCTGTGGAATCCAGCTGGGGATGGAATAGAGCTATTCACAACTGACCTCCTGCTCACCTGCAATCCTCTAAGTTCTTGAAGGCAATATTGGTGTAAAAAAGCATGGAGAGCAAATTATTTATGTCTAGTTGATAGGCAAAATACAGCCTATCAAGGGTGGATCCAGGCCACCCTACAGAGGCAGCAAACAAGGAGGCAAAGCAGACCCTTAGCTCCAGGATTTGAGTTTTAAAAGCAAATGCAATAAATGAGCTGATTTTAATCCATCCACAAACAGCATTTTATCAGGAGAGTGCAACTGCCATGGCAGGGAAGGGGATGAGGAACCTTCTCCTCATCCCTGTCCCTACACCCTGGACGTGAGCAGGGGCAGAAGGAGAGGTGACATTCTCCTGGCTGCATTCCCCACTGCTCAGCCACAGAACATTGTGCAGGGATGATGGCAGTGTCTGGAGCCAGGAGAATTTCCCATGGGGAATTGCTCCCTGTCTGGAGTTGGCTCCAAACGTGACACATTTTCCCAGAGAGCACCAGCTGCCAAACTCAGGGAAAGCAGCTGTGCTGAAACATCCATGGATTGACTCCCTGTCTCCATGGAGGAGCAGGGACATGCACAACCCAAAGGTCATGGCTCCATCCCTGGGGATGCAGCCACCAAGCTGCTCCCAACTTCCAGGTAGAAGCAACATCCCCGTTAGCCAGGCTTGGATTCATGCCTGTGATCCATCCTGGATTCATGCCTGTGGTCCATCCTGGATTCATGCCTGTGGTCCATCCCATGGGATGGCTCCTGAAGAAGCAGCAAGGGCTTCCAGGCAGTGCTGGCTGTGGCCCAAGGTGTTGTTTGCAGCCGCAGTCCCTGCCAGCTCTGACAGGACATTTATCTTCTGACACACACCACAGCCCGCAGGGCTCCTGGCTCCGCTCTGCCTCCAGGGTACAAAAGCAGCCATTCACTCTCTAAATCCCTTTCAAGACTCATTCCCAAACTTTTGAAGGGTGTTCAGTGAGGCTGCTCATCCAGGTCGGTGGCAGATGTTTCTCCTGGGTTAAGCCTGGAACAAAACCTCTCTCTTTTATTCTGCTTGGCACCATCACAATTGCTGTTGTCACTGCTCTGTGCCTTGAGTAAGCAGAGCTCCAGACTCCAACACTACAGTAAAATGAAATTAAGGCTGTCTGAGTTCCCTGAAACTTTTTTTTTGGCACCCAACTGGAATGAAGGCTGAAAAATGCAAATGTCCTTCTTCAGCACATTTGGGATGCTCCTACTGCTTTGTCTCAGCTCCAAAAGAACTGAGGCCACATCTGATCAGCAACAGCTGATCCTTCATTTGGGATATCACCAAAAAGTGGTGTGTTGGACAACTCAAGCTGTACAGGCAGCCTCCCACTGTTGTGTCAGGGAGGGAATGCTGGCTCCATCAGGATCATGGCATCACTTCATAAAATCAGAGTGGCTGGGGTTGGAAGGGACCTTAAAGCCCACCCAGTGCCACCCCTGCCATGGCAGGGACACCTTCCACTGTCCCAGGCTGCTCCAAGTCCCAAAGTCCAACCTGGCCTTGGGCACTGCCAGGGATCCAGGGGCAGCCACAGCTGCTCTGGGCACCCTGTGCCAGGGCCTGCCCACCCTCACAGGTACTTTCCTTTTGTGTTGCAAACTGTTGCATCAAAAGATAATTCCTCTTTTCTGTCAGATTAATAAATATTACTTAAAGGATCAGCTGCGGGTTATTTTCATTCTTAGTACCCACAAGAGAAGTGGCAGAAATTCATTTTAGAAAAGGTGTATCTATTTCTCCAAAAACCTCAGTCCTTCCCCAATCACACAGGTCATTGCTAAGTCCAGGCTGTTTTTTGCTTGGATTCATGGAATCCCAGACTCACTGAGGTTGGAAAATCCCTGCCAGCCCATGGAGTCCCAGCTGTGCCCAGTGCCCACCTTGTCCCCAGCCCAGAGCACTGAGTGCCACCTCCAGCCCTTCCTGGGACACCTGCAGGGATGGGCACTGCAAAGCTGCCTGGGCAGCCCCTGCCAAGGCCTGAACACCCTTTCCATGCAGAAATTCCTGCTGCTGTCCAAGCTGAGCCTCCCCTGGCCCAGCTTGAGGCCCTTTGCCCTTGTCCTGTCCCTGTTCCCTGGCAGCACAGCCCGACCCCCCCTGGCTGTCCCCTCCTGGCAGGGAGTTGTGCAGAGCCACAAGGTCCCCCCTGAGCCTCCTTTGCTCCAGGCTGAGCCCCTTGCCAGCTCCCTCAGCCCCTCCTGGGGCTCCAGCCCCTTCCCCAGCTCCGTTCCCTTCCCTGGACACACTTCCATGTCCTTCTGAATTGGGGACCCAGAACTGGACACAGCCCTGGAGGTCCCTGAGCAGGGCCAGACTAGAGGGACAATCACTGCCCTGGTCCATCTGGCCCCACTGTGTTTGATATAAATACACTGGTGATTAAAGATAAAAGCTGTCATGCAAAGCCTCATAGCCCTGAACACTGATTTTTATGATCCTGCATTTGCAATACAGCTGAAATTAAATTGTCTTTGGCATGTACTGTAATTACCTCTTCAAAACAGTTTGCTGTCAAGGAGTTTCTCTCCTGCATTTTTTCCCTTTGTCTAGGACATTTCATGGGAAATGAAACCTCACCCTTCAACCTCTGGACAGACCCACAGTGGGTGCACCAAGGAAATTTTCTGCTTCTCAATTGAACCACAGAATGTCAGGATGGCTTGGGTTGGGAGGAACATTAAAACCATCCATTGCCACCCCCTGCCATGGGCAGGGACACCTTCCACTGTCCCAGGCTGCTCCAAGCCCTGTCCAGCCTGGCCTTGCAACCCCGGAGCGCCAGAATGAAGTCCAACAAAGACCATTACCTCACACAAGGTAGAAAACAAAAGATTTTTGGGACTGATTCTCATAGCGTGCCTCTAAAGAGATCCTTAACACTGGTCAATGTGTCAAAATCACAGTGAGTGTAAATAAGGGACAAGTGGCATTTGCATGCACGGTCTGTTGTCTCTCTTTCCTCCAAACTGGGTATTTACAACATAATTTTACAACGTATCCAAGACCAAATGAAGGCAGGAGTCTTGTGTCTAAGAGATCTCTGCTGCACTTGACAGCATCATAATAATCTCTTCTTCATGGAGCCACTGACACCCTCTCCAAGCACAGCCCTGTTTGCTGCCGGAACGCTGCGTCCTCCTTTTAACCACCCCCATTAAATGAACATATCACAGAGATCACCATCATTTGCTGCCTTCAGAATTACATGTACACAAAAGAAAGATAAGCTGTAAATGTTTTTAACGTCCTCTGAATCACCAGCTTTTCACATTCTCCCAGGCAACTTCCCCAAAGCAAAGGGACTGAAAGGGCCAGGAGCTGCTGGAGCTGAGCAAGGGCCTGGAGCATGTGGGTGCCCAGGCAAGGCTGAGGGAGCTGGGGCTGCTCAGCCTGGAGAGGAGCCCCAGCTGAGAGGGGCCCTCAGGCCTGGCTGGCCCTGGCTGCAGGGAGGGGCAGAGCAGGGCCCGGGCTCTGCTCCGGGGCCCAGCAATGGCACCAGAGCCACGGGCAGGGCCTGAGCCCAGCAATTGCCCTGCACAGGAGGCACAACTTCTTCCCTGGGCAGTGCCCAGCCCTGAGCACATTGCCCACACAGCCTGGGGGCTCTCCTGCCTGGGGCTGGGGCAGGGCTGGCTGCACACAATGCTGTGCCCTGGGCTCTGGGATGGCCCTGCTGGAGCAGGGAGGGGACACCAGGTGCCCACTCAGCTCCTGCCGCCTCACACACCCTGGCATCCTGTGTAATATTTAATTACTTTTTTTAAACTCCCTTACACAGGTGTTGAGTGAATCTCCAGCATTCACAAAGCATTAAAACGCCTAAATATCTACCTTTTTTGTTGTTAGTTACTATGAGAAGAATTTAAAACCATGGATGTCCTGCCTGATGCATCCCTAGGTTGGGAGCTAGCAGGGGTGACCCTGTGGTTGGCAGCATCACCAAATCCCAGACTGGGTTTGGGAGCAACCTTGAGCTCCTCACTCTGGCTGATACATCAGAGATGTTTTGTGGAGGGACAACTCCAAAGAAAACCCCTTCTGAGTGATCACCAGAGGATCATTCTGAGCTCACCAATGACAACAGACTTCCAAGAATGATTTAGTTACCCCCAGAGAAATAAGCCACAAAACATGGCACCAAAATCCAAAGAATTTTGTTCCATTCATGGTGAGAACCCAGCACAAACACACCGACATGAAATCCTGGGATTTGCCCCATGAAAATCCACCTCAGAGGCATTTGAGACCTTCCCACAAACAAGCAGTGCTGTGCCAACCACAGAGATCCCCAACAAGACCCCCAGGACATCCCAACCAGCCCAGCTCTATGGTCTCAACTCATAAATGGGCAAAATCCCCTTCCTCGTGATTTATTACCTGCACAGAATCCCAAATATCTTTAAAGTGCCTCTAAAGCCATAGGTGGGACATCCCTTTCTCCAGGATAAGCCTGAGTCCTTTATTGAATTAAAGAAAGGAGAAGGATGATTTAATCCCAGATTTTACAACTCTGTTGATTCTCCCTTTTCATCTTGGAGACCAAAATTTCCTATGCACAGCAAAGCCTCTGCAGCTGGAAATGAATTAAAGGTCGAGGATTTTCAAGGGGCCTGGGCTCTACTGGAGAAATAATCAAATAAAGCCTGAAAGATTCCACACACAGCTTGAAAATACAATTGTTTATGAAAACATAATCTTGGGAATATTACAGACAGGCGAGCAGCATAATGGGCAATAAAAAACCCAAAATAAACAAAAAACCCTCTGTGCTGGGAAGCCAATTGCAGTAATTCCATATAATTCTGTTCTGCTGCTGTCAAACCCTCTCAGCTTCCTCTCCCAGGCTGGTGATCCCAAATCCAAACCTCAATTCTTGATCCTACACCCAGGCTCATCCCAGTCCTGGCTTTGTCTCCCAGCACAGCCCATCTGGGGCTGGTGATCCCAAATCCAATCCTCAGTTCTTGATCCTATCCCCAGGTTCATCCCAGTCCCAGCTTCTTCTCCCAGCACAACTTATCTGGGGTAAGTGACCCCAAATCCAACCCTCAGTTCTTGATCCTACACCCAGGTTCATCCCAGTCCCAGCTTCTTCTCCAAGCACAGCCCATCTGGGGCTGGTGATCCCAAATCCAAACCTCAATTCTTGATTCTCCACCCAGGCTCATCCCAGTCCTGTTGGGAGCAGGATAGCCAAGCTTCCAACTGGGGCATCTCTGGATGATCCATGAGGGGAAAGTACAACACTCCAGGCCCAAAGCAGTTTGGAAAAGGGGAGGAACCTTCTGGTCAGTGGGCACCAGTGAGACTGACCAGCCATGGGTCACTTGATCCATGGAACAGCCCCTGTCCTGCCATCAGAGAAAAATTATTCCTGGGGACATTTCCTTTGGATCTAACATGCATTGGATCCATCCCTGCTTGAATCCCAACAGATGTTTCATTTTGCTCTCTCCAGAGTTTTTTCTTTTCCATTTTTATTTTCTCCACTGCAGCATGAAAGCGTCACTAAATTCCAGCAATTTGTTTAATTAATTGCTGTTCAACAGCTGACAAAAGGTCAGCACATGACGGGTTATCCCAGGAAGGGAATTCCACTGGCACCCTGCTTATTCCCTATGCTTGTGGTTGAACCTCCAAACCTTTTCCTCCTGCCCTGTTCCAAAAGTGATTAAAACAATCCCAGAACTGGAGTGGTTGGGAACATCTGTGGGCTCCCTGGTTGATATTTGGACAGAGAAATAATAAAAGGCAGGACAGAATTCCAGGGTTTCTGTAGCAGACGTGAAGCAAACAGAAGGGAATACCTGATCCCACTTTAGCCCATGAGGGAAGGGGAAAGGACAGGGAAGATGGATCCAAAAGGAATGAACCCAGTTTTGATGCTGAGCTTTTGCCCTGAGCCATGTAATCCAGGATATCCTGCCTTGCCTCTTTTCCCAGAGCAGCATCCAAGGGCCTGGACATTCCAGAGCCCATCCTCATCCAACAGTGGCTCCACCAGCCCATCAAAACTGATTTTAAAATGTAATTTATGCCAGTCAGCTCTATTATATTTCATTTTTTTCATTGAAAGAAGGTCATAATGATACGATGATGACTGTCTCGCAGATCTTATTTTCTGTACATTGATTGATGCAAGGCCACATTCCATCTTGATTAAAGCCACCATTCAATGTGTTTAGAAGGAAACACTTCAGATTAAAATCTGACTCATTGACAGATATCAAAATACTGTTAAAAGGAGCCAGCAACAGGTGTTGAAAGCACTTCCATAAATCCATTCCTGGTTCCCTGTCATTCCTGATTTATTGATGATCATTCCACATGCTTGCAGATGACTCAGTTTACTCCTCTGGGGTGATTAATGTCTAACAAAATTCCCTTTAATGGCCCACACGTGCTCAACAGCTCAGTTGGGGACCAGGCACAGAGATCAGGCCAGCAGCACCAGGGTGGGCACACAAGGATTGATTTAAAATTGGTTTTTCCCAATAACAGCCCCCAAAAATCCCATTAAGTGTCATTGGAATAACACATTTATTAAGATCTTTGCCTCCTGATCTTCCTCCCGTGTGGGTAATAACCACTCTGCATCCACTTATTATGGATTCAGAGTGGTTATTACCCACGTGGGAGGAAGATCAGGAGGCAAAGATCATCTACAGGTGAAGGAAGGCAAAGCCCAGTGGATTTAGAAACCCCATAAACTGAGTTTTTTGTCTCATTCCCCCCTTTCCAGCAATAGGGAAAGGACAGGAACAGCACCATATGGGGCAGAGCTCTGTCCATGAGGGAGCCAAGGACACAAGGCTGGATATTTTCTTATCAAGAGATGCTTTTACCTTTCTCCAGTCAAAATTCAGTGGGGCTGCAGAGGAGCTCAGAGGCTCAGGGACATTGCCCCTTATCCATTGTCCCTTAGATCTAGAACCTCATGGAGACAGTGCTGGGAACACTTTGAGAAGGATTGGGTTTTACTGAAACATCAGTTTAACCTGGAAACTGGAACACACAGGAACAGAAGGTCCTGGATTCCTGATATTGTTTGGAAGGATAAATCCCATTAGCCCAGACAGAAAAATCCAGATTGCAATCCTGCTTTCCTCAGAGGATACAGGAGCTGCTGACATCTCCCATCCTAGAGCTGCAGAGGAGTAGAGGCTGTGTTGGACAGGGCACCTGCTCCCTCCAGATTTCTCTGGGGTGCTGGTGGGGTCAGCTCAAGCTCAGCTGTTTTAAAGGAGGGTTTGGAGCAGATGATCCCTGCAAACATGAACTACTCTGTTATTCCATGCCCTGGAAGCAAATGCTGATTCCTTCTGCATTTACCTCCTCTGGATAAGGACTTACACTCTAATTACTTGTTTCAAGTGACATTATTTTATTTTCAACACCACCTTTTATCTCCCCACAAAGCATTATAAATCCCATGCCTACTGATGTGTGTGCCTGCACCCACAAATCCCAATTTGCTTTGAGTTTTATCTTCCCAGTTTTCCAGTGGTTTGGATTTTCTTGTTAAACCAGATTCTGATTGATTCCTGGTGTGCTCTGGCCAGCTGGTTCTGCTCCCCCTCCTTGTCGGCAGCTTAACAGAACAGTGATTCACGGCAGGTCAGCTGGAATTTGCTCAATTATTAACAACTCCAGGATTTTTTACCATCCCTCTGAGGACACTTCAGCCTAAGCCTGGTTTGTCTTCATCTCCAGCTCAATTCCACAGCACAAATCCTGTGAGTTCTTTGAGCTGGTGTTCAGTGCATGGAATGCCCTTTTCTGACTTCCCCTACCCTTTAAAACACTGATTTCTAATTGCATATCGAGCTGCTGGGGCACCCAGTGAGTTTGTCTCCATTGAGCTGCAGAAACTCTTTTCATCTCCCTCCAGAAATAATTATGCTGGTTTATCAGTGTCTATATGAAGCTTGAATTATTCCTCCTAATATGCATGAACCTGTATTTTTTTTGGAGTGACAAAAATTGGCCCAGTGAAGTTACTCCAGTGATTACTGTCCCTGTTAGTTTCCAGTAATCCACGAGATGTATTTATTGGCAAGTCACTTGAGTGGTATTTCCAGAGACAGTACATAATTGAATTTAAAATGCATTCCTGATGCCCGTAAAAGCAATAAAAATGTCACCCTCGGCCTGCACATTAAAAATTCATCCCATGCAAGGAGAGGACAAATGCATAAAATGATCATTATGATGTGCAAATGGACTCGGTGCAGGAAAACCAGACCCGTCTCTGCCTGGACATAAAAACATTAAGATATCAGAGCACAAATGGCACCATTTAGAGAACTTTTAAAGGTGCTGAAGAGAAAATGCTCCCATTAGTAGCATGACTAAGGCTTGCTTCAAAAATGGAATTTGTACCAGTATTAACAACAGCGTGGCTCCTGTGTGAAAGCAGAATTAACTCCCTGAAATAAAAACAAACCAAAACCACCGTTCCACGTTGGTGATCCTACCCATGCAGCCACATTATCCATGTGACTCCTTTTCTCATGAGCATTTATGGGTGTTTTAAATCTCTTCCCACTCAGGACAGAACTTCCACATTTATTTATGGCCCAGAAACTCATCCCTGACTTCACCATGCACACAGGTGTCCTTGGAAAAGCCAGCCCAGGCAGCTGCTGCCCTTGTCCTTTACCTTCTAAAGGCTTCCCAGAGCCAGAGGGCAGGGCTGGATGGGATATTGGGAATTAGGAATTGTTCCCTGGCAGGGTGGGCAGGCCCTGGCACAGGGTGCCCAGAGCAGCTGGGGCTGCCCCTGGATCCCTGGCAATGCCCAAGGCCAGGCTGGACTTTGGGGCTTGGAGCAACCTGGGGCAGTGGAAGGTGTCCCTGCCATGGCAGGGGTGGCACTAGATGGGCTTTAAGGCCCTTCAGCTAAATTCTTTCTGGGATTCTATGATTCTATACAAATCCACTTTTTTTCTGGGCTTGTCATTGACACCTGTGGTACCACAGTGCTTCTTCCCCTCCTCTTTCATTTTTGTCTTGGCTAAAGAACTTTCATTGCACTCTGCCCAACTCTTACTTTCTGTCTGTTCAGCACAAAGTAACTTTACAGGTAATTAAGCACATTGTTAGTCATTAACTCCTCTCCAGATTCCCAGGAGGAGTCTCCAAATTGAGTCCAGATGCAGAAATTAAAATCCATCTTTTTGCTCACACAGATTAATTTTTCATAGGAGGGGGCCATTACAGATTCCTCCTCTTCCTACCTCAGAATTGACTGACTTTGGTTACCACAGCCCTGGGGCCCAGCCTTGATCATGGAATCAGAAATCCATGGAATGGTTTGGGTTGGGAAAGATCTCAAAGCCCATCCAGTGCCACCCCTGCCATGGGCAGGGACACCTTCCACTGTCCCAGGTTGCTCCAAGCCCTGTCCAGCCTGGTCTTGAGCATTTCCAGGGATTCCAGCCATTCCACCCTGAGCAGCAGGTTCAGGGCAGCTCAAGAGTGAGAAAACAACTGGATTTTGAACTCCCAGACATGAGTCCCTAATTTTTGGCTCAAAACAAATGGAAAAAAAGGGCAGAGCTCCATTGCTCTCCACTTCGGTGCAGGTCCCTGCACTTCCTCCCGCTTTGAGTTCAGCTGGAAGCTCCCAGAGAGGAGCCCCATTCTCTGTTTTCCTTGAGTCAACACAAATTTAACTCTTTCCATTCAATAAAGGGGAAGATGCCAATGGTTAAAGGCCTTTCCCTGGTCCTGCTCAGCTCCTGAACCAAACTCCTACCCCAGGCTCCCATCACTGAGAATTCTCTGTGACACAACGAGAACCACTGGGAGTTAGGGGCACAAAAGAGTAAATAATCAATTTACCAAATTGATAATCTGTAGGCATTTAGTGATCAAATCAGTTCATTTTACTCAGCAGTGATTTCATGCTCAACAACAACTTCTGAACAAGATCCCCTATCAACAGTGCCAGGGGCTACTTCCTGTAACATCTTCTTTTGTGCTAATTATTGCCTATCTTTAGATCAATATTTCTGTATCTTCAGGAGGGGAGAGCACTGCTTGTGTGGGGAAGGCAGCCTGCCAGGCCTCCAGACACTCCACATAATGAGATGCACATTTAACAGCTCTCTGTAATCACATTAAAGGCTTTGTGCCTCATCTTTCCTGGGCTCTGCTGAGACAAAACACAGCAATTACCAGGGAAAGGATGTGAACTTCACTCAGGAGAGATGATTGGAGATGTGCACATACAGAATCATTGCTAATCTTCAAGCACAGAAACAAGAATTTACCCAATTTGTACAACTTCCAAACAAATCCACCTGGCAAACTGTGGGAGCACCCAAGTTTTGGAATGGTCAAAACTGCTTGACTCTGTTGTAACAAATATTGAAACAAATATTCCTGGCTTTCCTGAGCAGCTCTTGATGAGTTTTAATTCAAATATGGGTTGGTTTTGGTTTGGAAATGCTTCTGAATGAAACAGATGTAAATCCCACTTTTATTACATTCCCAGTGGGTTTCTTCCTGGTAAAGGTTACTGCTTCATGCCAGAACAAACTGCAAACTGTGGGTTTGCACCTCTTAAAATCCAAGTCCAGTTTCATGCCCTGAGTTATCGAAGGAAGAGAATAAACCCCATCACCTTCACTTACTGCTCACCTTTTCCCAAATTCCAGAGGACAGATGGAATATTGGGAATGATGTGAATCACAGGGGGATGTAAAAGCCACCCCAGCAGCTGGCCAGGGAGGAGTACAAGCTGGAGGAGCCACCACCATCCATCATCCTCTAAAAACACATCCACCACGTCCTCACTGCTCTCATCCACCTGGGTGCAGCCCTGACACCACACAGAGATAACCCCGGGGAGATTAAGAGAGAGCAGATAGCTAAAAACAGTGATAATTCAACTCTGAGAGGGAAACAACTCAGTAAGGAATGATGTGACACCCTCCCTTTGCTCCACCAGTAATTATAGATGGTTGTAGAGATTTTCTCTAGGAAAAAAAGAGGAAATAACCTGCCACTCTGACAAAGAAATAGGAAAAGCACCCTAAATCACCTTAGGAATCATTTAAAATACTCATTTAAGCCAAATTTCTTGCTGCACCTGCCAGATTAGCCATTGATGAGCTCACCAAGCTGCAGGCATGTGAAACAAATAATTGCAAGGCAGCATCACACAGGATATAAATTGTACAGACACCAACTCACTGCATTAATCCCATATTTATACATCCTCCAGCCTCCAGTTCTGCAGAGATCCAACCTAAACACAACCTAAGCACAGCAACTATCCCATTTCCTCATGAATCACGGCTGTTATCCCATGAATGGAAGGAAATATTGCCACAATATTTCTCTCACACTTCACATTGCATCCAAACAGCAAAGCAGGGGCTTTTCCTGAGCCAGGGCTTCATCTCCAGCAGCATCATTCTGTAATGTCAAGGCCAAAATTAGCTCCCAATTCCCTGCCAAGGAGCATCCAGGGGTGTCCTCATGCACATCCCAGAGGTCAAGGCAACACAGAGCTGGAGTTAATGAGCTTTTAGTTTGGAATTGTGCCCAGATCTTTACTTCGCTTGGCCTTCAGACTCTCACACACTTCACAGTGCAGATATGCCCCTGAGTACTGTGCTACAACAAGGTGGATCCAAAGATTGTCCCTATTTTTCTTCTTGATTTGAGTTTTTTTTTTGTTTGGGTTTTTTTTTTTGGTGGTTTTTTTTTTTTTGTTTTGGGTTTTTTGGTTTGTTTTGGGGGTTTTTTGGGTTTTTTTTTTGGGGGTGTTTTTTTTTGTTTTTTTGGTTTGTTTTTGGGTTTTTTTTTTTGGGTTTTTTTTTTTTTTTTTTTTTGTTGTTGTTTTCTTTCTGGGCTTTTTTTTTTTTTTTAAATATAGGACATGATTTGGCTGCACTCAGCAACTGTTTCACCCAGATCACTGACAAACATTAAAATCCCTTTGTCAGAAGGGTCTGCATGAACTCATTCATTTTACACTCCCTCTTCAGGGGAAGTAGTAATTCCCTTTATTTCAAAGCTCCTCAGAGCCAGCCTGTGCTATTTTGGCTTTGCCTGAACAAACAGAGGCTTGGCCACATCTCCGTTCCCAGAGGATCCCAATTAGCACCAGGATCACACCATGCTCCTCCCAACACACATCTCAAGGGCTCTGTGTTGGTTAAGAGTTAACTAAAGTGACAGCTCACCAGACTCCTGATTAAATTTTTGTTCTTATTGAAATGCATTTTTTCATAATGCTTTGTCATAAGAAAATAAAAATTAAAAAAAAAAAAAAAAATGTCCCAGCCTTTTGCAGCAGGGAGAAAAAATCCACTTAGATTAGGAGGAGGTGGGGTTAAGTGACAGCATCAAATCTGCACTGGGGCTTTCTGATTTCCAGCCAATTACCACCAATTAGACCATGTGAAGGATTAACACCTTGCCTTGGCTTTTGCCATGGTGTTTTTCACTGAGCCCATGACAGGAAGGTGGCCATGGCCAGTGAATTTCTCTTATCCCAGGGTCACTTATTTCTTAAAAGAACTGCCACAACCCAAGCACTCCATTACTCTGTGGGCACAATTCCAGTTATCCAGAGCTGTGTTTCTAAATCCCCTTTCTAACAGAACCTAAAGTGTGTCTTTATCCACCACCACGTTACTGAACTCCCTGGGAATTGGTGCCAGGAGAAAACAGCCGTGGTAGAAGCTCTTCTCAACGAGGCTGAAGTCCTGGATGTGCAGAATGCTGGGTCTTTGTACTAAAAACCCACTCAGGAAACCCTAAAGAGCTCCACAGCAAAATGAAAATTCAACGAGTCCTTCATTGAAGGATTCAGAAACAAAATGTAAATAATAACTATCTGATGGCTCTGGAATGTGGGCTGGAGATGGTTTACCAACAGGTGCATCTTGGATTGGTCTCATGTGGTTGTTTTTACTTGATGACCAATCCCAGTCCAGCTGTGTCAGACTCTCTGGTCAGTCACAAGATTTTATTATCATTCTTTTCTAGCCTTCTGATGAAATCCTTTCCCTTTCTTTAGTATAGTTTTAGTATATTATTTTTTATAATATCATAAAATAATAAATCAGCCTTCTGAAACACGGAGTCAGATTCTCATCTCTTCCCTCGTCCTGGGGGCCCACAAACACCACCACACATGGTCACTTATTTCTTAAAAGAACTGCCACCACCCAAGCACTCCATTACTCTGTGGGCACAATTCCAGTTATCCTGAGTTTTCCCCTCTTTCCCAGCCATGGCAACTGAACTTCCACATGTGTTTCAGGCCAGGGAATTCATTTCAGAGCTGTGTTTCTAAATTCCCCTTTCTAACAGAACCTAAAGTGTGTCTTCATCCACCACCACGTTACTGAACTCCTGGGAATTGGTGCCAGGAGAAAACAGCCGTGGCAGAAGCTCTTCTCAACGAGGCTGAAGTCCTGGATGTGCAGAATGCTGGGTCTTTGTACTAAAAACCCACTTAGGAAACCCTAAAGAGCTTCACAGCAAATTGAAACGTCAATGAATCCTTCATGAAAATAGGAGGAACTCCAAGTTACCTACTAAGTGTTGATGGACACTGCAATTCCTGCTGGGATCTGAGGTTTTCTCCACCTCCACTCCAACCTGATGCTTGGAGACTTTGGGAATGCTGTCATCATGGGCAGGAATTCAGGGACCAGCTAGAAGGGACAGCTGAGGAACTCATCAAACATGAAACATTCACCATGAGCCCTGTCAGCACCCTGAGTGCATCCCTTGGAAGATTAATTTTGGGTTCCTCATGACAAAGGGCTGGAGCATGTCCAGGGAAGGGAGCAGAGCTGTGGAAGGGGCTGGAGCCCCAGGAGGGAGCTGGGGGGGGACCAGAACTGGACAGAGCCCTCGAGGTGTGGCCTTGAGCAGTGTGAGAGGAGATGTGGAGCATCTGCCTCACATCAACCCCACCACCCTCTGCGTTTCCCTGGCACCAATTAAACATCAAAGCCATTCATTACCTCTCTCCAGGCCTGCCAGCCCTGCCGAATTCCAGCCCATTTAATCATCCATCCATCATCCATCCCCAGGCAACAGTGTCCCCAGCCTGTCTGACCCCAAACCATCGCCACCCACTGCTCTGCCCTCTTCCTCAGAGCCTCTGCATCCTGGGAGGAATCCAGCACCCAGAGAGATGAAATTGTTCATTTCTGAAGCAGCCTGTCGAGGATTTATTCAGCCCCAAAGCTGCATTTTCCATCAAATCAATGCTCCTCCAGAAGGCTTTGCTTGGCATTGTGGATTTGCAGGCAGGCTCCAGTTTTCATTAGACTCCAAAGGCAGTTTAGAGACAGAGTTTTCAAACATGAAGCCTGAGACATCCTCCTTGTAATTAGGCTGTGCTCAAACTTTTCCACCAGCTGTGCAGAAAAAGGCCCTTTTTTCCCTGACTTTCTCTCACTAACATTCCATGAATTTTAACATATTTTAGCCCAGTTTCATTTGGAATTTTCTAAAACATTATACCAGAGACCTCAGCTAGCTTTCCATCATAAGCCCAAGACAATGAACAGCTTTGAAAAGAGAAGAAATCCCAGCAAACACCACCCAAAGGCATCTCTGACCCTGGCAGGCCCAACATTCCCACAGGAGCACTTCTCCCCCCATGGACTTCCATGGCTAATCAGATGCAATCCAGGACACTGCAGGGAAATTCAGGCATTTCTTCTTAAAAGAGATGGAAAAACACAACAGAGAAGCTAAACTTCAGCCTATTTTAGGTGAAGAGAAGCTAAACTTCAGCTAAAGAGAGTTTAACTCTCTTTAGCTGAAGTTTATCTTCTCTTTAGAAAAGCTAAACTTCAGCTGAAGAGAGCTAAACTTCAGCTGAAGAGAAGTTAAACTTCAGCCTATTTTAGCCCAGTTTCCTTTGGAATTTTCTAAAATATTATACCAGAGACCTCAGCTGGTTTTCCATCATAAGCCCAAGACAATGAACAGCTTTGAAAAGAAAGAAATCCCAGCAAACACCACCCAAAGGCATCTCTGACCCTGGCAGACCCAACATTCCCACAGGAGCACTTCTCCCCCCATGGACTTCCATGGCTAATCAGATGCAATCCAGGACACTGCAGGGAAATTCAGGCATTTCTTCTTAAAAGAGGTGGAAAAACACAACAGAGAAGCTAAATTTCACCCTCTAACCTGTCAAGAAATGCTCAGGTTCCTCCCTCATTTGAAAAATAATCCTAATGATAAAGACAATAATCCTCTTATCACACAGGAGCTGATGTGGTTACAAGCCAGGCAAAAGGAAACAGAGTTTGGAAGCCTCCAGCTGCATTTCTGCCCCTGTACGAAGAGTTCCTTACCTGGCCTGATCAAAAAAGCAAAATATTTCCAAGCAGACTCCTGGTCCTGCTGAAATCCTTCTCCTCTGAGGAGAGCAGACTGTCAGCTGCTTTGGGAGGGATCTATTTGTTATCTGAGCAGGAAAATGGACACAAGAATGGGCACTGTCTGGGTGATAACAGGCTGGATTGGGGAATAAATGGCTTTTTATGAGAAGTGTCAGGCACGAGGACGAGCTCTGAAATATCTGTGATTATCAAATGGCTGCACGCTGTCCAAGGGCTCCCAAAACACCTCTGGAGGCCAGAGGAAGGGGAGCGTAATGGGTCAGGGGAAACTTCAAAAAGAAGGTTAAGGAACAGACCCAGACTACCAAATCATGTTGATCCTGCTTAAGGTGAGCATCCTTTGCTGAGGCTGAGGGAGTCAGGTGCAATACAAAAAAACTGTGCTGATGCTTTTGCCTTGATTTCCAATCCATTGATGGATAATCTAATACTGATCACTGAGCAGGAGCTGAAGGCTCTTCAGCTCTTCAGGCACCCTGGTGACACCCTGAGGGACTTTGTGTGTGGGGCACAAGGGGAGCACCACAATCTGGGGACATCTGCAGTCATACCAGAGAGGGACAGGGATGAACATCAAACCACTTGATATCTTCCAACAGTTCAGGTTTAGTTTATAAATTAAGGGGTAAAACCTGTTGTATTCTACCTCCAGATGTCTCATCCTTTACAATTCACCAAAATTAATAATTTTTAATACTTGAATAACAAGCAAGGCTGTTCCTCTCTCCTCTGCCCCAGCAAGGGAGTGAACAACTGCCCTGAGCATTTCCTACAGCTGATAGGTCACAGCTCCAGAGATTCTCACCAAAATAACACCCAAACAAGTCTTGCCCCAATATTTTGGGGCAATAATGCCTCAGGTTTGAGCTTTTCTATTTTTCAGATTCTGTGCTGCTTTAGTGTGTGGGTCTGAGCTTCACATTAAGGGATGGTGAGCTCTCTGCACAGAGCAGGGAGACAAAACAATTCCTGCTCTAGCTGGGGACCAAGGACAAGTGATCCAAATCTCAGGCCCAAGAGCACAAACAATGTGGACTGAGGAGAGAAAAATAAGCAGGATGGGACTTCATAACCTGAAGCTGTAACTGGACAACTAACTCCAGAACTTACAAAAATGACAGACCCTGTGACCGCGTGTCCATTTTGTGCCCATTTTGGTTCACCTTGGGTGCAGCCCTGGCTGGGCTCTTGTGCTGCCCAAGGTGGATCCATGGAGGAGATCCTTTTAATAAATCCCTGCTTTATTCTTTAGCTCTGTCTGGCCTCTGTTCTAGGGCAGCCTTCTCAAGGCATCAACTCCTGAGGGAAACCTCAAGGAAGCCATGCAGGGTGTAGCTGCAGATCCCCACTCAGACATCCCACCACCTTTCAGAGCCCTGTGTTTCAAGTCACTCTATAATTTGATCAAAATATTTAATAATTCCATCTACTTTAATACTGGCAGCAAAAAACCCCATTCTTTCACTCCAATCCCTCCCATCACTCCACTCTTCTCCACATTTTAGTAAGCAACACCAAACAATTCCCTTGCTATGCACAGCCATCAATATTTCAATCCCAAATGATAATTTGGAAAGGATGAGTGACTTCAAACAAACCCTAACACCTCAATGAATCTCCAGTTGTGCCTAATGTTCTGCACTGAGCTGTGAAGAGCTGGAGCTGCAGAAAACACAATCTGAAGTCCTGTCACAGCCTGCTTTGCCCTGGAGCTCAGAATTCCTGGGCCAAGAGCCAGGATTGGGCTTGACTTGATGCAGAATTCCTGACAAGAGGAGTTTTCTTTCCCTGAACAGGCAGGATGTGGGATGGAACCACCCTTGAAGGCTCTGAAGCACCACTGAGGGTTGGATTCTGGGCCTGTTTGTATCAGGAGAAACCCACAGAACACTTGGTTTACCAGGGATTTCCCCCTGTTGATCCATCTGTACCTGACGTCCCACTCTGCAGGTGCTGAAAAGTAAAATGGATTCTCATTGTGGGAAGAATGAATAACTGATGGCAAAAAAAAACCCCAAAAAAAGCAGCACTCATCCTTCAAAAAAAAAAAAAGAGGGGGGATTTGGAAAACAGAAACACCATGTAAAAATAAACACCATTATTTTTAAAGGATAAAAACCAGAGGAAAAAGTCCAAGATTTAATTCCTGGCATCATCTTTTCAAATTCTCAGTAGAAGCACAACAATAGAATAATCTAAAAATAGAAGGCAGCAAGTTAAACCCAAAGCAGGCCTTGTGCCTCTGGAGATCACAAGTGAGACTCTGAGGGTGTTTTTTCCTCACTGACAGAATCAAAAAGGGGGAAAGGACATTGTGGTTTTGTTCTACCTGGAAATGTAAAGGCAGGATCTCACGGAGCACAATCTTGTCAGTAAATTAGAGTTTATCACATCAAGTAAACTCTGAGGTGAATGAAAGAAAGAAAAAAAAATAACAAAAACCAAAAACTGGAAAAGCAGGGTAAACACTGCAAAATCCTCAGGGATCCAGGACTTATTGCCATGGGGTCACACCAGGGCTGTCCCTCCACTGTGCCAAGGAACAGCTCTGTGCAAAGAGGGGAGGCTTAGATTGGGTGTGAGGAAGGAATTGTTCCCTGGCAGGGTGGGCAGGCCCTGGCACAGGGTGCCCAGAGCAGCTGGGGCTGCCCCTGGATCCCTGGCAGTGCCCAAGGCCAGGTTGGATTGGAACAGCCTGGGACAGTGGAGGTGTCCCTGCCATGGCAGGGGTGGGATGTGTTGATCTTCAATGCCCCTTCCAACCCAACCCTTAATTCTACAAATTATTCTTTAATTCTATGAATCAGCAATATTAAAATGAGATATTGACTTATTCCAATACGTATTAACCAACATTTCAAACCCAGTGACACCAGAACTGAAGGAATTAATCCTTCCCTTCCATCATGCCCTGAATCAACAGCAACCTGACCCTTCTGCCTCCTTTTCCTTTCTCCTCCCTTTTCCCTGTGCTGCATTGCCTCCAATAGGGATTTCCTTAGTTTAAAATGTGGATTGGCAATATTTAACCTCTCTCAGTGAGCAGTACCTGCCCCAGCCCCCTCTTCCCCATTCCCAGCATTCACAAGGGGTTACAGAGACTAAACTGTGGCTATCAAAAAAATTCTATACAAAAAAAAGCATTTCAAGAAAAACCTGAGCCTGGCCTTCTCCAGAAGACAAGAAAGACAATTTTTCCTGTTAAAGGGCAGCAGGAATGGACAGTTTGATCCCATGAAGCATCCTTTCAGTTCTGCTCCAGCTCCTGCCCGTGCACCGTGGAACAGCAAATCCAGCTCCTCCTGCTCAGCTGCTTCCCTGGCCATGCCCTCAGTGTCCCCAGCACAGCCTGGATTTCAAACCACATGGTAAAAACCAGGCAGACAAGAGGTGGGGCTGTTCCCAGAGCTTCTTTTCCATGCAGGGGACTGAAATCCCACAAAGCTGGAAGGCAGGCTAGGCTCACATTTTAGGGATGACCCCAGGAGGTGCAAGGATGTTCAGAGAGGTCCTGTGAGTGTCCCCACCCTCTGCAGCTTCTCACATCCAGCCTCCCTGGAATCCTTTCCCTGCCTGCCCAAGGAATTTTTCCTTCCTGGGATTCAAGGCTGTGTGTGTAGAAGTGGGAATCTCCCCCAGTATCCACCCCTAAAGCTTGATCTTGCCTCCAAGGTGACACCAAACATCCCTCACCCTCTCCTGACTGCTTCCAGGGCCTTGGAGGAATTGGAATTTACACCACAGACCAGAATCTGCAGCCTCTTTTAACTGAAGGAAGCTTTTTTCATTTATGAAGCCTTTTTGGAAAGAAAAAAATTGCAATGTTTACTCTTTCAAGGCATTCTGATCTTATTACGTTTAGCAGGAAATTCTTGCCACAGCACAAGGTCTTCCCCCCAACTTTTATTCCCTGGACAAATTAATTTAACAAACAGTTGTTTCCTTAACTGCAATATTCTGATTTTAATTAAATGGAATGATTTTTAGGACTGGCTTGAGAAAGAAATCATTGTAAGCCTGGAACAGTGAATATTGCAGTGACAGGTACAGAGACATTTAGCACATCTGTGACCTCACTGCACTTGCGTAAGGACACATGTATCCAGTTACACACAAAAAGCACAATTTGGGCTGAAAACTAGAGATTAATTCAACAAAACCCCCCTGCACCATCAGGAGTTACTAAATCTACAACACCAAACTACATTTCACTTTTCACTGCTGGTTGCTCTGTGATCTACCTTGACCTAGCATTGATTTAGTCACATATTGAGCTACCAAAAATCTGAGTTTCCAAGGCAGTCACTGTTCTGATTCATCTTGCAGGTTGTCTTAAGTAGCAAAGCAAGCTATAACCAAAAGTATATATTCTATTACCAGGTGGGGGACTGTTCTCTATCTTTTCCACGACTCATCCCTCATAACTCTAGGGGGATGTCTTCTGTTCATGGGCCAGCTGTTAAAACCGGGGGGAGCAGTTTTCTTTATCTTTCCCACACCCAATCCTCCCTCCAGGAGATCTCTGCTGTTCATGGGCCATTAATTATTAATTATCTCCTGTCCATGGCCAGTGAGTGTCCCTGCATGGCTGATAAAATTCCATCATCCCACTGGGAGATGCTCCACCCAGGGGAGGAGCCAAGCATTCCTACCTGGATCCAATCTGAGCTTTGGCACAGCACAGCAGCCTTTGCCCACTGCATTCCCAGAGGAGCAGCTTTCTGCTGCCCTGCATTCCCAGAGGGAGCCCAGGCCCATCTCCAGCAGCCCTGGAGCTGCAGAGGAAAACTCCCCCCTTGTGCAGGATCCCTGCTGCAGCAGAACCACAGCTGGCACTGCAGGAGGGCTGAGCCCCCATGGGATGGGGCTGTGCCACCACCCTGGCACACAGGGTCAGGGTTCTGACTCTGCCAGTGTTGGGTTTTTTTTGTTTGTACTATTGCATTTGTATTTTTAATTTTCCTAGTAAAGAACTGTTATTCCCATATCTTTGCCTGAGAGCCCTTGATTTCAAAATTACAATAATTCAGAGGGAGAGGGTTTGTATTTTCCATTTCAAGGGAGGCTCCTGCCTTCCTTAGCACACACCTGTCTTTCAAACCCAGACACAGGTACCCACAGGGATCAAAAACCAGCTGGCTTTTCTAGCCCCTCCTTGGAGCAGGCACTGCCACAGAATTAGGACAGTTTTTGATCCCATCAAGGATCATCTGATGATTTTGGGAAGGGAGGCATAGACTGGTTCCTCAGAAAAATTCTATTCCTCAGAAAAAGGACATTCATTTGCTGTTTGCTCCAGAAGAGTTGCTTTAGATCAGTCAGGGGAGTTATCCCAACTTTTCTTAGTGCACAACTCCTTGGAGCAAGGTGGGATTCAGCGTTTCAGCCCAGGACACATTGGGAAGGCACTCCTGGATTTCTCAGCCAGGAAATGGATTTTTCCTGGCTTTATGGTTTTCTCCTGGCTTTCAGAAGAATGGATTGACACCTAAGGATGGCCCTAAGGAGCAGCAGCTGCCCTGTGCCAGTGGGATGTTCCTGCTGGGGAAAACTCCATCAAATCCACGATGCCATTGGAGTGATATTCCCAGAGAGCCCTGGAAATCCAGCTGCACTCATTTGCAGCAGGATAAATGAGAATAAAACAAAATAACTAAATGAACAGCCTCACTTCACCCCCAGAAGTTTAATTTCTGCTGTGCTTTGCTCCCATGTGAAAATCTGTTATTGGAGATGGTGATAATTCTGTTATTGTGATAATGGCACAATTAGGGAGGGACTTTTTAGATTAATATCAGCAGGAAAAAAATCTTGCCCAGCCCCTGACTTGTCTGTGGGCAGGCACCATTCAAACCTTTATGTTTTATTCAATTTATTTCTTAACAAGAGCATTCGCATTCATGCATTAATACAAGAAAGGAAAAAAATTCCCAAATCCCCCAAAAGCAAAGAATAAAGTCAACAATCAACAAGCTCCTTCTTTTCAGGATTTATCCTAGTGTTCATTAGAAACATTTTTGAAGGAAAGCATCTTTAAAAATGAGCATTTAGTGTAGCAAATGAGATTTTAAAATGAACACTTAATGTAGCAAATGGGATCTAAAAATGAGTATTTCATGTTGCATATGGGATTGAAACTGAGCTTGAGACAGCTAAAGATGCCCAGAGCCCAAGTGGAAGACCCAATGGAAAGTAACATTTTTTAGGGACCTTCTTACAGCTGCTCCAAATGGAAGAAATACTTTTCCTAAATTGGAACTGTAAGATTTTATAAAATAAATATTTATTTGCTCTCGCCTTAGGCCTTTCTAATGAGCCACAGGTTGTGTTCAAGCAGCACAGCCACCGAGTGAGAAAACACTCCTTGATTTCCTCCTCACATCATTTGCTTTAAAATTAAAGCTGGGCAGGCTCTGCAGGACCTGAATCCAAATTAATCTTGACAACCTTCTGGAAAATCTCTATTACAGCTCAGAGCTTCAAAGCTTAACTATGAACATGGGGCCTGCTCCAGCAGCTCCCACCCCAGAGATGATCCCAAACCTATTCCCAGGCTTGTTGAGAAGTTTTTAATGCTGGAATGGATGGGTTTTAAACCCCTAAAACACAGCAGCAGGTTCTGCTTCCTCTCCTGAGCTGGGTTGTTGATAATCATCAACAGAGACACCTGGAAAAAGCTCAGCCATGCTTTTCCAGCTGTGGGACATCCCCATGGAGCTCCTGGCCCTCTCCAGGGAATCCCTGACCTCACCAAGTACGCGAGCTTCATTCTTTTCCCAGGAGTATTTCCATCCCTGCCTGCAACGAGCCCAGTGGAATTCCAGCCCACAAGGAGAAGCTGGGATCAGCCGAGCAGAGACTTGGGCAGGACTCTGCTCCCAGATCAAATCCCAGCTTGGATTAATTCCCTGTTCTACAGCCACCCTCACCCCAGAGCATCAGTCCCATGGGATCACCTTCCTGGTTCCTCTGCAGGTCACTGTGCTCACCCCCTGCTCCCAGGGAACAAGGGCAGGAGGAACAGCCTCAGGCTGGCCCAGGGGAGGTTTAGATGGGATTTTGGGGGAAATTCCTCCTGGAAAGGGTGGTCACAGCTGCCTGGGGGATGGTGGAGTCCCCATCACTGCAGGGATTTAAAGCCATGTGGATGTGGCACTTGGGGACATGGGCAGTGCTGGGGGAATGGCTGCACTCAATGATCTTAGAGGGTTTTTCCAACCTAAAAGATCCCTATGAATCATGTAGATATTATATATATATTTCTATTATACATGGTACATAATATACATTTTAAATAATATCTCCTTGTATAAACTAATAATTCTATTAATAATTTTATATTTTAATTATAAAATTATATAATTTATTAATTATAGAATCATCCAAATATAATTATATAAAATTTAATAATTTAATAATTAAAATATTTTATTAATAATGGCATTATTAACATTTATTATTAATAATATTATTGTTGTTAATATCTCCCTGGGTCCCTTTCTTCTCCAATACAAACTGGGACAAGCCTGGTGTAGTAACAGCTTAGTAATGTCTGAGTAGCAGTGGGATGGCTGAAAGCCTCACATTGGCCTGGGTCTCCCCTTCCCTACAATTCCTGACATTTCCTTCCCTTAGGGATCATTTTGGTGACATGAAACACTGTCTATCTGCAAGGAACTATCTGTTCCTTACACTATGGCACTGGATTTCATGAAATCATGGAATGGTTTGGGTGGGAAGGGACCTCAAAGCCCATCCAGTGCCACCCCCTGTAAAATATATGCAAAAAATATATGTAAAATACAGTAATTTTTCATAGAATCATGGGATGGTTTGGATTGGAAAGAACCTGAAATTGTTTTCCCCCCCTCCCCATCATGGGCAGGGACACCTTCCACTGTCCCAGGCTGCTCCAAGCCCTGTCCAGCCTGGCCTTGGGCACTGCCAGGGATCCAGGGGCAGCCACAGCTGCTCTGGGCACCCTGTGCCAGGGCCTGCCCACCCTGCCAGGGAACAATTCCTTCCCAATATCCCACATAAATTTCCACTCTGTCACTCTGAAGCCATTCCCTGTGTCCTGTCCCTCCAGGATCCCTTGTCCCCAGTCCCTCTCCAGCTCTCCTGGAGCCCCTTTAGGCCCTGGCAGGGGCTCTGAGCTCTCCCTGGAGCCTTCTCCTCTCCAGGGGAGCACCCCCAGCTCTCCAAATAATCCTGATTATTCATTATTGATCCTCTCCAAGCCTTAAATCTCTGAAGGAACTTTTGGGAAAATCAAATTAAATGAGTGAAAAATTAGTTTTTCTGTCTTTATGTTTATGTTACTCATCCAACCTGCATTCTATAGGAAACTAAAGCTCTGCTTTCCTAAAAACTCCCATTTTACTTCCAGAAGCACAAGAACACACCCCCAGTGGATCTGAACCAGTTTAAACCCCAGATTTTTCCCTTGAAAGGGTGTTTTTTTTGTAAAAATGTGTCTTTTGTGACACACTTTGAATGACTCATATGAGAGCTCGTCTCTCACCCCTCAGCTCTGGGACTCTTTGCCAATGAATAACTCACAACAGGAATGAAACTCCCCCAGAGCAAAGCTCCCCCTCCTCTCAGGAGGATGGGCAAACAGCAAATAAAAATCATCAGAATAATAATCATCATCATCATCATTCAAACCGAAAGAGATGAGAAGGAAACAAATCAAATACCGCACTCACAAAAAATAAAAAGGCAAGAGAGGACGGCAGTTTCATGGGATTTTTGGATAAATAAACAAGTGCCATACCTTTTCAAAAATTCCATATACTCAGTATGCTTGATGAGGCCAGTCCTCATCATTATTGTTTGAAAACATTGCCGATCAATAGCCCAAAGTTTCACATTTACGAGAGCTGGAAAAAAACAAGACAAGGGGAAAATGTGATTAGCAAAAAAATATCCAAATTCCTGTTGTGAACTGCAGAGGAAAACGATGTCATTGGGAATGGGGAACGCTGCAAACCAGGAAATTCAGCTGCTGGACATGAAACATGCACTGAGAGGATTGGGAAGGTCCTGGTGTAGGAGGTGGATGTGGGGTTTTGGAAAGCTGGCCTGGAAGCAGCTGTGAGAGGAGGAGAAATCAAGGAAGGCCAAAGGATTTGGGGGCAGTTCATCACAACCTGAGTGATTTAGGGACACTTTTAGGGCATTAATCAGCAAAATCCATTGAGGTTTTGTCCTGCTCCCAAGGAAATTTCCAGACCCAAGCCCTGATTATGAACTACCCTGATTATGAACCAGCCTGATAAGGAACCACCTCCCAGCTGGGGAGGCTTTGAGCCATTCTTTTCCAACTTTACTTTTCAGGTCCCTGCTGAGTTCCAAGACTTCTGAGTCACTCACCAAACACCACATCCTGTTCTTCAGGGGCAAAATTCCATGGTATAAAAAAGGGAAAACCAGTGCACAGAGAGCAGAACCCCAAAAGGTCCAGTTCTCATCTCAACTGTGGTTTAGACATTTGCATTAGCCATAAATGCTTGAGTACATACAGTTTATAATAGGGCTTCTCCTTAGAGAAACAATTTGATTAAAACTAATCCCAAGACCTCTACACTTGTATTAATTTCTTTTTATTTTTTTCATACAGTGAATGCAATAAATTCCATCCCCGTGCCCCCATTTGACTGCAGGAAACAGAACGAAGCAAAGAGACTTTCAGCAAAATATTTACAAATACTCTCACTGATAAAATCTATTAAATGAATGGGCTTTGATTTGCTCCTCCTTCAGTTCCCAAACCTCCTCCTTAATGAGTTTTTATCCCTAACTGCATTTGCAAGATAGAAAAACCTTCAAAGTGCAAACTCAAAGATTTCTTCTTGACTTGCACAGCAGAACAGCCCTTAAAGCCTCTTCCGGTTTTCAACAGAGAAACTTCTCTTGGAGAAGAATTTGTAGTTTTATAATCAAAGCAACACCTGCAGGGATGGGCACTGCAAAGCTGCCTGGGCAGCCCCTGCCAAGGCCTGAGCACCCTTTCCATGCAGAAATTCCTGCTGCTGGCCAAGCTGAGCCTCCCCTGGCCCAGCTTGAGGCCCTTTCCCCTTGTCCTGTCCCTGTTCCCTGGCAGCACAGCCCAACATCCCCTGTCAGGAATTGTGGAGAAGTGCTCATTTAACAGCCATAACACATTATGATATCCTATATATTTTAATAAAATCCTATATATTTAGGATATCCTATATATAGGGTACATATGTTATATATATCTATTTACACATATATATATATTTTATATATATATGGAATTGTCTATATTATATATTTATATATAATATATGAAAATTATATTTTATATAGAATGTATATACATTATATATATTATTTATATATATAATATGTGTATATATAAAATTATATTTTATATATAATGTATATACATTATATATATTAAATATTTATATATATGTGTATATATATATACACATACACCCCTTATATGCTATATCCTATATATTTTAATAAATTCGCATACCAGCCCCCCACAAGGTCCATGCAGCCCAGGAAGTTGCTGAAGTGCAGACAATGCACTTGTGTATTAATTAAACCACTAATCACACCTTATATTCTCATTTCTGCTGCCTTAATGACAAACAGCTGCTTTACTAAAGGCTAATCAGGGTAGAGATTTAAATGTCAGCAGGACCCTTATAATCAGCATGAGCAGCATCTCCTGTTGTGCTGAAACCCCCTGTCAGGGCTGAAGAAACAGGAGGAATTCTGTGGCATTTGATGCCTTCAAAGACTTCAAAGTTATCTATTTACGAGTGTCCTGAGATGAAAATACATCTGTGGGATGTGTCCCACAAATTCAACATCCACTGGGAATTAGAACAGACACAGACAGAGATTTCCTGGCCCATCCCTCCCCACGGAGCCTGTGCTGGATGCTGGAAGTAAAATATAAAATATTCCATTCCCTGACTGCAGGAGGCACAGCCAGAAAGGAAAATGTGAAACAAAATGATGGAAGCAGATGTGTCTGCAACAGGAGTTTCCCTTCTCAATAATCTGAAACATCATCCTGCAATCAGAGCTGGGATGCTACAATTTAAGTTTATTGCCTCTTTTACACTTTTTTTTTCCCCAGCAAAATGCCATAGCTGGGGCTCTGTTTGATCTTTGGAACAGCACACAACAAAATCACTGCTCATCCAAAAACACCCAGGATTTTGGGCAGGGATGCCCAAACCTGTGATTTCTATGGGGCTGCAGTTGTAGGAGCTCTCCAGGTGAGGGGCTTGGGCCCTGCAGAATATTTGAATTGCACATTGAAGCAACAGATCGATGGGAATTTCTTCATTTGGCTTCATTTCTTCTTGTGGACTTAGTGGCTGAAGAAGCATCAGCTCCTTTTTCCCTTCCTCACACGCAAAGGCAATGAAGTAAGGGGGGAAAATGCAAATTATAAGTTAAATATTTACAGAAGAGCAAGAGATTAATGGGAATTATGATTTCTGACAGATTTCTGCTGTGGTTCAAGGGCTGAAGACAAAGGAAATGCTGCTGGAGAAACAGGGAAGAGCTGAGGCAGAAGTATCAGGATTTCCTGAGTCAGAGCTGGATGGGGGTGGAGATGTTTTCATTAAAGTTTAAATTGAAATGCTTGCCATGGTTAAGCCCTAATTTGTGATTGAAGCTGACTGAAATTATCTAAATCAATGATTTCAGTAAATGAATCAAACCCCTCTCTCCATCAACACGCCTGATTAAAGCAAATTTAAAAACTCAATATACAATTTCAAACTTATTTTCCAAAAAGAACTATTTCCACACTTTTCTTCCTATTTATTTACCTGGGAACACATGAAATTATATCCCAATTGAAAGGGGTGAACAGAGGGGAGCAGAGTCCAGCCCAAAACCTGGAATATGTCCCAGCCTGTTCATCCACGTCCAGAGCCTTCCCTTCTCCAGGCTGAACAGCTCTGAATCTCTAAATAACAGGGATTATTCATTATTGAACCTCTCCAGGCCTTAATTCTCTTTATTTTCAACACTTCCTTCACACCCCCAGCCTGCCAAAGAACAAAATTTGGACTGTTTTGCTTCATTTCTTCTTGTGGACCCAGTGGCTGAAGATCATCAGCTCCTTTTTCCCTTCCTCACATGCAAAGGCAGTGAAATAAGGGGGGGAAATGCCAAGTTTTAAGTTAAATATTTACAGAAGAGCAACCTAAACACTGTTGATGTTATTTAATCTGGTATAGTTTATGTTAGATAGGTGGGGAAGTCCTGAATATTAAAAAATCCTTGAAATCGGAGCAGCCAGCAGGAGCATTATTTCCCAAATGAAATGCAATATTCACATGGCTCTGCATTCTCTGAGCATCATCCCAAGTTTTTTATGTGCTCATTGAAGCCATCCCAAGTTTTTTCAAGGATCATCAGGTGAATCATCCCCAGCCCAAGTGCTGCTGGCAGCGTTACCAGACCTGAAAATTACTATTCCTTTGCACCCCAAGCTGGAATTCATCAGCTCACTTTGGCTTTTGGGCTATTTTATCCCAAAAATTGTTTGTTTATCTGCCCTCAGGCAAAGGAACTGCCACAGCTTTGTGTCCTCAGGGCTTTTTTTGGCAGAGAAAGCATCAAATTTCCACTCCTATTTAATCCTCCTCTCACCTGGGTTGGGTTTTGCAGGGAATATTGTGGAATTTAGGAAAACACAGCCATTTCCAGCTGTTTCTGGTGCCTCCTGTTTCAGGTATGAAATGATGATAAAAGCACATTTAACTGAACAGGAGGAATTGATTTATCCCACCAAACACTCTGGGAATGATGAGGGAGGCTCTAGAATACAGCATGGAGTGATGGAGAGGATGCATCCAAAGGCTGGAGCAGGAATAAATTCCTTTATTTCCAGATGTTTCTGTCCCAAGTTTCTAACAACAGCACTGGCACAAGGATGGCTCCATCCTGATATCCCATTTTCCAGGAGCTCCTTTCCCATTATTCCCCAGGGAGGTTTTGGCAGTAGGGAAGAAGTAATTTAAATTAGGCTGAGGATAAATGCAGAGACAGAGAAAACCTCCCACTGCCAGGGGGTGAGGTTAGATGGGATTTTGGGAAGGAATTCCTCCCTGGAATGGATTTCCCAGAGAAGCTTGGCTGCCCCTGGATCCCTGGAAGTATCCAAGGCCATTCCATGCCTGGAATGCTTGGGCTGCTGTTCAATCCCTGGTCTCAGAGGTGACAAATGATAAATGCAGGTTTTGTCAGGAGGAAAGGAAGCAGGAAGGATGTGGGAGTTCCAGGAAGCTCTCCTTTCACTCCAGTCAGCTCCAGGAAACCCAAAATTCCAAGGAAGTGTGTAAGGTTTGCTAAGGAACACCACCTGCCTGGAGAAGATCAGAGAAGACCAAGGAAAGAAGCAGAGAGAGAAATTGTTACTACCAAAACCACCTGGAGTATTACATATAAATATAAATTAAATAGAGTATTAGAAAAATAGAGATTTCACTCCAGTCAGCTCCAGGAAGCCCAAAATTCCAAGGAAAATTCCAAGGAAATGTGTAAGGTTTGCTAAGGAACAACACCTGCCTGGAGAAGATCAGAGCAGACCAAGGAAAGAAGCAGAGAGAGAAATTGTTATTACCAAAACCACCTGGAGTATTACATATAAATATAAATTAAATAGAGTATTAAAAAATAGAGTTTTCAGCTCCAGGGAGCCCAAAATTCCAAGGAAGTGTGTAAGGTTTGCTTAGGAACACCTGCCTGGAGAAGATCAGAGAAGACCAAGGAAAGAAGCAGAGAGAGAAATTGTTATTACCAAACTCTGATCTTGAACAAAACCACCTGGAGTATTATATAGAAATATAAATTAAATAGAGTATTTAAAAAATAGAGTTTTCAGCTCCAGGAAACCCAAAATTCCAAGGAAGTGTGTAAGGTTTGCTAAGGAACAACACCTGCCTGGAGAAGATCAGAGAAGACCAAGGAAAGAAGTGGAGAGGGAAATTGTTATTACCAAAACCACCTGGAGTATTACATATAAATATAAATAGAGTATTAGAAAAATAGAGATTTCACTCCAGTCAGCTCCAGGAAGCCCAAAATTCCAAGGAAAATTCCAATGAAAATTCCAAGGAAGTGTGTAAGGTTTGCTAAGGAACAACACCTGCCTGGAGAAGATCAGAGAAGACCAAGGAAAGAAGTGGAGGGAAATTGTTATTACCAACTCTGCTCTTGAACAAAACCACCTGGAGTATTACATATAAATATAAATAGAGTATTAAAAAAATAGATTCAGCTCCAGGAAGAAAATTCCAAGGAAGTGTGTAAGGTTGCTACAACACCTTGCAGAAGATCAGAGAAGACCAAGGAAAGAAGTGGAGGGAAATTGTTATTACCGAACTCTGCTCTTGAACAAAACCACCTGGAGTATTACATATAAATATAAATAGAGTATTAAAAAGGCACCTGAAACTATTGAATTTAACAGTATTAAACAGATCTGACAACATCTATCAGCCACAATCAGCTGAAGCTGTGTAGGATCCTATGATTCCTCTGGGAGTAACCCAAGCTCCTGTCCCAATATGTCACAGAAAACTCCCAATGAATTATTCAGGACTAACCTCACCCTGGGTGATTTGATCAACTGAAGGCCCCTGATGTTTCCCTGGTGTTTGTTTTTCTCTAACATCATTCCCGATCTTTGCTGTCTCCCTGAAATCTCTCCATCCTCTCCTGCAGCCTCCAAACTCCTTAATGAGAAGTGCTGGCAGGGATTAATTAAGGAAGTGTTCAATTACATCAGGTATTTTTCCTTGGAATTTTAAACCACTTGTACTACAACCCCTGCTAATTACCCATCCTGATTTGCTCTTTTCAAGCTGTTATTTTACATAACCTTTCCCTGTCACCTCTTATTCCTCCCAGCTCTGTTCCTCTCACATTCTTACAACACAGAGGTTTGCCCAGGTTTTTAATTAACCCTTGTACAAGCTCCCAAACTACTTCAGAAATCTTCTTCAGTCCTGCACACTGAAAGCTGAAATAATTCAGGAAGAACAAGCTGGAGGCCACAAGAAACACTCCCAAATCCTGTTTGGAGTGTGATGGAGAGTGATGTGTGTGTGAGGGGAGATTAATGGAAAGCCAAAAAGGATCTCAGGCAGGTCAGAAGTCTCAAATTAAAGAACTCATTTAGTTCACTGACTGTGAGAATGGGATGAGGGAAAATGTCTCCAGTTATTTGGGGAAGGAAAAGGGGAAAACAACACAAATCTCTCCTGGAAGGGGGAGATTCAGCCTGGGACAAACTGGCTCACTGGCATGCCAGGAAAGGGGAATGAGAAAAGCAATAAATTCACATTTAAAAGAGATCACAAATCAGTTCTAGCTCCTTGCCTACAGGAGCTCCAATCCCAAGGAAAATCAATATTCCCAGTTAAAGAGGGGAATCTTAACACAGCCCTGGGTTGGAAGGGAAGGTGTTGATGAATGGAGAAGTTGATGTGGGGGACCATTAAAAAGGGAACAGGAAGAACAGCACTAAAAAGGCAACTAAAAAGTACAGTTTGTTTTCCCTCCATAACCCTTGGGCTTTGGATGGGACAAAATTAAAATGTGCTCTGAAGTGATGGCCCCTAAAACGCTAAAATAGCCAAATTGCAGCTGTCTGGGTGTAAAACAATGTGAAAGGTCTCTTTTTACAGGATGTTAGGAGCAGATTGATTCTGCTCAGCAAAAGGACACGCAGAGAAATGAAGGAGTTTTGGAATAAATAATATAAAATCAAGCAGCGGAATGAATTATTCTGGGACTGTAAGACCGGTGAAGCTGAACCCCACAATCCCCTCCACAGAGATGACAGGAAGAAAATGGAAATAATCACAACACTGAGATACTTGTACATCCCAGGGACAATTTCTTGTCCCTTGTCCAAGAGGCTCCAGGGCTGGGGCTCCCATTCTCCAGCTGGGATTTGGTTTTACCAGGAAAAGGGATGGAGGAAAAAACCACACACCCTTCAGAGGCTGCAAGGAAAATAATCTCACAGGAAAGCCATGGCATGTTCTTGACCTTCTATCTTCTCTCCAAGCCTGCAATGTTGTTGTATAAATCAGATCTTCTCTCCATTTAAATCAAAACTCACTCAAGTTTCTAAGATCTACTAATTTAAAGCAGATTTAGATGAGATATGAGGGAGAAATCCTTTCCTGGCAGGGTGGGCAGGCCCTGGCACAGGGTGCCCAGAGCATTTGGGGCTGCCCCTGGATCCCTGGCAGTGCCCAAGGTTGGACATTTGGAGCAGCCTGGGATGGTGGAAGGTGTCCCTGCCCATGGCAGGGGTGGAACAGGATGGGATTTGAGCTCCCAACCCAAATCAGTCTGGAATGAACTTCACCCAGCACAACTTCAGCAGCAGGAGTGAGGATTTTGTCTCCTTGCCCCACATCCAGCTGCACATTTCCTGCCAAATGCTGCCCACCAACCTGCAATGGAACACCAAACAGAATTAATCCATTGCTCCTACCTGCAAACAAAGCTAAACTTCCAGCTTTGAGCTGCAATCCCAACATTTGGAGAAACACAGAGCAGTTAAAGTGGGGCTTGGCAGCACACTGGGAACATGAAGCAGCTCGAAATCCCGACGACACAAAAGCTTCTCTTGGTGTGATTAAAAAAGAGGTACTTAGCTAAATGAACCTTGCAATAATTCCTTGGGTTTCAACACTTTATTTCCCAAGAGCAGCATTTCCTACACCATGATTAAATAACCCCTGCTCAGATTTTTCTCTTCTGAGCATTCCCTGTTTTCCACACTGGATGGAAACCTGTCCCATCCTGTAAAATCCCTGGGCCGTTATGCCTGACTTATAAAGGTCTCCTAAAAGTTCTGCTGTGCTTAAATAGCACAAAGGGGGCTGCATTAATCCACTGCCCAGGGTTTGTGGGTGCCCTGGGGAAAAGCTGGGGTTTTTAGGGACTTCCTCTATCAAACAAATCCCAAATCCAAGGAGATCCCATCCCCACAGGAGACCTGGGATAACAGGATCATCACAGATTCCCAGACTGGTTTGGGTTGGAAGGATCTTAAATGCCATCCAGTCTCAGGGCAGAGACACCTTCCACTATCCCAAGCTGCTCCAAGCCCTGTCCAACCTGGCCTTGGACACTTCCAGCTTAGAGATCATTTCCAACCTCATGGATTCTCCAATTCTAATTCAATCCTGCTCCTGTGCAGCCTCAATATCGTGTCAGGTTTGACATCCAGTTGTGTTTTAGCCCATTGGCTTTTTATTCCCAACTCTGCCCCTATCTCTTCCTGAAATGAGCTGATCCCTGGGATTTTCCTTGCTCCTGTACTTGGAGAGCTGTGGATCACCACAGGCTGCACAAAGAGCAGCGGCAGCAGGTCCTGAGGAACAGGGAAAGGGAAAAAAGGCAATTCTAAAATACCACAGAAGGAACTGTTCAGACACCCCAAGGCAGCACTCCTGTCACTTCAGAGCTGTTTTGGGGTGTCTACTCCAGAAGTCAACATGGGAGAACTTTGTAAGGTGGCAGGAACAGGTCTGGATCCAGCAGCACTTGGATCACATATGGTGGGAGCCTGGGAGATGCTTCCCACCAAAACCAAACCAGGGTGGCAAAACCCTTCCTGTGGCAAAGCAACACATGGAGAATGGGGGATAAGGAGGGCACTCCCATCAACACCTGTTTGCTGCTCCAACCCAACTGGGAGGCAGATGGAATCCTAAAATCATAGGGTCAGGCATCACTAAGGTTGGAGAAAACCTCAGGGACCAACCCAGAACCCAGATCCACCACTAAACCACTAAGTAGAGCCACTGGCAGTGCAAAAAGCACAAAGCTTGCTGGAATTCAGCTGAAATCCAGCTGTTCATGGGCAAAAAGAGAGAAAAAAAGATAAATATCAGGGATTTCTCTGCAGAGGGAAAGGGGGATATAAAGAAATTGGGGCAACTTTTGTTGCAGGGGGTTTCAGCTGGGAAAACAGCCCCAGGGTGCACAGAAAGAATTGGAATTTCCTCTTTTTGCCTGTTTGTTTCCTCTGGGAGATGAATTCCCCCCAGATGCTGGGGTGGGGTCACTCCCTGCGCCACGGCAGCACCGGGAGGTTCCCACCTTTATTTCCACACCACATCACCCCAGAGCTCCAGGAATACTTGGACAATGCTCCCAGACACAGGGTGGGACTGTTGGGGTGTCTGGGCAGGGCCAGGAGCTGGGCTGGATGATCCCTGTGGGTCCCTTCCCACTCAGACATGCAGATCCCACCTGCAAGAGGAGTCCCCAGTTCGTCCCTCAGAGGTCACACATCAACTTTGGGAAAAACCCTGAGCCCCCAAAGGTTGATCTTCAAACCACCCCACCAGCAGTTGTAGGTGAGGCTGGATTTCCCTGGCTGGCAGAGTGGTTAATGGGATTCATGAGGAGCTGCTTTCCAAACCATTAAATCCATAATACCAACAGAAATAACACTGTGGATTCCATCAGAGAACTTGGGGGGTTTCAATAAATGCTGCCAGGGACAGCTGGAATAAAAACATTCCCCGTGCATTTACAGGAGCTGTTCAGGGCCATAACGCTCTTCTGGCTCTTGATTAATACATATGTCAAATAAAAATGCCTTCCTGATATGCAGAGGCATCATTCCATCATTCCAGAGGGTTCTGACTCAGGTGGAAACACTGTTAACTGAACACTGACTGTGGTAGTTGGTGTCTTGGCTGGAATGCTCAGGAATCATGTTAAAAGTGGAATATTGAGGAGCTTTTTCCCTTCCTCTAATAACATTTATTAATTATTTTGAAATGCCTGCAGTCCCCAGCCAGCAGTCAGTTTCCATAATGCACACGGCACTTGCTGCTGCATCCCAAAGAGAGCAGTGAACGTGGTTAAAACACACTGAAATCTGCCTTCCCTGGAAAATTTGCTCATGGATTTCAGAGAAAATTATGAGCCAATGCTGCTGTTCAGGAGCTCTTACTTTTTGAGAGCCAGCAGTGAGCTCAGCTGTTGAGGGAAAACAGACATGAAAGACTGAACTAACAAGTGTGGAGGTATAAAATATGGATTAAAGCTGGATTTGGTTGATTGGTGTTGAGAAGGAGAAGGTTGGAAGGTGCAGGCAAAGAAGAGGTAGCCCTGACAGGGAAACCAGACAAGCTCAGGAGAGCTTGATGGAAATTTAGATAAACCAAGAGAAACTGAGGTAAGGCAGAGGTAGGAGAGACTGTGGCAGATGGGATCCCAGAATCCCAGGATGGTTTGAATTGAAGAGGACCTTAAATCCCCCCCAGTGCCACCCCTGCCATGGCAGGGACATCTTCCACTGTCCCAGGCTGCTCCAAACCCCAGAGTCCAACCTGGCCTTGCCCCTGAACTTCAGCACAAGGCAGGGATGGTTCTGTGTGTGCCCCCATTTCAGGGTGGGAGATGATGGACACTGAGGAGAATCTGCTGCCCTGATCCACAGGGAAGGAATTTCCAGCTCCTTTCCAGCAATCCAAGCAGCTCAGCCTGTCCAGGCACAGAGCCAGAGCGGCCCCAGGGAGCAGCTCAGGAGAGCCCTGGAGGGGCTGGAGCCCCAGGAGGGGCTGAGGGAGCTGGCAAGGGGCTCAGCCTGGAGCAAAGGAGGCTCAGGGGGGACCTTGTGGCTCTGCACAACTCCCTGCCAGGAGGGGACAGCCAGGGGGGGTCGGGCTGTGCTGCCAGGGAACAGGGACAGGACAAGGGGAAAGGGCCTCAAGCTGGGCCAGGGGAGGCTCAGCTTGGACAGCAGCAGGAATTTCTGCATGGAAAGGGTGCTCAGGCCTTGGCAGGGGCTGCCCAGGGAGCTTTGCAGTGCCCATCCCTGCAGGTGTCCCAGCAAGGGCTGGAGGTGGCACTCAGTGCTCTGGGCTGGGGACAAGGTGGGCACTGGGCACAGCTGGGACTCCATGGGCTGGCAGGGATTTTCCAGCCTCTGTGACCCTGGGATTAATTTCTCCCCCAATACCAGGAGCTTGGAGTTATTTTTAAACAAAGAGAGGTCATCACACCTCCTTCAGGTGCTTCAGCAACCAGATCCAGCAGCCTCCAGCCCTTGTGGAAATGGAATTTCATCCTCCCTGCCCTCTGAAATCCTCCCCTGTGTGATTTCTGCACTAACACTAAATTCTGCCTCTCATTGCACATTTAACCTCTCCCCAGGGCCACGTTTCAAGCACTTATTTCTCCTGATTCAGGGCATTGTAAGGTACTTATGCCTCAAGATTCTGATCCTGAGACACAGGATGTGCTGGACAGGCTCCAAAGCCACACAGAAATCAATATATAGGAAAAAAAATACGTAAAGAGAACAAGGGAGCAGATTCCAGCAGCTCCCTGGAATTCCATATCCTGTGGATCATATCCTAAAATTATCAGGAAATATAATAATAATAATAGTAATAATAGTGATAATAGTAATAATTGTAATCATAGTAATAACAACAACAACAATAATAATGATAATAATGATAATAATGATAATAATAATAATAATAATAATAGTAATAATTCTAGATTATTATCTATTTTACATATAATAATATAATTATAGTTATTTTTATATTATATTATTATATATTATTATTATTATTATTATTATTATTATTATTATTATTATTATTATTATTATTATTATTATTATTATTATTATATTCTGTTATAATTATTAGCCAAAATAATCCACAACTGACTGAATGAGGCCTTTATTGAGGATTAATTTGCTCTCTGCAAATCTCTGACATGAAGGATGAAATCAGACTGAGCTGAGACACAGCCAGGGCAGCAGCACCAATCCCAAAACCAACTGGTTTTCCATTATTTCCTTTATTTCCATTATTTCGAGTTATTCTTTCCCATGCTTCTCTTAGGATAAAGTGGATGCCTACTGAGCCTCAGTGATTTTGACCAGGGAGAATTTCATCCTTAATGTTCATTTTTAAAGCTTTAAAACTTTGGGTTTTGTGTTCATCAGAGAGGAGCTGGAAGGTTTATTAAACATGGAGCCTCTGTAGAAATTCTGGTGGGAATTCCAGTGGAACAGGCTGATTTTAATCGAGTTTTAATAGCACAGAGCTGAAGGCAGCTCCAGTTCATTTACTGAGGTCTGGAAGTTTTGAGAAGTTGCATTTAATTTGGAGTTTGAATTGTATCTTCTCCTCACTTTCTCTTCTGTAAAAAAAAGTAAGATTTTGTCCTACAGATTTCTACAACAAAGAACAAGGACAGCTCACCAGAGTGGAAAAATATATTCAGAACTAAATATTGCAGAGGAATGAGGGGTTTGAAAACTCCATGGCCTTAAAAAGACAGGAAAAACAGCCAATAATGAACTGGCATTTAAAGGAAGCTGCAATTAAATCAATCACACAAAGATGGGGAGTGGAACCAGAACCAAGGGCAGGAGGCACAATGCTGGAAAATCCATAAATTAAGATATTTATAGGAGTTGCAAGGTCTTATTTTAAGCTGAAAATTCTCAGGAAAATTCACTGAAAAGGACAAGACACGTGGGAAACTGCCAGGTCAGAATTACTGAGTGACCTCAGCTGGATCCTTTTTTACCCCAAACTGTCTCATCCTTAAAGCAGCCTTGATCCCAAATAACAATTCCCCAAAGAACTGCTTTTCTGTTAAAAATACTCCAATTTAGTCCCCATGAAAATGAAAACTCCCAACTTCCACCCCATGGTCAGCCTTAAATACGAAACAAATTAAGAGAGAAATGAGGAAACTTGAAAGAGAAATGAAAAAGAGCAGGGAAAAGGGAAAGGATACATTAATAGTGGCATTAAAAGCATCTCATTGCATCCCTGAGAATTTGGGAACAAATATAAACCAGATATCTCCAAAATGACGTGAAATGGAGCAATAAAAAAGCTGCAGAAAAGGGTGAGAAGGAGAAAGACAATCTTTTAAAATGCTGATTGTACCTGGATGAGGGAAAAACAGGGACAAACCCATGGTGAGGGACCCAGCAGAGATTTCTGAAGAGCACCAGGCAGAAGATTGAGAGCAAAATCTTTTCCAAGAGAAAAGGTTTTTGCAGAGTCTGGGATGCCAGGATTTAAAACAAGGCTGGATCAGGAACAGACCCCCCTGAGGAGACCATTCTGCTTCCAGCCAGGAGAAAAAGGAACCAAAGAGGGAGCAGGAAGCACTTCCAGAGAGTACCAGAGACAAGGGATGGCTTTCATGGAATTGTGCTGGCTTTGATACACCTGAACATGCCCCTCACTGTGCAATAAAGGCAAAAATAGAGGTGGGAAATGCTGGGAAAATTACTCCTAAAGGTTTCAAGAGACTTTCCCACTGCCTGGTCTGATGTCTGGAATCACACAAATCAGTAAAAAATAGGTGTGAATATATCAAAGGGGTCACTGCTCCTCTTGCTGAGTGTAGGAGTAGGAAATGAGGCCCTTGGTTCCCCAAACCAAGGGGAAGTGCTGGAATTGCTTCCCTGAGCATTCCAGGGGCGTTTTGATGTGGTCTCTTCATAAAGGCTCTCAGGGAAACTCAGGATGGTTAAAGATACAAAGCACTCAAGAATCCTGGGATGTACAGGGGGATTGCTGCTGTCCAACGTGCTCTGGAAAAGAAGGGGAAGGTGAGGGTGAGGGAAAGGGGATCAAACTGGGTGATGACATAAAACCTGCTGGTAAAAGCCAAAGAGGAGCGGCTGGACACTGCAGAACCCACAAATCTAATGGGATTTGGTGCAGTAGAACCCACAAATCAAATGGGATTTGGTGCAGTAGAACCCACAAATCAAATGGGATTTGGCCAATAGAACCCACAAATCCAATGGGATTTGCTGCAGTAGAACCCACAAATCCAATGGGATCTGGCCAATAGAACCCACAAATCCAACAGGATTTGGTGCTGTAGAACCCACAAATCCAACAGGATTTGGTGCTGTAGAACCCACAAATCAAATGGGATTTGGTGCAGTAGAACCCACAAATCCAACAGGATTTGGTGCTGTAGAACCCACAAATCCAACGGGATTTGGTGCAGTAGAACCCACAAATCCAAGGGGATTTGGTGCAGTAGAAACCACAAATCCAACAGGATTTGGTGCTGTAGAACCCACAAATCCAACAGGATTTGGTGCAGTAGAAACCACAAATCCAACAGGATTTGGTGCTGTAGAACCCACAAATCCAACAGGATTTGGTGCAGTAGAAACCACAAATCCAACAGGATTTGGTGCTGTAGAACCCACAAATCAAATGGGATTTGGTGCTGTAGAACCCACAAATCCAACAGGATTTGGTGCAGTAGAAACCACAAATCCAACGGGATTTGGTGCAATAGAACCCACAAATCCAACAGGACTTGGTGCAGTAGAACCCACAAATCCAAGGGGATTTGGTGCTGTAGAACCCACAAATCCAAAATAAAATTCTTGCTCACAGAGCCAAAGCTGTCATGGCTGGGCAGGAGCCACCACACAACGACCCCTCAGTCACCAGCTCCGTGTTCAGCACAGCCAAAAAGACAAAAGGATTGGGAAAAGAAAGGTGAACCGAGGAGAAAATCCTGCTGGGGTCCCTTCCTCTAATCCCACATGGATCCACTTGGCCAGGAGGCTGAAGGAGAGCCCAAAGGAGCAGGGAAAGGGTAGGGGAGGAGGATTAGGGACATCTGGCCCTGGGGGAGGGATCTGGTCCAGGTCTTTTGGAGGAGCTACAGCCTCCTTCTGATGAGCTTGGAAAAGGCAAAAGAAAATCCTTTAAAAAAAACCATCTGGGATTTTCTTTTGCTGCTTATTCCCTGACAAAGCTGCATTTGGAAAGATTTCTGCATTGGGTGCAGGACAGAGCCTTTTTAAATCACCAACCTCATTCCCACCTTCAATATTTAATCCCATGTTTATTCCTTACCCTGCATTTCTGGAACCAGGCTACACAAAGAGGGGACACGGATCAAAGTTGGGACACCACCTACATCAAGGATACAGATTTTCCTTTGGATCCTCTCCAAGTTTGAAATGCAAGAGAAGGGTAAGAACATGAAATATTTGTGGGTTTGGGACATTTCTGAGCAGCTCAGAAACATGACTTGCTGGAGATGTCCTATGGCATGGCTACAAAATTATCCAAAATTATTATCCAAAATTATTATCCAAAATTATTATCCAAAATCATTATCCAAAATTATTATCCAAAATCTCTGTCTTCTTCTGCCCATAAGATATCACCACAATCTCTATTACCAGCATCATGGAATGGTTTGGGTGGGAAGGGACCTTAAATCCCACCCAGTGCCACCCCTGCCATGGCAGGGACACCTCCCACTGCCCCAGGCTGCTCCAACCTGGCCTTGGGCACTGCCAGGGATCCAGGGGCAGCCCCAGCTATATCCCAATGTATATTTTAAATATTAAAAAAAAAAAAATTTAAAAAGCAGCTATGAAGGCTGGGGGTGATGAAGATGCTCCCAGTGGGACAATACCCAAAAGGAAAATCTCCATCACCTAAAGGAAAAGCTCCTTTTGTACAAATCCACCCATAGCTGCCAACAGCTGAACTGGTTCTTCCTGACCAGTTTTTTGAATTTTTTTTTGATTTTTTTTGAATTCTTTTGAATTCAGCCAAATATGCAATCTCATTAAAAATACTCAGGATATGGACTTAGGGCCATGTCACTACTTTTTTTTTTTTTTTTTTTTTTTTTTTGTCAGTGCAGCATCCAATGACCTAATCTGGGAATCAATCAAAAATCACTCCAAGGTCTTAAATTTCCCTAAAACACTTAACCCAAACTATCCCCTCAGAGGTTCTCCCACAGGAATCCCTCAGTGGCTGGGAGGTACCTGAGCCACACAAGGCATTTCCAGCCCAAACCCTTCTGGGACTCTGATTATTATGCAAATATCACACGCTGGCATATCTGGAAAACCTCTGTAATTCACATGTCAGCCCTTCCTTGGCTCTCCTCAAAAAGCTGCATCCTTCTCTATCAATTTCCCAGGAATGCAAATTATCCCAGCGAGCTCTGTGGTGTAATTAAGCCATAATGTTGATTACATACTCAGCCTCCCAACAGATTGTTTATTCCTCATTATCAGCATACAAATATCCCAGGTAATCATTCCCTGCCTCGAAACTTGGCCAGGTTGTTCTGATTTCAAGGCAGAACCTCGGCCCAGCTCATTGAATCCCAGGATCCCAGAAAAGTTTGGACTGGAAGGGATTTTAAACCCATCTTATCCCACCCCTGCCATGGGCAGGGACACCTTCCACTGTCCCAGGCTGCTCCAGCCTGGCCTTGGGCACTGCCAGGGATCCAGGGGCAGCCACAGCTTCTCTGGAAATCCATTCCAGGGCCTGCCCACCCTGCCAGGGAACAATTCCTAATTCCCAATATCCCATCCAGCCCTGCCCTCTGGCACTGGAGCCATTCCCTGTGTCCTGTCCCTCCATCCCTTGTCCCCAGTCCCTCTCCAGCTCTCCTGTTGGGGTGGAACTGGAGAAATTTTAAGGTCCCTTCCATCCCCTACCATTCCATGATGCAGAAAGCAGGAGCAGGGAGGTCATTCTGCCCCTGTACCTGGCCCTGCTGAGGGCACACCTGCAGTGCTGTGTCCAGCTCTGGCCCCTCAGCTTGGGAAGGACCTTGGGACGCTGGAGCGCGGCCAGAGGGGGCACCGAGGCTGGAGAGGGGCTGGGAACACAAACCCTGTGAGGAACCCCTGAGGGAGCTGGGGGTGCTCAGCCTGGAGAAAAGGAGACTCAGGGGTGCCCTCATCACTCTCTACAGCTCCTGAAAGGTGCCTGTGCTCAGCTGGGGTTGGGCTCTTTCTCCAGGCAGCACTGACAGAACCAGAGGACACAGCCTTAACCTGCATCAAGGGAAATATAGGTTGGAGATTAGGAAAAAGTGTTTTACAGAAAGGTTGATAAAGTTCTGGAATGGTCTGCCTGGGGAGGTGGTGGAGTCACCATCCCTGGATGTGTTTAAAACAGCCTGGATGTGGCACTGGGTGCCAGGGTTTAGTTGAGGTGTTGGGGCTGGGTCGGACTCGATGATCTTGGAGGTCTCTTCCAACCCAACCCAGTGACTCTGTGATTCTGAGAATTCTGAGAATTCTGGGTTGGACTCCATGATCTTGGAGGTCTCTTCCAACCCAGTGATTCTGTGAATTCTATGAATGATACCATGGCAAGTAAATCCCCAGGATAACTTTGGGAAAAGCAGTCATTCCACAGGTACAGTCCTGTGTTCCGACACCTCCTGGAGTCAGCAGAGGTGGAGAATGCTCAGCCTCGACCCTGATGATCCCAATCCTTCCTGGATTAAGATCTCCAGCCTACCAACACCATTTTTCCTGCTGGAAATGCTCCTACAAGTGAAAACCACCACGATTCCCAGTTAAAACAGAAGGATTTTAATCTGTTGCCATGTCAGTGATTAGTATCTTAAATATCCTTTGTTGGGCATGTCCAGGGGATTGATTTTCTGGTTTAAAATGCTGCTGCTCAGCTTTTTTCAAAAGGAAGAAGTTACAGGTGTCAAGAGTGAACCCTGAATTCCATGATACCCCACAGCTTGATTTAGAATTCCATGGGATTTCAGGCAGAGGAAGCCAAGAGCGTAGGATATTTAAACTGGCCCAAAAATTAGACAATTATTTAATGGATTGGAATTAGGGACAACTTCAATTCAGCAATTTTATTTTTCCCTTCTGGGTGGAAGGCTCTTGTCCTTTTTGGTTTTATTTGGTTTTATTTACAGAAAGGGATTTAATTATGAGATTTCCTGGGGTCTGCTACAAGATATGCACCAGTTTTCATCACTGGACACTTCCAACCCCATCCCAACCTCACCCCCAGCTAAGAAATACTGACTTCAAGTACCTTTAAATTTGATCTGTGAAGTATTAAAGGTCATTCCTGTTGTATTTGGGATCTATAAATCAAATTCTTTTCCTGCTGAGTGTATTTTACCCAAGGAGTGAGATCAGGGTAATAAGAGAGGCCGTGACCATGTGGCACATCTGGGAAAAACAGAACACCAGCATGAATTTTCCCTCCAATTCCAGTCCCTGCCTGGACAGGAATTCCACCAGTATCAGGTTGCTCAGAGCCCCATCTGACCTGGCTTTGAGGCAGAAATTTATATTTTATTTATATATCCATCTAGTTGTACATTTATACATGTGCATGAAGAAAATATGGATATATTTCCATGAAATCCTGGCATTTTGAGCAGCTCCCCGTGGCAGCTGAGCTCAGGGCTCATCTCCTCCTGCAGGAATTGTGCTTTTCCTGGTAAGGCAGACCCACCAATCCCAATAATCACCTTAATTCTGCATTTCCCTGATTTTATTAACTTAAATGGGACCCATAATCCAATTGCACCACAGACTCCTTTAAATCAGAGCCAGGGCTCTGCCTCTGTCCTGAAATATCCATGACAAATCCAGGCTGGATCCCCTCAGGCAGCCTTCCCACACCTCAGGGCTGAAGGCTCAAACCTCAAAACCAGCCAACCAACAGACAGCATTTCTTATAAAATAATAGCAAAAAATTATTAAAAATCAACAACATAGGAGTCCTCGTTTTAAAGGTGAAATTTGTGCTCAACAGCCAATTAAGCCAGGAAATATAAAGTAATTAATTGTTTATGCTTTCCCTTGTTCTGCAGGGGAAAGTGTGAGTGAAATGATGAATGAATTTTTACACCTTGTTAAATATACTCTATTTTTAGTCTCACCCTTTCCTCTACCCTGTGTCTATATTTCAGCTCTATTTAAGAGGTTTTAAAATAAATATCTACAGATGATTTTTTTCTCTATCTTTCCTGATCATCTGATTTTAATGCCAAGGTCACACTGGGCTGGGTTAGAGTTTGAGGTTAGTGTTGGAGTGACATTAAATGTCCATTAAATGTCACTCTAACAGTTGACAGACAAGCACCAAAGTAGATGCTATCCAATTATTAATGTAAATGCAGTCAGAGTGACTCCAAAATTCCCTCACACAAAATTCTCAGGACTCACATTTTCCTGCCTCCAAACAATAAAAGGTTTTGTCCATCCCCCTTCCTGGGACTTGTGCAGATCATAAAGAGATTTTTGAGCACCTTCTGGGTATCAATTCCTCTTCTACAATCACAAAAATATCTGTTTACTCCCCACACCTCACCCAAGGAACGTGCATCCCACATCTCCTGATTTTCCTCTGATGGCCCACATCTAAAGGAGTCCAAACTGATCCATCCTCACCCTGTTTGTGCTGCCATCAAACAGCTCCATTTTCCTCTTCCTTTGCCTTCAGGACAGCCCACCAAGCTGTCATTTCCTAATCCCAGTCTGTTTTCCAGGTCAGCAGTTCCATCTCTCCAGGCTCTGCCAGAGTTATCCCAGATTAGCGCCTCACCCACGGATTGTCCTCCCTGTGCCTTTGGAGCCCACACCTCCCAAAAGTGTCTCCAAAAACCTCTGCAAAGGGTGGGCACTGAGCCACAGTGAGCCTCTCAAACACATCAAATCCATGAAGCACAGAAGGGAATCCCATCCACCCCACAGGCAGCAAAAAACATGGAATATTTAGGACACGGAAATTGTTGGAGCAGAATTTTCCTGCCTTGAGGCAAACCCAAGGGCTTGGTATCAGTCACAGCTCAATTCTGCCACTCATTTCACTCCATGCCCATATTCCCAAACCTACCCAGGGCTTGGAGCCACCTGGGATAGGGGAAGGTGTCCCTGCCCATGGCAGGAGGCGATTGGGATGGGATGGGATGGGATGGGATGGGATGGGATGGGATGGGATGGGATGGGATGGGATGGGATGGGATGGGATGGGATTTAAGGTCCCTCCAACCCAAACCACTCTGGGATTTTATAAACCTGACTTATTAAAACCCTGCACTGAAAATAACAAATCTCTGAAGGTTCAGGATTAGTCAGAATCTTTCTTGCAAAACCTCCCAAATCCATTAAAGTCCTGGGAAGATTAAATGTAAATATGATTAGCACTGATTCCAAAGAGTTGGTTTGTTGTCCCAGTTCCTGATTTCCAGTTTTCAGTCCATGAAGCACCTCCCTGTGCAAACACAACTGCATTTACATGGAATTTCCATAGTCCTCCCTTCCTCTGGCACTGGTTTGTTACTGGGATTTACGCTCACTGCAGGCAGTCATTTTTTTAGCTGAAAGGTCTAAAGGCAAGGATTTCATGTCATAAATTCTAAATAATTCCACTCCTGCTGGAGATAAAAGGAACTACAGAAGTATGGACATTCCTACATTGCTCCTCTACATCTTAAACCCATCAGAAACTGGGGTATAAATCCCAGGATCTCACTTGATGCTCGAGCTCTCAGGGCATCTTTACCTTGAAAAATGCTGGATTTTGCCTTGGATTTGGAGATGGAAAGGACCTCAAAGCTCATCTCATTCCACCCCCACCATGGGCAGGGACATTTCCACTGTCCCAGGGTGCTGCAAGCCCTGTCCAACCTGGCCTGCAACATTTCCAGGGATCCAGGGGCAGCCACAGCTGCTCCAGAAAATCCATCCCAGGGCCTCACCATTCCCCAGGGAAGAACAGCAGAGGACATTTAGGTCCTCTCTGGGTCATTAATTTCCACCCAATTAAGAAGTATTTGAGGTTCTGGCTCAAATTAACTGAAAATAAAACGTTCCACTACTGAATCCCAGAGAGAAAAGAGGGAAGAAAATCACACAGGAGAATATAGGAATTATTTTCTGTCCGTACAATATGGGATGGGTACATTTTTGACAGTAGAGAGAGCTCAGTAAGATTTATTTTATGTCATGAAAGGAAAGAAAAATTTGAAATTTGCTCTGAAAATGTTTTGTCACAGTTACAAACTCTACAATTCTGCTTTCATTTTCACCTTGCATTAATTCTGTTTCAGAACTCCTCTTACACACAGAACCAGATTTCCACATAAAATATCTGCTGTGAAAAGCAAAACAGCTTGAGGCCAAATGGAACAATCTGACCCTTTCTGAGTGATTTACTCTTTTTTTGTAATCAAATCTAAATGCAATTAAAATCAACATGTTCCTGTACAGAACTCTTGGCATGATAGAGAATTAAACAACCCCAAGCCCCTTCTAACAAGCATTAAATGTCACTCCAAGAGTTGATAGAGAAGCACCAAAGTAGATGCTATTCAATTATTAAATATAATTTGGGTTATTTTTCAAGAGCAATGACTCCAGAGTCACCAGGGAGCTGCAAGGAACTGTAGCTGGAGTTTTGACATCTGAAATGATTTTTAAATAATTCATGGGACCTAGCAAGGCGTTACTTCTGAGTTTTTTCTATTGTTTAGATGAAAATGAATCATTTGTGGGGGGGAAGAATGAGCATCTGCTGACAAGCTGCCAGCAGAGAGGGGGGAATGTGGACAAGCATCTGCTCCCAGCAGCTTGGGAAGGGACTGGGAGAAATTCCCAGCAAGAAATAAGCCACAATTCCCAGATGGGGCAGGGATTTGTCCCTCCTGGAGTGGTGGGATGGGGGATGCTCTGCAAGGGAGCTGCCCTGCTCCTCACCTGGGTTTAACCTGGAACAGTTCCACTGAAATGTCTCTAAGGCTTTGCACTCCTTTAATCTCATATTATTACATCCCTTTTTTGGTGGGGGGGGAAACCCTTTCTTAATTCAAGGTCCTGTGTTTTCTTTGATTACAGGGTGCAATCTTTTTTCCTTGGGAAAGGAAGACCTTAAGGAACCAACTGCTCCTCAGCACTGCCAAGCCCAATTCCTGTCCCCAAGTGCCACATTCCTGGGACACCTGCAGGGATGGGCACTGCAAAGCTGCCTGGGCAGCCCCTGCCAAGGCCTGAGCACCCTTTCCATGCAGAAATTCCTGCTGCTGCCCAAGCTGAGCCTCCCCTGGCCCAGCTTGAGGCCCTTTCCCCTTGTCCTGTCCCTGTTCCCTGGCAGCACAGCCCGACCCCCCCTGGCTGTCCCCTCCTGGCAGGGGGTTGTGCAGAGCCACAAGGTCCCCCCTGAGCCTCCTTTGCTCCAGGCTGAGCCCCTTTCCAGCCCCCTCAGCCCATCCTCACTCTCAGCCCCTCCAGGTCCTTCCTGAATTTTTGTGGAATTTTTTTCATACTGCAGAGAAAATGGAACATTTCCACTCCCACCTGTCCAGAAGGAAGAACTCAGCAGAACACCCTGAAGTGCAGAAGGGATTTCACTCACACTGGCCTTTTCAGGGAGCCAAAAGTTCCCTGCATCAAACACCAGCTGCAGGACAAGGGGCTCACCCACCACACCACCCCTGCGAGGGGTTTTGGTACAGATCTCCAGCAGACAAAGTTTATCATGGAAAACCTTTCCTGGTGGGAATGAGCTTAGCATGGACACTGGAGTTATCACAATTATCTCAACCTCCTGCTGCCCAGCGTAAATCCCACCTCCCTTGCTTTACCCCTGTCCTCCAGCTCCTCCAGGAACACCAATGTGCTGCCACACAGGAAATTCCCACCTGGAATTTCCACCTGGAATTTATCAGGGCTGAAGTGCAGCCCAGGGATCATAAAAGCAGGCAGAGCTTGGCCAGTGATTGCCAGGGGGCTGTTGCAGGTCATTCCCTAAATCCCACTATCTATCCCAAAATATTCCTGCTCCATCAACAACCCACAACAGATCCAAGAGCAATTCAGCATCATCAGGAAGTGGAGAGAAAATGAGGATTATCATTATGGAAAGTCTTCTTTACACCTCCATTATTAACTGACTGATTAATGCAAACAGAGCAGGGACAGTGAATCTGTTGGTTGACAGTTGGGTGAAAAGAATAATTCTTAAACTCCCCAATTTAAACAAACCACAGCAAAAAATTTGTCACAAATGAACTTTTCCTCTCCTGGAAATTTTCTTGGAACAGCAACCAGGTTGAATTCAACAAAATCTACATATGGAGGTAAAATATTTCACTATCAAGGAAATGTAGCAGAATTTACACAGGGCAAAGTGTTTGCTTGTAAAGAGGAAATACTAAAGAAAGAAATGCCTAAAATAATTTCTACTATGCAGCAAGTCTCCAAAGCAGACTCTGCAGCCCAGCTAAACGTAACTTTAAGAAGGCAAAAAAAATTTTAAAACCTCAAGCCCAGCTGCAAATAGAGAGTTTTGCTATTTTAGGGTGTAATTTATAGCAGAAAATGCTGTTAAAGCCCCACGCCTGAGAGGGAGAGGAGATGGATGCAGGCAGGCACTTGGACACTCTCCTTTTTGCTCCACAGTGTTACATTTTGGGAAAGGTGGGGCTGGGACTGTGGCAATTGAATTTCAGGAGAAATTCTGGTTTGGTTTTGGGCAACTCAGATGCGCTTGTCCTCTCTCATTGCCCTGTTCTCCTCAGTGCTTTAATAAAACAAAGCAATAATCCAAATTACCAGGAAATCAAATGGAAAAAGGGAAGAAGAGGGAGAAGGTTGAGGGACTTCAGTGTAGTTAATAAGCACTAATCACAGCCACTGAGCTAATGAGCAGAGTGTTCTTAAACTGCAGTGTGAATTAAACAGATTCATTTCCAAACTTTCACGGCCCTGTTGATGCCTTGAGAAGGCTGCCCTAGAACAGAGGCCAGACAGAGTTAAAGAATAAAGCAGGGATTTATTAAAGGCCTCCATGGATCCACCTTGGGCAGCAAAAGAGCCCAGCCAGGGCTGCACCCAAGGTGAACCAAAATGGGCACAAAATGGATACCAGGTCATGGGGGCTCTAAATGAGATTTCCCCCCTTCAGCCCTGAGTTTTTGATTAAAAACTGATGCCAGTTCTCTTCAAATATTGCTGGCAATGGCCAGCCTCACCACAATCCCTGGCCACGAGCTGCCCTGATGGATTTTTTGGGGCTGGTGGACTTGATGCCTTGTGAAGGCTGACCTAGAACAGAGACTAGGCAGAGCTAAAGAATAAAGCAGGGATTTATTAAAAGGCCTCCATGGATCCACTTTGGGTACTACAAGAGCCCATTCACACCTCAGGTGAACTTAAAATGGTCACAAAATGGATGCCTGGTTATGGGGTCTCTCACTTTTATAAATTCTGCTCCATTTGCAGATTGGAGTTAATTGTATAATTACAGCTTTAGGTTATGAAGTCCCATCCTTGTTTTTCTCTCCTCAGCCCAAGTTTTTTGTGCTCTGGGACCTGAGATTTGGATCATTTGTCCTTGGTGCCCAGCTAGAGAAGGAATTGTTTTGTCTCCCTGCTCTGTGCACAGAGCTCACCATCCCTTAATGTGAAGCCCAGACCCACACACTAAAGCAGCACAGAATCTGAAAAACACAAAAGCTCAAACCTGAGGCATCACTGTGCTGAGGAGAGGCTGGGAAGGGGGGCTGGAGAGCTGCTCCTGGAGCTCTCCTCCATGAACACATCCCAGATAATCACACGTGGAGAAGGACACAGGGCCGGATATGTCTCAAGCTCCAGAGCTCCGTGATGTTCCTGCACTGGGGGAATCACTCAGGAACAAGTCTGAGTTATCATCTGTCTTCTCCTTGGAGCTGATATGGAATAATGGTGCTGCTCCTTGTCTTCCTTGGCATCTCTCCTCAAGGTGCTCCCCAGTTTTGTTGCAGAGAACTCCTTTCATCCTTCCCTCATCCACATATCCCAAAAAAAATCTCTTTGTGGTCTCTGGGATGCGCCACTGGAGGTTTGCTTTGGCAAAATCCTGCTCCTGGCAGGAGGAGCAGGGATGGGGCTCTCCAAAACTTGAGACAAATCAGGAACAGCAGCAAGGAGAGTTCAGGATTCGTTTAATCCAAATGCTGCTTTGCAAATGAACACTGGAGCAGGGCAAAGGGCAATTCCTGCCTTTTCACCTCTTTCCACTAATTCCTTGCCATTATTACAAATGCACAGCCTGGCCTTGGGCACTGCCAGGGATCCAGGGGCAGCCCCAGCTGCTCTGGGCACCCTGTGCCAGGGCCTGCCCACCCTGCCAAGGAACAATTCCTAATTCCCAATATCCCACCCAGCCCTGCCCTCTGGCAGTGAGAAACCCTTCCCTGAGTCCTGGTACCCCAGGCCTTTATCCAAATCTTCTCTCCATTTATATATGTTTTCATTTCTATATTATTATAACATTAAAATATTGTATCTACCCATTTACATTTTTACTTCAGACACACATGAATTGATCTTTATTTCCTTACACCATTTTTGGGGTGAATCTCCCTCTCTCAGTAACTCATTCCTAATTCCAGCTGCTTTCCTCTCGCCATGAGAAGGCTGAAATTCCAGGATGAGCAAGCCTGGAACACATCCCCAGCCCCAGGGCTTATCCCAAACCTTCCCTGTATTTCCCTGCTAACAGTGATGAGGGGTGACAGCCCATTAAGGGAAAAGCCTGAGCATCCTTCCCTGGGTGCCACAGCAATCCCAGAGCCTGGCATGATCCAGCAGCTGGAAAACAAGAATTGGCAGAGAGAGGGGATGGGGAAATTGGGATGGGAAAATCCAGCCAGCCCCAGGATGCAGCAGCAGCTCCGTGTGGGGATTAAACAAAAGCAATTTGAAAAGATTATTTTTTTGGCCTTATTCATTTATTTGCTCCAGGTTTCTCAGGGTTGGCTGGGAAAAGCTGTCCCCCACTGGCATAAACATTCCTACAGCATTGAGCATTTTCCCAGGATCTGCTTTTCCTCTTTTCTCACTCTGAACTGAGCACCTCATCCCACCCCTGCCATGGGCAGGGACACCTTCCACTGTCCCAGGTGACTCCAAGCCCTGTCCAGCCTGGCCTTGGGCACTGCCAGGGATCCAGGGGCAGCCCCAGCTGCTCTGGGCACCCTGTGCCAGGGCCTGCCCACCCTGCCAGGGAACAATTCCTAATTCCCAATATCCCACCCATCTCTACCATTTTAAAGAATATCTCTAGGGATCAAAGCCTGTCTCCTTCAAGACTCCCAGAAGTTTCCCTGTTCCCAAGAGTTGTTAAAAACCAAATTTAAAACACACGGGAAAGCACAGGATCCATCCCTATGTATTCCACTTCCTATTTGTGTTTGTTAAATATTTCACCCTCCAAAAATCTAACCCAGGCTGCTGCTCCAAAAACAGGGGGGAGAAAAGCAAAACTATCAGTCCAGGAAACAAAAACTGCATTCTGTTGTCGTGGCAACAAAACTTTTTAACAACATTAAGGATCTGATGGCTCATCAAGAGCTGCCTCGCGTCGTTATAGCAACAAAAACGTTCCCAGTAATTGCTTTTAAAGCTTCCTCTGTCTCCTTTGCATTTTTATAAACACCCCGATACAATAAAGGAGCTCTTAGTAAAAGGAAGGAGCTTTTTGCCTTTTGGCAAAGCAAGAAACACTGGCAGGGATTGAACGAGGCAATTACTTGTGGGACTCATCAGTGGGCTGAGTGTGGATCCAGGGAAAGGGCTGCTCCTGTCACCAACTCCAAAGCACTGCTGGAGAATTCCTGAGGAATCTCAGGGTTGGGAAAGCTCTGCAGCCAAAGCCAAAATCTGGATGGAGAACAGTCAGTTATTGTTGGAACCCTGAATATTGAGAATTTTAGATTTTCTGTGCTAACAAACACTGACCCCCAAGAGAACACTGCATTTGACCTGAGGCCGTGGAGAAGGCTTCCAAAATTAAATTATAGAGCTGGATTATAGGTGTGCAGTTTGAATAGAAGGGTGTAATATCCCATGGTAAAAAACTTTGAGTTTAAAGTTTTAGAATATAGTAATATATATAAAACAAGATAGAAATTTTAAGACAGAAGCTACTTCTTCTTCACCTTCTTCTCCACGAGCTTAAGTAATATTGTATAATTCAAAAGTACTCATTGCAAGACACAAGTAGTTAATTATTAAGTTAAAAATAAGAATCATTTAAGTGCCATTTCATAATGAGATGAATTTCATCATTATCCTTAAAAAGCCTTGTAGAAAAAGAAATACAGCTCCATTTTTAACTTATTAGAGTTAAGTACCATAGAAATAATATAGAAACTTATAATATAAATATATAGAAACTTATATAGAAACTTATAATATAAATAAAAGTTTCTATATATAATAAGTTTCTATATATAAACTTACAGAAACTTATAATATAAATATATATATAAATAATATAAAATAATGTGAACTTAATATAAAGTTAATAAAACATATATTAACAAAATATAATAATAAAATATATATTATTTATATAAAATAATTAAACTTGTATAATACAAATTGTATAATACAAATTTGTATTATAGTCTTACAGTTTGTGAGACTACACTATAGATAAGAACTAACAAACATCTGAGTCCAAACAAGAAATACCATCTCACACATTTAATCCCAACCTTAACTCAAAAGAAGCAAAAAAATCTACAAGTTACAGTCAGGATTTTACTGCAAGGCAGCATCATAAAGATGGTAACAGCGCCTCAAAATCCTGGATGATGGAATAATCAGGAATAAAAACCAACTGTGGCCCCTGCAGATGGGTAAGGGGATGCAGTGGCAGGGATTTATTGCTGCTGGTGCCTGGGTAACACCTCCAGGATATTCCAACTTCACTCCTCCCTTCCCAAAAATTCCCCTGAATCTGTATTAAAATTTCAGCCTCAGTTCAGGAGGTTCCCAGGTATGTGGTGCAGGGGGTTCATTTAGGGACAGCTCTGGAGTAAGGAAGGTTTTACACAGTGGTTGTTTCTTTTTTTCTCCACTAATTCCACAGTGCTCCAAAGTCCTGCATATCCTGATTTGGAAAGTGCTGGGAATAACCTTCCCTCCCTCGGCAGCATCATCCTGTCCTACAACAATCACTTTTCAATCCAGGATGATGGAATAATCAGGAATAAAAACCAACTGTGGCCCCTGCAATGGGTAAGGGGATGCAATGGCAGGGATTTATTGCTGCTGGTGCCTGGGTAACACCTCCAGGATATTCCAACTTCACTCCTCCCTTCCCAAAAATTCTCCATAATCTGTATTAAAATTTCAGTCTTAACCCAGGTGTGTGGTGCAGGAGGTTCATTTAGGGATGGCTCTGGAATAAGGAAGATTTTACACAGTGCTTCTTTCTTTTTTTTTTTCTCCACAAATTCCAGCAATTTTCCCATCTTTATTTGGACTAAGCATCAGCAGATTCCCCAAAACTGCAAAAAAAATAAAAACCATTTAACTCCATGAACTGACAGATATTTTGAAATGCTTAAAATTAGCACAACTGCCTGGAGCTGTCTGAAATGGAAATTCTATTTTTGGTCCCTTTTCCAAAGGAATCACAGCCAAGCAGGCTCAGGGCCTGCCTGCATCCCTCTCCAATGGCCAGGGATCCCAAATAGATCTTTTTTGGGGGGGAATAATGGGGGTATAATGAAACAATGCTCAAAAGCAATGAATCAGCTCAGCTTTCTGCCAAGAGGTAAAGAGGAGATCAGGTGATTTTGGAGTGCCAGGAAACAGCTGAAATATTGGCAGGGCCTGTGGAAATGCCAAAAAGGAGAGAGGCTTTAATCTGGAAATGGGAGTTCCTGGAAATGCATTTTCCAAGCACGGAAAATCGAGGGAAACTGAGGCAGTGCTGCTTCAGGCTTGTAAAAATATAGTAATTTTTCATAGACTCATGGGATGGTTTGGTTGGAAAGGAGCTGAAATTGTTCCCCCACCCCTTCCATAGGCAGGGACACCTTCCACCATCCCAGGCTACTCCAAGCCCCATCCAGCCTGGCCTTGGGCACTGCCAGGGATTGCACGAGCCAAGAAGTAAATTGTGCATTCCAATCTCTATTTCTGAACCCACTTCCCCCTGAATTTCAGACTCCACAAGAGGGTTTGGCTACAGGGAGTATAAAAAAGCAAGGGCTGAAGCAGCCCCATTATTCCCCTAAAAATATCACCAAATAAAAGAAATGTCTCTCTGGGGGGAATTCTGAAGCAGAGGAGCTGTATATTCCTGCAGCAAATATCACAGGATCCCATCCATGTCACTGGCTTCACTTCAGCCAGGGAAAAGGATTTTTCCTACATTTATTACAATTCTAAATTATCATCTGGGAGCCCACATACTGAGGTTTTTGTACACATCAAAAGTCAGCTCTTTAACCACCACACTGCACTGAGCATCAAAACATTCTTTTGGCAATGAACTGGAGTTGAGTGGGGTGCTTAATTAATTAATTTTGAGTATAATTTTGGGGCACATGTGAATTAAAAAGGCCCAGGGACCTCCAGGTATTTTGATTCCAAACCAGCACATGTTTAGAAGAACACAAACTTGTACTGGTGGTCCCAAATCTTCCAGGACAACAAAAGGCACCAGTCCTACCCCAATCCCTTCATCACTGCCTGGATCTGTGTCCTGCATAAGTCCTTTTATTTATCTGCTTTTCATTATTCTGCTAAAACACCATTATTGGCACATTTCAGGATTGCTGCAGGCACCATCAGAGTGGGAGCAAAGCACTTGATGAAACAGAAAAGCACCATGTAAATGAAAAACTCTTCATGCACTGCGAGAACTTGTTAGGGCAAAGTAACTCGAGAGGGAAAAAAAAACCAAAACTAAATTAAATTTGTCTCATGCTCCAAATCATTTAAGGCTCTAATTTGAAGCAGATATTGTCAAAGTATTTCTAAAGCTGTTTGAAACACAAGAAACTGCAAGGCAGTGTGTTACCACTATTCCAGGCTGAGTTTATGGTGGGGAGTCTCAGCCGGCTCCATTTGCTGCTTTTTAATGCTGAAATTTGGGGAGTTGTAGGAATTTGGTCAATGCTGCATTCACAGAACCACAGAACGCCAGGTTTGGATGGGAGGGGACCTTAAATCCTATCCAGTGCCACCCTTGCCATGGCAGGGACACCTTTCACTGTCCCAGGCTGCTCCAAGCCCCAATGTCCAGCCTGGCCCTTGGGCACTGCCAGGGATCCAGGGCCTGCCCACCCTTCATTCTCCTGATCTCCTTCAGGAATCACCACCCTGGCACTCATGGGAAACCCACAAACATCCCCAAACCTTCCTGTTGGTCCCTCCAAGAGGGAAAGGCACTGCATCCCAAAACCATGGAAAAACCAGGGATGATGCCCCATCCAGACTGAGGTGCATTAATAATCACTAGAACAAGAACAGCACCATTTTAATACCAAAACTCCTCCTTGACTTGGCTTCCTGGGAGAAGCAATCCCTATTTATTGCTGTGTGTGGATAAACAGCATCCAGAGGGGTGATGCCTTAAGTTTTAGCTTTTGTATTTTTCAGATTCTGTGCTGCTTTAGTGTGTGGGTCTGAGCTTCACATTAAGGGATGGTGAGCTCTGTGCACAGAGCAGGGAGACAAAACAATTCCTGCTCTAGCTGGGGACCAAGGACAAATGATCCAAATCTCAGGCCCCAGAGCACAAACAATGTGGGCTGGAGAGAGAAAAAAAAGAAGGTTGGGACATCATAACCTGAAGCTGTAATTGGACAATGAACTCCAATATGCAAATGGAGCAGAACTGATCACAGTGACAGACCCCATGACCAGGTGTCCATTTTGTGCCCATTTTGGTTCATCCTGGGTGCAGCCCTGGCTGGGCTCTTGTGCTGCCCAAGGTGGATCCATTGAGGAGATCCTTTTAATAATCCCTACTTTATTCTCTAGCTGTGTTCTAGGGCAGCCTTCTCAAAGGAACAGGGAAATAACCCTTTCCTATCCCTGTGAGGAGACAACCCCAGACCTGCTGAGCTCCTGAGCATTCCCAGCAGGCTGCAGCTTCCCATGGGAGCCCTGTCCTTTAACTGCTCCCCAATCCCTGGCAGCTGTGGCCAGAGCTGCTGTTTGATGGGTTCACACCATCCCATTCCTCTCCTGGACTCCTTGGCCTGGTGGCATTTGGAATGCAAACCATGTCCCAACATCAAGGACAGCACAGGAGGGATGAGGTTTGTTTGAGTCACCTCACTTGACACATCAGCTCATCTCCATGTCATTGTCCTGCAGTGACACACAGCTCCTGCTGCTCTGCTGCCTCCCCTGAGGGAGTTCCCTTGGGAAAAGGAAAAATGCCAGATTGATCATGTGTGCTGCTGTGTTCAACCCAGGTGGAGCCCAGAGCCGGGCAGGTGATCAGAGCTCACCCACAGAATACAAAGATCACAGAACTGCTGAGGCTGGAAAAGCCCCCCAAGGTCATCAACAACTGACCCAGCACTGCCAAGGCCACCACTGTCCCCAAGTGCCACATCCACAAACCTCCACACTGCCCTGGACACCCTGCCAAGGCCTGAGCACCCTTTCCATGCAGAAATTCCTGCTGCTGTCCAAGCTGAGCCTCCCCTGGCCCAGCTTGAGGCTCTTTCCCCTTGTCCTGTCCCTGTTCCCTGGCAGCACAGCCTGACCCCCCCTGGCTGTCCCCTCCTGGCAGGGAGTTGTGCAGAGCCACAAGGTCCCCCCTGAGCCTCCTTTGCTCCAGGCTGAGCCCCTTGCCAGAACTGTATCAAAATTCCCCCAAAGCAGTGGCTTAGGATTGGTTTCTTTGCCATTCCAAATCCAAGAAAATAAATGTCACCACCCCAGTGAGAAAAAAAAACAATAAAATATTCCCATGTCTAACTGACTTATAAACAGAAGGTATTTTTCCTTCTGTAACTGTTTTAGCTTTTGTATTTTTCAGATTCTGTGCTGCTTTAGTGTGTGGGTCTGAGCTTCACATTAAGGGATGGTGAGCTCTGTGCACAGAGCAGGGAGACAAAACAATTCCTTCTCTAGCTGGGGACCAAGGACAAATGATCCAAATCTCAGGCCCAAGAGCACAAACAACATGGGCTGAGGAGAGAAAAACAAGCAGGATGGGACTGCATGGGCTAAAGCTGGAATTGGACAATGAACTCCAATATGCAAATGGAGCAGAACTTATAAAAGTGACAGACCCCATAACCAGGCACCCATTTTGTGACCATTTTAAGTTCACCTGAGGTGTAGGCCTGGCTGGGCTCTTCTAGTACCCAAAGTGGATCCATGGAGGCCTTTTAATAAATCCTTGCTTTATTCTTTAGCTCTGCCTAGTCTCTGTTCTAGGTCAGCCTTCACAAGGCATCAAGTCCACCAGCCCCAAAAAATCCATCAGGGCAGCTCATGGGCAGGGATTGTGGTGATGCTGGCCATTGCCAGCAATATTTGAAGAGAACTGGCATCAGTTTTTAATCAAAAAATCAGGGCTGAAGGGGGGAAATCTCATTTAGAGCTGGCCAAGAGGAGCAGGATTTCCAGCAGCCCCTATTCCCAACGCCCACAAGGGAAAAGAAATTGCATTTGAGTTATTATTTCCTCTGCTTTTGTCCAAGTTGGAATTAAATTGCACTTTCCAGGACCTGTAAAGCTGTGAACAGGAGCTCAGAGGGTGCCTGTCCATGGATGCTGCATCCCAAGGAAGAGATAACAGGAGAAAGGATCCCACCCCCAGGTTCTTGTGGAGATAACAGGAAAAAACAGTTCATGGGTTATCCCACTCCTGCCCTAAAGGGACAAATCTTCCCATGGCTAAAAGGTTTCACAGGCTTCTCTTTCATGTACTCCTTGCCTTCTTCTCTGACAACTCAAAATCCTGACCCAAATGCAGCCCAGGATGTGAGACAGGAATTAAGAGCATGGAAAGCAGGGATAGGCCTGACTGATCAGGCACTCAAGGAAGCGGCTTTGTACTCAAACCCACAAGGTGCAAACCACCTGTGTTTGCCAAAAAGAGAAAGGAAAATAACAGGGAGAAGCTCTGGCACAGAGAGAAACGATGGACAACCTAAAATGGAACAGCAATTTTACCATAAAGGAGTATATTTCTAATTTTAGCATTTATCTCATATTATTCTTATATTCCAATCCACCCTTAGTTAAGTTACAAATATTTAAGTTATAAATATTAGAATTGAGTCAAGTCTAGCTGTTCTTTCACAAGAATAATAAAATATTATTTTGCCAATTTTTACAGTTCGTACCTTTAACCTCTCATTAAACTGGCAGCTACAAAGCTGGGCCGTTATTTGTAATTAAATCATAAAAGGCTCATGAACATTCAAATTATCTTCACATGCAACATACTATATTATTAATTAAAGAGGGAATTTAAAAAAATTTAAAACTACCCCCAGTCCCTAAAAACCTTACCAATTCCCTGGAAAACACAAAGCAGCAAATGACAGATGAAGTTTGGCGCCAGCACAGGAAATTAAAATTTCCACTGGCACATCCTGCTTTCCCAATGAATGGCAAGGAATCTTCAGTATTGCACGAGGAATGTTTTTATTGCCACTGGCTCTAAAATTAAGGATAACCCTGCAATATCATTTTCCAGGAACAAAGATGTTGAAATAGTGACAGAAAAATGCACTTAAAAGCAAAAATAATTCATCCCCTTGGTTTGCAATGCTCCTGGTTAATCAGATCCAGAGGAATTAAGTTTGGACAACACTTCCAAGGATGCACAGGGTGGGATTGTTGGGGTGTCTGTGCAGGGCCAGGAGCTGGACTGGATGATCCCTGTGGGTCCCTCCCAGCTCAGGATATTCCATGAATTTCTTTGCAGATAAAAGGTCTTTGGGTGGCTGTAGGTGATACCAGAAGTTTGGCCACTCCATTTTTTTCCTTTGGCTACAGATATTCCTCCCCATCTTATTCCCAGAAGCAGCACTAGTGACTGACCATAAAAACCTGGATTTCTAATTAAATCTAATTATTGAGCTCCAAAAGTGCCACCTGCCTGAGCCACGGGCTGGCTTTGCTTTAGAATTTAACCAAGTGCTGTGGCTCAAATGCCAAACTTCCCACACTCCCTCTGTGGATGCAGCATCCACCTCCCAGGCTGGCTGGATGCGGTTTTCCCCCTTTTTTCCCAAATCCTTTATTCCTTTGGCATGCTCTGACGATCCCACAGTCTGTTTCACGCTAGGATCAGCTGGGAATTAAATAAAATAACCACTATTTTAGCCAGAAATTGCTCCCAAGCCTTGAGCAACACCATCTGCCACATGTCCTCCTCCAGATGTGCTGGAATTTCTGAGCATCACTGAAGTGCCCCCACAAAGGTCTCGCCAGCTGTTGCAGCTAATTTGCATATTTAGTCCAGATTTGTCTTAATTTCAAGCAGCCACTTTCATCTGAAGCTGTTGTTAATTCTGCAAACTAGTTCAGGGAATGCTGATGGATCCTGGCAACCTCACCTTACACCTTCTCCTTTCCATCCCAGAAATTCATCAATTTATTCCTTCATTTCCATGCCAGGTGCATTCCCTCTCCCCTTCTCCTAAATAATATCCATGAAAGCCAGGTGAGATTTTCACCTGGGGTTGGCTGAACAACCCAGGGCTGCTTTGGATGATTTCCAGCAGTAGAAAGGAAAACCCTGCAGGAACTTGGGAAATCATCATATTAATGAAAATAAACAAGAGATATAATAATATATTTCTGTTTTAGATGAGTTCAGCGAGAGGATCCCAGAATGGTTTGGGATGAGGGGACCTTACAAATCATCCCAAGCTCTCGTGGTCACTCATGGCTCTGTCAGACATGGACATCCCAACCTGCTCCACTGGGATAATAAATAAAAAACTGAGGTTTTTATGTCTTTCTTTTTTCTAACGTTGGCTAGTTTGTCCTCTCACACCTCCAGCTGTGAAGGACTGGAATTCACATCCCCATTGGGAGTGCCAAAAGCCTGGAAAAGCTGCCAGACTCACCCTGGAGATGGGGTTTGGGATTCTGGCTTCTGAGGACAGGGGAAGTTGTGCTGATGTAATTAGAGCAGAGGCATAATTAGGTTTCTCCACTAATTTGGCACTTGACACAGGCCACACCAGAGACCAAGGATGATTTTGAGGCAATTTTCTCTACTGGTACAAACTCATTGCAGTAGATAGAAAAAAAGAGCTTTTAAGATTTACAAATGGGATTTCCTCCACAAAATCCTACAAATTTACAGATTTGGAAAACTGCTCAGAGGATGCTGCTTCCACATTTTTTGGTAACAAGTCACCCAAAGTGTAAAGAATCACTTGTGATTGCACCATTTCCTTTGTGAGAAATGGATCCCCCAAAATTCCCTGCAAGTTTCAAACAAAGGCAGAAAAAATCTACCTCTGTTTAAAGAACCCTATTCATAAATGGCATCAAAACCAGACATTTATGGAAGGATGAAGCTGAGGGGCTCCTTGCTGCTTCAGAGGAGTGGCTGTGTTATTCCTGCCTTTGAAATCCAGCATGAAAACAGGGGGTCCAAGGAATTATCTTCAAATAAAATTTGAATTTTATTTGAATTATCATTCAAATAAAAATTGTATTAATCTGCTTTCCCCACCCTTCCCTTTTTCCTTTGAGCTTCCCAGCTTTTTCAGCTGCTGAACCAACTGCAGGCCCAGCTGATCCTGTGGAAGCTGCAGGACAAAGCTATCCATGGAACATTACACCGTGTTACAAACCCATCTATTTGAGGCTGATGCACACACAAAAATATGATTTTTAGCCTTTAACCTGTTATTTTCTTCATGGTTTGTTTGGTTTCCCCCTCACCCCAAGGAATAAATTGCTGCTTCCATTTAGGAGGAAGCACAAATCATGTTGTCATTACAACAGTGCTAAATCCTATAAATTTTTGTGCTGTGATGAAGCATCCAGGCACTTAGGGAAGGCCCTGGGAATTGAAAAGCAGGAGTTGAAAATCATCTCACTCTTCTGGATTTTTAATAAAGATTTCTTACTTACCCCATCCTCCCTTCATGGGAATTATCTGGCATCCAACTACAGAAATTCACTCCCTAAAAAAATCCCATTGCAGGATGGTTTAAGGACCCAAAACAATCCCAGGATTTTCTTTCAGGTGGATGCTCAGATTAAAGAAACTCCCTCACCACAGCAGGGGATCCCAGAACCCTTTAGGATGGAAAAGCCCTCTGAGACCAGCACTGCCAAGGCCACCTCTAATCCATGTCCCCAAGTGCCACATCCCACGTGGCTTTTGAAGAATTCCAGGGATGGGGACTCCACCACCTCCCAGCGTCTGACCACGTTTTCCACAAAGAAATATTTCCTAATATCTGACTTAACACCCCCCAACCCCTTCTGAAAAGCCCAAAAACCCTTAAAAACTCCTGTGGGATGATGCCAAAGGAGGCAGGCAAGTGTTAAGGCCGGATCTTGTGTTCCTCTGCGTTATCCTTGGGGATGGAGGCGGCAGCAAGAGAGGTGAGGTGGCCAAAGGAGCTCCTGTGGGGACAGGATGGTCCTGCTTGGGTGCTGAACAACAAAACAAAGTCTTTTGACTGGGATTTTGAAGGACATCATGGCCAAAAAGGAATTTTTTTTTTGTTTTCTTGCCCAGGAAAGACCAAATGGTGTCCTTAACCCCAGACTGTGCAGCCCCAAGGTTCTGTAAGTTCATTGTAGGGTCTGGTGACAGAAGGGTGTGAGATGAGCACTGAGATACCCAAAGCAATAACAACCTCCCCTGAGCAGGAGTGGAAAAGCAACGAGTTCTGGACATGAATCTTGAATTCACACCTGCTGGAGCGTGACAAGGCTTTGATGACAGCACAATTACCAACACAATAAGCACATTTCTGCAGATAATCCCTTTTATCATCCGCAGGAGCCTTTTATGCAGGGCCACAAGCGTTTCAAAGTAGCAGCAATTGGGAACAAAATCAAGGAAGAGGTTTTAAAAATATTTCCCACCCAAAATATTGGGTTCTGAGTCTGAAAAACTGTTAATAGATTAAAAGTGAAAACATCAAAAAACAAACCCACAAAAAAAAAAGCCACTAAATTTTAAAGATCTTCTTTGCCCCATTTGTGGAAAATCACCTTTTCCCCACTAAGCTCCATCACTATCATCTTTTCAAGGTTTTAGCCAATGGGACTCTCATGGCTAATGAGAAACTGAATTATTTAAAATGCACTCAAACTTTATCAGAAGGACTTGGCACCTTCAATCTGAGGTTTCCTCTCTGAGGTACCTCCCAAGCTCTGCCCAAAAGGCAGTGAGAACCTTCAAAAAACAGGGTTAGATTCTTGTACATCTAAAAAAATTCAATTTCATCTGCCCAAATGGCAGTGAGAAGCTTCAAAAAACAGGGATGGGTTCTTGTACATCTAAAAAAAAATCAATTTCATCTGCCTTGGGGGGAAAGGAAGGAGGATTCCCCAGGACATTTGGAAAAGTTTGTGGGCTGGAACAGGAGTGGCTGCTCCATGTCGAACCAGGGAAAGGTACTATGTGGGGAAGAGGAAGGATTTCTCCCAGAAACCATGAAGAAACTGGCACTAAAAGGAGGACAAGTATCATTTTCAAAGCAATTATTGCCCTGCACTGGTGATGACATAAAGCTACAGTTGCCAGCATCGTTTTTGGGAAAACAAGAGAAAGGCTAGGCTTAATGAGACAAATTTAGTTTAACACTCCTCAGATAAACCCACTTCTGACTGAAGTCACCTCAGCCAGTTGCTGAGGCATGAAAATTGAAGTCCCTGCAGCGCTGTACAAACACTGACAAATTATCTCATTTTATCAAAACAGCCCAGGGAGGAGGGGTTTTGCCAAAGGCAACCACAGTGAGAGCCAGGAGAGGAGCTTAAGAGGCTGCCATGCAGTCCAAGGGATCATCCTTCATCATTTTGTAAGGAATCACTGCTTGGAAAGCTGCTCCCAACTAAAACACAACCATGCAAAGTCCTCCCTGCCAGCAGTTTTCCAAGCTTGGATAGACACAGGAAGAGATCCACTAAAGGCTGCCATGTTCTTTGTCACCAGGATATTTTCTGAAAAATCCTCTTTGCCCAGGATTTTTCTCCTGGGAAGCTGAGAAGCCTCAGAGAGGAATGAAAACAATAATTATCTGATTGCTGCTCCCGTGTTTGCTGCTTTGGAACGTGGCTGGGACATTGTTTACCAACAGGTGAATGTTTGATTGGTACCACGTGAATTGTTTTTAATTAATGACCAATCAGTGTGTTGGACTCTGAGGAGTCAGTCCAGAGTTTTCGTGATCATTCTTGTTTAACCTTCTGATGTATCCTTTGTCTTTCTTTAGTATAGTTTAGTATAGCATTCTATAATATATAATATATAATATATAACATATAATATATAATATATAATATATAATATATAATATATAATATATAATATATAATATATAATAGATTAAATATCATATACATATAATATAGTAAATATCATATATCATATGATATATCATATAATAAAATAATAAATCAGCCTTCTGAGAACTTGCAGTCAGATTCTCATCTCTCACCTCGTCCTGGGGACCCTCACAAAGACCCCAATTCCTGGGTAAATTCCTGCCACATGCTGCATGAAAATATCCCCAAGTCTGTGGTTTGGCACTGAAATTCTCAGGGGGTGAAGGAGGAAGGACACAGTCACTGTCTGATATTCTGAATTCTTCAGAGCTGAACCAATCACAGAATCCCAGAAGGGTTTGGATTAAAAAGGACCTTAAAATTCCATCTTGTTCCAACATGGGACACTTTCCACTATTCCAGGCTGCTCCAAGCCTCCTCTGACCTGGCCTTGGGCACTTCCAGGGATCCAGAGGCAGCCACAGCTGCTTTGGGCACAGCATATAAGGAATGAGTATGTTATTCCATACACAAAACCACTCTGGAGCACCCAAAGGGCTCTTGCTGAGCTCCCTGGAGCAGAGGGAGGCTGAGGGGAGATTCACTGGGAGCTGCAGCTCCAAACTCTGCTCTCTGGGACAGGGACAGCACCCAGGGAAGGCTGGAGCTGTGCCAGGGCAGGTTTAGGTTGGATTTTAGGGAAAGGTTCTTCCCCAGAGGGTGCTGGGCACTGCCCAGGCTGCCCAGGGAATGGGCACAGCCCCGAGGCTGCCAGAGCTCCAGGAGAGCTTGGACAGCACTCCCAGGGTGAGATTGTTGGGGTGTCTGTGCAGGAACAGGAGCTGGATCCATGATCCCTGTGAATCCCTCCCAGCTCATAACAGCACATTCCATAACTTTGGGGACTGGAAAAAGCCAGGAACGGCACTGAAAATCTGCAGAGCCACAGAGCAAAAGCCACTCTCTGCCTCCAGCTGTGCCTGGGTGACACAGCAGCAACCAGAAGCATCGGAATCTGAAATGCAGGGAACTCTCAGAACTTTGGGCCTGGAAGCCAAAGCTTGGAATTAAACAAAGGATTTGATCTGAGGCCTTGGAAAAGGCTTCCAAACTCAGGTGCTAGAAGTGAGAATGTGGATTTAGAGTTTAAAGCAGAGACATTAAACTAAATAAAGGAAAGTTTGGGTTTAGAGTTTCAGATATAGAAAAAAAAATAGCTGCAAGGGTAAACAAGGAGTTCAGAATTCAGTACTGGAGGTTTGTGTGTCGTAACATGATGGGCTAACAAAGCTTACATTGTAGCATGAGCCCATAAGATGAAATATTTAAGGATTGGGTCAAAAGATAAATATCCTTGTTAGCAGTGTTTTATTAGTCAATAAATCCTTAAAATGTCTTGTAACTAAAGGTCTGGTGACCTTCTAAACCATGCTGTAATGATGTGAGCTGAACTCACCCTTTCTGCCTTTGTGGAAAATAAGAAAATAAAACCACATCATCAAAAACAACTCAAAAGCTCAGAAGTCCTGTCTCTAACTCATTCAAAACTCCCCACAAGTGAATTATCACACAGAAGTGATGTGGAGAGCAGGAATGCTCCCAGTGACACTGATTTATGAGCTCCCACTCCTCCAGCATGAGGCAGAGGAGGAGAGAAGTGGGAAGAGCCCCAGAGAGATGTGGTCTGTGGGTCACACACAAACACAGAGCACTGGGAATTGCAGCCCAGGAACACCCCAGCCACAGCAAAAATGACATTTAACACCTTGCTCCCTGCTGATTCCATCCTCACACCCTGTGGAAATCACAAACGGCCCTTGGAAACAGCTCCTCTGGAGAATATAAAAATATTCTAATACAATATAATGTTAAATATTGTATTAGAATATAATATAATATATTATATTAGAATATAATATTTTATATTGGAATAAAAATACCTAAATCATCAAAAACATATAAATATAAATATAAATATAAATATAAATATAAATATAAATATAAATATAAATATAAATATAAATAATACCTAAATCATCAAAACTCCCACAGGTTTTTGAGCTGTGTCAGCCACAGGCTCCCAGCCACCATGCCCTGACTCCTCCAATGGAATGAGTCCCACTCCAGCACTTCTAGAGGCAGCAGCTGATGCCAACTCCCTGGCACCTCACTAGGCTGGCTAAAAGATGGCAGAATAACCCCTCAGCACTGGTACCCACGTGGATTTCAGGTATAAAACACCGTTTGAAGCAGAAAAGGCGAGTCAGTCGCTGCAAAGCAAAGCATGGCTATCCCCAAACCCTTCCCTCCTGCTCCAGGACCTGCAGCAAGATGGGAAGAAGCCACATCTTGCTGTCACCACGCCCTTGAGATGATTGAAAATGTTCAGAAATTGGATTTCTTTTGTTTTTCCTGAGTTACAACCAGTAAAAAAATTGAGATACAGTTGGGGAATTCATTTAGGGATGCAGAAGAAAAGGCCTAAGGAAGATTTCCCTTGTCCAAGCAAAGACCTTTCCATTCCTTTTCCATTCCAAGTGATGCTGGGGAGGGCCAGGTAGCCTGGGAATGCCTGGAGAGGGCACCCCATTGGAGAAACCTTGGATTGTCATCCCAAACCTCTTCCCAAACACTTCCACCACCAGCAGTGCTATCAAAGTCCTGGTCCCCAGGTAATCAATTGTCCCTTCTCTTTAGAAAAGGGAAAATACTAAATTATTTTTTATGTCAGAGCTCCACCCATGAAGTCACAGAGTGGAAAGAGAAGAGATTACTTTTCTGCAATACTTTTAAAAATGAGACTTTAATGGAAAAGAAAATATTATGTTCTGGAGTTTTTAATTTTACTGTTTGGTTTTTCATTGGTTTATTTTCAACACCTTAAATTGTGGATTTCCTCCCCACTGTTCCTTCTGCAAAACTTAATAACACCAGAAAAGTGTTGTGTGGCAGCAGCAGAGCAGTGAGGAGCAACAACAGCAAAATTACTGGAATTAATCACAAAAAAAGCCATCTGGTGTGCAAAGCAGTGGCTAAACCTCAGTAATCCTTCTAAAACAGGAAAAATCTGGAAAGCCAACTTGAAGGAGCAAAGCAGTAAATACAGAGGGGATTGGAGGAGTAAAAAGGGCTTGGGGATTTGGGGGAGCTCCAGACTATTCAGCCCCTGGTTAAGCACCTTGGGGGAGAAATGCCTGGATTTGTAATCCCTGTTTCTTCCAAAAATCCTGATTAAACACAATCCCAGAGCTCCTGAGAGCTGTCCTGCAGCAGCACAGGAGGGAATTGCAGGGAATCCACCCAAAGCAGCCTGGGCAGCAGGGCAGGGGGGGATTCTGCCCCTGTGCCCCTGTGCTCAGGTGAGACCCCACCTGCAGAGCTGCCCCAGCCCTGGGCCCAGCACAGGAGGGACCTGGAGCTGCTGCAGAGAGCCCAGGGGAGGCACCAGGATGGGCAGAGGGATGGAGCAGCTCTGCTGGGAGCAAAGGCTGGCACAGCTGGGGGTGCTCACCTGGAGAGGAGAAACTCCAGGGAGAGCTCAGAGCCCCTTCCAGGGCCTAAAGGGGCTCCAGGAGAGCTGGAGAGGGACTGGGGACAAGGGATGGAGGGACAGGACACAGGGAATGGCTCCCAGTGCCAGAGGGCAGGGCTGGATGGGATATTGGGAATTAGGAATTGTTCCCTGGCAGGGTGAGGCAGGGCTGGAATGGGGTTCCCAGAGCAGCTGGGGCTGCCCCTGGATCCCTGGCAGTGCCCAAGGCCAGGCTGGAGCAGCCTGGGACAGTGGGAGGTGTCCCTGCCCATGGCAGAGGTGGGGTGGGATGGGATTTAAGTTCCTTCCAACCCAAACCATTCTGGGATTCTGTGATCCCAAAGATGGAAAGGAGGTTTCCTTCAGAGACAAAAGATGTTTTCCCAGGAGGTGAGCTCTCCATGGATGCTGTGCCCACCTCCACAGAAGAACTCCAGGGTCCCCCCTCTCCCCCATCAGCAGAGCTGCTGATCTCAGCCCCACACCCGGCTCCTCTGGGTGTTTGTGCACAATCCAGCTGCTTCCCATTCACACACAGAGCAGCAGCTTCCAAATATCCCAAGGTTTCCTGGGGAGACACGAGCACTGTCCCACTGAGCAAGAGCAAACCCCGGTAGCTCAGAGCAGCCTCACGCTTTCTCACAGGCACCCGACAAATATTTAATTCAACGCTGCAGAAATATTTAATTAACACCCTCTGTTTCTAATTAGGAGTGGAGATGATGTGAAGGGAAAAATTACCAAAGCTGCTGCAGCAGTGATGCCTCAGTGCAGAGAATTTGGGTTAAGATCACATTATATTTAGCAAATTAAATAATAAAGCACATCAAACATGTCCCACCCCAAGGTCACACAAAGCATCGTGTGCAGGACACTCTTCAGAGGGAGGACACAACCACTTAGGGTGTGAGGGAAAAGAAAACCCTACAACATCAAGAAAATACCACCTCAAAAAGCTGCACGTCCTGTCTGTGACTCCTGGAGCTCTGGGAAACCTGGAAGCAGCCTGGAACATCCCTCTTTCCATGACAAAAGTGTCAGGTTTTGGATTAATGGCGCTGAAATTTAATAGGCAACGCCACAGAGGTGTCAGTGATTTAGGCATTGAAGGAAATCTTGATTTTTTTTCACTCTTTAAGTGTGAGCAGCTGACACACAAACTGTTTTCCAGTGATATTCCCTCCTCTCCTCCCAGAGCAGAGGGTAAGGGTGGGGATTACAAAAGCACCTACTCAGTGCCCAAACCAATCCAGGTATTCACCAGGACAGGACAGTGGATTTTTTAAAGCCCTATTTAACCCTTCAAACTCCTAATAAAACCCACAAATTTCCTGCCTCTCCTCTACAACAATATTTTGACATGCTGCAGATTTGGGCTGATTTCCTATCAAAATTAACAGCTGGCAGAAAAGATCACACAAAGCCATGTGGGAATGCCTCAGGAGAGGGGATATCCCTCTCCAGTTACCAGGTATGTAAAGACTTTGCTTGGGGAGTGAGTCCATCCATTTAACCTACACATGACACCAGGCAGGGAAATAATTACCCACTTAACTGACTCGTTTTTCATGAGCTCCAGAGGGCAATGATTGCACCAGGAGCAGGAGGGGAGGCAAGGCCAGGGTGGGAGTGGCAGCACAGGGGATTTGGGGGGTTTGTTTTCCTTTAAAAAGCTTCCATTTTGGGCAGCATGGCACAATTCATGTTTGGAAATCAAATATATTTTCAACATGTTATGGAAGCCTCTTTATTTCTATGAATTATTCTCCTCCAGGGCAGAAAACACCAGACTATTTTTCCTTTTGTCATGCTTTCTTTAAAAAAAAAATATATATTTTATGGAAAAGCAGGCTCCTAAAAATGAGACATCTGGCAACTCTGTTAAATGTATTTTTTTCTGACTATACTTCCAATAATATTTTCTAGGTTTCTGAGGTGAAAGCCTATTGTATTTTTGGGGTGCCCCGATGAAGGGAGGAATGATGAATCCGACTCCATGTTCTCAGAAAGCTAATTTATTATTTTATTATCTATACTAAAGAATACTAAACTAAACTATACTAAAGAATATAGAAAGGATACTTACAGAAGGCTAAAAAGAGAATAATGAAAACTTGTGACTCTTTCCAGAGTCCTGACACAGCTTGACTCTGATTGGTCATTGAGTCAAAACAATTCACATGAAACCAATGAAAAAAGCACATGTTGGATAAACAATCTCCAAGCTCATTCCAAAGGAGCAAAACATAGCAGAAGCAATCAGATAGTTGTTGTTTTCCTTTTTCTCTGAGGCTCCTCAGCTTCCCAGGAGAAAAATCCTGGGCGAAGGGATTTTTCCAGAAAATGTGAGTGCCACAAAAGGCTTTGTTTCTTCTGGAAAAATCCAGTTATTCCCATCCTCAGGATTTGGTGCTAATCCAGTAATCCCCTCATGCACACCTTGCTCATTTCCTTTTGGGACACCTGGACCCAGAGGCTGGGTCTTGCCCAGGGGTGTGAACATCACTTTTGGGGCTCACAAGAACGAGGTGAGGGCAATATCAAATGGGGAAATGACAGCACAAAGGAACTGCTGTAGAAACTCCAAAGCCAGCTAGAAATAAATGAAAAATTTTTAAGAATACAATGTGGAGCAGCATCTTCCCTGCTCCTTGCATAACCTCCCTTCCTTCCCATCAGCCTGGGGAATGCTCAATTCCTGAGTGGCACTGGCACCTCATTATCCAATTAAAATGGCTTGCTTTTAACAAAGAAATAGTGCTGGGATAAAAATGATTAGGTTAATGATTAATTTGAGCTGCTCATATATGAAACAGCTTTTCAATTAATTTGGGGAGGTTTGCACCTTTTAAGCTCCTCAGTGTAATTGTGACAAGTGGCATCGCTGGGGCTCCTCTAATTAATTTGTTAATGTGAGCACAGGGGGGTCACCCCCGTGCCAGAAGTAACAGGGGAAATTATATCTATTTTTAAAGGAAAACAAACCACTCAGGAACAGTTTCCTGACATCTCTTGTGTAGCCAGTGAGAGGGTTTTTCCTCTTTTTCCAGCAGCAGAGATGCCTCCTGTTTCCCTGGGAAGAGGAACACGTTGGATCGGATCAAATTAAGTGGTTTGATTTAATAGTGACAATCAACATCCCAGGGCAGAACCAGCCAGCACAAATTTCCCAAGGGATTAACCTCTGGAAATGGCACTTCCAGGTCAAGCCTGCATTGTTTTAATAGGTTCAGTGTGAGATCCTCCAGGACTGTTTGGAGGGGAAGGTGTGGCTCATTCCCAGCAGAGCAGCCACACGGGTGCTGTGATCCTCATGGAATCAGGAAGGTTGGAAAAGCCCCCCAAGGTCATCAAGCCCAACCACTGACCCAGCACTGCCCAGTGCTCACAGCTAAGCCATGTCCCCAAGTGCCACATTCCTGGGACACCTGCAGGGATGGGCACTGCAAAGCTCCCTGGGCAGCCCCTGCCAAGGCCTGAGCACCCTTTCCATGCAGAAATTCCTGCTGCTGTCCAAGCTGAGCCTCCCCCGGCCCAGCTTGAGGCCCTTTCCCCTTGTCCTGTCCCTGTTCCCTGGCAGCACAGCCCGACCCCCCCTGGCTGTCCCCTCCTGGCAGGGAGTTGTGCAGAGCCACAAGGTCCCCCCTGAGCCTCCTTTGCTCCAGGCTGAGCCCCTTCCCAGCCCCTCAGCCCCTCCTGGGGCTCCAGCCCCTCCAGGGCTCTCCTGAGCTGCTCCCTGGGGCTGCTCTGGCTCTGTGCCTGGACAGGCTGAGCTGCTTGGATTGCTGGAAAGGAGCTGGAAATTCCTTCCCTGTGGATCAGGGCAGCAGATTCTCCTCAGTGTCCATCATCTCCCACCCTGAAATGGGGGCACACACAGAACCATCCCTGCCTTGTGCTGAAGTTCAGGGGCAAGGCCAGGTTGGACTCTGGGGCTTGGAGCAGCCTGGGACAGTGGAAGGTGTCCCTGCCCATGGCAGGGGTGGCACTGGGTGGGATTTAAGGTCCCCTTCAATTTAAACCATGGGATTCTGGGATCCCATCTGCCACAGTCTCTCCTAACTCTGCCTGTCCCAGTTTTATCTCAGTTTCTCTTGGTTTATCTAAATTTCCATCAAGCTATGCTGAGCTTTATCTAAGCCTGGTTTCCCTGTGAGCTGAGCCCCTTTCCCAGCTCCCTCAGCCCCTCCTGGTGCTGCTGGCATCCCTGCCATGCCTCCTGGATCCCACACTCCCAGAGCCTGCTCAGGGATGGAAAGCAGAATTGTTTTGCATTCCCCCTGCATCTGAGATCCAAGCTGTCAAACCCTCCGTGCTGAGCTCTGCCTCTTTCCAGAGATAACCAATTAATTTTATGGTGCCACTTGAGAGGGCTGGAGATGGAGTTACAGAGCATCTAATGATCAAAGAAAATAGTGAATGGCATAAATAGAGATGTCCTCCCATTCTCCATTCCCCCATTGATATGCTTTCTAATGAAGGACACTTTCTAATAAAGGGGTCTCCAGACCTCCCCGGGAACAATCCCATTTTCATATGAAAGGCACAAATATTGCATTTATCATCCCTGGTGACTGAAAGACACTGACAGGGACAGGAGGTGCCTCTGTGCAAGCAAAAATACAAGAGGAGATGGGGTCTCCCCACTCCACATCCCATCATTTCCATCAGCTCTTTTTTCTTTAATGTTAGAGGGATAATGTCACCTGGGAGAACCATGAATACACCCTGGGTGTGTTCAAGGTGCAACTGAGATTCCCAGACTGGGTTGGAAAGGAATTAAAGATCATTTATTCCTGTCCCTGTCCATGCCCCAAAGTCCAGCCTGGCCTTGGGCACTGCCAGGGATCCAGGGGCAGCCACAGCTGCTCTGGGCACCCTGTGCCAGGGCCTGCCCACCCTGCCAGGGAACAATTCCTCATTCCCAATATCCCATCCAGCCCTGCCCTATGGCTCTGGGAAGCCATTCCCTGTGTCCTGTCCCTCCATCCCTTGTCCAAAGCTCAGGGAAGGAATGAGGTGTCCCCAGGGCTGCTGTCACTGTCCCTGCCCATGGCAGAAGAGGTGGCACTTCTCCCACAGCAGCACAAATGAGCTGTGACCTGCAAGCCCCACCAGAGAATTCCATTTATTTTCAAACACCACTTGGACCAAGGCATGACTGCAAATAAAAACCCCATCTGAGCTTGGTACTTCTGCTGCAAATCCTGATTTATGAATATTGCTCTGCACAACCACTGCCAGAATGGCCCAGGGGTGCTAAACCAGGGGTGCATTTGCTCTGCTCCTGGCTTTTTTAATTTGGGATTCATTTCCTCCAGGGAAAGGGAATGTTCCCTCTGAGGGTGATATTCCTGTGGCAAAGCTGCCTTTCCATTTTAAAGCCCATTTCTGACGTAAGGGATTGACTCATCCACACCTGTCCAGGGCATTTGAATGAATGAGCCAGGAGATATTTGCCAAAAAAATACATGTATTATTTGCCCAAAAATACATCTATCACCCTTCCTACTGCACTCCTTCCATTTCAAAAATGTTCATCTTTCACATTTAGGAATTGTTTCACCCACCTGCTTCCTGGGAAATAAGAAATCCAAGTCCTCACTGCTGCCTTCCAGTAGGATACAAGGAATTATTTCTTAAAAATAAATAACCTCAGTGGAAAAGTCCTTCCCAAGACTTTTTCTTTCAGAACAGTGAGCTTGGAAACACTGGGAAATCCCCAAACTGTCGTTCTCCTGTAAAAACCATCATGCACAGATGGAACAAGCCCATCAAATTTAGGATGGCAAGTGATTCCTATTCTGTGAGTGCTGCAGAGAAATGGAAGCCCATCCAGGAGGATATGCCTTGAAAAAGGCTGTGGAAAGGGAAAGCACATTGGGAGTGGGAACTGAAACCTGTTTTAATCAACAAAAGCTTCAGGAGGTTTTCCCCATCTCTTTCATCTCCTTTCCAACATTAAAAAGTTCAAGGCCAGGTTGGATGGGGCTTGGGGCAACCTGGGATAGTGGAAAATGTCTCTGTTCATGCAAGGGGTGAGACTGGAAGAGATTGAAGGTCCTTTCCAACACAAACCATTCCAAGATTCTGGGATAAAACAGAAATTGCAATTGTTATTGGAGATGGGAGACAACAAAAGGAACCCAGGTCTGTACTTGGACTGCTTTGGGGTTTTTCCTCCCCTCAGCAGAAGGGATTATACAACACTTCATGTTCTATTCTGTGCAACTCCACTGATTTTACAGAACAACCCACTAAATATCCTAAATGAGAATTCTAAAGCTTCCACGAGGGGTTTGAACAGCCAGCTGCTGGGGAAGCTGAAATTATTTGCAAATATTCAGCTTGTTAGGGATTTTAACAGTTGTTCTCAGGGAAACAACTCCACACAGCTCCACAAAATCCAAGCTGCAGGATCCTGACCTGCTCCCCCTCCTGCCTTCCCCCCCAAATCATCTGGGTCACCCCTTAGGGACTAACATAAGGTTAATTAATAGTCCATCACTCATTTATCAGCACATTTACTCACAAAAAACCCCTCATCTGCTGTTACCTGCCTGCAATGGAAATACTTTGAGCAGTATAAAGTCCCCACACCAAAGGCTGTTGTATTCCCAAAGCCTTTTACTGCTGGAAGCAATGGTTTAGGGGGAATTCATTAAAAAGATTTATCTTTACTTCAAAAACTCTAAATACAACCCTATTTCTCAGCTATACTGGGATGGAATACCCAAAATATTCCATAAATGCTTTCTCTTCCCAAGCTGCCTTCAAACCAAGCAGAACCCCTCCTATTTCAACACTGTTCTGTTTTCTACCACCACATTTATTTGCACTATTTGAAAAATATTTCCCTGGGATGAGCAATATTTTAGATCTCATGTCAACAGAAGAATATTTTCAGCCTAATTACAGGAATTCTTACAATTAATAGAAGCAAACCAAGTCATTAGCCTAGAATTTTATCCACCTAAACTGGGTTGTGCTGGGAAGTTAAATTCAATTATCTTTTTTTGATAACATTAATTGAGAGATCAGGGCAACTAATGAAATACTTAATGAACAGGATTAAAAGAGCTGAGGCAAAAAAGGAAAAGGAATCAGGTGAACCAAAGCCACCGGAGATGTACTGAACAGGAATGGAAATTTTGCTTATTTTCCCCATGGAAATTCAATCCACAGACTGACGTGACCACGGGAAGGTGGACAAAGCTTTCTCAGCTGGGGAGATCCTGGATCTGCTGCTCCGTGTCCCCAAAACCTCATTGCTGTGCTGCATGCCAAGATCAGGGCTTCCAGAGGCCACCACAGCTTGGATCTCCATGGATCATCGTGGATCACCATGGATCATCACAAATCACCATGGATCACTGTCAGTCACGATGGATCACCATGGATCATCACAGATCGCCATGGATCACCATGGATCATGTCAGTCATGATGGATCACCATGGATCATCATAAATCACCATGGATCACTGTCAGTCACCATGGATCACCATGGATCATCACAAATCACCATGGATCACTGTCAGTCATGATGGATCACCATGGATCATCATAAATCACCATGGATCACTGTCAGTCACGATGGATCATCATCACCAATCACCATGGATCACTGTCAGTCGTGATGGATCACCATGGATCATCATAAATCACCATAGATCACGGTCAACCATGATGGATCACCATGGATAATAGATCACCAATCAACATGGATCACTGTCAATCACAATGGATCACCATGGATCATCATAAATCACCATCAATCACCGTGGATCACTGTCAATCACCATGGATCACCATGGGTCATCATAAATCACCGTTAATCACCAGGGATCACCACCAACCATGATGGATCAACACAGATCATCATGGGACATCACGGATCACCGTAAATCATGATGGATCACCATGGATCACTGTCAATCATCATGGATCACTGTCAACCACAATGGATCACCATGGATCATCATAGATCACTGTCAACCACCACAGATCACCATCAACACCATGGATCACCACAGATCAGTGGGTTCTACCAGGAAGCAGCTGACTCTCCATGCAAATCATGTTTGTTCCAGGGTGGATCTTCTGTGCTGGTCCCCAGGGCCCCAAGCAAGTCACACTGTCACCAAAGCCCAGCAGGATACTCAGCCACTCACCACCAGCCTCAGCCAAGGAAATGTCATGGAATCCTGGAATGGTTTGGATGGGAAGGGACCTTTAAAGCCAATCCAGTGCCACCCCTGCCATGGGCAGGGACACCTTCCACTGTCCCAGGCTGCTCCAGCCTGGCCTTGGGCACTGCCAGGGATCCAGGGGCAGCCCCAGCTGCTCTGGGCACCCTGTGCCAGGGCCTGCCCACCCTGCCAGGGAACAATTCCTAATTCCCAATATCCCATCCAGCCCTGCCCTCTGGCACTGGGAAGCCATTCCCCCTTGTACAGAGTCTCTCTCCATTTTTCTTGTCAGCTCCTTCAAGCACTGAAAGGCCACAATTTGGTCACCCCAGAACTTCTCCTCTCCAGGTGAACAATCCCAGCTCTCCCAACCTTTCCTCCCAGCAGAGCTGCTCCATCCCTCTGGAGTCTCTCATGACAGATGGAGCTGAACATTCTACACTCAAACACAAAGATGAATCCACAGAGGATCCCGTGGGTGGCCAGGGAGCAAAAGCTGGGACGTTCCACTGGGACACAAGGACAACATCAACTGAAGCAGGAATTCTGCTCCATCCCACCTTTTCTTTGTGGTAATTTTGCTGTAACACCCCACTGGAGAGGCTGAACTGTGGCTCATTCCCATCATTTCCACACATCCCACTCAGTGCACCAGGGACCCTCAGAGCCCACATGCAGGAATTCCCTAGGGGAATGCCAATCTCCAAAGGGCATTCAGAGCCACACTCCTATTCAGGATTTTTGAGCTTCTTGACCTAAATGTATGAAAAACACTCATATTTAGGTCTCCTTCCCAAAAAACTTCTCCTTGCCCCGCTTTCTCCTGAAAGCTCTGGGGAAACTGTTTGGTCTTTTCTGTGGCTTCAGCTCTGGGCAGCCCAATTTCCACTGCTTCCTTCCCGTGTACACATCTCCAACAGGAGGACAGATAAAATGAAATAAACTAATTATTATTACTAAATAACCCACTGCTAAACAAACTGGACTTCCCACCATGTGCCAAACCAGCTGCAGGCCTCCAGATGCTCTGGGAAATCAAAAATCTGCTAAAACCACGTGTAAAAGGGAGAGATAAAAGCAGGTAAGCTCCCACACCCCAGAATATTGTTTGTCCTGGTATCAGGAGCTGGCCAGCCAGTCCTGTCTCATTGGGATCAGTTTGCAATTTATCTGCCAACAGCATAAAAAACCAGCAAAGTCACTTGGGGGGGGCTCCTCCCCTTTGTGCATCACTGGCTGTGGCCTCTGCTGCTCCCAGCAGTTATCCCAGCAGCTGGGATAAAATAGCTAAAAATACAGAATTTGTCATCCCAAAGTGAATCACTGGAATCATTTGGAAAGATGCTGAATGCAAAGCTAAAGAATTAAAGCATGAAGGCAAGCACAGGTCTGCACATGTGCACAGAGAGGGTCAGGTTTGCAACCTTGACACAGAGCACAGGGAAAATCCATCTCTCATTAACAAACTCATTCACATGACACTCTCAGCTCCTTTTTTTCCCTCTCACATCTTCATTTCCCTGTTTCCTCACAAGACACCATTCCCATTGCTGCAAATATAAGGCACAAGCAGATTCAAAATCACAGAATCCCAGAATGGTTTGGGTTGGAAAGGACCTTAAAACTCAGACAGTGTCACCCCTGCCATGGACAGGGACACCTTCCACTGTCCCAGGTTCCTCCAGCCTGGCCTTGGGCACCGCCAGGGATCCAGGGCCTGCCCACCCTCCCAGGGAACAATTCCTTCCCAATATCCAAATTAAACACATTAACCATATCCAATTTAAATCCATTCCCCCTTACCAGGAAATGATGCTATGACACGGGAAGTTGGCACAGCCATAAAACCACCTTAAGGAAAATTGTGGATTAATTTCTATGTGCACTCAGAGAAATAAATTCTGGGCTGTGTTCTGATGATTTATTGTATTTTAAATATACTGGCTCATGCAGTGTAATTGGTCGTGGCATATTTTGCATGATGAACACAACAAATTGGCTTTTGTGGAGCTGTTCCAAGCAGTTGTTCAAGACAAAAAAAAGTAATTAGTGAAAGCAGCAATTAGTGACAAACTAAATGGGGAAAAATGGTTTTAACCAAATCTACTGTGAAATCTGCACCACACAATTTTACTGGAGCCTTTTGGATTCCAGTTCCTTCCCAGGACTTGTTGAATTGCCATTGCATATAAACATTCACAGACCACTGTGTGTAAATAACAGTTTAAAGAACAAAATGAACCATTTGCATGAGAATTGAGAGCATTGACTTTGTGACCAGACAATTTTCAGCCCATTTTAATATCCACTTTATAAACAGAGGCTTTGCAGAGAGCTTAAGAAAAGCAATTCAGACTGGAAAATTGTTTTTATAAAACAGAGCTCTTAGGCAAAAAGGTATGAGTTTATATTATGTATAAATTATTGAATCAGGTAAAGGCTGGAGTGGGAAAGGACCTTAAAGCCCATCTCATCCCACCCCTTGGGACACCTTCCACTACCCCCAAGCTGCTCCAAGCCCCATCCAACCTGGCCTTGGACACCTCCAAGGATCCAGGGGCAGCCCCAGAGCTTCTCTTCCCCAGGCTGAACAATCCCAACAAATCTAAATTTCTCAGCACCAAACATAAAATAATCTCCACACAACATCAATGCACAGGATTCAAAGTGGGACCATCCTCTCCCTGTTTGGCAAGATAAACCATGCATAGGATTTCATCAGCAAGGAGTTCTTTCCTCTGACAAGTACAGCCTGGAACTGCATTGCATCACCTTGGAGCTTTTACAGGCTTATTCCAGACAGGCAAAAGCCCTTGTTGGTGTGTGCCCAAACCTCCTGCCCACACATGGAACCTCTGCACAGGTCTTAAAATCCCCATTCCCCAGCACCCATCTATTGTATTTGTGGGTTGCCCCGTGACAGGAAGGAACGATGACTCTGACTCCATGTTCTTAGAAGGCTAATTTATTATTTTATGATACTATATTATATTAAAGAACACTAAACTAAACTGTACTAAAGAATACAGAAAGGATACTTACAGAAGGCTAAAAAGATAATAATGAAAATTTGTGACTCTCTCCAGAGTCTGACACAGCTTGGCATTGATTGGTCAATGAGTGAAAACAACCCACAGCAGAATCCAATGAACAATCACCTGTGGGTAAACAATCTCCAAACACATTCCAAAGCAGCAAAACACAGGAGAAGCAAATGAGATAATAATGTTTTCCTTTTTCTCTGAGGCTTCTCAGCTTCCCAGGAGAAGAACCCTGGGCAAAGGGATTTTTCCAGAATCTGCCACCCCTTCTGTTTCCAGCACACACCTTACAAGGGCTTGGAAACCGCAGGCAAAAGGAACAGGAGGAAAAGGTGGATGCAAAGCCAGAAGGTGTCAAGGAGAGTTTGGACACAGTGGGATTGTTGGGGTGTCTGTGCAGGAGCAGGAGTTGGACCGGATCATCCTCCAGTTCAGGATATTCCATAATTCCATGAGAGGATTTATTGCATGGATGTGACAATCAGCTTTTAATGCTGATCAGAACAGAATCCAAAGAGAGCAGAGGGGTGCTGAACTAGCCTTTCCCAATGGATTTATTCCCAAAGCCTCACCTGGAAATCACACCTTCGTTATTCAAGACCTGAACATGCAGTAAGTGGCCAGGATTAACTCCTGCAGGGTATAAATGCCCAGCCTATCCCAAACCATTCAGAATTCCCTCACTGGTGTCATGACAGGAGTTTGTCCATCCAGCTGCGCTGTTTGTCCCAGCCTGTGGAATCTTTGCCATTCCAGTACACACAAATCTCTCAGGACATGGAAATAACTGCAGGATCACTGACGAGTTCAGATGTCTTTGGACTCAGAAAGAGTGAATTTACAGCAGTGATTCACAGAATGTTTTTCCATACAGTGAGAAAAACTAATTATTACTGCACTGAAATTCATCACTGTCATCAGAATTAATGGAGTTTGAGGAGCAGTGAAGTCACCCCGAGATGTTGCCTTAATTATCCCGTCAGTCTTTAGGAGTTTCAGTCTCTGCAGTGGTTAATAAAGGTTAATGCCTCCCCTATTCTGGAAATATTACATGCAACTTGACAAATATTCGGGGAAATAAGTTAGAGACGCTGCAAAATAACTCCACATTACAACACAATTCATCCACAAAAGGTCTCCCAGACAGGCCACTCTCTTCAGGAGGGCTGGCAGGGGCTGACTATTAATGTAGTTAACCTTTACAGCTTCTAAAATTCCTAATTTTAGAAAATGTGGACTTGAGTAGCTGTAACTTGCAGCTCCAGGATTTCTGGGGTGTTTCCAGTGGACTCTGGAATGTATCAGATGCTGGAATCCCTAAATGGCATCAGGCAGCTTGAGTGAGTTTAGGGTATAACAAGACCAGCACATTCCTCAACTCAAACCCTCAGCAGAACCTCTGAAATTAGGAATATTTCCCCCTTTCCTTAATCAAACCTTTTGGAGACGGGGATCCCAACAACAAATCACTCTTGTGGCCTTGCCAGCATGGAATGTCTGGTCCCTGACTGCCAACACCCAGGGACACCTGGAGCTGCTGCAGAGAGCCCAGGGGAGGCACCAGGATGGGCAGAGGGATGGAGCAGCTCTGCTGGGAGCAAAGGCTGGGACAGCTGGGGGGGCTCACCTGGAGAGGAGAAGCTTTGGGGTGACCAAACTGTGGCCTGAAGGAGCCAACAAGAAAGATGGAGAGAGACTCTGTACAAGGGATGGAGGGACAGGACAAGGGGGAATGGTTTCAAACTGACAGAGGGGAAATTTAGATGGGATACTGGGAATTAGGAATTGTTCCCTGGCAGGGTGGGCAGGCCCTGGCACAGGGTGCCCAGAGCAGCTGTGGCTGCCCCTGGATCCCTGGCAGTGCCCAAGGCCAGGTGGACTTTGAGGCTTGGAGCAGCCTGGGACAGTGGAAGGTGTCCCTGCCATGGCAGGGGTGGGAATGAGCTGAGCTTTAAGGTCCCTTCCCACCCAAACCATTCTGGGATTCCGTGATACTGATGTGGATGTGACATCAGCCTCAAACCTCAGCAGCTGGCAGAGAATAAATAACGTTTTACCAAGATTCAATCCTCCCAGATGGAGATGCAGCTCTGAAGTGCCTCCAAGGGAGGGCCTCACCCCATTCCCAGGCTGGAACACAAACAGAAGCTCCCAAAGCCCCCAGTGTCTGTTCCTGTCCCAGCACCAAAGCACTGGGGACTCCAGAATTAGATCAACAAGGACATTTTACTTGTGGGGGATTATTTGTGCACATCTCCAACAGCCTGGAGCACTTGGGTTTGAGGGATCCACACCAGTGTGTGTCAGCTCTCTGCTGCCAGCACACCCCAGAGCTGTAACACCCCAGTGCTGCAGGAATTCCAGAGGTGATTAAAAGACATTAACATTGTTCCAGTCCCAGTGTGAGGGCTGAGAGCAGACACACAGTGAATTCACAATGCTCATGGCCCGCACAAACCCACAGCAGTTCATTAGCTACAACAGAACATTAAAAAAAGAGAGAAAGAATATGGAAATGAGTGTTTCTTTCCACAAGGAGTCATTTCTTTCCCAAGTTGTGCTCTTATGCTGTTGAAGGATAAACTGATATTAGAGGACAAAGCTGGGAACACTTTGCCTTTATGAAATTAAAGCAATTACAAACTGTTTATAAGGATGCTTTCATAACATTAGTTTTGTTCTCAGAAAAGAAGACTTAATTTGCAAACTAAGCTGGAAAATTAAGATTGGCTCCTCCAAATTTACCATCCTCCAAAAAAACTCACTGCCTGACAAACTGCTCAGTCTTCCTGGTTGATCTCAGCTGTAAACCTTCCCCAGAGGAATTTAAGAGTGCACATTTTCAATGGATCTCTGCCACTTCTCCATCTTCCCAGCACAGAGAAGAGGAGGCTCCAGGGAGACCTTAAAGCACCTTCCAGTAGCAAAAGGGAGCTTCTAAAAAAGAGAGAGGGGGACTATTTCCACGGTTAGATAGTGCTGGGACAAGGGGAAGGGTCTGAATTAAAAGAGGTGAGATTTATGGGATACTGGGGAGGAATTGTTCCCTGGGAGGGTGCCCAGAGCAGCTGTGGGCTGCCCCTGGATCCCTGGCAGCGCCCAAGGCCAGGCTGATCAGGGCTTGGAGCAGCCTGGGACAGTGGAAGGTGTCCCTGCCATGGCAGGGGGTGGCACTGGATGGGATTTAATGTCCCTTCCCACCCTAACCAGTCTGGGATTTTATTAAAATGTTTAAAAAAGCCACAGCCCTCACAAACCCATTGATTCTGGGGTTTTACTGGGTGATAGATTGGCACCAGAGCACCTCTGTGATGAACACGTCCATGTGCTAGAATTACACCAATTCATTTGGGAAGTGACCCCAGGAGTGCAGGATTCAGGAGCACCCACCACAAATCCAGCAAGAATGGAACCACTGTTTTCCAGATGCTAATGAGAAAGTCATTAAAACACACATTAAAGCAACCCCAAGGGGCACTGTGCTAATGAGCCTGCTTGTTGCTATGCCTGGCTTTACAGCTATTTTTTTATACATTCCCATTGAAGAGATATAGAATATATTCCTACTCCCACTGGGAATGCAGCACATCCCTGCTTTTCTCCTGCCTAAATGCCAAAAGCAGCTGAAGGAGAGCCTGCCATGCCAGCTGCTCCTGGTGCTCTGGATTACCAGGGTGTGATCATCCTGTGCAGTGTATCCCATCCCAGACCTGCCTGCAAGCTCATTCCACACAAATATTTATGGCAAAGCTGGAAGCAAATAAGTTTGCAAGGGGTTAATCAGGAAAAAATACATTATCACTGATGGCTTTTGTTAATAACCAGGAAGAAATGAGGGCACAGCAAAGCCTGGGAGCCTCCCAGTTTCTTGCAGTAGCTGATGGAGTGATGAAGCATTTTATTCACCCACAATTAAGGGGGATTATTTTAGTAATGAAGCAGGAGTTGAATATCAGCTGTTCAATACAACCATCATCATCTTCCTGGACTTGCAAGGAGGATTTCTTTTAAAACCCCAAAAAACCCTACAGTAGCAGCAGCCAAAACAAGATTATCTCCTTTCCCAGTGCTCCATAAAGCTGGGGAATTACTGAGTCTTTTTAGATATTACAATGTTTGTCAAGCAACAATTAAAAACGCACCAGCGATTAAGCAAACACCATAAAGCTTTTACAATTCATTTGAAGCAGGCAAATATTTGTGCAGTCAAATAAAAAAAAAAATCCCAACCAACACAAGTATTTGGCTCTCTGAAGATTCAAAAGCCTTCATTTTGAAAATGGATTTTTTTAAAACTCCCTTTAAGACTCCAAAAGGCTGTCCAACCTGGCCTTAGGACATTTCCAGGGATGGAGCAGGCACAGATTTATTTTTTTTGTTCAATCACAAAGCTGTCATCAGCAATGGCAAACAAATAATTATTACTTGAATTTATAGCCGTACAGTGCTGATGGTATGGGATAAATCAGCCCCTTCCCAGGAAGTTGCCAATCTCAGGCAGGTAAATTCAAATTATCCCAGTTTTTCAGACACCTATGCTAAAGGATAGGAAGGGCTTCCAAAACAAAGCAGAAATCTCAACTCGGTCTGAAGCTGTGAGCTTCATTCCAGGTGTATCCTTCCATCCAGTAAAAGGAAATGCCATCCCCTGGGAAAGGTGGGACAATGGGGATGAGCTCTGCAGGGCCCCTGATGTCCCCACCCAAACTGGGCCACGTCCAAAAAGCTCCAAGTCTGAAGCAAGAGAGCACTTTAAAGCTGTTAAATCTTCCCCAACCACCACAACACAGAATAAAGAAGATTTTAAACACTTTTCCCTCTTTTGTCGCCACTAGCTGCAGCAGCCCTGAGCACTCTCCCCATTCCATGTGCTCCCCTCCCTTCTCCCAGCAAGTGTTTATCCAGATGTAGGGAAAAAAAACCACCCAGAGAGGGGCTTAACATTTATGGGGGGTGTCACAGACATCTCTTTGTGAAAAATCTTTCTGTAGGATTTTTCCTTCTGAGAGGCTGTGGCCTCAGCAGCAGACATAAACAATGGGTTATCTGCTGCTGTGGAATGCAACAGGGTGATCCGTGATTGGTCTCGTGTGGATGTTTTGGTTCAGTGACCACTCACGGCAGAGCTGCTCTCGCTCTCTGCGGGACCAGCTGCCTTTGTTATCATTCTTTACTTTCTATTCTTAGGTTAGCTAGCAGCTTCTGGAAACCTTTCCTTTCTTTCCTTTTAGTATAGTTATAACAGATGTATATATCATAAAATAATAAATCAAGCCTTCTGATAATGGAGTCAAGATCTCGTCTCTTCCTTCACCCAAGAACCCTTGTGACCACCGTCACAGGGGGTTAATGGTTAACCCAGACTCCTTCCCAAAGCAGCTCCTGTGTCCCTGGGCACAGAGGTGTGCTCTGGAATAACAGGACATGGACATTGCCTCCATCGCAGGAAATGTTCCTCGAGAGGTTCAGGTTGGACAGGAAGAAAAACTTCTTTACCAAGCAGGTGTCCTGTTGGAACCCAGGTTACTGAGAATTTTAGACTTTCTGTGTTAACAAACACTGACCCCCAAGAGAACACTGAGGCCGTGGAGAAGACTTCCAAAATTAAATTATAGAACTGGGATTATGGGTGTGGAGTTTGAATAGAAGTGTGTAGTACGACAGGGTGGGAAACTTAGAGTTTAAGGTTTTAGCATATAATAATATATATATAGCAAGATAGAAGTTTTAAGGCAGAATCTAATCCTTCTTCATGAGTTTGGGTGGTTTTGTGTAATTGGATAAAAAAGTCCCCATTGCAGAGCAGAAGTTTTAGTTATTAACTTAAAAATGAAAATAATTCGTGTCACTTCTTAATTAAACAGTTTATCCTTAAAAATCCTTGTGTAGAAAGAGATACATCTCCATTTTTAACTTGTTAGAGTCAATTACTGTAGACCTCACAGTTCATGAGACTAATATAAATAAGAACAAATAAACATCTAAATAAAAAAAAAAACACACAAAACCATCTCACACATTTAATCTCAACCTCAACAACAACAAAAAAAAAATCCACAGTAGCACCTTCAGGGTGCCAAGACCTGTTGGACAAAGCCATGGCTGCCTTACCAGCCCTCTCCCAAAAAAAGGTTGGAGAAGCTTTCCTGAGGTCCTTCCCAAGCACCACCAGCCCAGGATCAGGGGAGGTGTCATTACCACAGGCAGAGCGCCTGAGTTTTTCCTTCATGCATAAAGCTGCTTCCTTAAGTCAGCTCAACACCTCAATTCCCTCAATTTCCCAAGAACAAAGCCAACTGTGCTGCGCTAGCAGAGAGTATCTGACAACAATAAATCTGTTTTTGGGATCTCTCGCAATGGAAGAATCACAGCAGTGCTCAGAAATGGTGAAGGAGCACAAAAGCAGAGGCAGAATAAATTTGAAGCACAAAAAGGGCTCTGAAGAGGTTCAAGAGACTCCTCAAGCAGGGAATACAGGATCTAAGCAGACGCTAAACAGCGTGTAAGAGGAGAATGTGCCTGCCCAAGGAGGGAATGGGGGAGAGGCACATCCCAACAGTGTCTCTGCTGTGGGCACTCGGGTGTATCTGGGGCTGGGGACATCAGAAATGGGGCTGGGGCCATCAGACAAACCCACCACATGGCATTTTCACACCCAGTCAGAGAATTTATCCCGCTGCAGGCAGCTCCTGTGACCCTCATCAAAGGGTCACAGGAGCTGCCTGCAGCCAAAGCAAATCCAAGTTTAAAAGACAGGCTGTGAGCTGGGTGCACGGTGTGAATTCAATCAGCCTCTGCTCCTGCCCTCTACTACGGGTAAGTCATGCAGAGTGACCTCAGAGCTGAAAAACAAACACAAGAAATAAAGATGATCCTATTGCTTCAAAGGCAGCCAGGATTTTGCCTTGTTCAGATCTCTGCCCTTAGCTCCCAGTGCTGTCAGAACTCTTCAGATGTCTGGAGTTCACCTCAATTCCCATCAAAAAAAAAACCAATCCAGGGTGTCCAGGCCATGTCAGAGGAAAAGACAAGACAGCTTTAAGGCGGCACCTGCACCTTCTGCTGTCTGCATGGACTACCCTAAAAAAACAATGAACTAACAAAACATAGCTGAGCCTCTCCCCAGGCACCTCATTGCTGCAGTTAATTAAAAAAGAGACACTATTTAAATCTCGTTTCCTCCAGCTGGGTGTCAGGCACAGGCTGTAAAGGGCACAGCTTCAGCAAACTCATTTCAAACACTACTGCCTTTGATATTGAAGAGTAAAGGGTTTTGCAAATAACTTCAGAGGAGCGAATGCAGTTGTCAACATTGCTGTTGTCTGGATGGGTTTTATTGCAGCCTAAAGATAAATAAAAGCTTCCCTTCCCAGTCCATTCCCAGAGAAGATACAATTCATGAAATATAATGAGTTTTTCAAACGTGCAATACAGAGAACTTGTTTGGTGCCTTTTTTTTAATTTTAATTAAAAAGCCTATCTGCAGTTTTGTCAATTTATTCGGTATCCAAATGCTTTTAACACTGGCACTTCAATAATATGAAATCCATCTTGGCCAGGGAACTTGGCTGGAGTTTACTTGCATTTATCTTTATTCAGATAAATGCAAGTAAACTCCAGCCCTCTTCAGCACCCCAAACTGGGGAAATACTGGCACTCTTAGGAGGTGTCCAAGGAAGGGCTGGAGGTGGCACTCAGTGCTCTGGGCTGGGGACAAGGTGGGCACAGCTTGAACTGCATGATCCTGAAGGTCTTTTACAGCTTCAGTGATTCCATCATAGGAATTCAATCATTCCATTATTATTGGAACTATTATTATTCCACCAATTTGGTTATTGCTGCATCATTGCCACAAGCAGATGGATTTAAGGTCACACAGTCAAACAGCATGGAGGAGATCTCTGCTTTTATGGACAGCAGGAAAGGCAGCTTGGGGTGATTTCATGTCAGCAAGGAGCTTCTAAAAGTGGCCCAAGAGAACAGAAGGCAGTGGTTGCTTTGGTTCTGAAACACAGATTAATCAGTTCTGGGTCTGTCTTGGTGCCAAGTGGCCTTTTGTTCCCCAATTACTGCCAGGAAATAGTCTAGAATGAGAAATTTCATATAATGTGGGGCAAACCCAGCCCCTGTGTTGTCTGTTGCATTTTAATCTGGTAAAAGATCACATGTCACTGAGCCTATAAATTAATATTTATGGCAAATATTCCATTGCATCCCCTTGTTTATCAAACTCCGCCCAAAGCAAAGCTTTACTGTCAACAGCAAAGTTCAGTGACCTCATTTCTCACAGCTGCTCTGGCCATATTTCAAACATCAGCAACATTTTCAGTGACATCTATAAAAAGGGATGAAATGGGAGCTTTTATGAACTAATTATCTGACATCTGCTATTAATATTAACTAATTCCTCAAGGGTTGCACAGAGAAAGCCATCATCTCCTTATAACCATGTTTTAGTGATGAGAACTCAGCTCAATCCACTCTGCAATTAAATCAATGTGAAAAGTATCAAGAAAATTATTTCCACAAGTATTCCAGAACAACAGAAGCACTTCATTTCCCTGGAATGGTGATCACCCTTCTCTATCAGACGTAACAAACAGGCCTTTGTTATTTGTTACTTAATCTGCTTGGCCATACAGGTCTATAGGGTTTTTCAACATGGATTTAACACTGAAAGTTTTTCCCATAAATAAATACTCAGTCCTAAAGCTGCTCATGATGCCAGAACCTCCAGGTGTTCACCTGGAGAGGAGAAGGCTCCAGGGAGAGCTCAGAGCCCCTTCCAGGGCCTAAAGGGGCTCCAGGAGAGCTGGAGAGGGACTGGGGACAAGGGATGGAGGGACAGGACACAGGGAATGGCTTCCCAGTGCCAGAGGGCAGGGCTGGATGGGATATTGGGAATTAGGAATTGTTCCCTGGCAGGGTGGGCAGGCCCTGGCACAGGGTGCCCAGAGCAGCTGTGGCTGCCCCTGGATCCCTGGCAGTGCCCAAGGCCAGGCTGGAGCAGCCTGGGACAGTGGAAGGTGTCCCTGCCATGGCAGGGGTCCAATGGGATGGGATTTAAGGTCCCTTGCAACCCAAACCATTCTGGGATTCTGTGATCCCAAAGATGGAAATAAGGAGCCATGGAAATGCCATCCTGAAGATGCGCCTGAAGAAGAGAGGGGGGAAAAACTCCTACTACACCTTGTCCTTTGTCCTCAACATATTTTCTCATTATCATCCCCTTGGAGGAACAATCCAATCCCATTTTGTTACATTACTTGCAAGACCTGTAAAGGTCACAGTAAAATACAGGCAGTGGAAGGGTGAGTTTAAATTACTTTCTCCCGGGATATATCCATTTACATTCCATTTATCTCCCACCAGGCACACAAGAAACCTGGGATGGCCCAGCCAGTCTGATCTCCGTGTAATATCAGAGAGATTTTAATCAAACAGTTGGTATCTAAAAGTCAACTTCCTTCCAAAGTGTGTTTTAAGGAGAGCTGAACAAACTTTGCCCTGGCTCCTGTAATTGTTGGAGGAGAATATTTAAAGGCAACATCTTTCTGCAAGGTTTTTAACGAGTCTCTGCAGTTTTAATTGGCAACTTGCTGCTGCCTTATTTTTCCCCACAAATTATCCATGTTACCAAGCTCCTCAGAAAGTTCTGTCATTCCTGGGGCTGCAGCAAGCAGTGCAGAGGACTCCATTAAAATAAAAACCAGCAGTTGAAAATTCAGACTCATCCAGGCTTGGCAAGGAAAAGCTGAGCTCCCGCCTTAATCCCTCTGCGCCGCGCCGGGTTTTGTACAATTAGTGCAGCTGGCAAGCACAGCAGCTCGAGGAACTCTTGTGCTGCCTTTTGAGGGCCACCAGAAGGATTTACATAATTTAGAGTTTAATAACTTCAGCCTCTTTTTTTTTTTTTTTTTTTTGCTAGTAGTTCTCCTGCAAACACAAGCTGGTGTGGAACGTAACTCTCCTGAAATCGTCAGCCTCGCACGGAGATGTTTCTAAGGGATGGTTTTATTTGAGTTTTGCCCCCAAGAGAATCCATTTCAGGTGTTAGACCACTTCTAAAATAAGCAGAACATCCTTAGAGGATGGAGAATCTGTTCCTTCCACAAAATCACCTGCAAAAATCTGCTCCACACATTCTTTAAGAGGAATGAGACTTCTGCACAGTATTAACAGCAGATTAATTTCACTTCCTCCCACATCTTGTTTTTATCTTTTTTTGCTGACCTCTCATAGCCCTTTTTTCCAACCACGTCTCTAAAAACAGAGGATCAGAGACATCATTTTAGGTGTAGCCATAAAAAGTGGTGTTTTCCTCATTCTGAACCTAATTATTTGTTGGAATCAGGGAGAAAAGTCTGTGGCTCTGCTTTGACTTGCAAGCAGCATCCAGGTTTGCATGCAGGCACTTGAGACCTCTGGATAATCAATAGAGAGAGAGAGGGAGAAATTACTGCTGATTTGGATTTCACTGAGTGTGCAATGGAAGGTGATCTGTGAACATCAAGGAGTTAGACTTGACAATTCCATACTTGGAACAGACTGGACAGTTTCTACCAGAAGAAGAAAAACAAAAAAAAAAAAAAAAAAAAAAAAAAAAAGCCCAAAAAAAACCCCAAACCTTCTACTAATACCTGGAATTGTAAAGCAAACACTGCAGAATAACCAAACAAAAATCAGATGTCAAAAATTGTACATTTATATTAAAAAGGCCACATGTCAGGAGATGTGTCCCTGCCTTCCCCAGTGCTCCTCAACACCCAAGGGTTTGTGTTCTTCCCATGCCCTGCTTGAACTCAAACCCCACTCTGCTTTTATTTAAGACTGCAATGGCAGGAAAAAAAATATTAATAGTGCTCCTGGGACAGGCTTTTCAAAGCCCTGGATTGCCTTATTAAAGAGGTCATTATGAGACAGGAGTCAGATCAGAATCATTAAATTTTAATGTCTCCTAAATTCTATTGCAAAGACAAAGCCCTTCCTCCAGTGATTTGTAGCTGAAGTTTGCTCCTGCAGAGTGAGCACAAGCTGAAGAGCCCGTGTAGACTAACAGTGAGTAATGACACTAAACGCTTTATTATTTACAAACCAAAGCCAGGGTACACATCAAACCCAGTTCCAGCTGGAGATGTCAACTCAGCTGACACCTCGTTATGGCCCAGCTGTAACACAGAGCTCCACACCCACATAAATCCATCCTTCACTCAGCCTCTGCTGCAACTTCATCCTCAGAAAGCAGCACTTAATGTCCTCCTAATGAAATACAGGCAGGCCCATCAAAACATACTCCTGACGCTCTGGAGATGATGGAAAGCTCTCTCCTGAAAATTGGGAAGCCCTGAGAGTTCCTCCAAATGGGAGCTGGATGGTGCTCCCTGGCACTTCCTCAGCACCAGTGCTGAGTGTCTGCTCTCACTACAATCACCGATTTTATTTCTCCCAAAACAAACCTTGGCATGATCCAAGGCTTAACGGAGTATTTACCACCACTCACATTTCTAGGGATTTAGCACATTTATTGCTCATTTCCCAAAGGAACAAGCAGCTGCTTGAAGCTGTGTAGGACCAGCTAAGTCAATGCCCAGAGGGGATGTGAGCACCTCCACACCCTCAGCTCAGTGAGGGTGAGCTGCAGCAGCTCCCCAAGGTCAGTAAAACCCCAACTGCACTGATTTGTGCATTAACCAGAGAAAAAATTCCTCCAAGTCCCTCACGGGCCCTGGGAAAGGGATTAAAACCCAGCAGAACTCTAATTACACAAGGCTGATAAGAAGGAACAAGGGACACAGATTGCTTTTCCTTCAGGCAAGGATTCTCTGAGTGGTGACTTGACTCCTGCCCCCAGTTTAACCAGGACAAAGGGATTTGGGACAGCAATCCCACGTGCCAGGCTGGAGGTTTGCTCAGGAGGGGTGTGTGAGGGTGTGGAAAAGGCAGTAATGGGAAAAAAATACAGGAAAACCTGCAGTGGGAGTGCCTTGCACAAGCAGCTGGGAATGGCACAGGAACTGAGGGGTTCTGTGGGATTCCACTCAGGTGCCCTTTAGTTCTGCATTCCTAAGGGGAACTAAACAACAGCCATCCCCTCACTGCCTTTTCCAGGCTGTGACCTTTCTCTCTGCTCTTCCCAACCTTCCCCAGCTGTATTTATCACACAAACCTGCTGCTTCTCTGAATTTCCGCCCTCACCTGAGGTCCCCAGCACTTGTGAAAAGGCAAAGTTTGCACAGGTGAGAACAAAGATCATCAGTCATGCCCTCGAGCCCTACAGAGAACAGCACATCCTGCAGAAAATAATCTGTTATTTTATCTGTTCTGCTTTCTCATTCCTGCCCATTTGTTCTTTTCCTTTCTCTCTTCTTGAAGCACAATTAGATATTTAGAAAGTGCTTTCTTCTGAGCAGGGACTCACACAGCTCATTATTCTGGCACAAGAATACCACTGGTTTGTATTATTCAAGTTTGTACCTCTTGTTTGGATTTTTCTGTACCATCTGTACTCTTTTAACTCCTCCCCCACAGCACCTTAAAACCACACAACTATTTATTATCTCTCTCTCTCTGCTTCAGACACCACCATAAACTCCTGTCCTCAAGATCAAGGAGAGCTGTGATATCCTACATCTGCATCTGAATGCAAATAAAAACCCATTTAAGTCATGCATAGCAATGTGATTTATTTCCTCTGCTTAACTGTGCAAGCCAAGCTTTTGCCCAGAACATTCATAAAAGAAAACAGGTAACAAGAGAAGTGCTGAGGAGTTTAGAGCAGGGGGGTCAAGTGCCATCCAGATTTTTTTTTCCTGGTTTATTTTAGTGGGAAAACAGTGACTTGTCCTGAACAAAAGCTAAGCTTGGCTTACTGAGTTATCCTTAAAGGCTTACACAGGTCAGAAAGGTTCTTCTAAGCAATAAGAAAATAATTATCCTGAGATCCAGCAGGAATTGTAAGGAAAACTGTGGTGCAAGCTTCAGGCTTCTCTGCATGGGGCAGGACCGACCTGAGAGACTGAATGATGCATTTCCTCTGCATCTCCTTCACTCAGAGTGCCTAAATTCCATACCAAAATCCATGCCCTAAAGAGTTGAAATCACTGAGAAAGTGAAACACCTAAAAGAGGCTGCAGCTTCCAAGTGAAGAGATTGAAAGAAGCATCTAAAATGTTACTCTTACTTTTGACAGTAGCTGTCCGGGTGCAGTTGTAGAGGATGGCTAACTCCCCGAAAACTTTGCCAGGTCCCATGGTGCAGAGCTTCACTCCCTCTTTTGTCACTTCAACCTTCCCATCTGCGAGAAAAAGACGAGAGAACAACCATTTTAAAAGGGCAATTAAATAACTTCAGACATTTTTAAAGGAAGGTGAATGTTTTTTGAGATTTAACTTTTAAAATTTATTTGATCTCAGGCCAGTTTGGATAGGGCTTGGAGCAGCCTGCGATAGTGGAAGGTGTCCCTGGCCACAGCAGGGGTGGAACTGGAGGGAATTTAAGGTCGCTTCCAATCCAGACCATCCTGGAATTCCATACTGTAAACAAAAAACCACCAGAGCCCTCCAACTTCAAAAGGAACTAAATGTATTACAAAGAAGAGCACATATATTCAGAAAAATGTTAAAACTAACTGTTGCATGCAGATACTTTTAACACTTGAGTGTTTTTTAGTGGAGCATTGTCACAGTCAAGATGGCCACAGTACACAGAGCATCACCAAACAATTTCAGAAAGCTTCACCCCACACAGAGCAACACCTTACCAGGTCAGAAGGCTCCAGGCATCTGCTCACACAGAGTAACACCCCAACACCTCAGAAGGCTGCAAGCAACTGCCCCTGCTGTGCTTCAGCCCAGCCTTTTATCCCCTCATGCTGCTGCACTGCACCTGTGTGCCCTCTGCTCCCTGTGGGATTGGTCAGTGCCCCTGGGCTCATTAAGGGCTCATTAATTTCAATATTGGTCACCTGCTTCTCACAGCTGTAGCTCATTGGGGATGAGGCTCAGCCCCAGCCCCACTCCCAATGACCACAAACTCTGTGCCCACACCCCAGCCCAGTTTGCAGGAGGTGCTGGGCACTGCCAGGGCAGCCCGAGGTGTAGGTGGTGGCAGCTTGGGGACACTTCCTGCACCAGCTGGAATTTCAGGAGGCAGCAGCCCAGCGAGGCCACAGGGCCCTGGACACGAGCTCCAGCCCTTTTCCTTGGGAAACAAAACTCACCACTGACAGCAAAGGTGCAACCTACACAGAGGAAGGTTTCCAGCATCATCATTTGGTTGTGCTTCAGCCCAACCTTTTATCCCCTCATGCTGATGCACTGCACCTGTGTGCCCTCTGCTCCCTGTGGGATTGGTCAGTGCCCCTGGGCTCATTAATGGCTCATTAATTTCAAAATCAGTCACCTGTCCTGCACAGCTGCAGCTCATTAGAATTCACAGACTCTCTGGGTTGGGTTGGAAGAGACCTCCAAGAACATCGGGTCCGACCCAGCCCCAACACCTCAACTAAACCCTGGCACCCAGTGCCACATCCAGGCTGTTTTAAACACATCCAGGGATGGTGACTCCACCACCTCCCCGGGCAGACCATTCCAGAACTTTATCAACCTTTCTGTAAAACACTTTTTCCTAATATCCAACCTATATTTCCCTTGGCACAGCTTGAGACTGTGGGATGAGGCTCCAGTCCCAATTCCCACAAAATCTGTGCCTACAGAGCATCTGTACAGTCAGGACACACAGTACACTAAACTCAGTGTGAACTTTGTTTCACCTCTTAGACTTTCATGTGAAATTTCCCCCGATTTTTTCTGTTCAAAAAAGAAAAGATTTAGGTCTTTAACACCCCACATGAACACAGCAGTGAGATGTAATTTTGGTCATTTTCCCTGAGAAACTAATCCCTGAGAACACTCATTCATGAGTAACAAAACTATCATAGAAAGGAAAATCACTCTGACCCGTGGCTATTATTTAATTCCCATCTCTCCACCCCTTGCCTTTCTGAATATCTCGTTTTATGAGGGGAAATCTGCTTTATCAGCTTACCTGCATCATGCTGAGATGTGTGAGGAAGGGTTAAAATTAAAATCCCAGGTTGGATGGAAAGAAAGTACAAACCCGGGAGGTTGGAAGCGACCCATCTTTTAAATAATGGATGGTTTGAAAAGCAAGATTTGATAAACAAGAGCCAGGAGAAGAGAAGGAAGAGGGGACAGACATGATGGGGTTATTCCCACCAACAAAAAAAAAAAAAAAGAGTGGGGAAAAGAGCAAAGGTTTCAAATCTTAGCAGCCACTCAAAAACCTCCCCTGGCACCCCAAACTGGGAAACAGCTCCAGGGATCACGGAATACAGTCAGAGAACTGAAACTCAGACTCATTTAGGTCAGAAAAGATGAATATTTATCAAGCTGGAAGTGGCTGTTTGGTAAATGTTATGGCCTAAATGTTACCTGGGCTGTGGGAGTGTAAAATGGCAGCAGTGTTTTCTGTGATAGAGAAGCAGAGCCGGGGGAGACTCCAATATCTTCATTGCAAGTTAATTTTATTACTATTTTTATAAATGTTTGATTCATTTCTTCATATTAAGTATTAATCTAACAAGAAGCACAAAAATAGATGTTTATCTCAAGAATGAGCAATATCAGCCTTAAGTGGGGCCTCCCACACTTCAGAGATTCTTAAATCATTTTGAAGAATGTCATTTTTTGTTTAAAAGAACTGAGTTTCAGCAGCTTTTTCTGCAAAAAAGCTCTGCTGGATAAAGCCCTATAACAAAAACCTGCAAAGGAAATTACTTTACCTGACTTTTGGCTCGTGGGCTCCAAAGAAAGAAGGGCAATTCTGAGCAGTAATGCACAGATGGGATCACATTATTCCCAAGTGTTGGGGAGCACAAAAAATACATTGCTGATGAAATTCAAATACTTGTTTTAAAAGTAAAGAGAAGATTTCCCAGCACGATATTGCAGGTATTAGCAAGATTAGATAAAACAATGCTCTGTGGTTTGGTAATTAATGTGTTCTTTAATTACAATTTATTATCCTGGAGAAAGCCTCCCATTCCCCTGCTGTGTAACTGAGCAATCTGGGACATTAACACCTCACCATGAGATGCCCAGACCATGAGAAAAATTCACCTTTTATGGAATTAAAAATTCAAGGGACTGCTGGAGGATTTTTCCCATTTTCTTTTCTTACCTGGCAGCCTATCCAGTGCAGTTTTCCGTGGAGCAAACAAATTGTTCTGCTGTATCAAGCAGATAAAAGAACCAAATGGGATACAACACAATATTGATCAATTAATGGAGATACATCTGCAGCTTGCCTTGGCATCTCCATCAGACAAACACTAAATAATGCAAGAGATGCTTCTCTCCAGGCAGGAGAATCAGAAAATGCTGCATTTCAGTCCAAATATTGAGCATTACTGAATTCAACATTAATTTACAGCTTGAGCTGATTTTGGGGAGCATTGGTTGGCATACAAACAGTGCACGTTTCTGTCAGCTGTAAGAAGCTATTCCATAACAATGGGCAATGTGGAGGATTTTTCAAACAGAGCATAAAATAAAAATCTCAGTGCCTTCAGTTCCCCAGTTCCAAGGGCTCCAGCCATTTCCTTTCCAGGATGAACATGAGAAGGTGACCAGAGTTAAGGGTCAATAAAAGAGATCGATGCCTCCACAAGCCACCAGCCTGCTCCCAACAGAAATAGCTCCAAAAATCCCTTTAACCACGCAGAACTCAAAATATTTTGGGTTCTGCAGGGCCCCCAAGTCTCAGTTCTTTGGTTCTCTATCCTTGGGAACTTCCAGGGATCCAGGGGCATCCACAGCTGCTCTGGGCAACCTGTGCCAGAGCCTCACTTCACCCTGTTGCTTTGCAAGATTTGTGGGAGGTTCACTAAAACTTCATGAAATTAAGCTTTTTTTAATGAAAAAACAGTCCTAGGAGTTGGAGTTGAAGTTGAACGATGCTTGGGGATATTCCATAAAATCCAAGAGGGAACAGCTTCATAAGCCGCCAGCCTGCTCCCAACAGAAATAGCTCCAAAAATCCCTTTAACCACACAGAACTCAAAATATTTTGGGTTCTGCAGGCCCCCAAGTCTCAGTTCTTTGGTTCTTTATCCTTGGGCACTTCCAGGGACCCAGGGGCATCCACAGCTGCTCTGGGCAACTGGAGCTTCACCTCATCCTGTTGCTTTGCAAGATTTGTGGGAGGTTCAGTAAAACTTCATGAAATTAAGCTTTTCTTATGAAAACCCAGTCCTAGGAGTTGGAGTTGAACGATGCTTGGGGATATTCCATAAAATCCAAGAGGGAGCAGCTTCCCTTGCTGCCCTAGTCCCCAGCACACATCCCTTGAGCCTCTCAACCAGAGCCTGGCTTTCCCAAATTAAACCCTGCGCGCTAATTACATTGTAGTTGCCAATTTAATTGTGGAGCAATTAAAGTTTTAATGCTAAGTGGCTGCCTGACTTCAGAGCCGGTCCGATGAAGATGCGCTAAGGCTGGTGTTTGTTTGGGAACACAAACCGCTAATGGTCCCCATTCCTCATGAATTATTCATGGCTTATTCACGGGGTTGTGCCCCGGGCACTGGGATATTCCCAATATCAAAACTAAAGCCAGGATTTAGAGGATTTTTTTTTTTTTTTTTTTTGGTCACAGCCCTTCTTAAAATAGTGGAAGGTATCCCTGGTCATGGCAAGGGATGGAACAGGATGAGCTTTGAGGTCCCTTCCAACCCAAATCATCCTGGGATTCTGAAGAATCAGGCTGACACTGAAGAAAATAGGCTTAAAATAGGCTGAGACTGAATTTCCTCTTCTGTGGTTCAAATGGTCCGTGTTTAACTCGGCATTCTGGGAGGTTATTCAGGAATTTACCAGAGCACAGACCCTGGCACAGGTTCCCCATCCCTAGAAGTGTCCAAGGCCAGGTTTTGGATCACCCTGGGATAATGCACCCTGGTGCACCTCTGTCCCAGCTTCAGGAATCATGGAAATAGTTCCTGGGAAATCATCTATACATGGAAAATCATAGAATGGTTTGGAAGGGACCTTTAAGCTCATCCAGTGTCATCCCCACCATGGGCAGGGACACCTTCCACTGTCCCAGGCTGCTCCAAATCCTGGCCTTGGATACTTCAGGGATGGGGAACCTGTGCTCTGGTGAATTCCTGAATAACCTCCCAGAATGCCAAGTTAAACACGGATCGTTTTAACCACAGAAGAGGAAAAATATGAATGAAGCATGTAAGAACAAAGCAGGATCAATTCTGTCACCTATACCACCAGAAAAGCACAGAGGTTTTGTTTGGATGGGGACATTGGGGGGTTTGTCACTCTGAGTCCACCCAATTAAACTTGAAATAACTGGCTTGAAATTAAACTTGAAATCTCTGGCTGAACTGCATGCATGTCCCTCAAATGAATGGAAGGATAAAGTAAATTGCACTCATGTGACTCTCTCAATCAGGAGGATCATTTTTTCCCCCCCAATAATTAAATGATCGTTTTCTCTTTCCAGGCACAGACAAAAACAGATGAAGTTGACCTGAGGAACTTGTCAACCTGTGTGTAATTTATATAATAGACTAAATTTTTTGCAATGCATTATCAGCTCTCCCTTTTTTCTTCCCAGCACTGAGGAAAGGGCACTTGCTGCTTCAAGCCAAAACCTTCCATAACTCCAAACTCCAAATAAATCTGAATTCTAAAGATACAAGAATATCCAAGAGGGTATCTGAGAATCCCAAGTGGATTACTGTACAATTGAAGAGTTATTCCTGTTGTCCAGAAAAGGCTTTAAGATCAGGAATGAGCCAGGGACATTCCTACCTTGTATTTCTCCATACCCAGCAGACACCTGCAAGGCCTAATTCCTTATTTTCAATTGTCTGTCCCAGCAATGCCTTTGGAACGGGGATAAGAGCAATGGATTTTACATTCCCGGGCCCTCTTCAAGTCCTGGACCCTCAGGAAATTAAAAAAAAAGGCTGGTTCACCCATGAAGGCACTAATTATTCATCACATTCCCATGCCAGGTTGAAAAATACAAGCACTGCTAGTGAAAAATGAGGAATGCAAAAAAGCAGGGTTCAGCACAAGCTGATGTATTCCTAAGATATAAATTTCATCCCACAACTCCAGAAATGCCAGGAGGGGTGGGAGGAGGATTCCCTCAATTCAGTGCAGCATTCATGAATGACTATTCAATATTTGATTTCATCTGTGCCTGTTTCACACTTGGACTGCAGCTTGGTTTGTTGGATGCTATTCAAGCTCTGCTCTGAAAACTGAGGAATGATTGTTTGCAGAAAGTTTTCTTTAGGAAATAGCACTCTGGATCTGCAGATTTTCCTGAACAAGGCTGAATATATTGCAAAAATGGCACCTGAGACAAAGCACAAGTTACCCTTACAGTGACAAGCCCCTGTGGGAAATACAAGCCCTGACAGGTTTCCCCCTTACTCATATTCAGGAAAGTTCTGACAGAATAGCTACAAAATCAGTGAGGAAAAAAAAAATAAATAATGCATATTTTGCCAAATTTCAAGTTGTTTTCCCACTGCAAATACTTGAGAGAGTGCTTTGAGTATGGAGAAAATAGCATTTTCCCAGTCTCCCTGGGAAAAGCCAAAGAAATTCTGATAGCATTTCCCAGGCTTACTTGGTTTTAAGCTCCTGCAGCAGCAGTTTAAAGCTCAATCTTTTAGAGCTGTGCAAATGAAGAGGAACTGAACAGGGGCAGCTGAGCAGCCTGGACACCAATGACCCTGCAGAGCCTCATCCATATCCCATTCCCAAAAACCCTCCCGTGAGCTTTACCCTTGTTGGATAAAACCCAAGAGGAAGGCAAATGGAGCCAGACCTGAATTCTGACTCTCAAACCTCCAGCTGTAACTGGGGACAAGCTCCAAGTCCCTTCAGCAAATGCATTTGGAGTTGAACAAACTGATTTTAGCTCCTCTCCAAGCCTCTGTGGAGGCATTCCCAGTGTGATGGAACTGGGGCAGTCACTGGGACAGCCTCCCCAAAACCAGACCCTGGAAATCCTCTTTTTTGGGAGGGGATTTCTAGTGCCAAAGTTTATTTAGGAGAACCTGACACCAGCACCAAGCCAAAACCAGAAAATATTTACCAAGCTGGCCCCACCTCCCTGGCAGGGACCAAAAAAATGACATCCTAAAACTGCTTTTTAACACTAGCTTTAAAAAAAATCGTTTAGAAACTGAGCTTGAAGCCATGAATCAACGTGTATCGTGTGTGCAGCCCGGAGCTGTGACTTCAGAAACACCTCTTGGATTTAAATCAAGGCACACTCCAGAGGAAGGATTACTGGAGATAAGAGCACAGCTCCATCCCAGTTTCCAGCCCGGCTGCAGGAGCGTTTTGAAAAGCAGGGAATGGAAAGAAAGGAGGTGATTGCTGAAATCTGTAACAGCAGCCTGGGGGCAGAGAGGGGCTGGGAGAACTGAGAGCAGCTGAAAAAAGGATAAAGGAACTTCCCCTGGGCTTTAAAGATAGGGACTAAAAGGCAGATGAGAGGAAGGCACAGAGCACTGAGAGCCAGAGTGTGGCAGCCTGTGGAGATCCCAGAGTCACCGGGGTTGGAAAAAACCCTCCAGGACCTTCCAATCCAAGCTGTGCCTGATGCCCAACCCACCAAACTGCCAACATTCCCCTTGAAAGGAGAAGTGGAGAGACCCTAATGAGTTATCCCAAAAAAACCACTCTGCCTGCACAGGGGTGGGCTCTCCCAACTACCTCCTCCTGTGACCCACACAAGAAAACTCTGCAGCCAAAGCAAAATAAATGGCTTTTTCCAGGTTCCTCCTCTCTGGGAGAATATAAAACTAGTTTGGATTTTTTTCTATTAAGATAATTGATGATGATGATGATGATGATGATGATGATGATGATTTTTTGTTGCAGGTGTGTTGTAGTTGAGATGGAGGCAATACAAAGCAACACACTCCATTCTCAGAAGCTTCAAACTGTTTTATTCTAGCATGCATGCTTTTTATACATTCTTACAAAGCTCATAAGTTTACACTCCACTCATTGGTCACAAAGTGATCACTGGAATAGGCAGTTGCAGGTTTCCCTTATTTATCCTTCTTTCTTTCTTAGTTTCTATGTCAATGACCTTGGTAGGAAATTCTTTCAGGGGTAAACATGGATCCTCTTATCAAACTCCTCTCTGGCTCACAGAAGTTGCTGTAAAACCTCTTCCACACAGGTGGGCTGGACTCTCTCCCAAGGGGAAATGCACATCCTCAAAAACCATATAAAACATCAAAAACTATACCCACAGACGTATCTTTAACCTGGTTTTCCAAGATCTTTCCAAGTGTAATACAGATCACTGCTCAGGGTTATGGAGAGGTGACCTCCAGAGCTCCAGCACAACCTTGGTTCTTGTGGGACTCACAGATATTTTGTCTGATGTAAGATCTCCTTCAGCACCAAGGCACCCAGAAAACAGCCTTAAGCTGCCCCAAGGAAGGTTTAAATTGGATTTTGGGAAGTATTTCTTCACAGGAAGGGTGGTGAGGCATCGGAAGGGGCTGCTGGAGGAGGTGGAATCAGCATCCCTGGAACTGGGATGTGCCACCCCAGAATGAGCACTGATCCCACACTCTGCCCCTCAGCTGGACAGCTCCCAGAAAATGAACAGCTCTGCCTGATTCATCCATCAGGAGGCTGAAAAAAGGAAGGAAAGGAAAATCTGGGATGCTTAGGGAAAGCAACAAAAGGCATGGTTTGCTCAGTTGGATTTTTGAGGAACTCAAGGAGTTAAGCTTGAACTTAATTCAAGAAGATCTGCTAAGAGTGGGAGATACTGGAGTTTATCCTCACACACCCTCCCTTATCCCAGTCCTTGTGTAGCCCAGATGTGAGCAAAAAGTGACCAGAGGGAAGGGATGAGTTTCCTATTTCCCCTGGATAAAATATTGAAAAGCTCAAATACCCTTCAGGGCACGCCTGTCTAATTTGCCTCACTCTTACCTGGATAAATAACAAGTTTTAATCTCAAAAGCAAACAAACCCAAATGCAAACTGCTTTTTCCCCATGCATTCTGTGGAAGGACACAGCCTGCCCTGCTGAGCTGCAATATTTGTCCCAAATTTTGGTTCAGCACCTCTTAACCTGGAATTACAGCTCCAATTCCAGGAGGGCAAACTGACCCTTTTTTGGTACTCAAAGCCTTTTGTGAGCAAAACTCTGATTTGTTTTCTTTTCACAGCCCTTCTAAAACACTTGGTTAAAATAATCCCCCTTAAAACACTGAGGTGTTCCCTCTGGAATGCTCTGAGAAAAGACATTTTGCTCACCTGCCCCAAACAACTGTTGGATCCTGCCATCCAAATTTATTTCCTAGTTGCAAACCTCCTCCCTTGCTTTTCAGAACTCTCCTTTTAATTTCTTGGCATTTCAAAACAGTTTGGAAGCATTTCAGCACGAGAAAACAGCCTTAAGCTGCCCCAAGGAAGGTTTAAATTGGATTTTGGGAAGTATTTCTTCACAGGAAGGGTGGTCAGGCATTGGAAGGGGCTGCTGGAGGAGGTGGAATCAGCATCCCTGGAAGTGCTGGAAAGCCACGTGGATGTGGCATTTGGGGACATGGATTAGAGGTGCCTTGGCAGTGCTGGGTTAATGGACTCAATCCTGGAGGGCTTTTCAACCTTAATGATTCTATGGGAAAATGTTAACCAAAAAAATCCCTACCAAAACCAAAAGTTGAAGCGATAAAGAAATAAAACAGAGGAACTGAGGAGTCTGTTTTAATTTATCCTTCAATCAAAGTGAAAATCACTTTTGATGTGGGATTGATAAGTGATACTGGGACATGCAGTCACTGCAGTCTCATATCAAAGATAACAGACCAAACCCAGAGGCTGAGATCCCTAAAAACAGCACAAATTCATTCCCTTCTTTCCCTTTTTACCAGGATAATCTTGCACTTGAAAGGCAGCAATAAAAGAACAAATATATTTAAAACCCCGAGACAGCCACTTCCTAGAGAAGCTGTAACTCACAGAAATAAAAAATTAATATTGATAAAAATTTACACACCTGTAATATTTGACACTGCTCTGCAGGTGCACAATCCACACATCAATCTGCCCGGAACAAATCCCAGGGCCAAACACTGACAGCTCTGCAAGGAAATCCTACAAAAACTCCTCACCCCAGAGGCTTGGAGAGGAGCTAAGATCAGTTTGTTCAACTCCAAATGCATTTGCTGAAGGGACTTGGAGCTTGTCCCCAGTTAGAGCTGGAGGTTTGAGAGTCAGAATTCAGGTCTGGCTCCATTTCCCTTCCTCTTGGGTTTTATCCAACAAGGGTAAAGCTCACGGGAGGGTTTTTGGGAATGGGATATGGATGAGGCTCTGCAGGGTCATTGGTGTCCAGGCTGCTCAGCTGCCCCTGTTCAGTTCCTCTTCATTTGCACAGCTCTAAAAGATTGAGCTTTAAACTGCTGCTGCAGGAGCTTAAAACCAAGTAAGCCTGGGAAATGCTATCAGAATTTATTTAGCTTTTCCCAGGGAGACTGGGAAAAATGCTGTTTTCTCCATACTCAAAGCACACCAAATAATTGTGTGGGGTTGGGGGGGTTTATTTAGCCCAAATGCTCCAATGCCGTTGTGAAAAATGCGTATTTTATGATTGGCTTTTCACAAATATTGAAATGAATATTATGTGTGTTGTGTTAGGAAGTAATGCTGTATTAATTCTCTTAAGTACTGTGGTAAATACAGTTTTAGGTTATAAAAAATGTTAAAACAGAAACTATGCTGTGTAGGATACTTTTTTTAAAGAAAGGACTCGCAGCAAGACGGCAGCCACAGGACACCCAAATCTTTCACAGAAAGAGAATTTATTGCCCCATTATCAGAAGAAACTAATTTCTTCTCACCTTGAAGGTGCTGTCAGGATTCAGAGGAAGAAGTTGATGATGACCAGACAGAATCCTGTGTTTGAATGGAATTTATGCATCATGGATGAGGTGTATGAATATGCAACAGGCTGTTGCTTTTAAGGGTTAATCCTCTGTTAACGTGTCCTTTTCTGGGCTCATACCAGATAAAGGTACCCGGACATCCGTAACTCTTTGTCTCTATTGTCTCATATTGTCCTAATTCAAATTGTCCAAATTATTATTACTCTAATTGTATTACTATTTTTATAACCATTTTATTACTATTAAACTTTTAAAATTTTAAAAACAAGCGATTGGCGTTTTTCACAGCCATAATACTTTTTAAGGTCACTGCAGCCTTAGTGATGTCACACGTGCTCACAACTCCTTCCCGTGGTAAATAATGCGAGGAGATGACTAAATCCACCGGAGGGATACCTGGGATTAGGATTTATTTGTTCCTTCCAGCCCACAGGATTCGAGCAAAGAGCCAAACTGCTCTGAGCGCTGAATGACTGCAAGTCCACATTTCCCACTCCAGGTCTCCTGTTTTCACAGCACAGCTCCTCTCTCCCCTATTTTCCACATTTTCCTGGTAAATAAACCTGGGCTGAGGCTGAAGGGGCTGGGCAGGCAGAGCTCTCACTGGAGTGACTCGGATGCAGCAGGAGAAGATCTCCACTAAATCAATATTTTCACCTGACACCTGCAATGAGCTCAGCTCTGTGTCACACAGAAGCAGCAGCACTTTGGTGCTTTCACTCCTCGTGCAGGCACGAGGGGTTTGGAATTGCTGGTCAATAAAACTTGGCAGGTTTCTGACAGCAAAGTGTTCCTGACAGAACAGGTGCTGCAGAATTTCACTCCGCTTTTTCTCCCTGAAGGCAGGAAGGGAAGGATTTCCTGAGAAAACAAATCCTTTCTCATTTAACAAAAACAATTCTTTGCTCAGATTCCCAACCACCTTCAGAGCACAGTGAAAAACTCTATTTAAGCTTCTCCACTGGGAAAGAAAGGTGCAGGCAGGGCCCTCAGGAGCTGCTCCCCTTCCCTTTTTGTTTTATCCTGCAGCCTCCCAGGGAGATGGATGCCTGTGATTTCCTTATTTCACCCAATATTTAGTCCACTTTGCACCTAACTCTGATTTAAGACCTTCAAAGCATCCTGTGGGAAAAGGAAGGACAGTTCAGAGCTGTTTCCTTCTACGAAGAGAGGGCAAAATAACATCAGTGGCTCAACCCGAGTTTTATTAAAAATGCCAAGTGGGTCACAAAGCATCCAGAACAACCAAGAAGAGAAGCAGGAATATGAGAAAAGTGTCAGCAGCAAACAAAGTTGGGAATCCCTGGAGACTCTCACATGCCTGGAGGGTTCAGGCTCCACCACAACATGGAAACAATGACACCTGTGAAATAATGATTTCACTGCTTTAAAAGATTCTGCTCCTTTATTGCCCCAATTCCCTCTCTGTTGGTCTCACAAATGATTCTTTGTGGTTTCTCCCAGAGCATTTCAAGGGCTGCTTCCTTCCACAGAACTCCAAAAATCCAGAGTTCACTGGGAAACAGGGAAAGGATGGGAGACAGCTTGGATTAAATGGAATTGTTCTGCCTTGCCTCTGCTAAAATATGGAGCTGAGTTTCCCTGGAGGCCACGTAGGGATAACCTCACTGCAGACAGCAGAGAAAGGGAATGGGGGAAGCGGTTGGGAAAACATTGGAAATCAGTAATTTGGAAAAAAAAACCTCTGCTATGAACTGTAGGAGGTTATTTGATTCAAAGAATAAAAAACAGGAAGAAAGGGAGAGAAACTAAATATGTAAAATCAAGTCTTGATTCTGAGAGAAAGAGAAAAGTGGAATTTATGATCCAAGAGCTGTTTATTCCGACAGTCAAATGCCCTGAGCTGAGAATCAGGGTGGAAGCTCTGAGGCAAGAAACCAGGGCTTAAACCACACTAAATCAGAGAACCCCAGGATGGTTTGGGTGGAAGAGCCCTTAAAGACCATCTCATTCCTGCCTCGGGCAGGGCAGGAACAGGCCAGCTGTGAGCACACAAAAATCCTCCTTCAAATCTCGATTTCACCAGAGCTGCTTTTCACTTTTGCTCTTCTCTGGATAACCCAGCACTGCTGACCCCACAGCAGTGAGTCAAACACGCCCCAGCAAAGCCTGCCCTGTGCTGGCAGGGATGGAGCAGCCCAGGAGGCAGCTGAGCACTTCTGAAGCACAAAGAGAATTCAGAAAAGAAACCCTGGTGCAGGGGAAGTGGCATTTTTGGGAATAGATATCCCCAGGGATGGAAATCAGCATAGCAGGAGCCCTTTGGCTTGTTCAAACACAACACAAAGGGCTGTGAGGAAGATTGGACCCATTTTATACAATCTTGGAAAATGCAGGTAGGAATCTGCATTTAAATAAATTAATATAATAAATAAATAATAAATAATTTTATTCCTAACATTATATATAATTCTAAAAATAAATAAAATTCTTTATGAATTATTAAACTTATATTAATAAATTATAAATTTAATAAATGTATAATATAATATAAATTGCATATATTATATAAATCTATAAATAATAATTTTATTCATAAAATTATATATAATTCTAAATAAATAAAACTCTAAATTATTAGACTATATTTAATAAATTATAAATTAAATAAAATGATACATTCATAATATAAATTTATATATTATATAAATCTATATATAATAATTGAATTTATTATTTATAATAAATAATAAATCAAGTTTTAAATTTAATAAATAAAATTATTTTAATAAATAAATTATTTTAATAAATAAGATAATTTATTTTTACAAAGTTTGCTGGGTGATCACTGCCTGAGCAAGAAATTCCTTGGAAGTAAGTACGAGCTCTCATTCCAAATCTAAGGTGACAAATGGGCAAATGACAAGATTGGAAACACTTTGTGACATAAAGGAACGTGATTTCTCTGTCAAATGTGTTTGAAGTCTCCTCTGAAAACACAACAAATTGAGTTTTAATTACTTTTGCATACATCAAGTCCGTACTGAACTTTGAAGTAGCAAAGCTTCACTTCACTCACTGCTGCTGCAATTTGCACCACTCCAGGTTAATGCAATGTCTGCTCCCTACAAATGTGAAATGCATTCTCTTATGAGTTGCTACTTCATGTTTGCAAATCAGCACATTGGCTGGGCTCAGAAAATGTGATTTATTACTGTCTGGGCCATGAGAGAGCAGCAGGAAGCAGCTGCTGATGATGGAGGGAATACAGAGTGACAAGTCCTATTTGCTCCTGAGCTCTGTCACTATGGAAAGGGGGGGGAAATCTGATATTGCTCTCTCTGGGAGTGCAGAAACAAAGCACCCAGATCTGATCATCTGCCTGCAAACAATTTCTCAGCTCACAGGCAGTGGCTTCGTGTGACAAGGTGCCCTGAAGAGACTTTTCCTCAGCAGGCCAGGAAGTTCTGGTAATCCTGGAACAGCAAAAGTGCAAGGGCCGAAGATTAAAGCCAAACTTATCAAGTGCCAGTGCCCTGGCCAACAAAATCAGGGTAGGAGTTTGGAGTTTGGATGGGAAACAGGTCTGGCTGTTTGGAATTCTTTTCCCGTGGCAAACACCTGTTTTCATGCCACAGCCCAGGGCTGGAACACTCCTGCCCCCTCCATTCCCACAGTGGCTGATTCCTCTCAGCCCCTGAGAAGCTGAATCCCAAAATCACACAATCCAACACAGTCCTGGGTTGGAAAGGACCTTAAATCCCATCCCATCCCACCCCAGCCATGGCAGGGACACCTTCCACTGTCCCAGGCTGCTCCAGCCTGGCCTTGAGCACTGCCAGGGATCCAGGGGCAGCCCCAGCTGCTCTGGGCACCCTGTGCCAGGGCCTGCCCACCCTGCCAGGGAACAATTCCTAATTCCCAATATCCCATACAGCCCTGCCCTCTGGCAGTGGAAGCCATTCCCTGTGTCCTGTCCCCCATCCCTTGTCCCCAGTCCCTCTCCAGCTCTCCTGGAGCCCCTTTATGCCCTGGCAGGGGCTCTGAGCTCTCCCTGGAGCCTTCTCTTCTCCAGGTGAACTCCTCCAGCCTTTCCCCATAGGAGAGCTGCTCCTCATTCCTGTCCCATTCCTGCCCAGCAGGGATTAGCCCCCAGCATGGATGCAAACACTCATACATAACATTTTTATTCCTTTCCTTGCTAAACTTTTCACAGTCTCCACCACCTATTTCTTAGAAGGCATGAGAAGAGGAAGGAGAGGGTGAGCAGGGCTCAGAGATTGCTTTGGGTGGGAAAATCAGGAGAGTTGCATGAACTGATCCCTAATTAATCTCTACGAAACCCATCAGGGCTGCAGGGCCTGGGTGAATGCACACAAGTGTACAAATCAAAGTTCACAGGAGGCTGAAGGCTGGAATTGCAGAAGGGAACGTCACTTCAGGAGAAACATCCACAAAAGAGCTGGAAAGGTTACGGATGAGAGCTTCTGAAAAGAAACACAGAACCACCCACAAAGCTCATCTGCTTTGTTTTCTTTTCTCTGTGAGCGCAGAGGGAAATGAGAGGAGGAGGACACCAAACCAAAGAGGGTCCCAACACTGAACTTTCACATGGATTTCTCCTCTGAAGGAGGTGATTTACTCCTTTCCATTGTATTTTCAAGAACCAACTCTTTCTCAAGAGGACATATTAACTTCTCTTCCACTGTGCAGTTTGCATAAAGCTTTTTTTTTTCCTACTCCTCCAAATGACTGCCTTTTTTCTACAACCTGGAATTGCCCTGACATTTCTGCAGGTTTTTAATATCAAGCACATAATATTCTATTGAACCCTAAAGGACAGTGAAACTGTGCCTTGCACAACACTGCAGAGCCATAAATTCAGATGATGATCACAGGTGCTTTGTATTTGTCATCAAAAAGGTGCAAAATCTCTCAAAGAGAAACCCTGTGAGGATACTCCAAACTCAGCCATGGGAGAAGCTGTCCTCCCCAAAAATCAATTCATCATGCTCTGGATGAGCAAGCCCTTTTCCAAGTGATGGTCTCATGATTGAATATCATCACCTCCCCAATATGATTTACCCCCAGAGATGGAAAATGAAAACCAGAACTATTGTAGTTGATGAGTTGCTGATCCATCCTTAAGCTTTGGCCTTGGCAAATTTGACTGTAAATGTGAGGAATTTTGAAAGAATTCGAGAATGGGACTTCTGGGTTGGTTTAGATGATGTGATTTGTTTTACTTATCTTCTACACGGGCAGGAAGGGTGAGTTCAGCTCACATCTTCACCACATGGCTCAGAAGGTCACAGGACTCCTAGTTACAAGACCTTTTATGAATTTATTGACTAATAAAAACACTGCCAACAAGGAAATTTACACTTTTGACCCAATTCTTAAATATTGCGTCTTATGGACTCATGTTACAGTGTGAGCTTTCTTAAACAATCATGTTATGACACACAAACCTACAGTACTGCATTCTAAACTTGTTTACCCCTCTAACTACTTTTATTTTTATATCTTAAACTCTAAAACTCTAAACTTTCCTCTTCTTAGCTTAACATCTCTCTGCTTTAAACTACAAATCCACATTCTCACTTCTAGCAACTAAGTTTGGAAGCCTTTTCCAAGGTCTCAGATCAAATCCTGTGTTTAGTGCTAAGCTTTGGCTTCCAGGCCCAAAGTTCTGAGAGCTCCTTGCATGTTGGATTCCAACAGTAAAAAACCCCAAATGAAGTTGAGAATTTTTGCTGGGTTAAACAGGTTATAACCAAGAGTAACCAAGCAGAAACCCTCCTGCCCCAGGGAGGGAGCCCCCAGGCTCTGTGGGCAATCTGCAGCACCACAGGCATGGAGCCTCAGTGGGCAGAGGTGCATCACACATTTCCCAATTCCCACAAGGAAAGCAGGACAGTGACTCCATGCCCTGAGCAGGATAAGGGTCTGGATGGCTCCTGCTCCCACGTTCTGGCTGTCACTAAGGACAGGCTCAGTGCCAGAGGAGCTGCAGGGAGGGAGCTCCGTGTGCTGCCAGCAGAAAAGGCCAGGTCTGAGGCGAGCCAGCCACGTCCTGCTGAGCCATCAACGAGGAGACAGAGCTGGCTGACAGCACAAACCTGCTCTCAGCTGCTCCTGCAGCATCCCTCAGTCCCCTCTGACCTTCCCCACAGCCACCACAGGGAAACGTGTGTCACCAGCACCTCAGGGATTGAGGGATTTGCAGCTGCTCAATAAGGTTTTAAATCCACCTGCCTCGCTGCCACTTATCAGAGGACCTGACTGTGCCAGGAGCTACCTGGGGTCCACCTGAGCCTGGAGCAGCTCTCCCAAGGATGCTGGCTGCCCACCTGCCACTGAGGAAGGGGGACATCATCGAGGCTGAAGGCTGGTTCATTGTTCCTCAGCAGATAATCCATCCCAGGGATCAGGATTAAGGAAAGGATCACCTGGAGAATGCTCTAACAAGGCACAGATCCCATAAACCTCTGGTGTCCTACAGGGAGGATGTGCTCATTGTGCTGCTCAGCAGGCACTTTGCCAATGGCAGAAAGCACCAGGATTCTTCTTCTCATCCCTCATGGAAAGGCTGGGAACAGCAAATGACAGCTGTGACAACAGATATAAAATATACCCAAAGTCTGTGATTAAGCACCAAAGATTTAGGCCCAGCCTATCCAGAAGACAAGCTGCTTTCTTGTATTAACTACCCACTTTCAGTGGGTGGAGAGAAAAAATCCTACTCAAGAGGCACTTTAGGAACTCAAAAGCACAACCTCATGTATTTGAGGGCTTCACAATTAAAGAAATGGAAGATAGTCCTCCTTCCTGTCAGCAGTTTGCCATCCTGCCTGCTGGATTTAGAGTTCTATTTGGAGAGGAAACATTACTTTGGATACCTTGAGATGGCAAGATTCAAATAGAAAATGAAAACAACAGGAGAAGAATAAAGTATAGACACCTGTATGGATGGTCCAGCTAAACCATGCTCCGGGAGGAGGAGGTCCTGCAAGCCACAAACACACCAGAAATGCCAGTCTGAGCAGGCTGGTGTGTAAAATACCCCAGAATGCAAGATGGGAGAAAGGGATTCATCAAATCCCAAGGGCTCCAAAAGGCAGAGATGAGTGACTGCCAGAGCTGCTGTGTCCAGGGAACCCAGCAATTTATTCCTGCTGGGGAATGTCACAAGGCACGATCTGCAGGGTCCCTGGCCCATGGAACCCCAGCTGCCCCAGAAACCCTGGAGCTCAGCCATCAGAGAGCCAGCACTGCCAGCAATCCATCCATCCATCCATCATCATCCATCCATCATCCATCCATCCATCCATCATCCATCCATCCATCCATCCATCCATCCATCCATCCATCCATCCATCCATCATCCATCCATCCATCCATCCATCCATCATCCATCCATCATCATCCATCCATCCATCCATCCATCCATCCATCCATCCATCCATCCATCCATCCATCCATCACAGACATCTTTTATGAAAAGTCCTTTCCTTAGGATTTTTCCTCCTAAGAAGCTGAGAGGCCTCAGGAACAAAATGTAAACAATAATTATCTGCTGCTGTGGAATGCAACAGATGGATCTGTGATTGGTCTCATGTGGTTGTTTCTAATTAATGGCCAATCACAGTGAGCTGGCTCGGACAGAGAGTCCGAGGCACAAGCCTTTGTTATCATTCTTTTCTTGTTCTATTCTTAGCTAGCCTTCTGATGAAATCCTTTTTTCTATTCTTTTAGTATAGTTTTAATATAATATATGTAATAAAATAATAAATCAGCCTTCTGAAACATGGAGTCAGATCCTCATCCATCTTCCCTCATCCATAAGACCATCTGTCCAACATCCATCACAATCCATCCATCCATCCATCCATCCATCCATCCATCCATCCATCCATCCATCCATCCATCCATCCATCCAACGACATTAAACAACTAAATGTCATTATTTACATTTTCTTCATTTTCCCATGTTGGATAATTATGTTTCTGGGCAATTTGGGAAACAGGAATGTTGTGAAATAAAGACTTAATTTGCTTAATTTGATGTACCTGTCCCATCCCTATTTCCCAGCAAGGAGGAAAGGCCTCTCCTCAGATTCCAGTGGCTCCGTTGTTCCCACAACTGCAATTCCCTTTGTGCAATTAAATCCATTAAAAGCCACACATGGATATATCCAATTCCCTTTATTTCCACTTAAGGGAAGAACAGGTAAGAGCTGGGAGAGCAAAAGGCTGAGCAAGGAGTTGTCTGGAAGGATTTATAACAAAAGTAAATTTGCATTAAAATTTGAAACCTGGAAGATTTTGGTACAAGTGGCCATATTTGCTCTTTTCCAGAAAGAAGTCATGGAAGATTTACTGCTCCAACTCCATGGACTCTTATCTCCCCCACACACACTGACAGGAGCAGAATTAGGAAATAATTGAAACTCCATTGCAGAACAAGAGCTACGAACTCCTGATCAACATCAGCAACATCAACCCCATTGAGGGGGAAAATAACAAATAGTTCCACAGCAGCAGGCACAGATTGTTTTACCTCTCTTGATTGTGGAGCTGCTCAGCCAAGATTTGTTAACATCAATGAATTCCAAGGAGCCCAATTTCATCCCAGACCACCCTGATTTTTCTATCTTTTATTTTCCTATCTTTTTTTTGTGTTGAGCACATAACTCCAAGGGCACAGATGGGTTATGGAATCAAAATAACTGTTACACTTCTAATTTATTACAGAAAATTGCAAAGGAGGGCTGACAATTTCCTTACATTTAGGAACCAATTAGGAGCAATTTTTTACAGATCATTTCTGAGGATTGCCACGAAGCTGCTGACGGGGGGGAGCACATTAACTCACTGTTTACACACTGTTTACTCACAGCTTGTCCCTGCATTTCCTCTCTACAAGCAGCTCTTCAGAGCACCTGAATTTGTTGGAACAACACTGCAGAATTGTAACCTACCATTGATTTTTACTTAACCCACTTCCTACTGGAATTGTTGCATTGGAAAACAAACCTGCATTTTCTCCCGAGGTTTTTGGGTTATTTATCAGCCTGGTTCATTATAGAGATTTAACCCATGGACTGGACATACAACCCCTAAATCTGTCCATAATTTTGAGGGGTTTGGGTCGTTTCTGGCCTGGTTCATCCCAGAGATTTAACCCATGGATTAAACATATAACCCCTAAATCTGTCCATAATTTTGAGGGGTTTGGTTCATTTCTGGCCTGGTTCATCCCAGAGATTTAACCCATGGATTAGACATACAACCCCTGAATCTGTCCATAATTTTGGGGACATCGCAGCTTTTGGGCACCAAAAATTCTAAAAGGACCAATCTGATTCAGGTCATGGAAGCTGAGGAGCCACTGGAATCCAAATTCCACATTCAGGAGGGGCAGATCCACATGGAAAAGAGGTGATGGAGCTGCTCAAGCCAAGCAGGAGCTAAAGCCCTGTCCAGGCCCACTGAGGATATTCTCCCTCAGGCTATGGGAAAGGGTGGAAAGCTGCACATGGAAGCAGCAAGTCCCAGAGGGCTGGGACTGCTTGGACAGAGAGTTTTGGGAAGAGAAATTTAAGATCTGGATGGACTTGTTGGATCTATCCCAGGCCATCTCTCCCACCCTGCTCAGTACACCGCAGGACTGTCCTGCTGGCAAGTCACAGGACTTGCATCCCAACCATAACCAACCTGAAATATGAAATTTTGGGTCAAACTGGGACACAGGAATTCTGGATTTCAGCTTTTAGCAGAGGCAGCACCAGGGCAGAGAAGATTTTTCCTGCAGGTGAGGCCACCCAGAGCCCACAGCCAGGGATTTGTGTTTGACTTGAGAACTTTAGCAGCACTCTGCTAACAGTTTGTTGTCCCAGTTTAATTGAGCACAAGCACTTAACTTTTACTTTTCCCAGGCAATTGAGCAGGGAAAACTCAGTCTCACATCCACACAAACTCAGCAGATCCAAGTACAGCCAGCCAGTCACAGTTTCATGGGAACAGCTACAAATGTGGCACTGCCATCCCAGCAGCTGGGAAGCACAAGGAGTTCCTTGCTCAGAAGTGTAAGACAGGACACAGGGCAGCCCCCATAGCAGGTGACACAGAGAAATTTGGGAATGTTGAGAAGGAATTCTTCCCTGGCAGGGTGGGGAGGTTGCTCAGAGAAGCTGTGGCTGCTCCTGGATCCCTGGAAGTGTCAAAGGCCAGGTTGGATGGGGCTTGGAGCACCCTGGGATAGTGGAAAGTACAGCACTGTTGGAACCCTGGTTACTGAGAATTTCAGACTTTCTGTGCTGCCAGGCTCTGACCCCCAAGAGAACACTGCATTTGACCTGAGGCCATGGAAAACGCTTCCAAAATTGAATAACAGAATTCAGTTCTATCTGAATGAATGACAGAATTCAATTCTTGCCATAATCTGGGATTGTGGGTGTGGAGTTTGAATAGAAGTGTGTAATACCACAGGATGGGAAACTTAGGTTTAGAATATAGTAATATATATAAAGCAAGATGGAGGTTTTAAAGCAGAGTCTGGTCCTTTTTCTTTACCTTCTTCTTCACCTTCTTCTCCATGGGTTTGGGTGGTTTTGTGTAATTGGATAAAGAAGTCCCCATTGCAGGCCATGGGTGGCTGGTTATTGAGTTAAAAGTAAAAATAATTTAGGTGTCATTTCTTAATTAAACGGTTTATCCTTAAAAAGCCTTGTAAAGAAAGAAATACAGCTCCATTTTTAGTTTGTTAGAGTGAAGTGCTGTAGAACTCACAGTTTGTGGGACTGTGACATAGATAAGAACTAATAAACATCTGAGTCCAAACAAGAAGCACCATCTCACACATTTAATCCCAACCCTAACAAAAAACAAGTTAAAAGTCAACACAGCAGCTTCTACTCAAGACAAACTTTGGGAGAAATTCAGCCAGAGGAATGGATTTGAGATCTTGGGATCCTGACAGTGTGACAGGTCTAATCACACCCAGCTCTCACTTTAAATGCTACCAGTGCCAAATTCTTTAACTCCCAGAGCCAAGCTCTTTGGATTATCAATGAGGAACCAGGATAACCAAGTTTTTTGACTCATGGAGCCTATTTGGAGCCGAGGGAAATTATAGCAATGAAAAAAAGAGCACATGGCCACACAGGGAGCTGTTTTTCCAGACTGCCCTCCACCACTCAGAGGTTAATGCTGCACTCTCCAAGCCCTGCTCGCAGGTGGAACATGGCTTTTCAGGCACACTCCAATTTGCCATGATTCCCCTGGCACTTAGAGAGTCACTGATCCCCCAGCTAATCCTGCAGCACAGCCCTGCAGGACAGGAACAGTGCTGATAGTGGAGGTTGAAAATCAAAGCTGAATTTGTGCAGTTTGAGGGGCTTCTGGTTAAGGAAAGGATCCTGACAGGGTTTGCATTTCCCTATCCAGGGAAGAGCAGGAATAAAGGAAGGAAGTTTAGGCTGCAGGATGATCTCTGCTGTCTGGGAGCATTTACACACAGGGGCTGCCGAGGCAGGAAAGCATCGAAATATGAGGGAGATTTGGGGTCTGAGGAGGGGAAAAAGGGCCAGGGACAGAGGGACAGAAGGTTTGGGTTTGAGCCCTGCCCAGTGCCAGCACTAAACCACCACTGACACAGAGCTATGGCTGCATTTGAGCCCTTCTTTCCCTGTGCCTTCCACTGCTGCCCACACAATGACAGTGCCTCATTTTTCCAAGGGAATCACCATTCAGGTGATCCCTAAAGACCTCCAAGAACATCAAATTCTTGACTGAACACCACCACATAAAATAAACCACAGCACAAAGTGGTATGAGGAGCTGCAGCTTTTCCTCTGGGTTTTCCTTCCCCACTTTTATGGAGCTGTAATGCCCACCACAGTCCCAAGGATGGGAACTGTGTGTCTGAGACAGACTTGAACCTCTGTCACAGCACCAAGTGAGAAAGGATGGGAGTGGGATTTGCAAAATAGCTGCTCTGCCAAGTTCAGACACAGAAAACATCACCACAAGGAACATTTTTGATGATTGAGCCTGAAAGGCAGGAGGTATCCTGGAAGGAGAACCCATGGAAGTATGAGGGGCAATAGGAGACACAAGTTTCACACAGAGCAATTCCCAAACCCCAAGAGCTCTGCCTGCTCCAGCTGATGACAAATCACAATTTAAGGAGAAAATCAGGGAGTTCCATTCCTACCAAACACTAATTCCATGCAATAGCTCTCCCTGACAGAAAAAAAAAAAAAAAAAAAAAAAAAAAAAAAGTAAAAACCAAGGCGGGGTGGGTGGTTGTGAAGTGATGCAATCAATCCACATCTAAGTGGCACATTAACAACCACAATTACCAGTTCTTCTTTCCCAGTTTGTGTGTGCAGATTCTTAAAAGTCAGAGCTGGAGCTGCACACATGCTTTAAAGGAGAGGGAAATTAGGAGATCCTGCGTAGGCAGCCCTTCTCTGGGGGTTTGGTTTTGCACCATTATTGATGAAACACAAATTCCTGAGCCCTCACATTTTGTTATTTTGCTGGTTTTCCATTGCCAGAACTCCTGCTGGGCTTGCCAGTGGGAGGCACAAGAAGAACTGAAGTGAGCAAGAGCTGCCTTGGCAGCAATGAGGAGCCAGGGGCAGCAGCCTCCAACAGTTCCAGGTTTCACTGATGCTCTGATACTCCACAGACATCTCCAGATCTTTGGGAACAAGCCCCAGGATGCTTTTCAGTGCAGCAAACCAGCTCAGAGAAAAAGGAGGGTGAAGGGGAACAGAGAATGATGGAGTGGTTTGGGATGGAAGGGACCTCAAAGCCCATCAACCACAACAATGCTGTTTTAAATTTTCCATCTCCAGGGGTAAAATCATGTTGGGGAGGTGCCACCACCCCTGCCATGGGCAGGGACACCTTCCACTATCCAGGCTCCTCCAAACCCTGTCCAACCTGGCCTTGGACACTTCCAGGGATCCAGAGGCAGCCACAGCTTGTGTGGAAAACTTGCTGATACTAATTTGAAGCAGTTCTGAAAGCTGAGGGAATATTTTGTCTTGTCTTGATTCTCTGTTCCCCTTAACCCTCGTTTTTCTTTTGCTGGCAGGCAGCACCAACCTTCAGAGCCTGGGCTGGTTTTCCCTGGCAAACCCTACCTCTGTTTGCCAATCAAGTGTGTTTTAGCCAACACGACAGCTAAATGATGTTTTTTGCTTTTGTTGCTTTCCCATTTGGAGAATTTTCCAAAGCCCCATTTGGAGAAGCTGCCAGCTCTGTAAATATTGTGTGTGCAGAGCATATGTTGTAATAAATACCAGGATATACATTAAAGGAGAGCACACATTAATGGCTGCTTTGTTATTCTGCTGCCTGAGGTGGAATTTCATCTCCTGCAATGCCAAAATTTCACCCTCCATCCCCAGCTGTGAAAAGTGTCGCCACCTTAGAGCACCAAAGATCACTGCAGAGCACTCCAGATTGTTTCCCCAGCTAAGCTATTTGACCTAAATTTTTTCCAAAATATGATTAAAAGAGAGAAGTTTTAATTTAAAAAAATCCTATTTGTGCTTTATTTTGTTAAGTACACATTAATAATAACTCACAAATCCCAGCTCCCCAGTGAACAGCCCTGCATGACAAGGCTGATTCATGGATACAAGAGGAATTTTTTAAATTGTGTATTAAATACAGAAGGAACCAAATAAAGCAGAAGACCCAAATCTTGGCCAAACTTCCCAGAAGCTTTCCATGGCTTCTAACCCCATTAGAGCTGAAAAATCACGGACTCATGGATTATTTTGGGTTGGAAGGGACTTTAAAGCTCACCTCACCCCACCCCTACCATGGGCAGGGACACCTTCTCCTATCCCAGGTTGCTCCAAGCCCCATCAAGCCCAGCCTAGCAGAGAATTGTTGGTTTTCAGACTCCAAAGCAGCACTCTGGTCACAAGCAGGAATTAAAGAACACATCTTTCATCTTTCTGAAGGATTTTGTGAGCACTGCAACTGCCTCAGGCTGGCTGAGACGTTCCCTGCGCCACGCAGGGATCCTCTCACCTCCCTCCCCATCCTCTCACTTTTCCCAGGTAATAAAACCTCTGGGAATTCAGGCAAAGAGGTGCCCACAAATCAAGGCCTGCCATTTCTTCCTCTGGCTGGTGACAAACAGCCTCATGAGGAAAAGGAAAAACGCAGTGTCTGCAATAAAACCCTGCCAGCTTCTCTTTTCCTAAGGCTGTTTGTCACTCCACAGGTCATCTGAGAAATGAGCTCAAGGAATTTGATCAAAATTACTAATTTTGGAGGCAAGCACATCCCAACCCAGCACCTGGGATGTCTTTTCTTTCCCCTCTTAAACAGAACCAAGAGTTTTCCTTGAATCACAGAATTCCAGAATGGTTTGGGTTGGAAGGGACTTTAAACCCCATCCTGTTCCATCCCTTGCCAAGCTGATTCCCTGCTGTCTCACACCCAATTTTCCCAGTTTTCCCCTGGATTTAAAGTGGTGAGGGACCCATGTGGGAAACAAAGGTGGGCACCTGCATGGCTGCCCTTGCAGGGGGAAAAATAAAGAAGTATTTTTTAACAGACAGAAGCTGTCCCCTGAAATGAGATGGATGAATTTACTCCCAGAGATTGATGAGAGAAAACTCATAAATAAAGGGAGGGAGGAAAATCTCCTGGGAGGGTACAAGAGCACAGAAATCCAGGTCTGCACTCCACAATCCCCTAAGGGAATCCCTGCCTGGGGTCTGCAAACCAGAGGGATTCCTGTAGGAACTCCAGCTCTGCCTCTGCTGGGCATAGGAACACCAGGAATTCCTGCCCATGAATTCCCATTTGCTGGGACTGGGAACCTGGAGACTCCAGCTCTGTCCCAGCTCCAGCCACAGGGATTTGCTCTGTATTTGGGCAAAACCCCCAAAATAAGACCAGTGATGAAGCTTGGGGAGAGGAACCCATGGAATACCTCTCCTTTCCTTGTGTTCTGAAGAGTGGAACATAAAAATGCTAAAATTCCAAGTGGGCTCCTCATGATTGATGCACTGATGAGTTGATCAAACAGTGCAAGGACTTCTTTATTGCTGTAAATGCTGATTTAACTCAGCACATCAGCAGCATTTCCTTGATTTATTTTCATCTGCATCAAACAAAAGATTTAAATTATTCCTCTTTTAATTGCTGTGCTTCAACCAAACACACAGCCTTAGAAAGTAATAGGTGGATAGAGAAAGACAAAAACAATTCCTTTTTTGGCCCTGATTAATTTTAGCCCAGCTAATTACAGGCAATTACCCCCAGCTGAGGAACTCCTGGGCATTCAGGGGACAGTGGCTGCAGAGACCCTGTGTCAGTGGTACCCAGAGCTCTGGGCAGCAAAAACTTCTCCAACCTCAAAACACATGGAAAAGTGAAAAGACAATTAAGCCAGCCCTCAAATTACCTGAAAATTACTCATTTTCTGTCTTCTTTTATTACTGCAGAGCACCCAGCAGCTTTTTCAAATGTTGCCATGAACCAACCAGGTCCTTAAAGCCACAAGCATTAAACCCAACAGACTCAGCCAAAGCCAAGAGCAGCAACATCTTTCAGCTTTTTTTTCCTCATACAGCTGTGATAAATCAAACATTTTAACCTGCCTCTATCAAACAAAATGCTTGAAGTAATGTTCAGTGTGTCTGAATTACCTTTGGATTTCAAGGTGGCCACAGGTGAAGCACCAATATACAGATGGGCTTCACCCAGGAACAAGGTCATGGGCTGGAGAGGGCAGGTTCAACAGAAAGAAATAAAATGATTATTTCTCTCCTTGAGCTTAGGGAAATGGAGTAGGAAAATGAAACCTTCAATTCCAGACTGCATTTTACTATCAATGGCGTAGGGAAAATCCCAGCACGGACCAGTGCCACACACAGAGACAGCCCAGGGAATCACACAGCCTTTTTCCAGCCACACCACCCAGATGACAAAAAGCTGTTTGAGTCCCAGAATCCCAGTGTGGTTTGGGTGGGAAGGACCTTAAGGTCCATCCCATTCCACCCCCAGGGACACCTTCCACCATCCCAGGCTGCTCCAAGCCCCATCCAGCCTGTCCATGGACATTTCCAGGGAGTGGACAAAGCTGCAGGATTTGCCCTTCCAAGCCTCCCCCAAGCCCATGCCAGAAAATTTCTTGCCATTTTGGCACAGGCTCTCCAGTGCCCACATCAAAAAGCCATTTGTAACTTATTGCAACACTGCCATTCACTGTCACATCTACTGCAGGTGTTCCAGCTTCGGCAAACTGGGTTCCTGGGAAGCAGGTGACATTCCTTTAGGATATAAGAAATGAGCTGTCAAAGCATAAGCAGGGATCCTGTATTCACAGGGCTCACAGTATGCACAACTCCCACTCAGTGCTTTGAACTTCAGTTGAGCTGGAACCAGCCTCCCTCGTCAGAAACCTTTCATTTCTGCGGGGCTCACAAGGAAAACACTCCGGATTCCAACCCAAATCCCTCAGGATAAGTCACCTCTCTGATTTTTGACTGGATGCAAGAACAAGATCAGAGGTTTGCCAGCCCCAGATCTGCCTACCTTGTCAGCTCCTCGACTTCAAAACAAGCCCACAAAGGAACAAACACCACACACGAGATCCTTGAGGCAGCACTGACTGAGGGTGCTGCGGGCACAAACCCCTCCCTGCTCAACCCATCCCTTTAGAGGGAAAGAGAAAACCCAGAACTTGGCATAATGGGACACAAATGAAGAGATCACGTCAGAGGAGATGTAAGGAAGGAATTGTTCCCTGGCAGGGTGGGCAGGCCCTGGCACAGGGTGCCCAGAGCAGCTGTGGCTGCCCCTGGATCCCTGGCAGTGCCCAAGGCCAAGCTGGACAGGGCTTGGAGCAGCCTGGGATAGTGGAAGGTGCCCCTGCCCATGGCAGGGATGCAATGGGATGAACTTTAAATCTCTTCCACCCCAAATCATTCTGTGATCAGACCTACATGGCTCTACCCAGCTTCTGCCTCAATCCCTGGTGATCCCTGGCTCAGCAGCACCCAGAGCCTGCTCCAGCATCCCTGAGAGGAACAGCAGATTTGTCTTTACAAACAAGCTGTGGGTCTGCTGGTAGGTAAAACCAGCACTGGAAGATAAAAGAAACAATGGGAAGGATTCCACTGATTGATGAATGGAAAAAGATATTTGCCTTTACAAATAAACTGTAGGTTTGCTGATAAATGAAATTAGACATTGAAAGATGAAAGAAATAATGGGGAAGAAAAAGCCTTAAATTCCGTAAGAATTAAACATTAAAAGGGAGGGTTATACATTAGAGGGAAATCTTCGGTATCAGGTGTTTTGGCAAGTCTGAACCTCTCAAATACCTCAGAAATGGGGAAAAACCCCTAAATTCCATAAGAATTAAAAATTAAAAGGGCAGGGTTATACATTAGAGGGGAATCTTTGGTATCAGGCATTCTGGGAAGTCTGAACCTCTCCAAGTACCTCAGCCAATGGGGAAAGAGAGAAGGGAAATGTGGCCAGGAAATTGGGATAAAAAGGAGGCTGCGTCCTCCAAAAATTTGAGAGATCCCACAGGAATGCCCCATGGCCTCTCCCTTTATTGGAATAAAGTAAAAGGACTCCTCTGTCTCCTTTTTGGACACAAACCTCTGATGTTTGTGGATTAATTTTCCTAACATCCCTGACTCAGCTCTCCAAAGGATGATGGAGCTGCTGCTCCAGAAGCCCCCTGCAGCAGGTAATGATAGCAGGTACAAATTACCTGCTCCTCCAAATCCACTCCCAGACTGGGAGGGATCCAAACCCCCCAGAGCTGCCTGGAGCTGGAAGGGCTCTCCAGGCAAGCCCTGAGAGCTGGCACGTTAGCATGGTATTGTGGAAACAGGCAACCCCAATGGAGGGAATAATGTGCTCTGACTCCATGAGTCAGGAGGCTGAACAAATGCTTTATTAAGCTATATTATATTACACTAATACTAAACTAAATGACATACTAAAGAAATACTATACTAAAGAATACTAAAGAAACACCTGTGAATGTCTGAGACAGTCAGGACACAGCTTTGACCCAACTGGCCAAAGAATCCAAACAACCCTCAGCAGAAGGCAATTAACAAATCACTCTGGGTAAACAATCTCCATAACACATTCCACATGTGCCAAACAACAGGAGCAGCAAACAGAGATAAGAATTGTTTTTCTCTTTTTCTCTGAGCTTCTCGCTGCCTTTCCCTAGGAGAAATCCTTGGGGAATTTGTGCCTGCTGCTCTCTGTGGCCACAGGCACGGGACCCTCTTTGGCTCAAAGCGTGGGGTTTAAAAGGCTGAGATGTACCTCAAAGTCTATCTGGGAACATGTGGGTGCCAAACACCCCCTCCCCTGGCTGTATGACAACAGCCACTGCAGAGCAGGGAAGGGGAAGGCACTGGTTTGAAAAGCAATTTAAAAATCTTGCTGCTGTCCAATTCTCGCTGCCTGTGCCATATCTCTCCCACATCCCATTGTCAGCTTAATTGCCTGCCAAGAGGCCGCTGGGAAGACTCGGGGAGCAGAAATAATTTACCTAGAAACTGATGTTTGAGTTCTCCAGCTGGCACCGGGGTCCTGAGCATTTGTAAAAGGCCTTTATAAAGCACAATAGCTGCCCTTCAGCTCTGGGGACACGAACTTGCCAATCCTGGCTGCTCCATCAAGCCAGGCTTTCAGGGATGTGAGTAAGCCAAGCTCCCACACTGCCAGGGAGCCACAGGCTTTGGAGGGACACTGGCTGCAGCTTTCCAAAGGAAAATCCATCCCAGCACCTGCCAGACAGCACAGGGGAGGATGGCAAGAGCCAGCCAGGGATGTGTGAGGGAAATGCCAGTGAATCCTTAAAGCAAAATGGGAAAAGGAGAAGCTGAACTAAGCAAACAAAAACTTTGGTGCCTGTGTTGTCACCTTGGTTCACTTTTGGTTCCTGCATTCTGCCAGTCATTCCCCCTGCCAAATCTCTTCCCCAAATCACTCACCCGCTACTTCAATTTCTCCCAAGCCTAATTCCCCACTGGATGAGGCTGAAGGAAATGGGAAATCTCTGCAGGAGAGAGCGGCCAGGGACCTTTTCATTTCCAAAAAGCCACTGCAGAGCACAGCAGCTGCCTGAGACTGACAGGACTAATCCTCCCCCTGACCTGGCCTTTGCCAGAGGGACAAACACAGCCCTGCCTCCCACTGCTGCCTCCTGCTGCATTTGGGAAACCCACAGGGACTGATGGACACACCTGGAGAGCAAAGGGCTCAGCCTCGGAACAGCATCACTCCCAAAACCGAGCCCTGCTCTCTCCCAAGTGCAATTCCTCTGGAAACAAAGTGTCCTCCCCCTCTGGAGATGAAGGAAACCAGCTCTGGGGCCTCTCAATCCCATTTATCCCCACCCTCCTCAGGCCCAGACTGGAATCTCCACCCTCCACCTTCCCACGGAGCTACAGCCCCAGAAAGTGAAATCTGGGGAAAATCAATGGAAAGGGAATATAGATTCAGTAATTTAGGAGAACAGGCTAATAAATATCAGAGATGCCAATAAATAGCAAATATTATCTCATGTCAGAGTCTTCAGCCTGACCTGGAGGTGTCCAAGGCCGGGCTGGATAGGGCTTGGAGCTCCCTGGGAGAGTGGAAGGTGTCCCTGCCCATGGCAGGGCTGGCACTGGATGGCTTTGAGGTCCCTTCCGACCCAAACCATTTGGGGATTCTAAGCTAATAGAGGTATCAAACACCACCAACCAACAAGTGATAGAAAATACAAATATTAGCCATTTAAGGCAAAAACCACAGAAAAAGAGGAGCTATGAGTAAACGTTTTCCAACCCACTTGTTACTCTTCTTTTTAATAACAGAAAATGATCTGGCTGAGAAAAAATAATGAAGGTGCTGTCAAGGAAGCTGCTTAAGTTGATCGATCATGTGTTTCAAGGCAATCCACCCCCTGCTGCCAAGCACAAGCACAGGCAGACAAAAAGCAGCAGTTACAGAGCCCAAAGTCTCGCTGATGGCCTTCATTAGTGCTCTGGGGAGCCATTACCCTCAGTAGATTTTACTGGAGCTCTCCAGGAGCAATAAACAGATTTAAATCTCTCTTGGAATAAGTGCTTGCATGATCCACTTCCTCTGGAGTCTCTTCTGGAGCATTTCTCCTCACAGGTGGATCTGAGCAAGCCTGTTCTCCAGGGAGACAGAAAAGCTGGCAGGGAGAAAAGCCAATGCTCCTGAGAAGTTGCCCAGAGAGATTTCAGACTCCTTATCCCTGGAAGTGTCCAAGGCCAGGAAGGCCAGGGCCTGGAGAAAGCTGGAATGGCTTTAAAATGAAGGAGGGCAGCTTTAGGTAAGATATATGGAAGAAATTCCTTCTAGGAGGGTGGGCAGGCCCTGGCACAGGGTGCCCAGAGCAGCTGGGGCTGCCCCTGGACCCCTGGCAGTGCCAAGGCCATATTGAACAGGGTTTGGAGCAACCTGGGATAGTGGAAGGTGTCCCTGCCATGGCAGGGGTGGCACTGGATGAGCTTTAAATCCCTCCCAACCCAAACTGGGATTCCAAGCTGGACATTTCCAGGTCTCCCTCACCCAGGCCCTGCTGATGGCAGCCTGTCCTGAGGTGTCACAGCAGCAGGACAGACACTGTCCCCAGCGTCCCCTCGCTGCCATGCCACAGATCTGTCACTCATGGCTTCCCCGTGCTGCCACCAATCCGACCCACAGGACATTTCCTGCTGTGACCACACTATCCCCCTTCCTCATCGCTTCTTTAGCTCCGTGTGGCCTCGAACAGCTGGAGGCAGCAGGGGGCACGCTCAGAATCCAGGGATAAATGAGTGTTCCATTCACTCCTGAGGGCTCTGAGCACAGGCACCAACATCCCTGAGATGCTGCTGGGACTGCAGTGATTCATCACCTGTCCAGGCAGGGCATCAGGGCAGGACCTTGCCCTGTGACAAAGACAAATTGCTCAGGAGATGAGGCTTAATTCATTGCTAGAGGAAATGTTACCCTTAAAGCATAGAAGTTATTTCCCACATCCGATGCTACCACAGGAATACAATTTCAGCAGCTGAGCAAGGGCCTGGAGCATGTGGGTGCCCAGGCAAGGCTGAGGGAGCTGGGGCTGCTCAGCCTGGAGAGGAGCCCCAGCTGAGAGGGGCCCTCAGGCCTGGCTGGCCCTGGCTGCAGGGAGGGGCAGAGCAGGGCCCGGGCTCTGCTCCGGGGCCCAGCAATGGCACCAGAGCCACGGGCAGGGCCTGAGCCCAGCAATTGCCCTGCACAGGAGGCACAACTTCTTCCCTGGGCAGTGCCCAGCCCTGAGCACATTGCCCACACAGCCTGGGGGCTCTCCTGCCTGGGGCTGGGGCAGGGCTGGCTGCACACAATGCTGTGCCCTGGGCTCTGGGATGGCCCTGCTGGAGCAGGGAGGGGACACCAGGTGCCCACTCAGCTCCTGCAGCCTCACACACCCTGGCATCCTGTGATTTTAAATTCAAAGCGGTCAACAATAGAGATAAATCACAGTAAAGGACACTGAGGCTCTCACCTCAGCGAGAGGCCTCCTCAGAAGTGAAACCTCCTCAGAAGTGAAATTATCCTGTAGGTTCCTGGGGGAGAGATTCTGGATGTTGCTCCACTAAGTGCTGCAATCCACACACAGGTCAAACTCAGTGTGAAGAAAAGATCATAAAATCCCAGAATCAGCAAGGCTGGAAAAGCCCTCCAATATCACCAAGTCCAACTTTTAACCAAATCCCTGCATGCCCAGAGCACTGAGTGCTGCATTTACTCATTTTTGAGTGTCTTCAGGGATGGGCACTGCAAAGCTCCCTGGGCAGCCCCTGCCAAGGCCTGAGCACCCTTTCCATGCAGAAATTCCTGCTGCTGTCCAAGCTGAGCCTCCCCTGGCCCAGCTTGAGGCCATCTCCCCTCACCCTTTGAGCTCTGTATTCATCAGCACAACTCGACTCTAATTTGGTTTTCCCTGCTGGAGCAGGGAGGTGACACCAGGTGCCCACTGAGCTCCTGCAGCCTCAGACACCCTGGCATCCTGTGAGGAAGACAAGAGCTGGCTCTTCCTACCCACATGGGGAAGAGCTGTAGTAACACCCTGAGGGTCTAAACAAGAGATGCCACTACTGGGCTACTCTTAGTACCCCAAACTCACTCAGCCAGCAGGACAGAGAGCGTCAGAGGAATAAAACCATGGAGAAATGTCCCATTCCAAGCTGTGGGAACAGCAGCAACCCTCCCACGTGCCAGTGCCCTGAGCAGAAGCTGCTGACAAAGGTCTGCATTGGCCATTTTGGAAGTGCCAGGAAAAACCACCCGAGAAAGCAGCCACTGCCATCTGTTCTCCCTCCAACTGCTTGAGATTATTCTCTTTACCTTAAATATATCCAAATACATACAAACACAACACACAGGCTAGGAAAACAACTCAGCAGAACCTTTCATGCCCACAAGGACAGGGCTGGGTGACCTGTGGCTCCCACAGGTGACATCCCAGCCCATTCCTGTCCCATGGCACAGGGACATCGCTGCTCCACCTCCCACCAGCTCTGACTCCAGCAGCCCATAATAAACTATTCCTGCCACACCACTTCTCACATGGCCCATGTGCTCTCTGCCAGTATTTTGAGCCCCTCCAGGAGGGGCAGGGTGCAGGTATGTTGGTGCTTAGTGTGGAACCCTGTGCTGGTTGCCTGGGAAATGGCCAGAGCTGGGGAATTACATTGGATCCTTTGGCCAGAGTTTGCAGTGAATCCAAAACTCCTTCTCCTCACTCTTCTTCTCACACCTTCTCACTTCAATGTGCCAGGATGTTGAGAGACTGCTGTGTGCTCACACACATGGGGGAGGTGATGGACACCACATCCTTCTAAGAGCTGGGATGACTCCCTGCCTTGCACCATCCTTTTCCTGACACTGTAGGTCAGGCCAACACTAAAATCTGCAGCCTTCACATATCATCCAATGCCCAAAGTGACTAAAATGTCCTGTATTCCCTCTCTCAGTCCTGCATTCCCTCTCTCAGTCCCATATTCCTTATCAGTCCCACATTCCTGCTCCCAGTCCCACATTCCCTCTGTCAGTCCCACATTCCCAGTCCCACATTCCCTCTCTCAGTCCCATATTCCCTGTCAGTCCCACATTCCCTCTCCCACCTGCAGCTGCCTGGCTCTGAAGTTCTCCCCCAGCTCCCCTGCACAGCAGGTCCTCTGTTGTTTTTGCCTGCACAGGTGTGATTAATAACAATAAAAGCCACTGATCCTTTTGGGTGCTGCCTTTTTCTCCTCATTGAACAGAAATCAGAGCGAAGCACGCTGACAGATGGCAGATATTAAAGCCTCCAGGTGAGGAACAGGCTGCAGCAGCAGCAAGGAAATTCCTCAGGTTTAGGAATTTGTGAGGACCAAAATGATCCCAAGTTTAGATATTTCCTTACACCTGAGGAATCCTCTTTTCTCTTGGTAAAAAAAAAAAAAAGTGAAGAAGTACTTCAAGCAGGCTATTTCCCTGAAAATAACCCTTCCCTTCAGCCATTTTTGGGATAATTTTCCAGGCAGTTTTACTCTGTTAAAGTAATAAAACCATTCCTTGCTGGAGCTCAGGGATCTTTTTTCCCCCAGGGATTTATAAGTTATGGAACTCAAAGTACTCCTCTCCTCCTCTGCCTTACCCAGTTCCTTACAGGGCTGTGATTCAATACAGCTCAAAATTGGATTACAGTAATTTACTGCAGGATAGTGAAGAAAAGGGGGAAAATAAGGAAAGGAAAAGTGTATCAGTCACCTCTGAGCAGAAAATAGAAGATGGTAAAACCTGCCAGGTGCTTCCTTATCTTATTTATCACATGCTGATGGGAACAAACTGTTTTTCAAAGAAAACCCAGTGGTAGAAATCTGAACTAAAAATCCTGTCCCAGCAGATCATGGCAGAAATTCCTTGTCTGCTAAAAGCTGAGCAGTCCAAACACCTGCTGGATGTCAATGGAAGAAAAAACAACAGGAAACAACAAAATTCCAATTTAAAGCATCCCAAACCCATTGTTGGACTTGCTGGAGGAGGCCATCTCCACCAGCCAAGGAGCAGTTAAGCAGCAGAATTTAATGCAGAGGAGATGTTTCTCTTTAGAGGACATTAATAATGGCTTAAAATGTAATTAACTTGTGTCACCGACCTGCTATTAATTTAAGCATGCACTAAACAGTAAATCCAAACAGGATCTGTCATTCTGCATAAAACCCTCATGGAAAAGCTTTCAGCAGTGAAATGAAAGGAAAAAACCATCATAAAGTGTGTGGAAAAGTCACCTCTGGTGATTATTTTCATCCTCTTTTTGTATTAAATACCGGCCCAGAAGCTCAGAACCACCCAACCACCCTTGTGCAGATCTTTGCAGGCATCTCCCCTTTAATTTCCTCACCAGGCAGAGCTGGACCTGCCCTCCCCATGGACACACAGAGCCTTCCCCAGCTTTTCCCAGGGTCAGAACAAACATTGTTCTCTTCCCTTGAACTCTGGGCAGTAAATTCTGCAATACTCAGAGTATTTTGCTCAGTGCTTGTTCCAGAGGCTGGTGAAGAACCCTTCAGGTTCCCCCTTCTTGATTTCCATAAATGACCCACATAACCTCCTTGGGTCTCTGAGATATTTTTAGTGAAAACATTCCCCAAAATTACCAGGCATTGTTCCTGAGGTGCTCCTTCTTTATCAATGTGTGGGGTTTAAGTCAATGAAGACTCAAACAGGTCCATCCAAACCTCATCCTGGGCACTCCATGGATTTAAAGGCTTAAGATGTTTTCAGACTCAACTCTGTGAGAACAACACTGCAGAAATACAGAAATCTGCTTAGAAATAATCACAATTTGCTGGGTTTCTTCCAAAATTTCTGTATCACTGCTGGAAGCATTTGCAAATACAAAGGATTTTGATTTGAAGCCCGTGTGTGCAAGAGCAGGTGAATCAAAGGTGATGGATCATGTTTTATTCTATTTATCCAGGGGGATTTACCTGTTTTCAATTATTATTTTATTGTAATGCCAGCTAGAGGAAGCAAACACTCCAGCCTTCATCCAAAGGCTTTCTGTAATTCCACTTTCATTGTGGCTGAACATGAAATTAATTATGACTGAGGGGCAAAACCTGCCTACAACCCTGCTGGGTTTGGTTGTCAAGTGTCAATCCCAGTCCCCATCCAGTGAGGAGATATTTCAGCAAAGAACCAACAAGATCAACTCTCAGAAATCATACCAAAAAGAATAGTGAAAAAGAGTGGGAATGTCAAAGATGAGTTGTGTTATTAAATCATGGATTCCTCCAGGTCACTTTGATCCCATGGCAGGTGCCAAGTGCACCAAAAATTGCCCTTGGTCTGTGGCACAACCTCCTCAGCTGCACAAGCCAGAGGGAAAATCTCTCATCTGTTCTGTCCAACAAAAAAAAAAAAAGATTATTATGGAGGCAAAGTGACAGGAAAGGAGAGAAGAATGATAGCACCTAAACACATCCTCACAGCAGTGGGTTTGGACATCTGCAGCCTCCAGCAGGGCTCAGGAATGCCTCTCCAGCCCTGCTGGAAGAGAGCAGGACAAAAAGGAGTGGAAAATGCAATTTTAATGGCACTTGTGCTCTGGGAAAGTCTCTCCCTTGTGCTTTACCATCAGTTTTTAGCTGAAGTGCCATAAAAACCTGCAGGCAACACTGCTGCCTGTGGGAATGAGCCCAGGGAGCGCATCCAGCCCTGCCTGCAGGCATGGGAAGAGGAGCAGGAAATGGGAACTGGCTGCTGCTGCAAAGCTGAGTCGGAATTAAAAGCACATCTCAAACCCAGCAGGCTCAAACAGCACCTCCAAAATGTTTGGGAACACAACAATCAACTCAAACATCCCAATATTCAGGTTTTTTTGGTCTTTGCCGCTGATTGATTTATTTATTATTCACACCAGGCACTCCAAAGCAAAGGTTCCACAGATACAAATCTCAAATCTCAAAAGTGGTGCCTTCCAAACCTCTCTGTTCTTGCAGGGGATGGCATTTGTAACTCAGCAAATTGGATTTCTCCCTTTGAATCTGCTGGGAAGCAGCAGCAGGGCTGGGAAGAGCTGTTTGCAGGATGAGAGAAGAAAGAGCCTGATGGCTCATTAAGGGTCCCTTGGTACTTTTTTGAAAAATAGATGGTGTCAACTCTCATTTCTTGGCTGATTCAGAACTGGTAATTGCTAAGGCTGTTCCCTACCCCACTCCTGCTGCTGGGGGCTCAGAGCTGCTCCCAGATTTCCCTGTGGGAATGTCCTGCAGAGCAGCCCCAGGAGCTGGGAGCAGGTTTGGGATGGAAATTAAAGCTTCCTCAGTTTCCCACCCAAGATCTGCAGAGCAGGAGGGGCAGCACTGCTGACTGAGCCTTGCTGGGGTACTTGTTGCTGATTCTTCCACTTCTGGGCCCTCCCTGGGGCTCCTCTGCCTGGGGAGACCCTTCTGGAGCGGTTTTGTGTCAGGAAAGAGAGATGCACTGGATCTTTTTGGTCTTCAGGTTCTTGCTTATTGTTATCTAGAGTTTTGCAAGCTGTCCACACCAGGCTCAGCATGCTGGAAAGGCACAGCAAAAAGGGCCAACAATCTCTTGTTCCAAGGTCTTTTAAAGCTAAACTATCCAATTAAGAGCTGACACCTGGATTATTTTCCCTTTTAACCCAATAATTGATCCCAAAGAGCTGCAATGGGGACTTTTCTGCCCAGTCACAAAATGCCACCCAAACCCATGGAGAAGGAGGAAGAAGAAGCATGAAGAAGAAACCCAGGATGACACCCTGTGCCCTCCATCTTGCTTCCATCCACAACACACTAAAAACCCCAAAACCTAAATTTCTCACCCAGTGATACACCTACACTGCTCTCTATAATCTATTGCACACTTTTGTGGGTTCCAGTGTATCCTGAATTCTGGGAAACTTTCTCCATGAATGAGGGTCAAAGTCAGTGCTCCCCTGGGGGTCAGGGCACCCCAGAGCAGACAGAGAAATATTCCCTGTGCCCTGGGTTTCACTTACACAATCCACTCCTGGACATCCACACTCAGGAATTTTCCTTTTCTCCACAGCCAGAACAGCCAGAAAAACCAAATTAAACACCAAAAATATCCATTCTGTCCATTATTTTTATGGAGTAAAACTGTACTTTAAACTGACATTTTGCATTATGTTTTCCTTCCTTGCAACAATTATCTCCTAGGAAAAAACAGATCAACATCCTTCTGATCCTGAACATTTGGAAAGCTGCCTCCAAACGTGATACCTCAGATACTGAGAAGTGATTCAAACACATTGCCTGGAGATGTCCTCCTGCACCTTTGTTACAGACACATATTAGAATATTGGCTTTTCACAAATATTAAAATTAATTTTATATGTGTGGCATTAAATAACTTTGTTATAAAAATATAGGCTTTAATTCTGTTGTTAATTAAGATTAGATATAGTAGTAAAATAGCTGACATAAGTATGTTTATATTAAAATACCTACTTAGATAACATCCCATGAAGATATGATGAAGACACCTACTACAGACACACCAACTATCAACACTCACCCTCTGAAGACAGTATAGACCAAAGCCCAAAAACTAAAGTAGTAAAAATGAAATAAAACCACAGCTAAAGAATACACATACTCTAAAAAAGTGAAACCAAAGAAGAGCCGTGCTAAACAGTTCTTAGAATATATAAACTAGTTTAGAGAAAAAGTTTACCATGCTTATTGTCTGTGAATATGTAACAGACTGATGTAATAGAAATAATATATAAAGATTAGAGATTAAATATTAAATAATATATAAAGATATATAAATAAATGAAATGTATAAATTTTGTTTCCAAAATAGCAGGTGTGCTCTTGGCTGAGTGACAAGATGCACCCAACCACAGTAATTTTTGTTATTGTCTTGATTTCCTATTGTCCTTTATTAAACTTTTTAAATTTTCACAAGAGAGTGAACGTGTTTTTCACACCTTTATTTTCCCCTGTGCCAAACTGATCCAGCTCCCAGAAAACACCCAAATTAACAATCCCACACTTCTAAAATCTCTATGGTTCTGCAGAGCCCCAAACTGAGGCCAAAGCCTGGCAAACCATCTCCACCAGGCAGTGGGGAAAGGGGGATCTAGGCTGTGGGAAATGTTAGCACCCTTTTGTTCCTAAAACACTACAGGAAGATGTTGGTGCAGCTGAGGAGATGAGATTTCTTGGGTTTATTATTTTTATTTCGTAGTTTCAGAGAGGTGTGTGTGGTTTACCTCCACAGCTGCCAGGAGCATGGAGAACACCATCCCTGAGGAGCTGGAGCAGCAGGACACAGCAGGAACACTCCCAGTGCCTTCAGGAGAGAAGGGAAGGGAGCTCCTGCCCTCAGAACTGCTGATCCTCGTGAAAATAGAAGCAGCTGGACCAATTAATGAGGTGTGCTCTGCAGACACTTCCCAGCAAAATGTCCACGTGGAAATGGAGCCTTTAAGAGAATGAACGGATCTAAAATAGATCCTGGCACCAGAGAGCAGGGACACCAAATGTCAAACACCTCTGAGGGCTCACACTGCCTCAGATAATGAACATTTTCTAGCAGAGAGAGGGAAAAGAGCACTTTAGGTAAACTGAGATCACACTTGAGGGAAATAGCTGCCTAATGCTCCTTTCACCAGCAGTGCAGCTTCCAAGGGTTTCCTGGCCACACCCAGACACTTTTAGAACCCTCAGTTTCCTTCCCAGCAACCACTGAGTGTTCCCAAGCAGCCTGAGGCCTCTCAGAGAAAAGGAGAAGAGGAAAAAAAGCAGCTCTGTAACCCACATTTTACACAAGACATTTTGGGTTTGGGTTTGGGTGAGCTGATTGTGGCTTTCCAGTGCCAGGGGGAGAAAGAAGAGCTGGAGAGGGACTGGGGACAAGGGATGGAGGGACAGGACACAGGGATGGCTGCCCATGCCAGAGGGCAGGGCTGGATGGGATATTGGGAATTAGGAATTGTTCCCTGGCAGGGTGGGCAGGCCCTGGCACAGGGTGCCCAGAGCAGCTGTGGCTGCCCCTGGATCCCTGGCAGTGCCCAAGGCCAGGCTAGAGCAGCCTGGGACAGTGGAAGGTGTCCCTGCCATGGCAGGGGTGGCACTGGATGGGATTTAAGGTCCCTTCCAACCCAAACCAGTCTGGGATTGCTGCTGTTACAAACCCACACATTTCCAACAAAAATCATCCTTGCCTTTACCCCAAAACATCTAAAACCAATGCTTTTATTTCCTCCAAAGAAAGATACCTTGAAATAACAAGGTCCTTATTTACCTCTTGCCAGAAATAATCATCCCTTCTTCTTGAACTAATTATATATTTATGTCCAGACTTTTTTCCACCTACACTGAGACACACACACAAACCAGCAAAGCTTTCCAGCAGGGCTGGTTTATGGGGTGTTTATGGCAAATGAATGATAGGGTCTCTAGTAGGTATACACCGAAATCAACTTTAGAACAAAAACAAATAGGGCTGAAGGGCATTTCTGAAATTTGCTCTGCTTATTTCACAGTCAAGCAAAGAGGGTTTTATTCAGGCTTCCAGGAGGCTGCTGCAGCCCTTCCTGAACAAGGCCTGGATTCAGCAGCCAGAGCAGGTTTGAACAGTGCAGTCATTGTAGGATTCTGCAACCAAAAGCCCTTTCACATGCCCAGGTGCTGCTGCAGTGAGAACCACACCAGACATCTTGGGAAAATCAGTATTTCCATAGCAAAGGGAGGAAAAGATTGCTCTGGTAATTCCTCATGGCAAAAAACCCCACATGGGTTGCAACAGCAGCTGCCAAAGATGCAGCAAATGAAAGTGTGGGATTTCTTTTCCTTGAGTCTGTGATAAGAAAATTCACCAGCAGGAGCTGAGGGCAAAAATCTTGTACTGAGACCAAGCTGCAGGACTGGAAACCCTGGGAATCATCACAGGATTAAAGACTTGGATTTTATGAAACGGTCACCTTGGAGAGCTGGATTTCCCTGGGTTTAAAAGGGATGTGGCTTCATCTGTGCTTAATTCCCCAGAATCACAGAGAACTGGGTTGGAAGGGACCTCTGGAGATGACCCAGCGCAGACAGGGTCACCTGGAGCAGGTGACACAGGAGCACTTCCAGGTGAGCTTGGGATGAATCCAGAGATGGAGACTCCACACCCTGCCCAGGCAGCTGTTCCAGGCTCATGGAAAAGAAGTTCCTCATGTGGAGGTGCAGGTTGTGCAAGACAAAGCAGCTGGATTGGCTTTAACTGCAGTGACAGTGGCTGTCACCAGGTAAATAAAACAAAATCCCAGCTTCTTTTGGCTGAACATCCCTGAGTTTGATATGCAAATGACATTTTGGAGGTAGAAATCAGATAAATTCTAGCATACTCTGTTGCTCCCTTGAACAAAAAGCACAGGACTGTTCCCGATGTATTTCCAGCAGTGGGTGGGATTGGGAATTTCTCTCCAGCTGGACAAACTGGGCAGGAGCTGCCCCCCAGTTTTCAGTGCAGGACTGAAACCTAATTTCCACCATAGCAGAACAAACCAGAACAGTTCCAATCCAGAGAGGGAGATTCCAAACCTCCCTGGGAAGCTGTTCCAAGGCTCTGCCACCCTCATGGGAAGAAATTCTTCCTCATGTGGAGGTGGAGGTTGTGCAAGACAAACTTTAGCTACAGTGACAGTGGCTGTCACCATGCAAATAAAACAAAATTCCATTTTCTTTTGGCTGAACATCCCAGGGTCTGATGTGCAAGTGACATTTTGGAGGTAGAAATCAGAAAATTCTTATGTGAACAAGAGGCACAAGAGTATTCCCAATGTATTTCCAGCACTAAATAGGATTGGGAATTTCTTTCCAGCTGGACAAACTGGGCAGGAGCTGCCCCTCAATTTTCAGTGCATTCCTTGAACAGAAACCAAAGGTTTAACCTAACTTCCATCACAGCAGAACAGTTCCATTCTGTAAAACCAACGTGGGGTTCTGCTCTGCAGCTTCACCTTCCAGAAAGAATTTTATATTCTTATTTTTTATTCTTATTTTTCAATAAACCAAGCATCCCCCTGCTCCTCAGCAGAAAAAAAGGAGGCTTTTGACACTTTTGACAAGGAACACACTTGGACTAAATTCCCAGCAGTGCTGTGCTGGTGTCAAACAATGTGGGAGCAGTTGCTGTGTGTTCCTACCTGCAGAGCTTTCATCTTTGCTGCCAAGTGCTGCCATTAGGAATTCCCAAAGACCAGGGAAAAGGGAAATCAGGAAAAATTCCCAAAAATCAGGCACAAGCTGAGCTCACGCTCCCCACCTTGGCTGCCCAGCTAAAGGAAGGATTCCAATGGATATGCAGCTCCAGCATGGGATTTAATGAAAAGGAGAATATTTGGCCTCATGGGATTTAATTAAAAAGAGAATATTTGGGGTTAATCCCCTTTTCCACCACACAACAGGACAGAAAAAGCAAAAGGAATGTTAGGAGAACACAATGGGAATAATCCAACACATTCTCATCCCAGGCTGTTCAAAACCAATCCCAGGCACCTGAGGAGCAGAGGAAAATAATTCCTGAGCAAATGAAGGAGGAGAAGGCATCTTTGAAAGCCACTTTACAGCCCCATGCCAGAGCACTGGGGGCTGTTCAGCAGCAAAATGGAGAGAGGGGAGACAAAAATCATAATTAAGAGCCCAATCGTGCTTTAGCTCCCAGCAAAACTTCCCACTTCCAATTAATTCCTGCACATTTGAGCAAAGGGGAAAAAAGAACAAATGAAACTGTGGCCTTCATCAGATCTCACCTCTCATGCAGAGAGGCAAAATCAGGGTTTCTTGAAGTGTTTGTGCCCCTGGCAAATGATTTCTTGGGAAAGGCAACCTTGTCCTAATCCCCATCAAACAGAGCTCAAAACAACACAAGGAGAAAGGGCCCAAAAGAGAGATTTTCATTTGTGCTTCTTGCTGTGTTTTGGTGAGAAATGATGGGGTTTGGATCACCTGGCACATTTGGGCTATCCATGGGTTCCACACATTTTTGGATTCATCACAGAAAATATTTCTTATTTGTTGTTTTTAATAAGGGGAAATGTGAAACCCCTCCTGCCAGGGAGCAGCTTCCTTTCCTATCACTCAGCAACTCCACTTCTGAGAATATTCCCATATATTGATGGATATTCCTCACATGGCCCAGCTGAAAGGCTTCCTGGGAATATTGACTGCCATGAAAACCCAGGAAAACTCAAATTTCAGAAGCTGTTATTTACACAAGTGGAATGAAAACTGTTTTCTGTTGAGGTCACGTGCAGCAATTACTCCCAAATAGTTTGGAACAAACAAATAAATTCCTTTTCTCTTGGAAAAGCTGGTTATTCACACTGTACAGTGCTGATCTGCAGATTGGCATTTGTTTCCTTCAGAAACTTTTGTGAGAAATTCTAAAATACAAAAGCAAAATCTCTCCCAAGCCTGTTATTTCCTGTCAGATTCCACCTCCCCAGCTTTTCCCTGCACACCCCATTCCACCCTTACATTCCCATCCTTCAATTCCCACCACTGAGGGACTTGAAAAAATGACACTTTAATGAATGTTGCCAACAAATAAACAAGGAAAAAACCCAACTGACAGGAAAATCTGAGAAAGGGGTGAACTTCTACTCCTGAGACATATTCCTGAGATTATCCATTTAATTCCAAGTGAGGAGCTATCCAAAACACAGCCCAAATCCCTGAAATTTGTAGAATACACAGAATTAAACCCAAAAAGAAATCCCCTGTGTGTTACCAGCTCACCAACAACTTCATTTTGTTTAATTAACCCAAAAGCTTCTTGCAGTGACTCTCGCCTGAAAAATGTTTCCATGTTTTCTTTCCTTCTACCTTCATCCCTTCCACAGCCCCTGGAATATCCCATTAAAAATGGAAAGCTCTCCTCTAAAATTCAGGATTTTCTCCCCCTCTTTTTTTTTCTTTTAAGTGGTGTGGGGAGAAAGAAATATTATTAAATGGGGAAAAAAAAATCTCCAGGAAAATTACTTACAGATCCAAAGATCAAAGTGAAAGTTCTGCATTTGCCCTTAGGAAAATAAATTAGAAACTTTTATTTCAGCAATAAGAGCTGCTTTTCAAGGAAAAGCATTTTTATTTGATGATTTCAATTCTTGTTTAATAGAAAATTAGAATTCTACTCTGGAAGTTTGAGCTTTGCTTTTCCATATCTGCTGTTAATGAAAGAAAGGGAATAGAAAAGGAGAACCCAAATTTTGCTGCCCTTTCCCTTCTCTAAACAGAGAATTCCAGCAACAGAAACCATTACAGTATTTTAAATCCTGGACTCTTCCTGTCCCAAAAATCATTCAAACAATTATATATCCCAAATATCTTCTTCTACAGAAAACTTCATTAATTGCTCTCAATTATTTATTAAATCCAAGGCTGGTGGTCTTGAAACAAGAGCAGCAATGACTCAAAACATAGGAAAACCTCCCATCTGTGTCTAATAAGTCTCACAAGGATTAAAAATTTAGGATTTTTACAGTTTCCAAATGTGTCTCAAGAAGGCAATTCCACCTCACCTTGCCTGGGGCTTGGTCAGAAAAGGAGAGGAAAAGCAAAGATCTCCAAGGAAAGGCACTTCAAGCTCAGCCAGAAATAAACTCCCAGACCCCCCAAGTGCACCAGGAAGGGAAATTTGGGCAGTTCATACTCAGTAACTGTGGATTTTTTGTTTCTTTTTTCTGCCAAGGTTAGGATTAAATGTGTGAGATGGTATTTCTTGTTTGTACTTAGATGTTTATTAGTTCTTATTTATATTCCAGTCTGATAAACTCTGGGTTTTACAGTACTTTATTCTAATAAGCTAAAAATGGAGTTGTATCTTTCTTTCTACAAGGCTTTTTAAAGATAAATTGACTAATTAGGAAATGACACTTGAATTATTTTTACTTTTAATTTAATAACTAATTACTTGTGGACTTTTTATCTAATTACACAATACTACTTAAACTCATGAAGAAGAAGGTGAGGAAGAAGGATTAGCTTCTGTCTTAAAACTTCTATCTTGTTTTATAGATATTACTATATTCTAAAACCTTAAACTCTGTTTCCCACCCTGTGATATTACACACTTCTATTCAAACTCCACACCCACAATCCCAGATTATGGCAAGAATTGAATTCTGTCATTCATTCAGATAGAATTGAATTCTATTATTCCATTTTGGAAGCTTCTCCACGGCCTCAGGTCAAATGCAGTGTTGTCCTGGGGGTCAGAGCCTGGCAGCACAGAAAGTCCAAAATTCTCAGTATTCAGGGTTTTAACAAGCCACCTCTGTGAGAGTTTGGAAAATGAGATTGGACCTAAATCCTGGAGTCATGGAAGGGTTTGGGTTGGAAGAGACCTTGGAGATTTTCCACCTCCCACTGTCCCAGGCTGCTCCAACCTGGCCCTGGGCACTTCCAGGGATCCAGGGGCAGCCACAGCTGCTCTGGGAATTCCACTGAAGGGCTCCCCACTCTGCCAGGGGACAATTCCTTCCCAATGTCCCATCCATCCCTGCCCTCTTCCAGCCTGAAACCATTCCCTTGCCCTGCCTGACCAGATTTTACCAAGTCCTGTTAAAAATGAATTTTAAAATTATCAAACAGTTCATTTAAAATAACCAACTGCACTTTGGGATGAAAACCACCAAAAGATGGAAAAGCCTCAGGTGGAAGAACAAGGCTCTTCCCTCAGGGCTTGCCCAGAGCTCTGCACATTTTGCTTGGTTCAGGCCAAATGAACCCAAATCTGTTCAACAGCAGAAGCATCTCCTCCAAGGAATGACCCTGACAAATCCCAAAATCCAAAAGCTGCTTCCCATTCCAGCTGGAATAAGGGCACAGAAGTTATCAGGATGAAAATATTCCAGAATGAAAATGGAAGAGCATCTGGGAATTCTGGGGGGAACATCTCAGCCCTGCCCAGTCAGCTCCAGCCTTTCCAGGGGTTTCCTGCCTCTGGGATCAGTTTCCTTCCCACAGGATTTAGTAAATAATCCTAAATATTTCTGACTGTTGCTGTTCCATCCAACTCATGAAAAAAAAGGAACTTCTCAAATTCCTCAGCTTCCCCATGATTATAATTATCCAGTTCAAAGCAAGGTGGGTATTGCTGAGGTTTTTCCAATTTAATTCCCTAAAAAGTTTTAATATCGTTCATTAAACATGAATTGAATTAAAAGCACGAGTTACCATGGATGGCTCTGCTATATGGAGCACACACTCCATGGAATTTGTTGCCTGGTTCCACAGAAATTAAGAACCTACAACAAACTGAAAGCTGTGATCTTGTTTTCCTTCACATTTCTGTACAGTTCTGGCACAGAGCTTGCAAGTAGAAAATTGTATTTATTTCAATTTCAAAAAGGAAAATGCATTAGAAAACTTGCCAGGACTTTCCTAGAGATATTTAAAGATCCTATAGAAATCTCTGTTACTTTTCTGGCTGTTTATTATTTATAGACAAAGGGAATTTTTTGATCCTGCAGCAATAAATTTATTGTGGCTCTTTCTCAGATGGAGTTCTGGCCTTTCCTTGACTCTTTGTCTCTGAGTGTAGACAAAGAAATTCACTTTCAAGGAAAAGAACCCACCCCAGTGCTGCTGTCATTTACAGGAAAACAGAGAAGATGACAAAGGCTTGGCTACCTCAGGTTTTTAAGAAAAGAGATGAAAAGAGGAAAAAAATCTTTGCAGCAACACTTCAGGAAATCAGCCCTGGGAAATGAAAGGATTTTGGGGTTGTTTTTCTCCACATTCCACAGCACCTCCAACAAAAGCTGAGGTGGAAACAAGAGCAGGAGCCACTTATCTCCAAAGAATAAAAAAAATGCCAGTGTATTTCCATCTCCAAACCATTTTGCCAAGCATATTTTCCTTTGTCAAATGATCAAATAACTCCCTGGCTGCATTAATGGAAAAATAACTACAATAATTCCAAATTACAGCTGCTTTTCCTGGGGATACTGTGGGAGTAGGTATGGGTTTACACCAACCTGTGGTCAAAATATTCCCTCAAGAGCTTCTTGCTGCTGGTTCAAGTCATTAATAAATTATATAAGATTATTTCTGGTTAATTTTTCATCCAGCCTGGCATTTCTTTTAGTACAATTCCCACCTGGATTCAGCTCATTCCTGCAAAAACCCCACAAAAACAAAAAAAAAAAAAGTGGGGATCGGGCATATGTTGGACTTTGGGAGGTCTTTTCCAGCCTCAGGAATTCTGTGATTTTGCTTGGAAAAGCATCAATTTTAGGCACATGAAAGAAGCAGCACCCAAAAATCAGGAAGCAGTGATAAAAATGGGGATAATTCCTTAGATTTCTGTGGATCCCTGCCCCCATCTCACACTCCTCCAGCAGATCCTCCGTGTCCAGCACTAAAGCCAGGATTTCTTCAGGATTTTCTTCAGTCTTCCAAGAGGTGAGGACAGAGCCACACAAACCTTTTACAGCCCAAAAATACTGAATTCCCCTCACGCTCCTCTCTGGGTTTATTTCCCTCACCTTCACACACCAGCTAAGGATGCAATATTCCTGTCTGAAAATATTGAAAAATAAAAGAAAAGCAGCAGAGCTGCAAAAATGTTGTTGTTGTTTTTTTTTTTCCCCTGGATCTAAGCAATGAGAAGAGTGATGGGACAAGAAACTCCTCGTGCTCTTGCCCACATGTTCAGGACTACTTGAAAAATGAGGGGAATTCTAGGAAAAAAAATGGATTTTTCTTGTAGAAACTGCACTTTATGGAACAGAAATCAGAAATCCAGCCCTTTTATAGCTTGTTTTATTCTGGATTCATGCACCCCCTCGATGTAACCAGAGGATGGAGAGAGACAGCAGGGCACAGCCCAGGACATTTGGGTCACCAGTGACATTCCAAATGTTTAGAGAAGGGGAGAGGTCATGAAAAGAAACAAACAGAGAAGATCCAGCCAGGAGGACACCCCTAGTCCTAAGGAATGGACTGTGAGATCCTATCAAGTGAAGGTGGTCTCCACCTCATCTCACACATCCATAAAAACACAGAATCATGGAATGGTTTGGGGTGGGAGGGACACTTAAAGCTCATCCAGTCCCAACCCTGACACCTTTCACCATCCCAGGCTGCTCCAAGCCCCAATGTCCAGCCTGGCCTTGGGCACTGCCAGGGATCCAGGGGCAGCCCCAGCTGCTCTGGGCACCCTGTGCCAGGGCCTGCCCACCCTGCCAGGGAACAATTCCTAATTCCCAATATCCCATCCAGCCCTGCCCTCTGGCACTGGGAAGCCATTCCCTGTATGCTGTCCCCAGTCCCTCTCCAGCTCTCTTACACTCATTCACAGTTCAGCCACTCTGTAACCCAGAATCTTCTGTGTGCCATCACAACAGCTTCCACCACCACAGACACTCAAGTATCTACATGACCCTCATGATAACACAATTCCCACAGATTTTCTGCTGCTATTGATACTCCCAATCTCCAGCCACCTCTGCCAGAGCAGGAGAGCAAACCCAGCACCACCTAACTACAAAAAAACCCAAAGCCCAGAGGCTACTTTAGAACAATCTTGGTTGGAAAACCCCTCTAAAATCATCAACTCCAACCATTCTCCCAGCACTGCCAAGGCCACCACTAACCAACATCCCCAAGTGCCACATCCACCTGCCTCTTGATCACTTCCTGGTGGCTTGACAAAACCAAAGGTTGGCTGCCATCACCTCAAGAGTCACTGAGGTTCAGCACGAACAGAGGGAAAAAAACCCAACCCTTTTTTGCAGATTTTGTTATTTCCACGTCCTCACCACCACAAGTTATCTTGGCCACTGGGCTCTTAGGGCTGACACAGAGCTCTCAACTCCTCCCAGAGTCAAGTACTCGCCTGAAATCATTAGCAAGGATCTTTCCTGTAACCACAGAAAGGTCTGGGTTGGAAGGGACCCTAAAACTTCTCTCATTCCAGCCTCCGCCTTGGGCAGGGATACCTTCCCCTATCTAACTGAGGTTCAGCATGAACAGGGGGGGAAAAACCAACCTTCCTCAGGCTGGTGTTGAAACTTCCCAGTTGGAACTGCAGCCCAAACTGAGCCTTGTTGTGCTCTGAAGGCCCTTTCCCAACCCCTGCCCAGCTGAGCGGAGAAAAACTCTCTCAAAGGAGACTCAGGGGTGACCTCATCACTCTTTACACTCCCTGAAAGGTGCTGTGCTCAGCTGGGGTTGGGCTCTTTCTCCAGAATGAGAGGACACAGCCTTAAGCTGCACCAAGGAAATACAGGTTGGATATTAGGAAAAGTTTTTTACAGAAAGGTTGAGAAAGTTCTGGAATGGTCTGCCTGGGGAGGTGGTGGAGTCACCATCCCTGGGTGTGTTTAAAACAGCCTGGATGTGGCACTGGGTGCCAGGGTTTAGTTGAGGTGTTGGGGCTGGGTTGGACTCGATCTTGGAGGTCTCTTCCAACCCAGTGATTCTGTGAATTCTGTGAGTTTTGTGAATTCTGTGAAAACCAGTGGGAAATGCCAATGGAAGGATTTTTCTCACTGTGCCCTTTTGCTGACGAAAACAAAACAGTGACATGAAAACTCCTTAAAAAACAATTTAGGGGGGATCAGCAAATCTCAGCTGCTAATGGAGCATGTCCCTTCAGCTGTCTCAGTGCCTCGTGCTCCTGGGGGCTGGAAACGGCTCCTGCCAAGGAGTGAGGGACAATCAGGGCCACAGCCACATCCTGAGACATCAGCAGCTCCTCCAGCACAGGAACCACAGCAGGAACACATTGCTGGGCACAGAGCAGAGCAATTACACAGATGGACATCTCTGCATGTTGAACATCACGAGGAAAATGGCTCTTCTGGACAGCAGGGATGGAGCACAGTCTTTCATTGCTGGGATTTGAAGGCTCATGTTTGATCAAGGTGATAAGAGGGATGGAGCAGCTCTGCTGGGAGAGCTGGGATTGTTCACCTGGAGGGGAGAAGCTTTGGGGTGACCAAATGGTGATCTGAAGGAGCTACAGGAAACATGGAGAGAGGCTTGGGACAAGGGTCTCAAGTGACAGGACATACAGATGGCTTCCCAGTGCCAGAGGGCAGGGCTGGATGGGATATTGGGAATTAGGAATTGTTCCCTGGCAGGGTGGGCAGGCCCTGGCACAGGGTGCCCAGAGCAGCTGGGGCTGCCCCTGGATCCCTGGCAGTGCCCAAGGCCAGGTTGGACACTGGGGCTTGGAGCAGCCTGGGATGGTGGAAAGTGTCCCTGCCATGGCAGGGGTGGAGACAGATTTAAGATCCCTTCCCAAACCATTCTGGAATTCTGTGACCCCATTCTGGAGGAGGAAAATGAGGGTGAGCCAGCACAGAGTGTAGGGACACTCAGGATGGCTCCAAGAGGGACCAGAGTCTCCCCAGAGCCCCAAGCCCCAGGGCTCAAGGCCAAGGAAAACCCTCTGCCCTCAGCAGGAGCCTGCTCTCCCCTGAGCCAGGGAAAAGCAAACAGCTTCTCCCTGATGCAATTTGGTTTTCACTCTCCCCCAGGGAGAAAATGGGAGGAAAATTACTTTTTTCCTCCAGGATCTGGGAAAATTAATCTAGATTTGACTTTTGTCTCTAATCCCTTGTATGTGAGCCTTTCTTCAAGTAGAACAGATGCCTTGTGCTGCAAAATTATTCCAAACCAGAAATGCACATGGTTTACACAGTGCTGGTGGGAAAAGAGCTCCAGGGTGTGCAAGGAGAAGCCTTGTACAGCCACCAACCACTTCACAGCTCTGCTCAGGAACCCCCCAGGGCACGGAGATCACTGCACACCCAGAGAAAATAGAAATTAAGCGCCGAAACTCCTGCCCCAGCCACTGCTCAAGCTGTCCAGCTCCTTTTTCAGAAGCTTTTTGAAGAATTCAGGCTTTTTGTGTTGTGTTAGTGAATCACTTCCATGGGAAAAAAGGAGAATTGTCAGAAGGAACACAAGGTTTGCCTCTCCCCACAGAGCTGGGGTGGATGGAAGCTGATCAGACCTGGGCCACTGAAGGGTTTGCCTGGGAGGCCAACAAAGCTATGAAAACATTGCCTTGTTTTGGGGGTTAAAAAAAAAAAACAACCAAAAACCATTACATGACATAAGTACAAAGCTGCAGGAATGATCACTGATTTCTACAATTCAAAAAATTCAACTTTTGACTGGAGGGTTTTTTTTTGTTTTCACAAATAATGAAGAACCCTCTTGTTCCTATTCAAAACTGAGAAATCAACATTTCTGAAGGCTTGCTCTGGATTTCCATTGAATAAATCCTTCCCCTAGTTCACATAATGAGGTTTGGTTTTTTTTTTTCCCTCTTTAATCAGCCCTGAACATCCTTTGCTGTGTTGCTGCTTGGCACCAGGCTGGCTGATGTGCTGATCAGCCAGAGAGGCCCCCAGAAGTGCAGAATTCCTGTGTGAAGAGGCAGCTGATGTGATTCCATCCATCCTCCTGGGGTGGTTGGAGACTTCTCCATGCCAAAGGACAGCCTCAGTTCATTTCCTTGGGGAATAAATGGATTTGATACAGGTGGAATAATCATCCCAAAGGCAGGGCTGTGCTCAGTGTGGATGGATGTGCACAGGGGACTCCCACACAGACTTCCCACACTTCAGAGCCACGGGAGTGACAGAATCCCAGAACCACTGAGGCTGGAAAATCCCTGCCAGCCCATGGAGTGCCAGCTGTGCCCAGTGCCCACCGTGTCCCCAGCCCAGAGCACTGAGTGCCACCTCCAGCCCTTCCTGGGACACCTGCAGGGATGGGCACTGCAAAGCTGCCTGGGCAGCCCTGCCAAGGCCTGAGCACCCTTTCCATGCAGAAATTCCTGCTGCTGTCCAAGCTGAGCCTCCCCTGGCCCAGCTTGAGGCCCTTTCCCCTTGTCCTGTCCCTGTTCCCTGGCAGCACAGCCCGACCCCCCCTGGCTGTCCCCTCCTGGCAGGGAGTTGTGCAGAGCCACAAGGTCCCCCCTGAGCCTCCTTTGCTCCAGGCTGAGCCCCTTGCCAGCTCCCTCAGCCCCTCCTGGGGCTCCAGCCCCTTCCCCAGCTCCATTCCCTTCCCTGGACACGCTCCAGCCCCTCCATGTCCTTCCTGGATTGGGGACCCAGAACTGGACACAGCAGAGGCAGAAGATCTCCAGATCCAGATAAAAGGATGTCTTGATGCTTTAGATCCCACAGAGGGTCTGTTTTTTAAAAAAAGCAGCCCCAAACCAGCTAATTTGGGTGACAGGGCACAGCTTTTCAGGCTATTTCACTTCCATACCACACTAAACTCATGCAGTGCTCTGATTTGAAGGAAAACCAACAAGTTTGGCCATTAGACCTCAGGAGATGTCCAACAAAATGGTCTTAGAGGTGCTGTTATAAATAAGAGGCTTCAGCAAAATTAAAAAAAAAAAAAAAACAACAACAAAAAAAAACCCCAGGAAATTCACTGGAAGAGCTTCAGCAGGCAAGGAAAACACACTCCAGCCCCTCCAGGGCTCTCTGCCAGGAGGGCCCAGGACTGGATACAGCCCTGGAGGTGCAGCTTCACCAAATGAAATCCATGATCAGGATTTATGAACAGCACAAGCATTTCTGTAGGAAAGGAATGGACATGGAGATTTCCCAGCTCACTGAGGGAGGGGGGCACACAAACCCTGCTGTGTGTAAGGAAAGCAAAAATGCAGCTCTGCACCATGGAGAGGCCAAAGCAAGTGAATATTTTTGGAAAAAAGCGAAGCAGAGACTCCAGACAAGATCCCTGTCATCCCCCAGCCTGTCTGTGCTCAGGCAGGTGGGTGGGTGCAAAGTTACACCAGATGCCAACTTATGTTCCCTCCAAATCCCCACAAAATACAGCTTAAACCTCTTTTGTCTTTGAAATCATCATGGGAGAAGCTCACATCCAGCAGGGAGCAACTTGGAATCACAGAGTGGTTTGGAAGGGACCTCAAAGCCCATCCAGTGCCATGGCAGGGACACTTTCCACTGTCCCAGGCTGCTCCAAGCCCCAAAGTCCTGCCAGGGATCCAGGGGCAGCCACAGCTGCTCTGGGTACCCCTGTGCCAGGGCCTGCCCACCCTGCCAGGGAACAATTCCTAATTCTCAATATCCCATCTAAATTTCTCCTCTTCCTATTTGAAGCCATTCTCCTTCTCCTGTCACTCCAGTCCCTGACACAGAGTCCCTCTCCAGCTTCCCTGTAGATCCCTTCAGATTGAAAGCAAATACTTTGGATCATTTAAGTCTCCACAAAATGCAAAACGTTGGAAATAATCCATTCCATGTTTTCAGAGTGGGTGGGCAGCAGAGCAGTGTGGAGGAGTGAGAAAACCACACCTCAACACGGTGACTGCAGGGCCAGAGGAGCAGCACCTGCTTGTTTCTCTCTGAACTTGAAGCCAAACAAAGCAAAAGATGAAAATAAAATGTTTTATAACAGCATCACTACCCCAATGAATTTTTATTTTGTGAGCCCGTGGTAATGAACTCCTATTTTGTGAGCCCAAAAAAAAAAAAAAAAAAAAAAAAAAAAAAGCAATTCCCAGGCAGCAGCAGCAAAAAAAAAAAAACCAAAAAACAACTTTGAAATGAACTTTTCCTTCCTCCTCGTGCTGAAGGTGGCTTCCCCAGCATACAGGAAAGGTGTTTTGGCTCAACATCCCTCACCAGGTGTGTTCCCCATCATCCCACACCCCAACATCCCACCCCACATGTGTTCCACAGCTGGAAGCAGGAGCTCCATCCCCTGAAGGAACAACCAAAGCACTCCCTCCTTTAGCAGGGAGCCAAAACCAAAGGAAATTCATCCATGGAAGAATTCCTTGGAGGGGGTTTATGGACTTCTACATATCTATAAATGTTCCCAGGGTTTGAGGCCAAGGTGTCACCTCCAGGTTCCATTCAGCAGTTTTCCAGATTAAATCCAACTCAGTGTCACTAAAATCACTAAAATCCACTAAAAAACACCAGTGCCAGGAGGCTGCTCTGGTAAACTTCCACAGAGCAGCAGAGCCAAGAAGCAAAAATCATCTTCCTGCTTTGGAAGGACACCTTCATCCCTGCCACCCCATGGATTCAGCTTTGAAATACCACAAATACAAGTCCACAGCTGATGTCAGGAACTCGGGAGCTGCAGAAAAGCTCCTCCACTCATCTGCAGAAAAAATCTCCCCCTCTGATCCCTACACAGCAATTACGGCCTGAACTGCTTTGCTTGATAACTCAAAGCAAATTCTGGCTGAATGGGACGAGTTAAAGGGCAAAAAATCCCTTATCAGTGATGTAGCTGAGGCTTTCTTCCCTTGTATCCTCTTATCTCAGTGATCACTTTGCACAAATACACACACCTGGGGATTTAAACCTCAGCTTCTAGAGGGGAATGCTTGGAAAAATGAATCCAGATTAATACTGAGGCCCCTGCAGCATGAAATTCCAGCATCACCCTCTGGAGTCTGGTCTCACCAGGAGCTGTGGCTGAGCTCAGCAAAAAAAGAAAAAAAAAAAAAAAGTTTTGCATTCTGGATTTAAAATCATCCCCTCAGTTCTGTCCCAGCCCAGGGGCATGGCCAGGAATGTTGATATGGATGGAGGGTGAGGAAAAAAGGGGGTTTGCCCCAGCCAAAAATGTTTTAGTATGAACAACAGCACTGTCCAAGCCTTGGAAAAAAGGAATGAATAAAATGTAGTGCCAGGCACCTCTTCCTTCACCAGAACTGGGACAGAAGAGACAAGGCTGCAGGATGGACTCTGGCCTAGGGCAGTGTGAGCTGAACAAATACAAAGGGCACAAACACACCAGCACAGGAAAATCCAGCTCGTTTGTCCAGCCTTTAATTAAATAAACTTAAAGGCAGCATTCCAAGCCCAACCTGTAAAGCTTTGTCCAAAGGATCCTCCTGGCAACAGGGAAACCTGGATATTTGTGCCCAGGGCAGTGGTGGATTCACAGGACCTGGGGACGTGACACTTGGGGACACGAGTGGGTTAGTGGTGAACATGGTGCTGCTGCTGGACTCGATGATTTTAAAGGTCTTTTCCAACCTTAATGGTTTAAAGGTCTTTTCCAACCTTAATGATTCTATGACTCCATGATTTACTCTGTAAAAACAAGTTGGTTCCCTCCCCTCCCTCACACCATCCCTGGAGATTTTCTGCTCTCCCTTCCTTGCCCAATCTCCTTTCAGAATCCTTATCTTTCCTTTCCTTGGAGTGCTGAAAACACTCCTGCACCACAAAGCAGCAGAGGAAATGCCCTTTCCAGAGCAAGGTTTGTATTTACACCAAAGCTGAGACTTAGGGCATGCAAGAGCCCTAAAATCTGTGCTCAGCCTGTGTAAAGTGCAGAGTGAGGAACGCTCAGCTCCGGCTGCCACTGTGCAATTTTCCACACCGATGTTTTCCTCCTTCCCTCCAGCAAATTCCCCAGCCCAGGCAGGAACATTATCTCCTCCCATTATCTCGGGTCCTCATTAGCATTCCAGGCCAGGGGAGCGTGAGGGAATTTTTAAACAGAGCAATGTTCCTTTGGGCCGACTTTTGCACATAACACCACCAGGCTCCCATCTCCCCTCCGTGCTCCAGGCCCAGACTAGCAAAAATGCTTGGTTTTGTGATGAAAAACAAGATTAAACTAGGGGACAGAGCTTTAACTAAGCTGAACAGAACTGAAGCATCGATGGAATTCGCTCAGACGGCAAAGGATGATCATAAAACACTCAAAATACCAACATGCATCACTGTCTGATGGCTTTCACCAGCTGAGCCAACACTGAGCGATGGGCAAGGACTGAGCCCAGCAATTGCCCTGCACAGGAGGCACAAGGGCCTGTGCTGAGCAAGGGCCTGGAGCATGTGGGTGCCCAGGCAAGGCTGAGGGAGCTGGGGCTGCTCAGCCTGGAGAGGAGCCCCAGCTGAGAGGGGCCCTCAGGCCTGGCTGGCCCTGGCTGCAGGGAGGGGCAGAGCAGGGCCCGGGCTCTGCTCCGGGGCCCAGCAATGGCACCAGAGCCACGGGCAGGGCCTGAGCCCAGCAATTGCCCTGCACAGGAGGCACAACTTCTTCCCTGGGCAGTGCCCAGCCCTGAGCACATTGCCCACACAGCCTGGGGGCTCTCCTGCCTGGGGCTGGGGCAGGGCTGGCTGCACACAATGCTGTGCCCTGGGCTCTGGGATGGCCCTGCTGGAGCAGGGAGGGGACACCAGGTACCCACTCAGCTCCTGCAGCCTCACACACCCTGGCATCCTGTGATTTTAAATTCAAAGTGGTCAACAATAAAGATAAATCACAGTAAAGGACACTGAGGCTCTCAGTATCACCAGGAAACCTCCTCAGAAGTGAAATTATCCTGTAGGTTCATGGGGGAGAGATTCTGGATGTTGCTCCACCAAGTGCTGCAATCCACACACAGGTCAAACTCAGTGTGAAGAAAAGATCATAAAATCCCAGAATCACTGAGGTTGGAAAAGCTCCTCCATCACCAAGTCCAACTTTTAACCAAATCCCTGCATGCCCAGAGCACTGAGTGCTGCATTTACTCATTTTTGAGTCTCTTCAGGAATGGGCACTGCAAAGCTCCCTGGGCAGCCCCTGCCAAGGCCTGAGCACCCTTTCCATGCAGAAATTCCTGCTGCTGTCCAAGCTGAGCCTCCCCTGGCCCAGCTTGAGGCCATCTCCCCTCACCCTTTGAGCTCTGTATCCACCAGCAGAACTCGACTCTAATTTGGTTTTCCTTTATGTGCATTATCCACACAGGAAGGAGCAGAGCAATCCTTGCCATCCAACATGGCTGTGCTTTTGCAAATTAACATTAAAACTTGGTTTTGCTGATACCTTTGACAGTGTGGGTCCCTTCCCAGTCAGGATATTCCATGATTCTCCATGTCAGGACAGCAGCTGGGGAACTTCAGCCCAAAACCAGAGATGGCAGCCATAATGTGCCCCTTCTGCTCATTGCCCTCACTGGATTTAAGCAGCACAGACCATTAATGAAACAGAGAGATAGGCCTAGCTCTCTGAAATTAAAAAATTGCTATTATTGGTGCTACCAGCTGGATCTTATCTCCTCTCATTGCAGTGAAAAAGCTGTCCTTGAACAGCACACAAATCCCCATCTCTGCTGGCTAAGCTGGAAATATCTCAGTCTTGCATTCCCCACTAAAGAAAGTTTTCTGAAAATGAGAGCTCTTGGAAGCTGAATAAAACTTTACACTAAATTAAAACAATTCCAGGCAGTGCAGACATCAGAAATGGTGGCCTTAAATTCAGGGCCTTGTTACAACTCTTTTCTCTGCCATAATGCAATTATGTCTGGCAATTAACCTGACATTTTTCTTCAAAGAATCCTTTCTTTTAAACCACCTGAGTGGAAAAAAAAAGGCTGATCTGTGTCTCCACAACACATTAATTGCATCCTTTAAGATACAATAAAATGCTTCCAATCCATGGTGGGAAAAGTCTGAGAGTACTACAAGTTGCAGCAGCCTTTTTTGGGACTGGTGCCTTCCAACGCAAACCAGTCTGGGATCCTAAACACCCTTGAACCCCTAATTTAGAGCTGAGCTTCTTGTTCTGTCTTTAATGATTAGAAAGGTTCATCTAAGGCTGTTGACAGATCCCAATTTCTTCCTCCTGAAGAAAAAAATCAAAACTTGCAGAGCTTTGCTCCTCAGCTCTGCTCTGCTAGAAGGACCTGGAGCTGCTCGAAAGAGCCCAGGGGAGGCACCAGGATGGGCAGAGGGATGGAGCAGCTCTGCTGGGAGCAAAGGCTGGGACAGCTGGGGGTGCTCACCTGGAGAGGAGAAGCTTTGGGATGACTTCACTGTGGCCTGAAGGAGCTGACAAGAAAGATGGAGAGGGACTCTGTACAAGGGATGGAGGGACAGGACACAGGGAATGGCTTCCCAGTGCCAAAGGGCAGGGATGGATGGGATATTGGGAATTAGGAATTGTTCCCTGGCAGGGTGGGCAGGCCCTGGCACAGGGTGCCCAGAGCAGCTGGGGCTGCCCCTGGATCCCTGGCAGTGCCCAAGGCCAGGCTGGAGCAGCCTGGGACAGTGGAAGGTGTCCCTGCCATGGCAGGGGATGAGCTTTAAGGTCTTTTCCAGCCCAGATCATCCCAGGATTCCATGCTGCAGCACTGAGCCCATCCCCAGCAATGCCACACAAACATTTGACTCTGCAAACAACGTGGGCAAAGTGTTAAATGGCACAAAATGCTCTGCCAGGGGATTTTAGGAGTTGCTTTTTCAAGTGAGCCTTCCCACGGGGGCACAGGGAGGTCAGGGCTGCTGCTGGGGAGAGTGGAGGGGGAAAGGAGCCCACAGACAGATGGGAGCACAGGAGCTGTGACCCAGGCAAAGACTGCTTCATTTTAATGAGCTCTTAACATCCCAACCTGCTTCAGCGGCCACCCTGGCATTTGTCTGCAGGGTAGAGGTAGCAACAAGTAGCGAACAGCCAAGCCCAGCACTGGGGTTTTACAGTATTCCTGTAATTACTGTGCCTTCTACTGTCCTCTTAATTGGTGTTTGCAGAGCTGGGTTCCTGCAGTGCTGTCTGAGGGAAGGCAGGACCCAAGCCAGCAGCGGCAAAGTGAATTGAACTGAATAAATTAAACCACTGCTGCCACTGCCCAGACTGGCAGGTTGGGGGAGTGAGTTCAGGTACCTCCTCTGGGATAAAAACACACACTGGGAAATCACCAGTTATTCCCACACAGGACCATGGAATCAGCAAGGCTGGAAAGGATCTCGAGGATGACCAAGCACAGCCTTTGACAGAACAGCATCTTGCCCACTAAACCACGTACCGAGTGCCACATCTCCTTGGTTTTTGAACACTTGCAGGGATGGGGACTCCAGCACTGCTCTGGGGAGCCTCTTCCAATGTTTAACCATCCTTTCCATGCAGAAATTCCTGCTGCTGTCCAAGCTGAGCCTCCCCTGGCCCAGCTTGAGGCCCTTTCCCCTTGTCCTGTCCCTGTTCCCTGGCAGCACAGCCCGACCCCCCCTGGCTGTCCCCTCCTGGCAGGGAGTTGTGCAGAGCCACAAGGTCCCCCCTGAGCCTCCTTTGCTCCAGGCTGAGCCCCTTTCCAGCTCCCAGTTTTCTACCATGTGATATTACACACTTCTATTCAAACTCCACACCCACAATCCCAGATTATGGCAAGAATTGAATTCTACCATTCATTCAGATAGAATTGAATTCTATTATTCCATTTTGGAAGCTTCTCCACAGCCTCATGTCAAATGCAGTGTTGTCCTGGGGGTCAGTGCCTGGCAGCACAGAAAGTCTACAATTCTCAGCAACCAGGGCTCCAACAGTGCTCAAACTTCCCCCAGCACTCTCTGGTGAGAAGATTCTCAAAATTCCAGAGAGAAGCTGGGCCTCGGGTGAACATCACCCTGCTTGGAGCAGCAGTGAGCAGCAGAGCTCCTCCCTGTCCTGCCCTGGGGAGCTCTCCAGCTCCTTTCCAACCCACACTATTCCACCTCGCTGTGATTAATCCCAAATATGCCCTTTGCCCGCAGCACACAGAGGGTAATTAAAGCCTCCTGCTGATCCTGTGTTCTCTGCCCTCCCTGCTCCCTTCTCCTGAGCTCACTGCAGAGCTTATTTTGTATTAAATCCAGTGATTCTTGCTGGCACGGGTAACTCAGGACCTTCTTTTGTGTGTCTGCAGCCAGTCCGTGACCTGTGCAGCTCAGAGAGGCTTTTGTACCCTGAGGTGCTCTGACTGTCCCCTGGCCACCTGCCTGTCCTGCTGAAATGGCTCTTTGCATTTTCTTATTTGAAATCTATGCACTTGTGCCCTGTCCCTTCCTTTTTCCCTGAACAAAGAGTTCCCAGTGAATTCATTTCTGCAGAATATGCACGGAGAGTTCCCCTTTGGACACTCCTCTCTGAATTCAGACCTTCAGAGGCAAGGAGAGATGAAAAGATGAACTCTTGCCTTGTCACCTCCAGCTTTAATTAACTGAGGAGCCTCTTTTCCCAGCCTGACCAAAGCTGCCCCACATTCCCATTCTCCTGTGTTGCTCATGGTGTCCCTGCTCCAGCAGAACCCTGAGGCTGTTCCTGGTTCCCCAGCCTTCCCAGGCTGCTGCTCCATCCTCATCATCATTCCAGCAGCTCCATCTGATTTGTTTTCCCCTTCCACCTGTGGCTTATCCCACTCCTCTCCATCTTTTCCAGGGAAACAGTTCCATCCTGCCTGTCCTGCCCCAAAGCCACTCCTCAGCCACACAACAGCTGCTTTCAACCTGCAAATTTGTACTGGAACATTATTAAATCAAACTCTAAATATTTCTTTTTACAATTCCAGCTCCACGTGGACTTTGCCTAAAATCTCCCCTCCCAAATTTCCTTGGGACTGGGTGATTAACTCTTAAATCTCCTTAAAAATCAGCCCTAGTCCATCGGCACAGAACAAAGGCAGAGTAGAAAAGCAGCCATTCCCAGGCAAAAGAAACCATTTGCACACAGAATTTCTGCACACCAACACTTCAAAGAAAGTGAGTGTTCAGTAAAAAGCTGTTTTCACCCCCAGGCCACCGTGAGCATCCCCTGTCACTGATCCTGAGTCACTCAGTGTCCTGCCAGGGCCAAAAAATCTCACAGAGGCGCTGTGGCAGGAAGGATCCAGGAGTAGCCTGGGGAGCTGAGTTTTTTCTTTAACAGGAGCTCTGTTTCAGCAATTGCAGCCAATAGTGTGGACGTTTCAATTGTAGCACGTGTTTTGAGGTTGTTTTTGGAACAAATCAATACCTTAACAGCCCTAGTCAGCCCTAGTCCACAGGCACAGAGCAAACCACCCCAGGGCAGAGCGGAAAATCAGCCATTCCCAGGCCAAAGAAACCATTTTCACACTGAATTTCTACAACCCAACGGCTCCAGAGAAAAGGAATGTTCAGTAAAAGTCTGGTTTCACCCTCAGGTCACCCCTGTCACTGATCCTGAGTCACTCAGTGTCCTTCCAGGGCCAAAAAAATTGGCAGAGGAGCTGTGGCAGGAAGGATCCAAGAGCAGCCTGGGGAGCTCAGATTTTTTAACAGGAGCTCTGTTTCAGAAATTGCAGCCAATAGTGTGGATGTTTCAACTGTAGAACGTGTTTGGGGTTGTTTTGGGAACAAATCAATACTTTAACACAGCTCAGAGCTGGATTACAGGCTGATTATCATCATCTGTTGTAAGCCTTGGATCCTCAGGTCTTACCCCAAACAAGATGCTGCTGACACAGGATGAAAAGCTGCCTAATGAGCTTTTCTTAACGATTAAAGCACATTAATAGAAAATTGATTTAATTACACTCTGATCTACTGGAAATCATCAACAGCTCCTTGTGAAAGCTTTAGGCCTTGTGCTTTTCCTGCATGGAAGGAGGTGAATACCTCAGTAATGGAGTTCTGCTCTCAATTTTCCTGTTTTTTCTTTTTTCCCCTCAAGTTCTTAACCTTTAACAGTGGCTGTGCATTAGAGACTGTTAAAATAACAAAATTCCCTTCAGAAATTGATTTGGCTGAGAATCAATTGCCAGGCAATTTGCATTGCAATTGGTTATTTCCTGAGGAGAAAAGAAAAGGGAAGAGCTCCATGAAATCCAAAATGCAATTCCCTGGCAGCCCTAGGACACAACCTCTGTGTGCACAGACACATCCCCACACTGGTAAATATTCCTGCTGTCATCTCCTACTGCTGGAACCCTGGAAACTGAAAATTTTAAACTTTCTATACTAACAAACACTAACCCCCCAAAAAAATGCTACATTGAACCTAAAACTTAAAAAAAACTTTAAAAATTAAATAATAAAACTAAAATTATAAAGATATAATTTAAATTTAAAATATACATCACATAATAAAAACATTTACATTTAAAATATTAAAATATAATATATAATATATCTAAATTACGAATATATATTATATATAATTACTCTATTACTATAATTATATATAATATTTATAAATTACATATATTTATACAAATATAAATATATTTGGTTTATATATATAAAACAAAAGGTTTAGAACAGAAACTAATCCTTCTTCTTCACCTTCCAGGCTCATCCCACACATCTCCCTCACACGCTGCTGGGAATGTCCCCAAGTGTAGAAATAAAGCCTTGGGGGACCTTTTGGGCAGATTTCCAGCTTAGTGAAGGGAATTGCTTTAATGAGCTCGGGAAGGGGTGACAGGTGGAAAATCTGAGCGATTTGTCTTCACAAGTATTTGGGACAACTGATCTGAAGGCAGCAGCAGCACTGCAAACCTCGCCTTGCTCCTGATGTGGGAAGGAATATCCCACAAACATTTCACCCCTGTTGATTCTTTATCTTCTTTTCTGCTTCTGCTAAGGTTGGGATTGAAGTGCTAGAGACACGTCTAGGCTCAAATGTTTATTATTTCTTATTTATATTACAGTCTTACAGGTCATGAGTTCTACAGCATTTCACTAAGAAGCTACAAAAAGGCTAACTGGCTTTCTCTACAAGGTCTTTTAAGGCTAAACTATATAATTAAGAAATGACACCTACATTATTTTCACTTTTAACTCAAAAACCATTCTTTCATGCCTCGCAATGTGGACTTTTCTGTCTAATTAGAAAACACCAATCAAGCTCATGAAGAAGAAGGTGAAGAAGGGGGACCAGGCTCTGCCTTAAAACTTCTATCTTAGCTTTATAGATATTACTACATTCTAAAACCTTCAACTCTAAGTTTTCTACCATGTGACATTACACACTTCTATTCAAACTACACACCTGTAATCCCAGTGTTAGCAATCAATTTTGGAAGCCTTCTCCACAGCCTCAGGTCACATGCAGTATTCTCTTGGGGGTCTGTGCCTTTCAGCACAGAAAGTTTAAAATTCTCAGCATCCAGGACTCCAACACACCCCCACAACGTGGCAATGCCACAGAAAATCATGGCACAAACAGGCACAAACAGGCACAAACAGGCACAACAGCACAGCCAGACATTCCACTTGCTCCAGTTTCCCCCCCCCTTGCCAAAATCCCAGCCAGGGAGACTCCTGCACTCACTCAGCAGCTCCAGGGAGCACAGGCAGAAAGGTGCAATTCGAGCACAGGCAGAAAGGTTCAATTCCAGCCCAGGAACCTTGGGCAGCTCCCTAGGGAGGACCTCTCAGCAGAGCTGACTCTGTGGCAATGCATATTCACGGCAAGAAAAGCTGAATCCACAGGAACAGCCTTCTCCTGGGACACTCCTACCCTGTGTGCATTAATGAGCTTTCAAAAGTTTACCATTAAACACTCAGGTTTGTTCCAAGGGATGTTCCCTGTGCAGCTCCCAGGTATTTATTCAATTAGACATCCTGACATCTGAGCTGTTTGCCGTTGGTTTTGTGTTAAACTCATTCCAAAGGTTGTTTCCATGCTCACTGCTCCCTTCCTGCCCCATGTTCCTGCAGCATTTCCAGGCATTTCCCACAGACACTTCTAGGAGATTCTCTCCGTTTTCTCTCAGATGGATCTGCCCAGGTCAGCCTGAAGCATCCCTAAGAAACACCACATGGCTGAAGTTGATGAGGAACCCAAGTTTTCCACTAAAACACCTGCACAACTTCTCAGCCTGGTGTCACCTCTTGCAGCTTGGAAGGACCAGAGAGCATGAACCACAGCAAACTCCATGGAAAAAAAAATTTCCAGATGGACCAAGTGAGGCTTGTTTGAGCTTGAAAAGGCTTCCCCAAGCACTTGAGTCCTTTGAGATGTGTCTAGAATGATAAACTCAACCTAACCATACACGTTAGGTCACAGCACCAAAACCTGCAAGACTTGAGCCATTCCAGGGTTGTAATCCAAGATCAATCCAACTTCAAACACTTCAGAAAGAAATCAACCTCCATTTGCTGGCCATGGAGTAGGCTCCATCCCCTAAAAAAGCCCAGGGAGCCAGCACTGATAGGAAAAGCAAACCACAGTTCCCAGCAAGGAAGGATTCCCATATTTTGTGGGAATCAGCAGCTGTGACAAACCCCAGGAGGGGCTGCCTGCACCCCACAAAATCCCTGACACACAGAATGGGTTTTAGTAAGTCCCCCACTCTCCCAGACCATTTGCACATTTTCAAAACAGGACCTCAACTCCTCATCTCCAATAGACAAAAATACAAACATGTTTCTAGGGACTCATTTCCAACAGTGTGCTGAAGAGAGGAGGAGCTGAGCTCCAGCATTTAATGCTCCTGTCTCACTTCCACTCCCTTCCATCAAACTGCCTCCGTGAAAATTCATATCCTGTCTGATATCTTCAAATCCCTAAGCAGCCCAAGGCCAGCTCTTTGCTTCTGGTTCTTGTTTTTTTGGGAGGAGAAGGGAAATGAAGAATTTTGTGCACGCAGGTCCCGCCAGCAGTGTGGATCAAAGGCTCTACTCCACATATGGGCACACAGGGGATGCCAGGGAAAGGCTGCCAGGATTGCCACGGGGTAGGGAACCCAAGAGGGGAAATCCAACTCAGATCTAAACACCTGCCTGAGCTTCCCTGCCTCCACAAGGTTATAACTTAATCAGAGTTTCAGAGCAGAGGTGAGCAGAGCGAGGGTACTGAGCTCCCGATCAACACTGACAGGGATCCACAGGATTTGCTCTCTTATCCTGGGATGAGGACAGGAGCAAAGGACATCCTTATCAGCCTCACCCTCATCAGCTGCACAGCTCTGCTCCCCCAGCCAGCATCTGGAACTCATCACACTTCCAAGTGCCTTCCTGAACCCTCAACTCAGACAAGGTGGGCGATTTCCGTTCCTGGGAATGTCCAAGGCCAGGTTGGACACTGGGGCTTGGAGCACTCTGGGATAGTGGAATGTGTCCCTGCCCATGGCAGGGTGGCACTGCATGGGCTTTAAGGTCCTTCCATCTGGAACTCATCACACTTCCAAGAGCCATCCTGAACCCTCAACTCAGCCAAAGTGGGCGATTCCCATCCCTGGCAGTGTCCAAGCAGGCTGGACAGGGCTTGGAGCAGCCTGGGACAGTGGAAGGTGTCCCTTACATGGCAGGGGTGGCACTGGATGGGCTTTAAGGTCCTTCCAGTCCCAGTTTGGGAGTGTCTGATTCTTCATCTGGGACCATCGTGTCCCTCCAGGGAACACAGCAGGGGAGGAGCCAACTTGCAGCTCTCAGTGCTTTTTAAAGATAACAAACAAAAACAGTCACATTTTCACTAGCAGAGCCAAGTCCTGCTCCTACCCATCCCAACAATACCCTGGGTTTTAGCAAAGCTTTTAAAGGAAGGAAAAATATGTGTGTAACTGGCTCATGAGGCCTCTGGGGGGTTAAGAAGAAGATGGGAAAAACCAAGAAATTCATGCCTCAGTGTGGAAGTCATTTTCATGCCCCACTTTTTCAGCTGGGGAATATTTCTTTTGGAAAATAGTCACTTACAAGTAAACTCCTGGGGATTTTTTTTCCCCTTAGAACAATAAATATTTCCTGTGAAGCAGTGTTCTGAAAATCTCAACTGGTTCAGAGGTCCAGTTTCATACACATGAGCATCCAAGAGCTCAAGGCTCCTTTGATCTCCACCCCAGACTAGAAACCCTAAGAGAAAAAAAGCTTTCCTGCAAGATTTCCTCTATTCCTACATTTTTTACCAAGGTGTAAACAGCTTATTGCTTTTTATTTCCACCAATAAAATGAGACACAGGAACAATTTCAAGGGAGGAATTCAACTCAGAGTCAGCTCAGACACAGAAAATACACAGGAAAAACACTCCTTTCTTTGCACAATGATCTTATAGGAAAAGCTGGCAAAAAGCAGGGCTTAGCCTCCTTAAAGCAGCCAAGAGCACAGGGATTAGCTCAGTCTGAGGATAGTGACCTTGCACAGGCTCACACCTTCAGATCAAACAGGAGTGAGAAGTAAATATTTGATACCAAGCCTAGAGCCACCCTCAGGCCCTTCAGCCCTGGCTGCTGCTGCCCCACAATGAGTTAAACCAAGATGTTGTGAATCCACATTTCCAAACATGCAGAAAAAGCCCTGAAAATGAGAGAAATCCTCCTCTTCAACATGATTTCTGCTGCCAGGATTCTGTGTGCTCCTGAAATGAAGGGAGAACTTAGGAAAGGCCCTGCTGCTTCCTCCCTGCAGCCACCAACCCTCTGAGAGCACTGATGGGGACAGCAGGGCCCCAGTGCCACACTAATTAATGTCACCTATGGGCTCAGAAGGCCAGAGACACCCTTGGAACTGCAGGATTAAACAGTGGAGAAGCTGCACCCATTCCAAAGCACGGAGGAAATTTGTGTCCCAGTCCTGTTCTCCAGGAAGGGGTGGGGAAGGGAATCCAAGTGTCTCCAGAGGCAGGAGGATGAGATGGGTGTGAGCACCCAGCATCTCTGCTCAGAGATGAAACCCCAGCCAGATGTGGGTCCTGCTCATTCCACGTGCTGAGGAACTTCCCACACACCTCCAACATGGGATTTGTCTGGAGTGACCAGGAACAGGCAAGGCTGGGAGAGCTGGGGGTGCTCACCTGGAGAGGAGAAGGCTCCAGGGAGAGCTCAGAGCCCCTGCCAGGGCCTAAAGGGGCTCCAGGAGAGCTGGAGAGGGATGGGGACAAGGGATGGAGGCACATGACACAGGGAATGGGTTCCACTGCCAGAGGGCAGGGCTGGATGGGATATTGGAAAGGAATTGTTCCCAATATCCCATCCATCAGGTGGATCTGGAATGAGGAAACCCAAACCTGACCCTGGCAGAAAATCACAGAGCAGCTGTGGCTCCCCCTGGATCCCTGGCAGTGCCCAAGACCAGGCTGGACTTTGGGGCTTGGAGCAGCCTGGAACAGTAGGAAGTGTCCCTGCCCATGGCATGGGTGGCACTGAATGGCATTTAAGGTCCCTTCCAGCCCAAACCAGGCTGGAATTCTGTGATTTTGTCATGTGGGCCTCAGCCCTGCTTTTCCTATTGTAGAAAAAAAACACAAAACTCATCAGATGGATCTGGAATGAGGAAACCCAAACCTGACCCTGGCAGAAAATCCACCTTCTCAGAGCTGCCTTGCAGGAACAGGAACTGGCAACACAAAGACCTAATTCCAAATATATTTTAAAAATTATTTTTTATCATTTCTACTGTTCTATACTCGCTGTGAGTTAACACATTAATGGGAATGATAGATTTCTCAGCTGGTGGGTGTTACTGGGAGCTGGGACAGCTTGAGGGCAACAGAGACAGCCAGCAGGTAGCCAGAGCTGCTGAGTTTACCCCAAAGCTATCCCTGTCCCTCTCACTTCTCCTCAGTGAGAACACTGCCCTTCTCTCTGGCTTTAATTAGGGAGGTGTTCATAGCAGGGATGTTTAGATGCAACACAGATAAAGACTTTTAACTCAGAAAGTTCACTATTAAAAGAAATTATTCCTGTCACTTTTGCTATTTAAACTGCCTTTTTTATCTGAAGAAAATAATCCAGCTGGGGGTGTGCAAACATTGTTCCTTCAGTGGCTCCACAATTTAATAAACCCCTCACCACTCTGAAATGTCCTCTTGGCTCTGCTGTGCCAGCTGGGGTTTGCCTCATCTTTGCTGAACTCTGTGACTCAAGGCCCAAAAATACTTAAAATTCACCTTATACTTTTGGCCAGAAGGCCTAAAAATATTTAAAATTCACCTTATTTTCTCTCATACTGCTGTGTCTGGGGCTGCTGCTGGCATTGCTGCCATCCCTCTCTCTCTTCTCCATTCCAAGCTCTGATTGCAAACCTTCCTAACCACAGAGCAGAGCTCCTGCTGTCCCACCTTCCCTGAGGCTGGAAATGCTGCATCCAAACCAGAAATCCCTTCAGGCAGCTGGAATGTTCCATCAGAAAGGAGCAGAAAAGCACAGCAAGAACCTGCAGGTGCCCACAAAGCAGGGAGGACCTTCTCCCACCCCACAGTCTGCGCCTTCCACAAGTTCTGCAACCTTTTTGTGTGTATTTTTCAGCTTTATATGTGTATTTATGTGTGTATTTTTGAGCATATGTGTGTACTTTTGAACTTTAACATTCATGGACATTCAGCCATTAAATAATCACTTTTAGGACTGAGGTCTTGAGGCAAAAATCCAGTCCTTGGAGGAACATCCAAGCCAGGAACTCGTGGAGGAGAAAGGATGGGAAAGGACAGCTCAGTGTCTCAGTGTTCAGTACAGCCCCTCATGAAATACCACTTTGGGAGTAATTTGGTAAGCTTTGGACTTCAAAAAGCAAATTATTTTTGCAAGTCCATTGATTTCTGAACTCATGGTTATTTTCCAAGAAAAATGTGGAAATGCTTTAGGTTTCCAGGTGAAAATATTAAAAACAACTGCAAAGAATCCCAGAATCATTAAGTTGGAAAAGCCCTCCAAGATCATGAAGTCCAACCAGCAGCACCACCACTAAACCATGCCCCCAAGTGCCACATCCCCACAGCATTGGGACACATCCAGGGATGGTGACTCCACCATTTCCCTGTGCACTTTGAAGCCACCAGGGGAATAAATAAAATTTATTTAAGTATTTCTTAGAAAAGTGAGATACATTTGGAAATTCTGAGTGCAGTAAGTTGAGAAGGAGGTTTGGTGCTCACACTTTTCTTTGCTGCTGATTGTTCTACATCTGTTTATCAAAACCTACATGGTGACAGCAGCCAAGGTGTGCAGATGCCTTTTTTTCCTTAGCTGGGAAATGGATATTTGATGAACTGGGATAATATTTCAGCTATGAAGGCTGATTGCCACAGAAATATCCACAAATGATGTGACATTCCTGCCTCTCTCTGACCCTTCTGCCTAATGCTCCCAGGATTTTTTAATCCCCTTGGAGCAATTTAAAGAATGGGAACGGAATGTGAATGTGGCTTTTTACCTGGTGCCTATTTCTGGCTGCTCTGGATTTGGTATTTATTTCATTTGGGTCGTGACTAATTGCTGAGATGCCACACCAGTGTGTCCAATCTTTACAGAGCTGTATTTTCAGCTCTTCTTCAGCAGGGCCTCTTCTTCCAGCCCAGGAATGCAGCAAAATGCTCAAAGCCAAGGAAAAAACCCAGAAAATCACCTTAAATAGTCCCAGCAATGTGTCAACTAAACCAACAATCCATCATTTTCTTGCTTCGAAGCCTCACTGGTGTTCAAGAAGTTGAAAATTCAAGGGGAGGCTGAATTTGATTTTCCTTCTGAGCTGTGGGCACTGTCCACACTGATATTTCTGACTGTTGTACTTATTACATGTGACATGTGGAGGAATTTAAGGCCTCCTTCCCTCCACCAGCAGAACGGGAATATCTGATCTGACACTCTCCCCGCATTCACATTTCTCTGTGTGCAATTGGAAAACACCTCAAATGGCCTTTGTATTTCCTCTGGGATCCTAAGTACTGCTCTAAGATGTTGTCCAGAAAATTTGTGGATGCTTTTTCCTTGGAAGTGTCCACAGCCAGGCTGGATGGGCTTGGAGCCACCTGATTTAGGGAGTGGCATCCCTGCCCATGGCAGGGGGTGGAAGGAGATGACCTTCAAGGCCCTTCCAACCCAAACCATTCCATGATTCTGTTGTGGTTAGAGCTCCTTACTGCTTTTAATTTCATTCGCTACAGGTCCCACAGCTCTGGACCAAACACAAAACCTCATTTAATATGATTTTTTAAAATTTATTAACTTGTTCGGGTGCTGATTCTGGAAATATTTGGGGTCCTGAAAGGAAAGAAGGGAAGTACTGAGAGAAGCCCCCTTTTGGAGCCCCCACCCTGACCATGCCTGGGGGGCACTGCTGAGGGAAGAAATGGCAGAAATCCTTTGAAATCTCTTGGATTTGGAGCCTGTCAGACAGGAGCAGTGGGGGAAAGACACAAGGCTAATAAACCATGGGAAATGTTGGCTTTTCTAGAGTCTAAAGATGCCAGCCTGCCTAAACTTTGGATTTCACAGAGAGCTGTTTGGGCTCTTTGGGAAGAGCTGGATGTCAAGACAACTTCCTTTTGAAGCCACACCTCTGTGTCTGCTCTCAGAGTGGCTGGAGCAGGGCTGATCCTGCCCAGACAATGGGAGAACACAGCAGCAGCATTTATCCATGGTTTATCCATGGTTTATCCATGGTTTGTCCATGGTTTGTCCATTGCACCCTGATCCCACCCAGACAATGGGAGAACACAGCAGCAGCATTTATCCATGGTTTGTCTGTGGTTTGTCCACGGTTTGTCCATGGTTTATCCATGGTTTAGCCATGGTTTATCCACAGGAAGGTGCTGCTGGCCCGCAGCGAAGGCATCACCCTGTTCAATATTGCACCCTGATCCCACCCAGACAATGGGAGAACACAGCAGCAGCATTTATCCATGGTTTGTCCATGGTTTATCCATGGTTTGTCCATGGTTTGTCCATGGTTTGTCCATGGTTTATCCACAGGAAGGTGCTCCTGGCCCGCAGCAAAGGCATCGCCCTGTTCAATATTGCACCCAAGATGAATCCTGCAATCCAGTGAGGTCACCCTGTCTGCAATACTCCACAAACATATTCAACCTCCTGGGAGCTGATGGACATGGAATATAAAGCACCTCTGCAGGTTTTCAACTCAAAAATCACCAGAGTTGGAAGCTTTGAAATCATTCTGGCCACAGAGTAAACTTTTGAAAGCAGGAAGCTGATCCCCAGTGCTCCCAAAATACAGGATTTTATCCGTCTTGGGCCAAATCCCATCTTGGATGTGGTGATGAAGTTTCACCCACACACCAGGTGAAGCAATGTGGCAAATTTAAAAGGTGTCATGGATCAAAGATGTAAAGCTCTCACAAATGTAAAGATTCCAAGCAGATCCAAGGCAGCTCAGATCCTTCCAGAACCTAAAGGGGGTTCACAAGAAGCATGGAGAGGGACTTTTCACAAGGACCCACCAGGACACAGGGAATGGCTTCCCAGTGCCAGAGGGCAGGGCTGGATGGGATATTGGGAATTAGGAATTGTTCCCTGGCAGGGTGGGCAGGCCCTGGCACAGGGTGCCCAGAGCAGCTGGGCTGCCCCTGGATCCCTGGCAGTGCCCAAGGCCAGGCTGGACACTGGGGCTTGGAGCAGCCTGGGACAGTGGAAGGTGTCCCTGCCCATGGCAGGGGTGGCACTGGATGAGATTTAAGGTCCCTTCCAACCCAAACCCTCCAAGGAATTAATGATTCTATATTATTAGGAAGATAGAAAAGCCTCACAGGAAAGTTTAGGAATCCTCCTGAAAGGATTCTCTTGGAGAATAAAATGCACTGTTGGGTGTTTCCCATGGTGGGTACTGGACCACAGCAAGCACGCAAAGAGAAAAGGGAATCCCCTTCTCTAAAAGCTCCAATCAAGAGCAAATCCAATCGCTGGCACCTGCTCCAGTTCCATGAAAATCTCATTTTGTGCAAAGTCCTTGCTTTGGGACACTTCCAGGGGTCCAGGGGCAGCCACAGCTGCTCTGGGCACCCTGTGCCAGGGCCTGCCCACCCTCCCAAGGTGCAATTCCTCCCCAGTATCCCATCCAATCCTCTGTTTAAAACCATTCCCCCTTCTCCTATCACTATTGGCCCATTTAAAATTCCCTCTCCCTTCACCTCACAAAATCTCATTAGTGACCCTCAAGTGCTCCATCAGAAGAGATGGATAAAAAAGCAATAAATATAAATATAGATAATATAGATATACATAGACACCAGCTCCTCCAGGTCACAGCCCTGCCAAACACAGCCATATGTTAAATGCAACCACAACGAGCATGCCGACAAATTAACGAGCTAATTAACACCAGCACAGAAACACTGAGCAATCACACCCTGTCCTCCCACCTCCAGAGGAAGCAGGAGGAGAATCTCATCTAGAGAAACAGGGGACTTGGGTGGATAACTCCATTGTGACTGTGGCCCACAAAGGAACCTTGAGAAGCCCTCGTTAATTAGGAAATAGAAGCACAAAAATGCCCCCAAGTCCTTCTGACCTACCTCAAAATCTACCAAAATAATATCCCTTGTGTTTAATCAAATGTAGTATTTTAAATATGAGCTTCATTTAGCTGGTAGAAAACAAAATATGAGCTTAATCACTCTGGGCAACTCACCTCTGCCATTCCAAAAGAAAAAAAGGAATTGACCCCATTGTACCTCCAGAAAAAAAGCAGTTAATTGCTTAAAATACACAGACTGATGTTTAGGAACAGCTTGAATCTGCACTGCAAACCATCTGTTCTGCATGAGAGATTTCATGACTTCCCAGGTCCATTTCTAAATTGAAATGGATGTTTTAATGATGAAAAATGGGGAGAAGCGGTGAATACTTCATTAAAACGCATTATTTCCCTGTCAACTTTCTATTCTCCTGACTGTAAGCAAAAATAATGTCTGAGCAGAGTTAATGTCTCGGGTTATCAGAGCTGCAGATGCCTCCTGGCATTTGCCTGAACAAATAAGCTATTTCATAAACCTGCAAACAGAAATGATTCAATAAATTGGAATTTCTTTCTCTTCTAATGAAAACCAGAGTTCTCCAACTCTTTCAATTACCTCCACGGAATGCAAAAGACACTAAAGAGAGGGTTTTTCTCCCTGTTTGCTGCATTCTTAGGACCATAAAAGCACATGAAAAATGTCAATACCTTCACAGGGGAGACTCATCCACATTTCCCCTGGCAAACTGTATTTAATTATTTCAATAAGATGCAAGGATATAATTTCCTACCACCATGACGAGGAACCAAAATGTCCAAACCATTTGTATCTGTCACACAAATGAACACTTTCTATAGCATTTCTCAGTGTATTTGCCAATTACCTCGTATTTTTTGGACTAAAGCAAGTGTGTTTGCTGAAGCACAGAGAAATGATAACAGAAATACCCAAGCAGGGCTTGCTTTTGTACTGAGGCAATTTATTAAAGTAACAAGACATTCCAACATGCCATTAAAAATGAAAAACAACAGGCTGGAGGAGAAGGATGGTGTTGGAATTCTGAATATACTACCAAAAGCCTTGAAGGCATCATGCAGCAGGGAAAACCAGGCAAGTCCCAAGCTGCTTGCTGTCCCATGCTCTGCTGGTGCCAAGACTTCCCAAATTAATCTGATTTTCAGCATCTCTCCTTCTGAAAACACCCAGCAGGAGACTTCTTAAAACCTGTCAATATTGAAAGGGTCTCCCTAGTGCCTTCCCCAATCAAATTCTTCTTCAGCCATCTAAAAAATCAATGGATGTTTCTACAAACCTGAACATCTTCACCCAGCCTTAAGTTTCTTATTAAAGTCATTTTATATTAACAGATTCCCAGTGAAATAAAAGCCAAACCCAAAAGGTGAGGGCAGCTACCTCAACCCCTGGAAATGACAAGCCAAAATATTTGGGATTTTCCCGAAGAACCTCCAGTCAAAACAATTCCACACAACCTCCTTGGTACAGATTCCCTGATCCTCAGAGAGGCTTTGACAGAAATAATGCTGCTGGTTGAAATGTCAAAATTAAAATCATCCAGGCAAATTAAAGCAAATTCACTTTAGGCATCCACATGTGGGACACAAAACTCTGCCCTTGAGTCCTCCTCCCTGAAGGTTTAGGGAACAGCCCAATATCTGGAATTATTCCTAAATAATGAACAGAGCAAGAGTTCCATGAAGGTACAACAGTGTTTCTGTTATTTAAAACCAAAATTCTACGATATGGCACAAAACTCCATTGAAAATCCCGTATTTTAATTAGAAATTTGATTTAACCAGGCAAATTCCAGTTGCCAGCAGGCACAGGAACCTTCCTGGATTTCTCCATGTTCATCAGAGCAGGGTATGAAGAGGAAAAGGATGACAGCAGAGACGTTGGGCAATCGATCCATAATGAAACAGCTCTAAAGCAATAATGTTTGCCTTGCTCCGTGCCTGCTTCTTTTCTCCATAATTGATTTTGCACTGAAGCTCTCAGATTGCATAAGCAGCCTCAAAATCACGCCTGTGAGAGCTGCCAGTTCCTTTTATTCCTCCTGTATCTTCTCCCAGCGAGTTAATCCCAGGTGGGAAACACTGCCCTGATAAAACCCAACAGTCACAGGGCTGGATTTTAATGAGCCACTGCATTTTTGCTCTGTTTCTCCAGCGCAAGGACTTCACAAACCAGTTCTCTCTGCTGGGGGAGAAACAGGAGGAGGTTTAGGGTGGAGACCAGGGAGAGGTCCCTCCCCCAGAGGGTGCTGGGCACTGCCCAGGCTGCCCAGGCAATGGGCACAGCCCCGAGGCTGCCAGAGCTCCAGGAGAGCTTGGACACTGCTCCAGGGTGGGATTGTTGGGATCAGGAGTGGGATCAATGATCCCTGTGAATCCCTTCCAGCTCAGTGTGGTTCTACTCACACCCTCAGCAGCAGTCTGATGCTGCACCTCTGCTGGATGAAAACCCCACACATTTATTTAAAATATCCCATTTCACACACTCTTTAAAGGAGGGGTTACGAGGGGATTATATAAAAAATAAGAAAAATCCTTTTTATGGCAGTGAAAAGTACCATGGCAAGTGTACAGGTCATTGCCAAATGGGATCTGATTCCTGGGAGCTGCCAGCAGCCTTTGAAACCAATTTTGGCACCACTATAAAACACATTTCTGTTGGTTCAGGGAAGGAGAAGCAACAATGGAAGCTCAGCTTTTTGAACCAGATCTGAAAGAACTTGAGGTAAAACATCTGTCTGTCATTAGAGTTCCTCTGCAGCAGGAATCCTCCAGGCAACCCCAGATGTGTATGTTATGTTATATTTATTATATTATTCACATTACAGCAGTCCCTTCATACAGAAACTGCTGTGTTTCTCTTGGATCCAGACCTTAAACTTTTTCAACATGGAGCCAAAAGGATTTTCAGTTTGGGTTTATTTTCCTTTTGGTGAGTATATTCCATATATAGCCCTCCTTCCAAACTGAGAATTCTTCCATATGTAATATAAGAAGAAAGGCAAGATTTAGAAATACACCAACTATGCACAAAAGAATTCACCAAGATAAATGCACAAGCACAATAAATTCTATCATTTCTTTTCAAAAAAAGACAGCAAAATCAAGAATAAAATATTGTCTCCAAACCAGATTGCTTAAAATATTTGTTTTTAAGCCAAGAAACCAGTGAGTAGAAGTTGTTACTCAACCTATTCCATCACTTTAAAAAGCTGCATACCTAAAGGCTTCCAGTGCATCAGGTTTTCAAATGCCCTTTTCACAGAGCTGCCTGCCAACATTTTGTCTGGATTCACATTGCAGACAAACTGTTCTTCCCCTGGACAAGTCATGGAAAAAAATCCATATAAAAGCAGAGGAGGCAAAGACAGCTGAGACATCCATGGTGAAATCTTGCTTAAATCACATTGTTATTAAACTTTAATGGAGAAACAAGAGGTGCTTGAGCCCCAGCAATGGGAGCGGCCGTGTTTGCTGCGACAGTGCTTGGGGAAGGGATGGCCCAAGGTAACCCAGCTCCTTTCTCATCTTCAAAAACAAGATAGAACAAGATAAAACAAGCCTGGGATCTTGGAAGTGAATCCTGAGCACTTCCAGCAGTCACTGGCTCAGTGTCACTCACTCCTCTAGCAGGATATTGTCTTTAATTCTTAATTACACCAGATTTGGGTGTAAGGTTTTGGTGCTGCCGCTTCTGGAATCTGCAGACACAGATTCCCACACTGGTTTGGGATGAAAGGGACTTAAAACCCATCCAGTGCCACCTTTGCCATGGGCAGGGACACCTTCCACTGTGCCAGGGTGCTCCTGGTCCAGCCTGGCCTTGGACATTTCCAGGGATCCAGGAGCAGCCACAGCTGCTCTGGGCACCCTGTGCCAGGGCCTGCCACCCTCCCAGGGAACAATTCCTTCCCATATCTCACCTAAATCTCCCCTCTTTAGTTCAAAATCCTGTCCTGTCTCTCTGTGCCATGTAAGAAATGCCCCTGCTGTTTTTCCAGGCCCTGAAAGGCTGCAGTGAGTTCTGCCCTCACTCTCACTGGAAAGGCCACTGTGATTTTTCTCTCCACAAGTAATAAAAGAAAATAGCCAAGAGCCAGAGGCCACAGGGGAGGAGCAGAGCCTGCTCTCACAGCCAGCTCCCACTGCAGACAAGTCTTCCATCATCAAAACAAAAGAGAGAATGAACCATTGTCTCCTGACTGCAGCAGCAAGACCACACTTTTCAGATCTGCATGGAGAAAAGCAACACCACTATTCCTAAATATATCCCAGTGCCTGGGGTGTGTAACCCAGCCCTGCAGCCTGTCCTTCACCGTGTCAGCCTGAAAACCTGAGAAATTCACCCTTATCCAGCACCTCCTTGTGCTCCTGCTGCCTTTCTGGGGAGGAGGGCTGGATTTCCTGGGGTGATTTCCATGGTTCCAGCAGCTGTGCTGCCTTTCCCTGCCTCTACAATTGCATTTCTACAATCACCCAGACCTGGGATTCCTGGGGATTGATTCCTCTCAGGATGAGGATTTTAGGATACCAAAAAAGGAGGAGAAAGGAGTGTCTGAAGGGAGCCTACAAGGAAGATCAAGAGGGAGTGTGGATGAGGACCTGGAGTGCCAGAGGACAGGGATGGATGGGATATTGGGAAGGAATTGTTCCCTGGGAGGGTGGGCAGGCCCTGGAATGGATTTCCCAGAGAAGCTGTGGCTGCCCCTGGATCCCTGGAAGAGTCCAAGGCCAGGCTGGACCAGGAAGGTCCATGGAATGTGTCCCTGCCCCTGGTTGTAACTGGATGGGCTTTAAGGTCCCTTCCAACCCAAACCACTCCACAATTCCATAATTCCATAACCTTTACCATCAGCAGTTCTGTTCCAACTGCAGACCTCTGAGGCGATTTTTATATCCTCACAAAATTTGTTACACCAACATTATTTACAATAATATTTCAGGCAGTGCTGGGCAAAGCCATTACTGAAGTAATTCTTTTCCAATCCCAGTCTCTGAGGTTTGCAGGAAAACACACATTTTGCTGGGAAAGGGAGATCAACAGGAAATATTCCCAAATGCCTTTCTCTAAGACTGGTAATTAGCATCAAAATCTGTAACCTTTAGGGAAATAGGGACACTCCCTACAGAAAAATCGTTCCTTTAGGGACACTGGCTCTGCCTTTTTGGGTTTCTGAGACCCTGAATCCCTGGAGACTTCCACCGTGAGATGATATCAGTGCAAGACACGGCCAGGCAGGCCTGGTTTCCAAAAATACCAAATTGAGATTACATAAAACGAGTAGGAAGACTGACAAAAAAATAAAAAAGCAGGGTTTTGATCAAACAATTTATGGCATTTCAGACTGGGAATGCAAATGAATTAATCTCAGTGACCTTAAAAATGAACTGAAGCAAGGGGTCCTTGGAGGCACGGAGTGAGAATAGGAGGCTTTTTTCTCAGAGAGTGAGATAATGCTTGGACTAGAGCTTTTTAATACATTGTGCTCAGTAAATTCAGCTCAGGGACAAAACTCCTGTGGAATATTTGATTTCTGGCTTGGAAACTACTACACTGAATTCCTAAATCAGTCTGAAGTAAGTTCAGTTGTGGAGGCTCCAGAACATTTATTTTCTGGATTTGTACTCCTTCACTAATCACTTGGCATTAAGTAACAAGTTAAGGCTGTTCTTCTGAAAAGTTATTTTTCTTTCTTATGCAAGAGCCACGTTCTGTTCCCATTTTTCCCATAGGAAACTGCTGATCTTAGCAGTACCCAAACTTTAGAAGAAATGTCAACAGAGGAGACGTGGAAAAAATTCCCACCCTGAACGTAATTTTTTCCTGTCTCACATAACATGTTCCCAAGAAACCCTGAAATATAATACAGCCATATTTACTTTTGTAGGGGTTATCCAGCTTCTGCAGCATTCCCCATGGAATGAGGAACCAGTGATGTTTTATCCCAGTCTGTGGCTGGATCCCAACTTCCAAAGGAGTTTGGGCAGGTGTGGGAAATGGATTTGTAGAGAATTCTTAAAGTTTGACAGAAGGTTCACATAGTGTGTATTTGTATGTCAATTTTGAGATAAGAAATGCTGACTTAGAAATGCCATGGAATGGGACAGATATTGTTGAGAGAGAAATGGAATTAGAAACAAGTTTCAAAGGATGGCCTTGCAAATCAGACTAGATACTTTGGCAAAATAGAATTATGAAAAATCCAAACTATGAAAAATGCAAATCCATTTCCCACATGCAGGAAGGAGAAAATGGAGCCCTTTAGCTGGCAGGTGCTTCCCAAAACAGCACTCCAGGGTTTTTCCCCTACCCCTGCCCCAAAACTCTCCTTCTTTACACACCACCTCACTTGGGCTGGCTTTGAGCTGCTAAATCCTGGAAAATCCCTGGGATGGAGAGCCCACAGCCTCTCCAAACATCCCTGCCCTGGTTGTGCCTGGAGCAAGAGCCCAGGGAGCAAGGGATGGAAATCCACCTCGCCTTGCTTGACTTGGCCAATCCTCATTTGCCCTTCCACTAATTAGTGACCGTGGTGACCACAGATGTACTGAGGTTGGAGGGATGAAGGAGAAAGAATTTTTCTTCCCCTTGTCCAGGATGGATGACAAGCACTGGAGATATTGGGAGTCCAGGCCTTTCCTCAAGCTACCCCAGCAGTCTGGCACAACAGAAACGCCTCCTAGCAAGGACAGAGGGGGAAATCCCTCATTTTTTCTTGTCTCTATCTAAAGCCTCCTTCAGTCTAAGCTCACCAACAACTCTGAATCACCCCCAGTTCGAGTGAAACATAAAAAAAAGAAATCTCAGGACTGCAAACACAGACACAGAATCTAAAATTAACAAAAGGAAAACCTCTAGGCTGCCGTGGATTTTCTCAGAGCTCAGCAGCCCCTTCTCACCACCCCAAAGTGCTGATGATTTCCTCTCCCACATCCCTCAGAACCATCTGCACCCCAGACAGGGCCTGCTCTGAGCCTCCCAGGGGCTGTCCCTTCCCCTTCTCCAGCACTAATAAACATCATTTTGAAAGAGCAATGGGATGTGTCATCTCCATGAGCTGCTGCAGTCATCCCATGGTGTTTCAGTGAGATCAGACACATCACAATTACTCCTTCTGCTCCCTTCAAACAGGCTCCTCACCACAGCTGCTCTGCTATGGAAGTACAACTGGCTCAGAAAACAGCTGAAAACTCATCCAAAATGGGATTTTCACAGTGGAAACACTGAGGTTTTACCCTCTGAAGCCTCAGCAGTGGACAAAGCTTTCCTTTCACGCTGCTGTGTTTTTGAGGCGTGGCTGCTGCCCTGTTTCTGCATCAGTCTGGATGCCAGGGTAAGAGTATTCCATTAAAACCAGCAGTCAGGCTTTGGCAGCTGGCACAGCAGCTCTCCAAAGCACGGAGGAGTTTAAGGAGATGACAGTTACCCAGTTGCTTTCCAGCAGGGAAGCAGCAAAAATCATCTGCATGCAGCGGGCAGGCTCCCGGTGCCAGCTGCAAATCCCTGCCAGTTAAGGCAAACAACCATTTAATTTTCTAGCAGAGAGGGACAGGATTGACTTCCCACTGACTTCCCAGGATTGACTTCTCAAGCAGGCCTGAGAAAGGTCAGCAGACACCAGGAAATACTGAAAAATTGTGTCAAAACCCAAGCCAAGATGGGTTTCAGTGTGCTCCAAGGCAGGGGCTGAGAGATTTGACACCACCGAAGTGCAGAGGAGCTCCAGGAAATGGTCACAAACTCCATCAGGAACTCTTGGAATGCTTGTGATGCCCCAGCTCTGCAGCTGCCACACAATTCCTGCTCCCAGATAAACAGCTTATTCCTCTGCTCAGCTTTTAAAAGGGGTTTCTTTAGGTAAAAGCACTCTGTGCCCCCACTGCTAAACTCCTCAACCACCTTTTCAGCTTCTCATGGCAAGGGATTTTGGACAAGTTCTGCTGAAATTATGATAAAATTTACACAGGAGCTCAGGGAATGTCAGCAATTACCAGCATGACCTCAAGGCTTAGAGAGGAATTGAGATTAGAGGGAGATTTGTTTTTCTGCAGTGATTTGGTAGCAGATGGTGACTTTTATTTAGCCCTTTTGAAGAAAAGTAGCCTTGAAACGGGCACTTTCCCAGCTTCATTAACATGATATTGAGAGAAATATCAAATGTCTAAAGCAGGGACAATTCCCAGAGCCTCACACAATCCTTAACAAATCCAAACTCTCGTGCTGCAATCTGCTTGGTGGCTTTTGGAGATGTGAGCCTCCAACTTCTGCTGCTTCGTTCTCTGTGCTTTCCAATTTTATTCTGCTGTGAAACCAGCTCAGCTCTTTTTGCTTGTAAAATTCTGAGTGTTTTCCACCTCTCAGCAGAAGCTGAGGCCACTCAGTTCTTCCACTTGCATTTTGTTTGCTGATAGGTAAAGCAAAATATCTGGCATTGTAACATGAGCATCTTCTCAACCCACAGCCTCTGGGCTTGCAACAGGACTGAAGTGACCCAAAAACTTCAAAAGCTTAAAGTAAGAGCAAGGAAACAGTCAAACAAGCCAAGGTTGAAGAAGCCAGCAAAAGCCTGAATTTAAAGCACTTCATGAAGGGCCAGAAGTCACCAGCATTACATTCAGGAGAAAAAAACTGTGGCTAAATAGTCAAGATAAACCAGACATGGCTACAAATTTAAGAAAATATTGCCATGTTTTGGCCTCTCTGGATTGAAAACACTCTTCTGGTTGGATAATTCTACAAGAAGTACCTGCCAGCCTCCCCCTGCCTGAAGAAAATCCATGTGCTGGCTGTTCCTGTGCCTGAGGCTCAGGAGGATGTGTTTACACCGGTGACATTTCACAAACTGTGTCCCCATTCCCCTCCCACTCAGTGCTTGACAGAGACAGCACCAAGCCTGGACTGATTCCTGCTAACAGGAATAAAAATGTTCCCTTTCAGCTGATAAATGGGCACAGGTCAGGAGGAAATCAATTACAGACAGAAAATACACATTTCTAACCTGTACATTTAAGCAATTCCTTTACAAGTGCTGAGATACAGCTGAGAAATCTTCAAATCTTTTTTACACAGCTAAAACCCTGCACTTCTTGCTGGCTTGCAGCAGCGCATATGGCATGCCAGAAAGCACATGAAGGAATCATATGAACAAACAGCTCCTGCTACACAAATGAAGGCAAAATCGATTCTCCCTCCACTTATTGTTGAATGAAAACCATCCAGAACCATTAAACATTACAGGGGAAAAAAGGCCCTAAAAAGCTGAACTCAAATAGTGTATTTCTATTTTGCTGCAAGGTTTTTGGTTTGATTTCACTGATCGTGGAGTCCCAGGATGGTTTGGGTGGGAAGAGACCTTAAGCACCATCCAATCCCATTATTCATATTCCCAACACTCCCTCACCCATCCTGCAACTCCACAGCTTTTTATATCTATTACCTTGTGTTTATTTATTCTGCAATGCAATCCATAATAATGCTCAGGTTAAACCTACTCCATCATAAATTCCAAGAGGCAATCTCCAGCTGAAGGAATTAGTTACTCAAAGTGCTCTCAGCTCCCAAAACGTGTGTATAAAACAACTCAGCCCAACTTAAATCATATCAGATTTGTACCAAAAAAAAAAAAACCCAATTCCTGTGTGGAGCTGCCAGCCCTCATTAATCATGTCCTGATGAATGAAACCCTTGCTAGTGCTGGCAACAGAGATTTGCTCTGAAATGGAGGAAATGTTTCAGGTTAATCTTTTTGACAAAGCAGTCAATTCCATGAAATAACTTCCTCCACATCCCCTGCATTCCCAGCTAGGATAAATCCAAGGAGCTGGGCTGGAGCAGAGGAATCCAGGCTGATTTCTATCAGCTGTAGACCAAGGTGTCACGGACATCTTTTTATAAAAATCTTTTTCTTAGGATTTTTTCCCTTCTGAGAAGCTGAGGCTTCAGAAACAAAATGTAAACAATGGTTATCTGCTGCTGTGGAATGTATCAGGCAGATTTTTGATTGGCCCATCTTAGATGTTTATAATTAATTGCCAATCAAGGCCATTTATGTTATCATTCCTGCCTTTTGTTATCATTCTTTTCTATTCTCTTCTTAGCTTAGCTAGCCTTCTAAGATGAACCTTTTCCTTCTATTCTTTTTAGTGTAGTTGTAATGTAATATATATATCATAAAATAATACATCAAGCCTTCTGAAACATGGAGTCAACATTCTCATCTCTTCCCTCATCCAAGAACCCCTGTGAACACTGTCACACCAAGGCAACATTTTTTTCCCTGTTTCAGTGCCTCAGTTAAAATCCTCAGGGAACTTTGGGACATATTTTCACATGTTTGGCCGATGATCTGCTTGGAGAGGCTTCCAGATGGATTTGGGAAGACCAGCTGAAAAATGCATGGTCATGTTCTCCTCTAAAATGGTGCTGTGAGGGGCTAAGCTGACCTTTGCTGAAGTGTATTTTAAGAACAAGAGTCACTTAGGGAATACTTCATGCCTTGGGATAAATATATTTAGCTGGAAACGAGACCTAAAGAAGAACAAGATATTTCAAACTGGCTGTGTGTCACAGCCTACTGTACTTACAGTAGCTTTTCTTTACAAAAGAGGGACACAAAAATGAGAACGTTGGTCTTGAAGTTTTCTTTGACCCTTTTAGAACTGAGCATGGGAAGTGCAGCATCACAGCACCAGAGTAGGGAATGTTGAATCAAAATGTTGTTTCTGATGGGAAACTCCACTCCTCATTTTAACAGGCTCCAAAAGGCATTTTTAACCACTTGATGCTGAAACTTTATTGTACAACACGTGTTTATCCTGAATTAAGTTTTTTCTACCTTTCTGAAAACACTTCACAGTAATGGTTAAGGTTTGAGTTTTTTTCTTAACCAGTAATTATTTAAACAGGCCTGGGACAGAGGCACTGGGAATATGAAGAGTTTTTGAACCTTTCCAGGGATGGAGATACCACCACTGCCCTGGGCTACTGAAAGTGAGGGCCAGAGCAGAACCTTATATTTTATCTGCTCTCAGATTTCAAGTTAATTCTTTGCTGTTCAAAAATCTAATCATCTCCTTCTCAGAATTTTCATTTGCAGGATTCTTCCTGAAAAGATCACTTAACATACACACAAAAAAAAATCAAATTATAAACTTCACTGCAAGTAGAAAGGGAAGTGTAAGGAAGGTCATCCCTGAGTGGTGCTGGCTGAAGGTCACTCTGCTCCAGCTGAGCTTTTAAATATCAGAAAAACCAACAGGGATCAACAGCACAGAGTCGAAGGTGACACATATTAGTGAGACAAGGGATTGCAGTGGGTGGGAGGGGAGGTCTGGCTGCAAATATTTACACAAACTGGAACAGATTTAGGACAGGCTGAGCCAGCCCATCCAACCACGAGGCAAACCAAGGCTTACTCTGAACGACCCCGAGTTTGATATTTACTGTGTCCTCTGGGGATTCAGGCCTGGCTTAGGCTAAGTCAGGTCAATAAAAATGAAGTCCAGCTCCTGCAGTCTGGTAATAGCTCAGCAATTGAAAGGATTAGAAAGAGGAGGTTAATCCTGGGGCTAGATCTAGAAGCAGGGTGCTTGTGCTGAGCCCAAACCTGACAGTCTGGGCTCCTCAGCACTCCAGGAGCTGCTGGAGCTGAGCAAGGGCCTGGAGCATGTGGGTGCCCAGGCAAGGCTGAGGGAGCTGGGGCTGCTCAGCCTGGAGAGGAGCCCCAGCTGAGAGGGGCCCTCAGGCCTGGCTGGCCCTGGCTGCAGGGAGGGGCAGAGCAGGGCCCGGGCTCTGCTCCGGGGCCCAGCAATGGCACCAGAGCCACGGGCAGGGCCTGAGCCCAGCAATTGCCCTGCACAGGAGGCACAACTTCTTCCCTGGGCAGTGCCCAGCCCTGAGCACATTGCCCACACAGCCTGGGGGCTCTCCTGCCTGGGGCTGGGGCAGGGCTGGCTGCACACAATGCTGTGCCCTGGGCTCTGGGATGGCCCTGCTGGAGCAGGGAGGGGACACCAGGTGCCCACCGAGCTCCTGCAGCCTCACACACCCTGGCATCCTGTGAATATTCACAACTCAAATAGGAATTATTCACTGCTACCCCAACCTGATCTGTCCTAATGATGCCTCAGGTTTTAGCTTTCTATTTTTCAGATTCTGTGCTGCTTTAGTGTGTGGGTCTGGGCTTCACATTAAGGGATGGTGAGCTCTCTGCACAGAGTAGGGAGACAAAACAATTCCTTCTCTAGCTGGGGACCAAGGAGAACCAAATTTCAGGCCCAAGAGCACAAACAACGTGGCCTGAGGAGAGAAAAACAAGCAGGATGGGACTTCATAACCTAAAGCTGTAATTGAACAATTTACTCCAATATGCAAATGGAGCAGAATTTATAAAAGTGGCAGACCCCATGACTGGTCATGCATTTTGTGCCCAGTTTTGGTCCATCTTGGGTGCAGCCCTGGCTGGGCTCTTGTGCTGCCCAAGGTGGATCCATGGAGGCCTTTTAATAAATCCCTGCTCTATTCTTTAACTCTGTCTGGCCTCTGTTCTAGGGCAGCCTTCCAAGGCATCAATGGAGCCACCACCATGGACACACAGCACCTCCAGTCCAGGTAAACATGGAAACCTCGAGAAGCATCCCCTCTGCAGAGCTCTCCCAACACTGCAGAACAGCCATGTCCATTCTGCCTGACTCTGGCAGATCTGGAGATGGCCTCTGCCTCTCCCACAACCCCAGGTCCCTCAGGGTCTGCAGACCTCCAGGCTACCTGAACTAACCCATTTCTAGGCACCTGCTACTTTGCAGACTTTTACCAAAACCTCACTTTGTGGGTAGAAAAAGACAGCAAGAAGAGCAGAAACTTGTACTGCTTTGGAGATTATTAAACATTACCCATCCTGTCTCAATGATTTTGTGTAACTCCCAGTTCACCCTCAAACAGGAGAGCTCCCTGAGCCAGGCAAGAACAAAGGCTAAAATCCAGCTAAAATTCATCCTAACAGCAACACACACTCACTGAATAAACTAGCTGGGCTTGTCACAGCAAATCCCTGCGCCCAGGGCCGCAGGGGACAGCAAGGGAACACAAACACTCTGCCCTTTACCTGTGCTGTCCTAACCTCTGGCTGGGAGCTGCACATCGTGGGGACAGGCTGCAGTGGATTCTGTGACAGCAAAATACCCTGCCAGAGCTGTGCATCCAATGCTGTGATGGTTTGGTCACTGCTGAGCAGGGCTTGCCCTCCTCAAGGACTCTGCAGTGTCCCATGGGACAATCCATGTTTTACCAGGAATGCAGGGATGTGAGCTGAAGATGGAGGCAAAGAATGCATTGAACACCTGAGCCTGGTCTCTGTCCCTGTTTGTGAGGTGACCATGGACACCTGCCCATCCCATCCCATCCCATCCCATCCCAGGAGTGATCACCACCCTCTCCTTGCCCACTTTCCAGACTCAGCAGGGACTTCTGTGGGCTCAGCCCTGAGGGTGCTCATGGCCAGAAAAAACCTGGAAGTCAAAATGGGAGCCCAGCCCATGGCAGTGAAGCATTCCCAGGAAAAAGGGGCACATCAGAGACAGGCCTGGTGCCACCAGTGCCACCCCACAGAGCCTGAGAGGATCCTGCAGACACAAAGGGAGCTGAGTTCCCCCATCCCTGAGCTGCCTGGCAAGAGGTTCTGTTTGCAGTTCCCCAACTCTTCTTTTTCTAAACAAATCAGCATTTCCCAAGGAGCTCTCACTCCTTGGTTTGCTCTGGTTTGCACTGGGATAGGGCTCCTTTCTTCCCTAGAGCTGGCACAGGCTGAGTTTGGAGCCAGGATGGTTCAGGAAAAAGCTCCTTGGGAAAAAGTGATCACCTCTCAAACCATCAGCATTACTCACACAGTGCAAATAAAAACATTGGGCTGGGTTCTTCATTTCTGGTATAAGCAGCAGCCCCCTGTCATACTGGAAGATATAAGCACCAATTTCTAAAAATACAACATCCTAGCAACCTTGTAACATTCCAGTACTACAGAGCAGTTTAATTTCTAGTTAGAAGATGACACTGGGAGAGATGAACTTCATGGACTTTGTGGTACACAGCAGCAGTGGAAAAAATAATGACATTTTTAATATTTAGTCCTAGAAATGCTGCACAAATCAAGAGCAAACAATTCCACCTCCTACACAGGACATCTCTTATCCTGACAGCACAACAGAGCACTCCTTGCCCAGGAAAAGGAGGGCAAAAAGGCACCATACAATGTTCACATCGTTTCTACATTTCACCCCCCAGTCAGAAACCACACACAACTGGTTTTCAAATCTTTGCCCCCACCAAAAAAAGAAGATTACCAGACCTCCAAGACAGAAAAAGCCATGAAGAAAATTCCAGAGTCAAACCCCACTTGCAAACAAATTCTTGTGCTATCTAATACCTGGGGTAAACAGAAATCCAAGGAAATTAAAGCTGCCATTTGGTGCAATCCAGACACAATCATCACCTGAAATTCCGCAATTCCTGCTGGGTTTCTGACTTTTCTAAGCTGTAAGCAGAGCAAGCCCTGGGAGTTTTTTAATAGAAGAGCCAAGTTGTTTTCCCCAATATTATTTTACCTGATAGCAATTAATTATTCTGATTTATAGGAGGATAATCAGAAGCTGTGCTGCCAAAATGATGCCTGGGCTAGGCAGAAAAGCACAGGCACAGCCTGGTTGTGTCCAGCTCCTCCTCACTTTTCCCCCAAAAAACCAACAGAAGTTCTGCAAATCTCCAAGCAGAGCAGCCCCTTTGCTGCCTGAGCATTCCCAGATCAGTCCCACAGGAAATACTCCTGCTCTGTTCAAACAAGTCTTGGAGCTCTGGGAAACATCACTGTGGCAGGCAGTGGGACTGCAGGGATTCCAGAGCAGCCATCCCAGCAGGAACTGCCTGCCCAAAAGGGCATTTCTCCTCTGTGGGCAGCAGCCATCCTTCTTGCACACCCTTCAGCCAAGTTTCAGCTCCTCCAACCCAACCCTGGCTCTTGCTCTCTCTGCCACACACATCCCAACACTCCTGTCATTCTGAAAGAACAATTATTTGCTTGTTTTTATTGTCTTTTTTCTTTTTTAAAGTAGTTTTTCCTTTTTCCCACTTGCACTTAGAGGCTACTACTTAATGAAGAACCAGCAGAGGAAATCCCAGAATGGTTTGGGTGGGAAGTGACCTGAAAGCCCATCCAGACATCCCTGCCATGGTCAGGGACATCTTTCCACTATCCCAGACTGCTCCAAACCCATTCCAATCTGGCCTTGAAATGGTCCTGATTGTTCAGCCTGGAGAGGAGAAGCCCTGGGGTGACCCAGTTGTGGCCTTCCAGTGCCTCCAGAGGCTACAGGAAAGAGATGGAGAGACTTGGGACAAGAGATGCCAGGACAAAGGGAATGGTTTCCCACTGGCAGAGGGCAGGGCTGGATGGGATATTGGGAATTAGGAATTGTTCCCTGGCAGGGTGGGCAGGCCCTGGAATGGATTTCCCAGAGCAGCTGTGGCTGCCCCTGGATCCCTGGCAGTGCCCAAGGCCAGGTTGGACTTTGGGGCTTGGGGCAGCCTGGGACAGTGGAAGGTGTCCCTGCACATGGCACTGGATGAGATTTAAGTCCCCTCCCACCCAAACCATTCTGGGATTCTGTGATGTGCACATCCCAACAGGATGCAGCTCTCTGGCTGCTGCCTGCATCCCAGAGTCAGTGACTCTCTCTCGTGTGCCATTTCTTGTGCCCAGCACTCAGGAGGGAGCACAGACACATCCTGAGGAGCAGAGAATGAGTCCAGCCAAAACTGAGTGCAAGGAAACCTTTTCAGAAAGACTGACTCAATGAGGTGATGAGAAGAGCAGTGCCTGATGACCTGGCACATACACCCCAGGCAAGCAAGAGACAAAAACAACTTTTCCTTTAGAGCTTGGAAACATAAGGATTTTTTTTTTGTGCTTAAAATTTCAAAGCCAACAAATTCACAATATGCCCCTGCACAAAGGATGCTGGAAAACATTGATTTCAGGATTATTCAATAACCCTTCTCTTCCCTGTTGTTCTGATGAATGAGAATTTGAGCTAATTTGCTGGAGTTAATTATTTATTGTTATGGAACCTTACAGCTTGCAGATGGTCACTGTTATTGCAAGAATTGCAGGGGACCTGCTGCATCTTGCTGGGGCCTTTCCTGCTTTATTTAATTCCAGAAGAAAACAGAACTATCTGCCAATTCCCCCCCAGAAAAGTCCATTTTCTCTGTATTACCACTGGAGCTATACCCTCTTCCCACTGTTGGCTGCTTCCCTTTTTCCAGTAAGAGGCATCAAATGCAGATTGGTTTCAAAGAGAGAGAATCAAACTCCTTTTGTGGAGGAAAATGAACTCTCAGCAAGGAAACCCTGCTGTAACCAATATCACTCAAGGATTGTTCTTGCTTTTTCCAGCAACCATAACCCTCAGTCCCAAGGACAGACAATGTAGCACACTCCAATAAATAAATCTAAGATAATAAAGCCACAATTCTGTGCACCAGATGCCCCTAAAAATCTGAGCCATTGAGCTCATTGGCCCCACCCACCTCAGATCTGAGGCTTGGGCTTTGCCAGGAGGTGAAAAAAAAAAAAACAGAGGGATGAGGAGTGCAGCAAACACTGGAGGTCTGTGACCCCTTCCCCAAACAAAAATATCAACAGCAGGAGAAGAGCAGGGCTCTGGTTTCACCCTGCAAGAGGCCAAAGTGCTGCTCCTTCTGTTCCAGGAAGGGAAAAAATGAGTGAGTGAAAGAGCAGAGTTTCTTTGTGAGGTTTTGGAACATTAACCCTGACAAGACAAGTGCTGGGATGGACACTCAGGCAGCTGGCTGAGCTTCAGGAGAAGTGGGAATCACTCAGCTTCCCTTAAAACACTCAGTGACACAACATAATGGTGATATTCTTCTGCTAAATAAAACAATTTGGGGTTTTTTATATCAAACATTCTGTTTCTTCACACGTAAATCTGATTATCAGCTATTCCAGCAGGAAAAAAAAGGAGCAATTAGATTTGGAAAAGTGTAGCCAGCAGTGAATGTGCACACAGAGTGATCCTGGAGTGTAAACAAAGCTGGTTTAAACCATTCTGCTTTATTCTTTTTCATTAGTTTGCAGAGATTATATTCAACTATTTGCTTTTTAATCACATTTGAAAACATTAATTTCCTATCAACGGTCCTGATTTCAAGTGCAAACACTGCTTAATTAGAACTCGTGGGGAAATGATTTTAGGTCCTGTGGAAAATGAGCCTGCTTTCATTTCAGAAAGAAAACCACTCTCAGCCCAAAGGTTATTCCATTTATTCCTGGGGAGAATCCAAATGCCAAAGATGAAAACCAAAAATGCAGGCACTGTTTGATGTGCATCAAGGTTCCCTCTAATTCTCCAGGACAAGGTAACTGGAAAGGTGAAAAGAATGTTCCATCCATGGATGTTCCATGCATACTGCACGGAATCACACCTTTCACAAAGTCCAGGGCCTAGAAAAAGCAAATCCCCTGGGTAAATAAAATTTACTGATAGGAAACCAATTTTAAAGGGAAAAAACCTGCAGCCACAATAACAGGACAACCAGAACCTGAGGATCCAAAAGCTTTTTTAAAAAGTCAAGTGAGGATACAGAATCTCTCTCTTCCTTCCTGTGCTTTCTTCTGCTTATGGAATCACAGAATATCCTGCACTGGAAGGGACCCCCAAGGACCATCCAATCCCACTCCTGGACAAACACCCCAACAATCCCACCCTGGGCATCCCTGGAGCAGTGTCCAAGCTCTCCTGGAGCTCTGGCAGCCTCAGGGCTGTGCCCATTCCCTGGGCAGCCTGGGCAGTGCCCAGCACCCTCTGGGGGAAGAACCTTTCCCTAATTTCCAAATTAAATCTTCCATGGAAGGGAAAGAAGCTTCTAAGTTGTGAATTACTGAGCTTTGCCTCAGCAGAACCAAGTAGAAGACACAGGCTCTAAAAAGCTGAACTTAATAGGACTGTAACAGGTAACCTCTGTTGGTGCAGAAGGTGGACACAGGGAGGAGGTGATTAAATCAGCCACATTTAATTAAGGAAGTCAGATGAAAAGTTATCTGGAATGAAGGGAAGCAACACAAGAAGTAATGGGAGCTTTGAGGGAGACATATCCATAAAGCTCCCTCACCAAACAGCCCCTTTGGCCATTGGAGACCCCGTTAGTGCTCCTTAACCACCTCGGTTACTGACTGCTGGGCTGGATTTCCTGGAAATTCCCAGAGCTGCCAAGCTGGCAAAGCCTGCCACTAACACAGTCACAGGATGCCAGGGTGTGTGAGGCTGCAGGAGCTGAGTGGGCACCTGGTGTCCCCTCCCTGCTCCAGCAGGGCCATCCCAGAGCCCAGGGCACAGCATTGTGTGCAGCCAGCCCTGCCCCAGCCCCAGGCAGGAGAGCCCCCAGGCTGTGTGGGCAATGTGCTCAGGGCTGGGCACTGCCCAGGGAAGAAGTTGTGCCTCCTGTGCAGGGCAATTGCTGGGCTCAGGCCCTGCCCGTGGCTCTGGTGCCATTGCTGGGCCCCGGAGCAGAGCCCGGGCCCTGCTCTGCCCCTCCCTGCAGCCAGGGCCAGCCAGGCCTGAGGGCCCCTCTCAGCTGGGGCTCCTCTCCAGGCTGAGCAGCCCCAGCTCCCTCAGCCTTGCCTGGGCAGGGAAGGATGGCAGCAGAGCCTCTTTTATGCCCCAGAATGTGTTGTAGTCTCACTTCTCCAATTAAACAAACATTTCTCCTACAGATTACCAAAATACCCACTAGGAGCATCCAGCTCCAAGCACCAGAGCAGTGTGGCACGAATTTTTTCACTCAGCACAACCAATATCTTCCCTTGGCTTTCCTCCCCCAAGTTTGACAGGATCATAATGGAATGGAACAAAAGGGGTTGTGTCATTCAAACCCTCTGGAATTTAGATAAACAGAGGCTGTTTGACTCAGGTTTGTGTGGGACACAACACCCCAGGCTGATACATGGACAGAAGAGTGATCCTTGACCCCAAATTCCTGATTTTCCTTAGGTAGTCCCAGCTGTCCTCAGGACTGGCCATTACTTTGTGCCTTGTCCTGTCATTTCTGGACGCTGGGGTTGTTTGAAGAGCACAAATGAAGGTGCACGAGCACTGACCTTTCTTTGAGTGCTCAGAAATGCTGTATCTCTAAGGCTATGAAACAGCCAGGAAATTTTTCATCTTTTATTCATCTGACCAGCTCTTACTGCAAAGGAATTGAGAAATTGAAAATCAGAAACTTTGGACAGACCTGGGAAAGCAATTCAAATGCAAATACCAGCAGCTTCGTGCAAAGACAATGAAACTCAACACATGGACACCAAGTTACAACAAAAAATTCATTAGGAGAAGTGTCAGACCAGACAAAAAATTGAGTAACCTGGTTCAAATCACGATGGTAGAGATTTCAAAAGGCCTGCTTTACAAAATAATAGGAACTAAATATTTAATGCAAGGCTTCACCAGACACCTGGTGTGAAGTGTAAGGCTGGGGCCATGCCTTGGCTCTCCTGGGGTTTATCCCACTTACAAAACTGTCTCTGTGCTCCACACAGGGAATTTCTGTGCACCTTCACTGGGAACACTTCACAGAATCACAGAATCACTGGGTTTGGTTGAAAGAGACCTCCAAGATCATCGAGTCCAACCCAGCCCCAACACCTCAACTAAACCCTGGCACCCAGTGCCACATCCAGTCCGTTTTAAACACACCAAGGGATGGTGACTCTACCACCTCCCTGGGCAGAACATTCCAGAACTTTCTCACCCTTTCTGTAAAAAACTTTCTCCTAATATCCAACCTATATTTCCCTTGGCACAGCTTAAGGCTGTGTCCTCTCGTTCTAGAGAAAGAGCCCAACCCCAGCTGAGCACAGGCACCTTTCAGGAGCTGTAGAGAGTGATGAGGGCACCCCTGAGTCTCCTTTTCTCTAGACTGAGCACCCCCAGCTCCCTCAGTGGTTCCTCACAGGGTTTGTGTTCCCAGCCCCTCTCCAGCCTCGTTGGCCCCTCTGGCCGCGCTCCAGCGTCCCAAGGTCCTTCCCAAGCTGAGGGGCCAGAGCTGGACACAGCACTGCAGGTGTGGCCTCAGCAGGGCCAGGTACAGGGGCAGAATGACCTCCCTGCTCCTGCTGGCCACACCATTCCTGATCCAGGCCAGGAGCCCTTGGCCTTCCTGGCCACCAGGACACACTGCTGGCTCATGTTCAGCCTGCTGTCCATGAGTGCCCCCAGGTCCCTTTCTGCCTGGGCACTGCCCAGCCACACCTGGACTTCAGGCCCTTAGCAAGGCTCTCATTTCTCTCCAAACAAGTCTAAATGGGTGAGACTTCCACCAGCACAAAGCCTCTGCAGTGCAGCTCTCCAGCTGCTCAGCTCTCCCCACTCCAGGGTTATCAGTCCGTTCCCGAGTGTCCTTCAGGATGAAGATGCTATTTTGGCCTCCATCTCTCCACACTTCCTCATCCATCCTCGCAGAGCTTGATGAGATCATTGTCTTGAGTGCTGTGAGGAGTGAAGAACACACCAATTTCCAGCCAGGACTGCTGGCCCTGCATGCTAAGGGCTGGCTGGCTCGGGGGACGGTGTGCCCAAGAGCTGCTAGGAACAGCAGGAAGGAAGGAGAATTTGCTCCTTGGATGCCTTGGCCTCAAAGTTTGGAAACTCTGAGGTTTCACAAGTACAGTGTGAAATATGATTTAACACAGGAGGTGTTATTCACAGCAGTGTGAGGACGATCCAAAACCCACACTTGTCCCTGAGTGCATAAAAGGCACCTGGCACAAGTGTCCCAGCACAACTTCAGGTTGGGATAACTTGGGATAACTCAGAGGGAAGTTAAAATAGAAGTTAGCACAATCAGCAAGATCAGAGAGCTCCCTGCTCTGCTCCTGTACAAAAGTGGATTCCATTCCTGGCAAAGCCAAGGTTTGCCAGCTGCCCAGCACTGCTGATGAACTCGGCACATCAACTCTGGTGATTCCTGGCTGTACTCAGGCTGTTTGCCCCAAATGCATTCCTGACACCCTCCTTCCAAATTCCACTCGTTTTTTACCAACCTGGTACAGAATGATACAATTAGGAAAAAATCCCAGAATGGTTTGGGTTGGAAGAGATTTCAAAGTCCATCCTGTCCCCAGCCCTGCCATGGCAGGGACACCTTCCACTAGCCCAGGTTGCTCCAAGCCCTGTCCAGCCTGGCCTTGGACACTTCCAGGGACAGTGAGTTCTCCATGTCTGGGATGTGCAGCTGTGCTGCCCCAGCCCTTCTCCAGAGCCCAGAGACACCCAGCATGGCCTGGAGATGCCATCAAGCCCTTCAGACAGGACACACATCCAAAGTTCTGCAGGAAATGCCAGCTCCTCCCTTTTTGAGGGATGCTGAGAAGGAAACTCCAGCTCCTCCCTTTTTGCCAGATGCTGGGAAGCTGTTTGGCAGGAATGATGACCTCCTTGCCTCATGTCCACACCAGTAGCCAAGTATTTCTCCAAATGATGCTTCCAAAGTCATGGGTATTTAAGAGTAATAAAGAAGAAAAGGGATAAGGATCTCGCTGTACAAACATGATCTCAGCTTCATCTGCCCTCTTCAAGGACCTCCAAGCCAGAGTGATCTCCACAAGGATGAGATGTTTGCCATCTCTCCCCCCCAGACCTGCAGGCAGCTCAGCAGCCTCCCTGCTGGCAGCAAAAATCCACTCAGTTTCAGTTAATACGCAAGAGAGGAGCCCGTGGTTTCTGAGAAGCTGAAAATGAGCATCTTCCAGAAAAACAAACTCACAATAAACAGCCCAGTAATGCCTGACTGCTTTATCTCCATCACACACAAGCAAAGCACAGATTTTCTGCTAGATCATATACACAAATCCATTTAAAAACAACAGCTCATAAACACTCTTGCCACAAGTTTTGGGGGGGTCGGTTTTGTTCGGGGCGTTTTGTGTTGAAAGGACACAAACCCAGCAATCCTGAACGTCTGAAAGGCTGCAATTGCTGCCAAATCAGAACTGAATCAGCTATTAAACACCTCTACAAATTACCCTGATGTCGGGAAAACAAGCCATGCCCATGTTAGCCAGAAACATTGGAGGCTCTGGGATGAATCACAGCAGTGACGTGGCTGCCATGCTTGAAAGGACACAGTCGTGACTTGGGGACGTCACCAGACGGCCCAAAACAATCACCCACCAAGACATATTTTCGCTTAGGTGCTCTCCAGAGCTTTTTCAGGTGCAAGGCTGGTGTGTGCTGTGATTTATTTTGGGCTGGGAAAGCAGCAGTCTCACCTTACTGGATACTTTATTGACCCATTAAGTAGCAAATTCCTCTTAAATCTTGCTTTTTCTTTGAAGTACCTTCCAAAAAGTAAACAAAGGCACTTAAAAGGTCACAGATAGGTTTTCTTTCCTACACATGAGAGATGGAGGCATTTTTAAGCCTGCCAATATTTTCAAAGCCTGTGTCGCCTCCAAATAGCTGGGAGAAGAGAAAATATCTTTCTGCACTTGTATTTTCTCCCCCTAAATGAAAGGGCTGTTTTCTGACCCACTGAAAATTATGAAACAGATCAAAAATGACAGAAAACATTTTCAGGCTGAGGAAAAAGGGACTCCTGTGGGCAAATGTAATTCATCTGAGGAGGGGATGGCAGACTGGGTCTGAAATAAATGAGGTGCTGAGCGATCTCCCCGAGCATGGAGCAGCAATCATGTGAAATATCGGTGTATCCAAAAAGGGAGGCAGATGTTGGCATCTGCTTGTGTGCTGTGGGAAACCAGAAGCTGCATCTCCTCAGGAGTTACACCCCAGGTGAGACCCAGCAAGTGCAGAGCCATGAGGGAATGGGTTGGGAAGGAAGGGTGAAGGAGAAAAGCATGACACTGCCAGAGGGCTGTTCCAGCACCCAAATGTCCTACAAACACCACATGGCCCACCCTCTCTCACACAGAAAAGGAAGCCAAGATAATGGCAGAAAATGGAATTTCTGCAGAGCAGAAAATGGGATTTCTTTCCAAGAAAATCAGACTTGGAAGTACAACAAAACCTTTAGCCACTGGTCCCTTCCGCAGGGTTTGGTCAGTAAAGGACAGCAAAACAAACAGGATGGTTTTTCCCTGGGTTACTGATGATTATGGAATTGCCCAATATGGATTAATTTAGGAATATTCAACAAAGGGAGCCACTGCCTAATTGTTGGTGTGTAACCTGCTGGGAACAGCTGCTTTGAATACTGATCACCTGAGCAGATTAATTCATAATTAATGTCTGCATGGAACCTGAGGGCTTCTAAAAATAAATGTCTCTTCCGAGCCAAGACAATTGGGATTTGTTTTGCTCCTTTGGAGGTGAAACCCAGCTCTTTAGGAATGTGCTGTGCTTTTCCAGGCTGAGAGTGTTGGGGAGACCCACAAAAAAAAACAGAATCTCTCAGATTTTGTCACTCTGCTGAATCCTGTCAGACTCTGCCTTGGAGACTCAGCCCCAACCTGCTTGCCAAGGTGATATTGGCTTGTTCACAGCACTGAGTGCTCCTCTTTCACCCTGCTCAGGGTTTACTCCATGCTTTGGGCAGGTTTACAGCCCATCCCAGGGCTGGGTGTACACACAGAGCACACACTCCATCCCAATGCTTCCTCTAACAGGGAATTTCTCCTCCTCCAAGCCCTGCCTTCATTTCTGCCCCAAGCAGGTAAAATGACTTTATTAGCACGACCACTCTGCCATTCCATTGCAGCAGTCAATAAATCCCTTTCTGTCTGTCTGTGCTGCTTTTCCTCAATGGCTTTATCTGTTTGCTGATCGTTTTTCCCCATTCACCGAGACACAAATCCCACAAGCTGTTACTCCATTCCCCAGGTTCCCATGGTGCAGGAATCAATATCTTTTGAAAGACAAACCTAAACTGCCTTTTCCTGAGGCCAACATTCCCTTCCCCTCGCCGGGAGCCTTGGCTGTGAAACAAAACCATTTTTGAGGCTATTAACCTGCACAGGGGAGCTGAGGGGAGAATTCCACACATCCTCTAAAACAGATTCCTCTGGATTGCACAGCAGCCCAAGGAGCTGTTCCCTGGCACGAATAATAGGCCAAACACACCAGCAGCTGTTTTCAGCCCACGTTTTAGGCTATGGAATTGCTTATTGCTGAGGTTATTCTTGAAATTAGGAGAGTTTCAGACTGCCTGGGAATGCAAATTCTTAGGGCAGCTTAGCAACAACAGCTCAGGGGGTGACTCGTAACAATGACAGAAGGAAGAAAATTGGAAGGATTGGGGAAAAAAAGCCTCCTGCAAGACCTTTGTTAAAGCTTGTCAACAACAGAATCTGGCTGCTCTTCCTCTGTAAAAATTAGGTCTAACTTTGGTAAAGACCACAAAAAAAAAACCTCATTTTGTCAGCTAAAATAATTTCATTTCCACATACAGTACTTGGGTTATTATAGGGAAAGTACTTAACAAAGCAGCCCCTGATCACATAAAGAAATTTGGGATGTATCTTGAGATCAAGACAAACCACACAGGAAGGACCAGGTGGCAAACTGTGATCAGGAAGGCTGCAGGAGGAAAATACAGAGCTTTTCAAAGACACAGAGAGATCATTTAGCCAAAGAGAAGAAAGTGCCCAGTGATGGTCAGGTTGGAGGTGCTTCCACCCAGGCTTGCTCCAGGACAGCAGCCTGGCATATTTGGATTTTCAAAGCCTTGATAATGGCTCCGTTATCAATATTTCAATAATTAATCAATAAATAATCAATATTTTTAACTGGCAAAGTACCTCCAGCTGAACTTCCCCCAGCAAAGACAAGCTGCAAGCACTTCCTATGCTTCAAGAAGCGGCCCTTAGCTCTGGAAAGCACAAAGTTTTAATCTCAAATCCTAAATAATGCACTGAAGGGGGAAAGTTCTGTTAAAAAAGAACACAGTGAACCATTTCTGTCCAGGAGTGTAACAGAAGCACAGTGTTTATATTCCCATTTACCAGGAAGAGCACTTGTGTCCCAGTTGTTTCCTTTTGGTTTTTTCTGCTGCCATGAGTCAGCCACGGGGGTGTGAGGCCTGAGGGGTGCAAGTGTTCCCAATATTCCATCAGCAACTCTCCAGACTCCCTAAGACTGGGACTTTTATCCAATGTGAGCTGCAGGAAAAATCACTCAGCTTCCCTGCTGGATGACTTGAGGCTTTCCCAGCCAGATGTTCTACCTGAACATCCCTTCCCCACCACAGAACCAGCAAGGAAAAAGCTGAGACACTTTGCTTTAGTCACCTTCATTAACAAAGTAACCATTAAAGTTTAATTTCTTCCCCAGATAATAAACTTAGGTGCTGTTTTCTCCCAGCACAGACCAGTTTTTAGGGATTAATCTTGAGATCAAGACAAACCACACAGCAAGTGTGGCAAACTGTGATCAGGGAGGCTGCAGAGGAAAAATGCAACCTTTTCTATTCAAAGACACAGAGAGACCATTTAGCCAAAGAGAAGAAAGTGCCCTGAGCTGTGGTGTCCATTCCTGCAGGCAGCACCAAGGCATCCCAGCAAACCTTCGTGCCCAGCTCACCACTGGGAACAGGGAAGGTGCAATTGAAGCATTCAGGGAACTGGATTGAACCACTGGAGCTGTGACACAAGGCAGCAATGCCTGATTTTGGAAAAACTCAGTCATTTAACAAACCCCATTCTCTTTTTTTTTTTTTTTTTTTTGCCTGATTTTGATGTCCTGAAGAAGTTGAGCCCCACAAGGAGAAGCAGGGTGTGCTCCCAGTCCCAGTGTGAGGGGATGAGGTCAGAATTCCAAGCAGACTGCAGCAGCAGCAATATTCCAGCACATTAGCAATCATCTGCCATGGGGAGAGCTAATTTTTGCCTCATTAGAGCCTGATACGAATCTGTGATGTTGAGCAGTTCTGTTTGCAGCTGCTCCCAACCTGTTCTGGCCAGGTTTTTGTGGTAATCACTAGGCTGAACCAGAGCAGGGATGTTGGGAAAGAATTTCTTTCCAAAGAAACGTGGTAGCTGTTAACACACACCAAAATTCAGTGAAGCCTTCTGGTTCTTTAAAGGGTACTTTTTCCATGCTTCAAATCTTTCCAGGGATCAGGAAGGACATCCAGGGATGAGTGAGCACAAGGTCTCACAAGCCACCAGGGATATATTCCAAATATCCTGCACATAGCAAAGCTGGCAGAACAAATGCCAAGGAAGGAAATAGCTAAGTCAAATTAACAAAATTACACATTCCCTTAGGAAGGGAATCATACTCGAAATGTAAAACTGTCTACATTTCCTAAGGAATTGTTTATGTCAAATGTGTATCCTGTCTTTCACCATTGGAAAAAAACAAACAAACAAACCAAAAAAAAAATTCTTTTTTGCTCTTAGGACTTGTTGCCTGTTTGGGTCTGCAGGTGACTCCTAATTCCCAAATGGTGGAAACTCCCTCACCCCTGGCACATTCCCATTCCCTCTTCTCCTTCTCCACAATACAGAGCACCCTGCTCTGGTGGAAGCTGCCCCTGCCCATAGCAGGAGGAAGAACTGGATGAGCTTTAAAGCCTGGTCCAGACTGGCCTTGGACACTTCCAGGGATTGGGAACCCACAATTTCTTTGGCAACCTGTGCCAGGACCTCCCCGTTATGGGGAACAACATCCTGAATAAACACAGGACAACCCAAATCAGGCTGACAGGACTCAGAGAAACCCTAAAACTGATGCTTACCACTCCCACAGCACTGTCACTGCATTAACTTGTTTATTCTGAGCTTTTAAAAACCCTGATTCTTTCCACTCCTTATGGAGCTCTTAAAATCATTAATTTGTAATACTGGAGTGAATACTCCCTGATTTCTGTTCTGGCATCAGAGCCACTCCTGATGCAGATATCCCACAGTCTGACAGCTGATCTGCATAATGTGGTGAATGTACTTATAACTCATCTCCAGACAGGGAAATAAATCTCCAGCACCTCTTTTTGCTGTGTGCTGCAGCACAGTGCACAGCTCTGGAAACGCCTCCTGAGTGCCAGTTCTGACTCGTAGGGCTCAGAAAATTAAACCTGTATTAGGAAACAGATCATTTTCATCACCTACTCATGGGGAACAAAAGCCCAGAGAGAGTTTTTAACCCTTAACCTGTCCAGACATCAGTAACCCTAAGGAAGGGGATTTTTCCATTCCATGGGGCCCAGCACATGAGGGACTTGGAGAGAACCCAGGGGAGGCACCAGGATGGGCAGAGGGATGGAGCAGCTCTGCTGGGAGGAAAGGCTGGCACAGCTGGGGGTGCTCACCTGGACAGGAGAAGCTTTGGGGTGACCAAATTGTGGCCTTGCAGGGCCTGAAGGGGCTCCAGGAAACATGGAGAGAGAGTATGGACAAGGGATGGAGGCACAGGACACAGGGAATGGCTTCCCAGTGCCAGAGGGCAGGGATGGATGGGATATTGGGCGGGAATTGTTCCCTGGCAGGGTGGGCAGGCCCTGGCACAGGCTGCCCAGAGCAGCTGTGGCTGCCCCTGGATCCCTGGCAGTGCCCAAGGCCAGGCTGGGCTTTGGGGCTTGGAGCCACCTGGGACAGTAGAAGGTGTCCCTTTGAGGTCCCTTCCCACACTCCTTCCTGCCTTGGCCCAGTCAGCACTGATCAGTCCTCAGTGGAAGTCCCAAAATCCATATCCCATTCCACACTCCATTGCCTCCCATCAGCTTTCATTTACTGAGACATTTTATGTTCTGCTTTGGCCCCAGCTCTCAGTCTCTTTTTTCAGCCTGCCTTGTTTGAGGCCAGAGCACGAAGGAAAGATTTCACTTACTGCTCATCTTCCTCTGGTAAATAACAGCATTAAACAGAGCATGGAGACAGCAGCTCGGTGACAGATGGGGCTGTGCTGGTTTGTGTCACCCAAGGACCTGGCTTGGAATGCTAACACATGGAAATCACCCAGTTGCAGAATTGGAAAGCAAATCTGGGGAGCAGGAAGAGGGATAAAGAGCTCCAGCCCTGCTTTTTTTGTCAGCTAAATCAGAGGCTTCCCTGGAAGTGTTCAAGGGCAGGTTGGAGCAACCTGGGACAGTGGAAGGTGTCCCTGCCCTTGGCAAGGAATGAAATGTTCTTTAAGGTCCCATTCTGGCATCTAGGATTTATTTTGGCAAAGTAAGACAGAAAACTGAGATTTATATTAATATTTAAAAGGCAAAGCAGCACAAGAAGCTCTTGGGACTTCTCAGCACTCCCCATCCCCTTGATCTTCCCAGCTACCACCCAAAGCTCCTGAGGAAACCCAAATGCTTTTTGTTCTAGTCCACAGAGCACAAGAGCAGGATATAAATGATCCTCCCAGCAGCAATGATGAGCAAAGTAAGTTCTGCAGTGTTAAATATGTTCTGCAGTGTTAAATATGTTCTGCAGTGTTAAATATGTTCAGCCAAGTGGGGTCTGTGAAAAAGGCCTGCTTTTTCCAAGAAGGAAAGCAATGTCCTGGAGAGAGCTGACAAATGATAATAAGCAGAGGCTGCTGGTGGAAAGCAGAAAATAAACTTCCTTTCTTTTCATTCATCATGCAGCAGGTCCACTTGTTCCCTCCAGATGAACATTCCCAAGGACATCTCCTCCTCTTATCTTGTACCAACCAGGAACAAAAACATTCCTTGCTTTAAAAAAAAAAAAAAGATCTTCCATGGGTTTTTTCAGTCCTAATTTGAACACAGGAGCACAGTGTTAAATGGAGATCTCTGGAGCTGGTTCTCATTTCAGGCCACGTTGACCAGTTGGCTCTAAAAAACTCGATCCTGGGACCTGACACTTGGGGATTTTCCTCAGCCACTGTGGAATTTTTACCCCATGGGTTACTACAAACCACCAGGGATCACTGGAAAACTTAAATTCAGCAGTGATGTCAGTTTTCCACCTTACTTCTGCCAAATAAATCCTAAACTTTGGGCTGGGAGGAACTTTAAAGCTCATCACTTTCCACCCCCTACCACGGGTTACAGGTTTAGGGGTACAAATGGTTCCATGATCCTTAGGAACGTTTTTTGCAGGGACTCCTGCAGTAAATTCCTACGTTTTTCACCATTTTCAGTGCACCCAATCCTGTGCCAGGTGCTCTGGGATGACCCTGCCGGAGCAGGGATGTGGCACCAGATGTCCCTTCCACCCTCACTTGTCCTGTGATCCTAAGGGCTTTGCCACAGCAGTTCCTCACTCCCCACTGCACATCTTTAATCCACATTACAACTGGACTTCCCTTTTCTGAGGGGAATAACTGTCCCAAGAGAACAGGCCAAAAGAACACAGCGTTTTGGGCTAAAAACTCTGGGGGAAAAAAAACCAAACCTCATTTCAGTCAGATTTCACATAGTTATAAACAAAAGTTCCTGGACCTCTCCATCCCCCCAAAAATGTAATGAGAAGAAAGAGCTGGGAGCAGAAGATCAAGCAACAAAAAATACAATTAACTTTAGGAAGCCTGTGAAGTTATACATCACTACCAGTAAAAAATAAAAAATAAAAATAAAAAAAGCCTCACAATCCAGGCAGAAAATTACTTCAAGTTACCTCCTAGTCCAAGATAAGAGTTCACAGAGTTTCAGCAGTGATAAAGAGTCCCTTGTGGAGCTCCTCTGGAAGGATGGGGCTGCAGAACCACCCCAGGATTATTGCTTTTCCAGATCTGCAGCTTCTCAAATCCTGCCTGCTGCTGCTATTCAGAATATGAGAAAGCTCACCCACTGTTATTTCATGTTCTGGTAGCTCCACAAAATAGCTTTTGCAGTCAGAACCGAGAGGCTATGAAAATATTTAGCACAAGGATGGCAAACATCTTATTTTTATTAGTTTTTCCATCTTAAATGCAACGTGTTCTGATTGCATTTAATTATCATCTGTGCCTGGATGTGCGAGGAGCAGCAGCTGCTGGGATACACTGTAATTTCCATTATTTTAGATAAATACAGTGCAAACATTGATCTGACATTTTGATTTGTTTCCTGAGAGCAGAATTCTCATTTTCCCCCCAAACCCATCTGCCAGGGCTGCAAAGAAGTTGCAGATCAGGACCCCTGCACATCAAAGCACAGGAAAAATCAGAAAACTTTGCCAAATGATGCAATGCAAACATCTCCCCCATCATCCCCTCCCAGTTTTATCCTTTTGTTTGGATTTATTCTCAGACCTGTCTCTGTCAAACTTTTGGCCTGCACAAAGCCTTGACCAAAAATCCAAAATACAGAAATCCATGGGAGGTTTTTTCCACCAAAAAAAGGAGAAGAAACTGCAGTGGAGAAGAAAATGCAGGAAATGTTCTCATGAGCTTCCCCTGGGGTGAAGAGATGTTCAACCAAGGTGAAATCTCTCCTTAAACTTTTAAGGAGAGATTTAAGGAACATGGAAAAGCTCTCTGGGACCAAGAGAAATGGTTTCCCTCGTTTCACTCCATTCCTGCTGGAATAGCAATGATGAACTCACTACTCAGCAGCTCTTTGGGATGAGCTCCTCTGGGAAACCCTGCTTTCAGAATTTCAGAAGAAGCAGGAGCTGATCCTGATGGGATCCCTTCCAGCTCAGGCTGTTCTGTATTTGTACAATTCTGACCCAGCCTCTCTCCTTCCCCTTCCCAAAATTGGTGATTTTGAGCTCTCTCCCCACAACCAAGAGTAGGAACAAAGGGCACAGAGCTCCCATGGTCTGATTATTTTTGTAGATGAGTTTTCCAAGCAAACAAGGAATCCAAAGCCAGTGGAGCCCACACAAAGGGAGCCTTCCATTTACTGGTCCTTCAATGGTATTTTCCTATCTGCACACACAGCCTGAGTTACAGAGCCCTGGAGCTGAAGGGGCACAGCCAAAGGTCAGAATCCAGGCTCCCCCATGTTCACTGCTGGGCTGAAAAGTCCTTTTATTTCACATTTCACATGTGGGAGCCGCAACAAAAGGGAGTCATGGAACAGCAGGGGGGACAAGAAAGACATTTGTGCCTCCCTTTCCAGCTGCTATTATTAATAAAATGAATAAGGCTTTATCTCCCCAATTTTTTTGGTAAATAAAACCCCCTTCACCACAAAGCAGCCTTCGAATAACTGCTGAGCAGTACAAAAATAAATGGCACATTAGCTATGAGCTTATGTGGGGGAAAAATCCATTATAATTACATTTATCATCCAGTCAGAACTGTTTTGGAAGAGGTTACACCTATCCCCTGTTTTCCCTGGAGAGGGATAGATGGATATCTGGCTGCCTGGGGATGAAGCAGGTTGTAGGAGAGCATTTACAGGATGATTATCTGTTTGATAAACTCCGAGTTCTCCTCCCCAGCGATGAATTCTTTCAGCTTTTGCCAAGGCTGCCCCAGTTTTGTGTCAGTACCACACTGCAGAAAGACTCAGAGAGGCTCAGGTAACGATTAGAGGAATGGCAAGAAGAGTAAATCACTGTGAATAGGAGCAGATCCCAAAGAAAGCCAGGCATTCACTGGAGAAATGAAAGGAATTCTCAGGTCAGCTCGACACTCAAACTTCTACAGCCCTGCAGAAGAACCTGCCAGCAGGCCCCACTCATCCAATTCCAACAGGAATTTGTGCTGGCAGCAGGGCTTGGCTGAGGACAGAGACACCAGACTTCACTCTTTGGGGGATTTATATCTGTATAAATCATCAAATACCCTCCAGTCCCTCCTCTTCTCTGCCAGTCCAGCACTTCACAAATTTGGGAAGTCTGAAGTCATCAGTGCCAGCTTGGATTCCATTTTCTTCTCCTCCCTATCAAATATTGGCTTAGTTAACCAAGGATTAGGTTTTCCTTGCTGAAAAGGGATGACTTCACCATTATTTCTGATTGCATTTTAAGCGCTAAGTTTTAGTTGTGCAGCTTTAAGAATAACTGCTCCATCCAGAATATCAAACCACATCTGTCACAAGCTCAATCATCCTTTCATATCCCATTTCATCTCATGAGCGTTTCATTAAATAAGTACAAGAAATGTTTAATTCCCCATCATTAATATGGGTAAATAATACTCTTGGAAGAGTTAATTATTAAGACACCATAAAATTAAAATAACGAGCTGATAACAGTGGAAGATTTGCATCCCATTGCCCTGGGTATGGCAGGACAACCCAATTTCTCCCAGAGACAGGAAAGCCATGAAGCCTGCAGAGGAAAAAACCCTGATCTGACTCCTGCCCAGCCCTGCAATACCAGGATGAAGGAAACTAAAATGAACAGTACAAAAGCAGATAAAAGCATGAAACAGGAGAGCAAAGAAGAAGCTGCTGCCACAAGACATTTTCCCAAACCCCATAGGAAGTCCTGGGAAAGTCAGGCTCCTTGGGGAACAGTGATTTGTTGGCAGGCTGTGCAGAAGTTCCCACGTTGCCATCATCTGGAATTGATTCCTTGCCACACTGAGTGTCTCAGGTTGGAAATAGGGGTGTGGATTCTGTCCCCATCTGTCAGAGGTGGGGCAGTTCTCTTCTCTTCATTGGGCAGTTTTCTTTATCTCTCCCACAACCAATCCTCCCTCCAGGAGATCTCTGCTGTTAATGGGCCATTAATTACTAATTATCTTCTGTTCATGGGCCATTAATTATTAATTATCTCCTGTTCATGGCCAGTGAGTGTCCCTGCGCGGCTGATAAAATTCCATCATCCCATGGGGAGATGCTCCGCCCAGGGGAGGAGCCAAGCATTCCTACCTGGATCCAATCTGAGGTTTGGCACAGCACAGCAGCCTTTGCCCACTGCATTCCCAGAGGAGCAGCTTTCTGCTGCCCTGCATTCCCAGAGGGAGCCCAGGCCCATCTGCAGCAGCCCTGGAGCTGCAGAGGAAAACTCCCCCCTTGTGCAGGATCCCTGCTCCAGCAGAACCACAGCTGGCACTGCAGGAGGGCTGAGCCCCCATGGGATGGGGCTGTGCCACCACCCTGGCACACAGGGTCAGGGTTCTGACTCTGCCAGTGTTGGGGTTTTTTGTTTGTACTATTGCATTTGTATTTTGTTTTTCCTAGTAAAGAACTGTTATTCCCATTCCCATATCTTTGCCTGAGAGCCCCTAATTTCAAAATTACAATAATTCAGAGGGAGGGGGTTTCCATTTTCCATTTCAGGGGAGGCTCCTGCCTTCCTTAGCACACACCTGTCTTTCAAACCCAGAGACACTGAGCTCCCCTGGACACTGAATGAATGCTCCCCAATCTCCAGAGCCAGCACCTATGCAGTGAGATGCTGCCTTGGATATTTGCTTGGGACAGCAGATCCAGACCCTCCCAGAGGAGGTTCAGAGGCTCAGGTAAGGCCCAAAACACCTGGTCTGAGAGGCAGAACAAGTCCTGGAAGCAGAACAGCCTCGATTGTGTTGGAAAAGCCCTGACTGCAATGGGTGCTGTTGTTATCACCTTCCACAGAGGCCGTGGGAGATGCAGAGAGGTGGGAATTAGCAACGTTATCAGGAACATACTTGGAAAAAGCACTCAAAACTGTCTGGTCCCACAGCAGAAAGGAAGGAATTTCCCAGAGGAAGCCTAGCAAGGACAGTATTTGGGCACATAGGACAAACCACACTGTGCAGCCAGGAAAATCCCACTGCAGGGGCTCAGCTCCGTCTCTCCAGGTGTGATCCCAGAGCAGATCAGAGTTCAGCCTAACGTGTGCCAGGGCCTGCCCACCCTGCCAGGGAACAGTTCCTAACTCCCAATATCCCATCCAGCCCTGCCCTCTGGCAGTGGGAAGCCATTCCCTGTGTCCTGTCCCTCCATCCTTTGTCCCAAATCCCTTTCCAGCTCCCTTGGAGTCCCTTTAGGCCCTGGAAGAGGCTCTGAGCACTCCCTGGAGCCTTTTCTTCTCCAGGTGAGCACCCCCAGCTGTCCCAGCCTTTCCTCCCAGCAGAGCTGCTCCATCCTTCAGATCATTTACGCTCCTTAAATCCAAACCAAGTCTCTGTTCTCCACAGTTTGCTCATTTTTAAGTACCAGTCCCACCAAGCCCTTTCCCAGAGAGGAGGAGGATCTGACTTGTGAGATCCTCCAAGGGAATTGGTCCTGTTCAATCAGACCCATAAAAAAGGAGGAGAGAAGGGTCACAGGGAGGTGACACAAAGGTGTGACAAAGGGATGACTGCACAGAGTACCCCAGAGCCTGCAGTGACCCTGGGAAAGCAGGGAACTGCCCAGGTGGCAAAAGGGAGAGGTGGGGAGTAGGAGTGTCAGTGCCAACACACTGAGCAGGAATCCTTGGGGCAGAGGCTGTGCAGGCACTGAGGTGATGCCTGGGGGAACACAGACAACATCCATGTGCCTGCTTTGCTTTGGATTCAACAGAAAAACCCCCAGAGCCTCTCAGAGGAGCATTTCACCCCATGGAAGGACTCCCATTTGCCTTTGTACTTCAAACAGCCACACAGATTTTGTTTGTGTTCCCTTATCAACACCCAGCTCCATGTCCCAGCAGATCCCACAGTTTCTAGGAACACACTGCTTCCCAAGACTCTCAGAAAACCACATTCCCATGGGAAATCTCAGTTAGGTCCTTCCTTTGGGGGAGCTACCAAGAAGGAAGCAAGAGACAAAGTCACCTTTAAAAATAAAAGACAAATCCATGCAACTGAAGATAAAAATAAAAGGAAATTTAAGAGGAGAGGGAAAATTACTAAAACAGGGGCTGGTTCTCAAAAAGCTGCTTCTTCCCTCTCCATGCCTGTAGAAGTAGGAGCACACAGGGCATTTTTCTTGCCTCAAATTCTCCAGGTGTGTGCAGAGCTGCAGCCTCAGAATTCATTTGCAGCACCCACTGGCAATACAAAACCATGAGCCACAAAAGAGTTAATCCCAGGAATTCCCCTTTCCCCTTTGTCATTGAATTATTTCTTTCCTGCTTCATGGGAATGGCACCAACCCTAAAGGGAGGACTCTTTACACCTATGACTAAAATTTCTAAAAAAAACTAAAAAAACTGTATTCTATTCCAAATTTCATTCTAAAAAAACCTGTTTATTCACTAGAGAGCCTCAAACCTGGACCTTGCCACTTCATTTCTCCACAGGATCTTCCTGCCCTAATCCAACCTGACAGCCTACAAAACCATGAGCCACAAATGAGTTAATCCAAGGAATTCCCCTTTCCCCTTTGTCATTGAATTATTTCTTCCATGCTTCATGGGAATGGCACCAACCCTAAAGGGAGGACTCTTTACACCTATGACTAAAATTTCTAAAAAAACCTAAAAAAAACTATTCTATTCTAAAAATAGCTGTTTATTCACAGGAGAGCCTCAAACCTGGACCTTGCCACCTGATTTCTGCACAGGATCTTCCTGCCCTAATCCAAGCTGACAGCCTGCAGCTGGGTGGCTCAGCCAGAGGAAACATTTGGGGTCGGAGGTGAGATTTCACATTTATCCTCATCAGTGTGAGGCAGCACCCACGCACAGCCCCAGCCTGTCAGCACAGCCCAGATCTTTCAGAGGTGGAGCTCTCTGAAAACACCTCCTCAGCCTGCCAGGTTTTTAAGTGCTTTCAGCAAAAATGTTAGGAATGTTGCAAAGTCAGCAAATGCAAACCTGCAAAAATATCACTTGGAAAATTCACAGAACTCACACAATCACTGGGTTGCAAGAGAACTTGAAGATCATCGAGCCCAACCCAGCACTAACACATCAATTAAACCATGGCACCCAGTGCCACATCCAGTCTTTTTTAATAAATACATCCAGGGAAATGTTTAGTGTTTTTTCCCTTAAAGAAAAAAAAAAAAATATGGAGGTAGCCAGACTCATTTATGGTCAATTTACAAGAACTTTTTTTGGCTCTAAGAACTCTCTATTTGAACCCTTCTCAGAGCAGCAAACTTACTCCCAGGAAACGGAATAAACCCAATAAATAAATTTACTTTCCTCTCACAATTGTTTTCCCTGCAGAGCTGTGAGTTCCAGTGTGGAGTAGTTTAAGGCAGAGCATCACTGATCCCCCTTTTTTCATTCCCAGTCTCACAGCCTGAGGGAATATTCCTGCTGGAGGTGGGCACAGCAGGGATATTTAATGCTGCCAGCAGTTTCAGCCCCTGATGGGTACTTGTCACATCACAAATACATTCATTCCCACCTTCAAAGCACAGCTGTAAGGGAAATTTTTTGGTGTTGCTCAAGGTTTAGGGCATCTCTTGACCCATTTCAGTTAATAAGGAAAAGTTGAGGGGGGTTTCTTGCTACTTTTTGAACAAAAGGGAATCAAGGGGTGTTCTCAGAGGGCTGAAGGAGCAGCACAGGGAGGGTGAAGCCAGAGAAATAAAGTGTTTTAAAGAATAGGATGTGGTGGGGCCAGCACCTGAAAGCCCGAACCAGGAGCCCTCCTACCCCCAGAGGTGGGAATTTGGCCAGCAAGACACAGATTGTGGCTAAAGTCACTCCTGAATACAAAAAAAAAAAAAAAAAAAATCCAAAAAAAGCTTATTAGACTTATTAAAAGCAAAGAAACTCTAAATTCAGGATTCTGCTTGCTGAGAAATTTCAGCTTCAGCTCCTGACTCAAAGCTCTGGTTTTTGTCACTACCGGCTTAAAGAAGAGCAAGAGCCCAAGTAAGGAAGGGAAAAGGAATTAATGGAAGAAGGACAGAATTTATTTGAGTTTTGAGAAAACACCTCTCAGTAATACTCAAAGATGGGTCTCTCCAGTAGAGTTTTGCAAAGAACAGAGTTTTTATTTGGGTTGATTGTGTTAATAATTGAGAGGACAGAGAATGATGAACCAAAATGAGCTCTCATAACCATAGCCCAACCTATTTGATAATGTCCTCTCCCATTTCCATGACTTCATCATCACTCATTGCATTATGTCCAAACACAGACTATAAACTCTCCATAATTGGGTTTGCAAAGCATTATGCATATTTAGGGAGCTATCTAAATACTCTTAAATTAAGTTACAAAGCCAAGGGAAGAGCCAAGTCGTGCCCTCACACACACAAGGCTGCCAGGAGAACATGAAAAACCTCAAGTGCCCAAAAAACCACAAAATTTGGTTTTGACACACATTTGTTGCACACTCATCACCACAAGGCTAAATAATGACCATAAATATGATAAAATCTATCAGCAGTAAAGGGTGATCTGAGTAGCAAGCACTGCTCAATACCCCAAACCATGCTGGAAACAGTTCTGCCCCTAAATCCCCCCAAAATCCTCTCCAGGGAGTGGGAAGAGGCTGAGCAGGAGATAAATACACCCTGACTCCAACATGTCCTGTTCTTTGGGTTTTTTTTCAAGGGACAGCATTGAACACAACATCCCAAAAGCAGCCAGGCAGCAAAAATCCCATGAGCAAACCTCTGGTGCGGGTAGAATTTGGGAAGAAAGCACAAAACTGCACAGGGCAAATCCTCCACATTTCCACTAGGAAGAAAATACCATTCAAGGATGATTTTAAAGCAGTTTTTATCATCAACAAAACAGATTGTGCAGCTCAAAGTAGTCTCTGTATTCAGAGGACTGAGAACCTTAAATCTTTCCATGCAAACCTTAAATCTTTCCATGCAAACCTTAAACCTGGGGATGGAAACACATAATTCACTGAAAAACACATAATTCACAGAAAAACACATAATTCACAGAAAAACACATAATTCACAGAAAAATTTCAATGTGCAAAATTCAAAACTATGAAAAAACAGAGGAATTAAACCTGTGCCTTGAGAAAGGACTTAACCTTAAAAGGACAGAAGCTTCAAGTTGTTTTGGGAAAGCAGTGAGGAGTATCTGCAGCTATACAGCATGAGGAATTTGGCAGGAAGGCTTGTTTAAAGGATGGCTTACTGCCTTGGAAAGATTTTTTGTTTAAAAGAACAATGGAAGATATTAAAATATAGATGAGCCAGTGAAAAGGTGTTACCTGGCCAAAATGTTTGAGTTCTGGTGAGGAGCAAGAAGAATTTGATAAGCTTTTGTCTATTGTGGTACCAAATCACAGCAGGAAGGAACACAGGGATATTTCCCTGAGAATTCAGGATCAGCCATTCTGGATGCACACGAGATTTGATCCAGCTCAGTAACTCTGACAGCTCTGACATGCACTTCCTTAACAATAAAAAGCACAAATATACACAAAATATGCTCAGTTTGACACGTGGAGAGCAAGACAACCTGGAAAGCAGACAGCACCAAGCACAAGGAGCTGGGATTTTGGAAAGGCAGAGCATTGCCAACATCTGCTAGAAGATTTTTACAAAGCTGAATGAGAAACCCCAGCACATCCTGGGACCAAGCAGATGTGCTGGAGCAGAGGTGCTGCTCTTCCTTTGTGCCCAGGATGCACCAACACCATTTCCATCCTCCCAAGGATGAAAATTCATCTCTCCTGTGGAGAGCCCTGTGTGCTGTGCCAACATTTCCACTTGGGATGAGGCTCTGGGCACCTTCTCCCTGTTCCACAGCCGCTTCCCATCTCCAATCCTTCTGTTAAAATCCTCATTTATCCATGCAAAAAATGGCTAAAAAATTGAATAACCACATTTCCACGTGGGAGGAGGCTGTGAGCACCTTCTCCCTGTTCCACAGCCACTTCCCATCTCCATTCCTTCTGTTAAAATCCTCATTTATCCATGCAAAAAATGGCTAAAAAATTGAATAACCACATTTCCACGTGGGAGGAGGCTGTGAGCACCTTCTCCCTGTTCCACGGCCACTTCCCATCTCCATTCCTTCTGTTAAAATCCTCATTTAACCATGCAAAAAAATGGCTAAAAAAAAGGAATGGCCACATTTCCTCCTGGGAGGAGACTTTGAGCACCTTCTCCCTGTTCCACAGCCGCTTCCCATCTCCATTCCTTCTGCTAAAATCCTTATTTATCCAGCAAACCATCAAACCATCACCTCCAAGCACAGCAACTCTGCTTAGGGGAGGTTTATTCCAGTGCAGGGTTAACATTTTTCACCTCCTTTCTTTAGCCAGGCAGGCACACAAATCCAGGCAGAATTTTCCAGCCAAAAGCACTCCACACAATTTTTAAGCAACCATATTTAGACAACCTCTTTTCTCTGAAACCATTTTTCCCATGAAAGATTTTGTGTCCAAGTGTTAAAAAAAAAAAAGGAATAAATAAGATTTTTCCCAACCCTACCTTCCATGACGTAGACCAGGGAACCCACATCTCCCTCCTTGATGATACAGCTGTCCTTGCCATACTCCACAGGGTACATACAATCCACAATCTCCTGGATCTGGGACAATTCCAGGTTCTTCATGAAGTCATTGTCAAGGATTGCTTCCTTTATTAGCTCCTTGGACCTGGGGAATAAATACATTTATTTTAAAAATCAGTGTTTTCCCTAAAAATGTGCAGAGAACTCAAAGAAAAAAATTACAGAGATGTGAACTTGCAATTATTTGTTGTAAATAAGCTTTAGAGACGTCCAGCATTGCAATAAAAATAGATTTTTGTGGAGTTGCAAAATCCTCTTTTAGCTACAAGTTTCACATCTACAATAACACAGCTCTTGGAATATCTTCCATACACAAAACTGAAAGGAAGCACAAACAAGAAGCTAACAGATTTATTACTTGGTTTATTATATTTTCCATTAATTATACAAACTGGAGCACACCAAAGGGTGACACTGCACGGATTCTCTGAGTATTTATATTATAATCACTACAGGAGGCATTTGGCACAAAATCCCTAAATCCACTTGTGCAGGTGGACAACTGAGAATGTTAAATCCTGATCTAGACCAAAACCAAAGCTCCTAAAACACCTCCAGGCTGGACAGCAGCTCCTCAGCCCTTCACCCCTCACCCTGGGGGCTGAACTGTTCCCTGCAGAGCCTGAGCAGCCAGGAGGGATTTAACTGCTGGAAAGATGAGTATGAAACAAAGCTTTCAAAGAAAAACACTTTAATGGGTCATGCCTTCTTGAAAAAGAGCCAAAGTGGGACTTGGGGAGACCCAAACCGTGGGAAATGTAGAGAATTCTCAAAGCCTGACTGACAACTCACACAGTGTGCATCTGTGTGTGAACCTTGAGTTAAGAAATGCTGACTTAGAAATGCCATGGAACAGGACAGACGTAATTGAGAGAGAAATGGAACTAGAAACAGATTTCAAAGGAGGGTCTTACAAACAAGACTAGGTATTTTAGAGAAATAGAACTATGAAAAATGTATTATAGTGAATTATAAACACTTAGAGTATATTATAATTTAAAAATAGTTGGCTTTGATTGTAATGATATGAATTATAACATCTGTATTGTCTCACCCTTCTCCTAAGACTGAAAACAGAATAAAAGATTTTGAAAACACCACCTCTAAATCCAAAAAGACTTAATCAGACACCAAACCAGCCCAGCCTTGCACGGGGTTAGAGCAGCTCAGGGTCCCACCCACCACACTGCCAGCTCGGTGATGTTTAAGATTCTTTTTATTCCTTTGATAGTTTGGAGGTTATTTCAACACTGGACACCAGAGGCCACCAGAAGTGACCCTGCTGAAGGGCAGGAGGGGACAGGACCAGGCTGCCGAGGACATGGCAGGCTCAGGGTGCCACAAAACCATTCCTGAGAGTTGGAATCTGCCCTCACAGCCATCCCTGTGTGCAAATAAGGACCCCCAGGTAAACCTGTACCTGGGGAATGCCTTTCTCTCAGCAAAGGGGGGATTTGTCAGGCTGAGCAGGCACTGCACAACCCCATTTCCTCCATTTGCCAGACAATTCTTTCCCTGCTGTGCCTTGATTCAGCTCCTTTCTGCTCTTCTGTCAAATCCTCCTAACACCCAGCTCCTTATTGGTGGTGCCCAACTGGCCACCAGAGAAAGCCCAATTAAAGCTTCTGTGTTCATTGTGTCAACCTGCATTCCAATTCCAGGCTTTTATTTCATTCCAAGGCTGCAAATTTATCTCATTTCTCCTTGATAGAGTCAGGATTTCAAGTGGAGTTGCTGCAAAAATCAAAAGACCCAAAAAGACAGTGGGGAATTCCTGGCCCAAGTCAAACTTCCCTCTGGATGTAGAGATGCTCAGAACAAAACAAAGGTCTCCTTGTTGGAATTGAACATGGGGAAGGATTTGAGGAGGACTTGGGAAAATTGGTCCAAACAACAGCAAAAGAACAGGAAAACCCAGTTGGACTCAATGAGCATAAAGGTCTTTTTCAGCCTTTATGATTCTAGTTGGGGAAGGAGCAGCAAAACAGACCCAATGTGAACAAATTTAGGGAATTCAAGAGCTTAATAATATTATCAATATTATATTAATAATAATATGATCTGAGATGTGTAAGAGAATATCTGAACCACCTGATTCAGTCTCTGTCCTCAACACAGGAACATCACAGCAAGCTCACAGTCCCCCCCAGGTCATCCAAACCCTTTTAACCACCCCACAAAATACATCATCATGAAGGAAAACACATTGGCTGGGCCATCAATGAAACACAGCTTCATCTCTGCCACATCTGAGCATCCTAAAATTAAATACCCACAAGGAAAGGGCTGGATAATAACTCAGTCATGCTTGAATGTGAGCAAAATAGGCTTTATTAGTAGGGATAATTGGTTAAGATGAGACTTGGACTACAAAGCCTGTGAGAAAAGCACCTCCAGGTGCCCTTAAACAGGGCTGGCTGGAGGAGCAAAACCACCTTGCAAGGCAGCTGCTTATTTATGAGAGTATTTCATAGAATCCCAGACTGTTTTGGGTTAGAAAAAACCTTAAAAATTATCTCCTTCCACCCTTCCCACCCCAGACTAAACCACCCTCCATAGTCTGAGAGCTCCAAACCCTTCCAGCAGGAAATATTCCATCCATCTTTGAGAATCAAGTAAGAAAAAAAGCAGAGTTTGACACACTTGAAAATGAGTTGGTCCTAAAGATACAATGTCAGAGCTACAAGCAGAGCTCCTCTATTGTTCCCTGTGAGAGAATCTTCATCACTCTTAATAATTCAGAAAAATTATTCATGCACTGTGGCTTGCCAGTCCCACACACTCACACATGCCAGGCTTTCAGCAACTTCCACATTATTTTATTATTATTATTATCTTTTCTTTCCCTGTAATTCACAGGAGCCATTTCAAATAAACAGGCTTTTTTTTTTTATTGTGTTTATTCTTATGTCCAATCCCAGGTGGGAAAAGCCCTCCCAGACCATCAAGTCCAGCCTGTGCCCAATCCCCACCTTGTCAGCAGCCCACAAACACATGAATTAACTCCTAGTTCCCAATTATTCAAATAAAAATTTATAACAAATTATTCAAATAACAAATGCTTCTCCAAACCATGCCATTCCTTAATCATCACCATTATTTCAAAACAGCAGCTGTCCCACACATGTGAATACAGGAATCTACCCAGTAATACAGAATAAAAATATTTTAAATGGTTAAAAATGACACTCCTGCCATGGCAAGGAAGTGCTTTAAACAAGATACAGCTGTTCCATTATCTCTTATTTCTTCTGTGCTTTCTGGTTCAGGTTTCTAATAGGAACAAGGCACAAACAAAATAACCTACAATATTTGTAAGGCAGCAGGACTGTTTCTAAATGAGTTTGTCTGAAGGAGGAGGATTTCCATGAATATTTACTTAGCACTGGAGTGGATGTCTCTGCCTTCAGAGGGTCACTCAGAGTAGAAAGCAGTTATTGCCATCTTTCCTCTCCAGAGCAAGCCTGGCACCAAGCCATCCCTGTTTTCCTGCAAGATTAATGACCAAATGTGCTGGAGACTTGATGAAGAGTTTAAAAAGAGGGCACAATCCTCTGTGATACATCCTGTCCCAAATCACTTTAGGTCCATCACAGTAATTAATAAGGCAACAGGAGGAAGAAGCTAATTGCATTCGAATTTGCAGAAGTCATGAAAAAAGAACCTTAACAAGTTGCCTACAAATACACTTAATGCATAAAAACCTGCCTGTGCTGTCTATCAGGAGCAAAGCACACAGGGGGGTGTCCATCCACCCCTCCCAGTGTCCACCCACCCCTCCCAGTGCTGTACTGGGCTGCTCTGCTCCCCCAGCCCAACCAGAGCCAGCCACCAGCATCCCCAACAAGCCAAAGAAATTTAGTTTTGTGTCCCAGCAAACAGGGGCTCTGCACAGAGGCTGTGTTGAGCTGTGGAAAGCCTTGTGTTAAAGGTTTGCAGTGGCCATAAAATGCTGAATTTCAAACCCTGCTATGAACAACCACTGGCACAAAGGCAGGAAATCAATAAAAATACTGGTTTGGAACAGATGGGAAATAAAACCTCTGAGATGCATCCCCAGCAGGGTGGGGAGCTTAAGAGAGGAAGGATTCTGCCCCTGTGCTCAGGTGAGACCCCACCTGCAGAGCTGCCCCAGCACAGGAGGGACCTGGAGCTGCTGGAGAGAGCCCAGGGGAGGCACCAGGATGGGCAGAGGGATGGAGCAGCTCTGCTGGGAGCAAAGGCTGGCACAGCTGGGGGTGCTCACCTGGAGAGGAGAAGGCTCCAGGGAGAGCTCAGAGCCCCTGCCAGGGCCTAAAGGGGCTCCAGGAGAGCTGGAGAGGGACTGGGGACAAGGGATGGAGGGACAGGACACAGGGAATGGCTTCCCAGTGCCAGAGGGCAGGGCTGGATGGGATATTGGGAATTAGGAATTGTTCCCTGGCAGGGTGGGCAGGCCCTGGCACAGGGTGCCCAGAGCAGCTGTGGCTGCCCCTGGATCCCTGGCAGTGCCCAAGGCCAGGCTGGAGCAGCCTGGGACAGTGGAAGGTGTCCCTGCCATGGCAGGGATGGCACTGGATGGAATTTGAGGTCCCTTCAACCCAATCCTTTCTGGGATGCTTTGCAATACCTGCAGTAAAATAACCAAACCCTGCAGCACAGGCTGTCGTTGTCCTGACAGGAATTCCCATTTTCCAAGGAACACAAGGAATGCTCAGCCCAGGCTCTTCCCTCAGAGCAACACATTCCCCACGCTGGGTTTGTACCTTCTGGCATGTACAGTAAATATTGGAACACAAAGTTGTTCCTCATCCCAAAAGGGCTCATCTCAATGTGGAAAAGCCACTTGCTGGCTTTTAAGGAAGGGAAGAATTTAGGAGCAGATGGAAAAACTTTTGGCAGACCCCTCCCAGGGATGCTTCCAGAAACCAAAGCCCTCCCAGCACACCCTGTACTGGTGCATCCCCAGTTTGGAGCCTGCAGGAATCTGACAGTCAAGGGGAGCTACCCAGGAATCATCCCCCAGGGAATCTGCTGCTCACAAGGGCTGGTTAAACAGAGGTGGGTCAGGATAAATAGAAGAAATTAAGAGTTCAATTTAAAAATTAGTGACACAATTCTAAATGTTAGGGTGTTCAGCCACGGCTTTGAAGCAAAACTATTTGAAACTATCAGTAAGGAAAATGAGAAGCAATGTACTGGTTGGACAGGCAGAAAGATGCCTGCAAAAAGGGGGAAGAAAAAACACACTTTGGAGTGACAAAAACAAGCAAGACCATTTAGCTGTTTCCACCTCAAAACTTGGAGCAAAACTTTTCAACATGCCAATACTAAAGGGAGGAAAGACTGTTTTTCTGATGTTTCCCCCATCAGGAATTAACAAATACCACTAATAACCTAAATCTCCATATTTAGGAGGGAAACACCCACAGGAACTTGACCAAGCAGACAGAGAGAGTTCAAGTTTACAGAAGTAAAAACACAGGGTCCTGGGAGAGGAGAACTTCTTACTTACTCATACAATAAACCCTGCTCAAAGCTACTACAACCAGGGGCACCTTTTTGGGCTGCATCATCATTGTTGCCAAAATCCAAATTATTTGTAGAAAATCATTCCCAAAAGCACTATTTTTGGGACCTTCCACATCCCTGCCCAAGGAATTAAGCTGATTTCAGAGATAAGAAGCATGGAAAAAAAAGCATTGCAGCCTCTGTCCCTGAATCTGAGGAGGGATACAAGAACCCAGCCAATCCCTACAACAACTGTTTAAAATCCACACTGTGAAATGTTTAAAAGTGTTTACTTCTACAAAATGTGGCCATGGAAAAAGAAAAAAAAAAAACCTTCCTTAAAAAGGGATAACACAGCCAAGGATTGAGCCTGCTCCAGCTTTCCAGAAACCATCCAGCAGGATACAATACACAGCAAGAAGTGTTAGACAGATTTTTTTAAACTGTCTCCAGGTGTATCTCCCTTTCCAAAGGGGGTGTCCACTCCAAGTGGCACAAAAAGCAAAGTTTCCAGCAGGGTTGGGGAAGCTTTTTGCTCAAAGCTCACCTTTGTAGAGCTTCTAACTCTGTTTTAAGCCCTTGTGCAGCTCAAAGAGTAGGGAAGACTAAAGCACTCGCTCTGCTCTGGAATAGAACCCCAGAGTGGTTTGGGTTGGAAAGGACCTTAAAACACCTCCTTCCACCCCCTTTGGGCTGTCCCAAACATCTTCCACTGTCCCAGGGTGCTCCAAGCCCCATCCAGCCTGGCCTTGGACACTTCAGGGATCCAGGGGCAGCCACAGCTTCCCTGTGCTGGGGCCTCTCCAGGCTCACAGGGAAGAGTTTATTCTGTCTATGGAACCTGAATTTCCCCTGTGCCAGTCTGAACCCATTCCCTGTGTCCTGGCACTCCAGTTGCTGTTGCAGGGTCCCTCTCCAGCTCCCCTGTGTCCCTTCAGGCCCTGGAAGGAGCTGTGAGGTCTCCACACACCCTTCCCTTCTCCAGGCTGAGCATTCCCAGCTCTCCCAGCCTGGCTCCAGAGGGAAGCTGCTCCAGACCCCTCAGCAATTTCAGGAGTTGCTCCAACAGTTCCATGTCCTCCTTAATTGAAATATCTGCAGAACTCATCTCCTGTGGCCTGGCCACGCATCCAGAGGTTCCAAACTGGCAGCTGAGATCCACAAAGCCTTCAGTGATACCAAAAGGAGCATCATCAAGAGACAGCAGTCCAAACCTGTTCCTGGCACTCCTCCCTTCCCAGCAAAACCCTTACCAGGGTTATGGATTAATGTCAGCTCCTAGGTTCCCATCTAAGAACTTCCAGGATGATTATTTAATCCCTCAACCACCAGCCTGAAGCCCAAACCCTTCCACAAAGCTGCTTTTACAAGCAAAGTGAAATTCTTGGTGCCAAGGCAAGGTGGAGGGTCCTCCCTGAGTGCCAAAGCTCCCAGAGCAGGAACAAACCCCCAGCACAGCACAGGGCACTTCCTGAAGGGTGAAATGCTGGATGATGCCTTCAAATCCCAAATCCTGCGAGGGAACAAATGGATCTCTTCATAACTCACTCTGAGGAGCAGAGCAGGAGAGGAAAGCTCCAACCTTTGGGTAAGATCTGGGGCTTGTTTGGGCTCCAGTGCCATTAATAGCTGATAACTCTGCATTAGCTGTTTGTTTTGGCTCTGGATAAAGCCCACTCTGGATGTTCCTTCAAGGGAATTTTAAATATAACTCCAGAGAGCTATTCTTGTCTCAGTAACTGGGAATAAGAGTAGGATTTAAGTCTGGGACCGAGTAACATGAAGGCCTTTAAATACACTCATGGATTTTCTTTACAAGGCTTCCCATTCCCACAACACACAACCCATTTTCAGGTTTTGGGGAAATTTCTGAGCAGGATCTTAAGCATCTTCAGCGTGGCTGTTCCTGAAGAGCTGGATGGAACAATGTTCTTGTGAGGAGTCCACTCAAATTCTTAACCAAAATGCCAATTTTAAAACGCTCCTGAAGAGCTGGATGGAAGAAGGTTCTTCACAAGAGTGCACTCAAATTTTCAAAATGCCAATTTAAAAAGAATTTAAGCAACTCTACCCTGACCTAAACCCGTAAGCCAGGAAAATAGCTTCCACATTTCCAGGTTTTCCTGCACTTCAATACAACTCAGTCACAGAACCGAGTTGCTCTGCAGAGAATGTTGCTCAGACAGCTCCATTTAGGATTTCTAAATTTATCAGTACACTGCTGTTCATTATATCATATTTTGGCATTCGACATTTAAAAAGAAAAATCATTTCAGCAAAAAAAAAAATTCAAATCCCCTCTCACCTACGCTGAAAATTGTTGTTGGTATAAAAATACTGTAGGCAAGAGTTGGTTAACTTGCATTTTAATGTGTCTCACCCCACAGATCTTAATTTACCGCCCTTTTTTAGGCTCCTATTTTGCATCCTACAAAGCCCCAGGTTTAGATCCCAGAAATGTTGGCAGGCTCAGGCAGAAGAAGTTGTTGGTTCTTGCCAGCACAATTTGCCTCCTCCTGCACTCCCTGACAGCTCTGAGGAACTCCCACATGAGCTGCATTTTGAGAAACCACTGCCAAGCCCTCGGAGCAGGATTAAGCAGCTCCTTGATTACCTGAAGCAAACAGCAGAAGCTTTGGGCAGTTAATGAGAGCTGAAAACACAAAAATCAGAGAAACATTTGGGTTGGAAGAGATCTGTAAGGCCATGGAGTCCCAGCTGTGCCCAGTGCCCACCTTGTCCCCAGCCCAGAGCACTGAGTGCCACCTCCAGCCCTTGCTGGGACACCTGCAGGGATGGGCACTGCAAAGCTCCCTGGGCAGCCCCTGCCAAGGCCTGAGCACCCTTTCCATGCAGAAATTCTTCCAGAACACGTGGCAAAGCCATGGTGCAGGGGGATGGGTGTCTCTAAGGGATGCCTGGCCAAAACCAGGCAGACTTCTGAGGGGTGTTACCCCGTGCATTTCACAGTTTCAGCACCCACATCCAGCACAGCTGTGCTGGAGCCTTCTTGCACCTACAAAAATAGCAGAGAAAACACATGTCCCCATATGTCTACACACCCAGGAACCCAGAAACAACCCAAACTCCTCCAGAAGGAGCTCAGTGAGGAAGACAGAGTCACAGAGACCCAGACAACACATCTGAAGGTCACGGTGATCTTGGAAAGAACCATGGAGTTGAAAGGCAGGAGTTTCTCCATCCATCAACCATTATCCATGAGGGCTTCCAGTCCTGGCAGCTCCCCTGACTGGAGGCAGGGATGAGGAGTGGAGCTAAAGGCAGCTCCAAGAATTGCCCCAAGTTTGTCAGTGCCTTTGGAGGTCTGCCTGGCTCCCTGGGGATCAGTGAAGGTGTGGGCAGTGAGCTGCACCCAGATTCCCTGGAGAAGGGAGTTACTGATGGCCACCACGGAGATGGCTTCACCCTGGTGCAGTGGGCAGGAAATCTGCCAAGGGGATGATAACCTAATTTACATAGATGCAGAAATCCAATTAGAGATGCTCTGAGCAGAGACAGCTCACTCTGCTCTCCTGGATTAGAGGCTGAGAACACGTCAGGAGCTCCTCCAAGTGCACCGTGGGCCAGGAGAGATGGATGTGCTCTGCAAAAACACTCTGCTCCTCCCTGACAAACACATCCACAGGGAATGCTGTCACAGCCAGGGAAATACAGAGCTGCTCCAGTGAAAGTTCAGGAGGGGGATCCACAGGAATTGTGATGGATGGGGAGGGGAGAGCAGCGACAGAGATTTCACATCCCTCACTCTGATTCACCCAGGGCTTGTGATGGATGGGACTGTCACCAGGGAAGTTCCATCAGCTCTCTCCAGCCTGGAGAAGTCCCTGGATGAAATGCCATAGGCGTGTGGCAGTGGAATGCAGACAGTGCTCGGAGCCTCGGCTTTCTAATAAATATCTCTGAGGATTTTAGGGAAAACTATTTCTTCCTACTTCACGAGTCAGCAGGAGGCCTGACATTTGCAGGCAGACTTTGGGACATAAATATTTGCAAGATGTGTGGCATTACCCAAATAACTCCCCACTGACAAGCACCAAGGAGCAGCTGGTGGGGACAGAAGGGCAAGATGTGCCTCCTCCCAGAAGGGTCACTCCAGGATTCAGCTGTGGGAGCACATCCTGCAGGCTCTGTCTAGCCTGCCAATAAACCAGATTAGAGCTGGACAAGCACCTCATGGCCGGCAAGATGAACTCTGAGCAGCCACACGACTTGATACCATTTAACTGGAGAAAGAGCAGCAGCAGGAAGCTCAGGAGGTGTCTGTGGAAAAGCAGGGGGATGGAGCTGGGAGCAGGGCAGGGCTGCTGCTGCCTTCCTTCTGCTCAAAGGCAGGTGGGGGAGAGGCTAGCACACTCAAAATATTATTTTCTCATTCCTATTTCTACTGCATGAGCATTGACCATGAAAACACCACTGAGTTTTCAAGAATACGCCAACAAGTGCTCTGCACAACTCCCTGACAGGAATCCAGTGAACAACAGGGACAGGACAAGGGGAAACAGCCTCAAGCTGGGCCAGGGGAGGCTCAGCTTGGACAGCAGCAGGAATTTCTCCATGGAAAGGGTGCTCAGGCCTTGGCAGGGGCTGCCCAGGGAGCTTTGCAGTGCCCATCCCTGGAGGTGTCCCAGGAAGGGCTGGAGGTGGCACTCAGTGCTCTGGGCTGGGGTAATGATGCCTCAGGTTTGAGCTTTTGTGTTTTTCAGATTCTGTGCTGCTTTAGTGTGTGGGTCTGGGCTTCACATTAAGGGATGGTGAGCTCTGTGCACAGAGCAGGGAGACAAAACAATTCCTGCTCTAGCTGGGGACAAAGGACAAATGATCCAAATCTCAGCCCCAAGAGCACAAACAACGAGGGCTGGAGAGAGAAAAACAAGCAGGATGGGACTGCATGGGCTAAAGCTGTAACTGGACAATTAACTCCAATATGCAAATGGAGCAGAACTTATAAAAGCGAGAGACCCCATGTCCATTTTGTGCCCATTTTGGTTCACCTTGGGTGCAGCCCTGGCTGGGCTCTTGTGCTGCCCAAGGTGGATCCATGGAGGAAATCCTTTTAATAAATCCCTGCTCTATTCTTTAACTCTGTTCTAGGTCAGCCTTCACAAGGCATCAGGGGACAAGGTGGGGATCAGGCACAGGGTGGACTCCATGACCCTGGAGATCTTTTCTAACCTTAATAACTCTGTGGCACTAAAACAACACAGGGCTTTTGCTCAGAAATGCTCTTGCTCCTCCTGCTTTAGGAATTCCACTCAGAATCCCATGGTTGTGATTTGGTAACCAAAAAAAAACCCAAACGCTGAAGCAGGAGGACGCAGCCCTCAGCACTGCCCTCATGGAGGGGAGATCCCACAGCCACTGAAGGGATGCCCAGCACAGCTGGAATGAGAGCAGCACAAGGCAAACACCTCCAGAAAAACTCTCTCATAAAAAAAAAAAAAAAAAAAAAAAAAAAAAAACAAAACAAAACACCAACCCACAACACAAAAAGCACAACCCCAAACATGGAAAGCTCCAGTCTCATGGCTTTTGAATCCTCATAAAATCTTGTATTGTAAAGAACAATCTGCAGGGGGTAATTGGTGGTGGGTTGGGGATTCAGAGAAATTTCCCTAATTCCCATAAACCATATGGGACATGGGGATACCTGCAATCATCCAGCCACATGTAAGCACAAGACAGAGAGAAATTAAAGGAAATGCTTTGAAGAATAAGAGTGACAAATGTGCAAAGGAAAAAGCAGGCAACAAATTCTGATGGAAGGCAAGGGAAAGATGAAGAACTTTGAATTTGAAGAACTTTAGGAAACAGCCCTTTTCTTTGATCAAAGAGGCACTGAATGTTTCCAGGAATTTCAGCCTGGAAAGATAGTGAAGGGGGAATGTCTTATTTGCGGCAAATGGGAAGACATTTTTGAACAAGTAGTAACCTCACATTTCATGGTAACACTTGTCCTCAGGGAATCCTAACAGGAATAGACAAACAGAGGTAAAAGAAGGATGCAGCAATACAAAAGGTGCTGCCCAAAGAAAGCTGAGGAATGGCATTAAGACGGTGAAATCACAGAACCAGTTAGGCTGGAAAAGCCCTCCAGGATCATCCAGTCCAAGCTGTGCCCAGTGCTCACCTTGTCCCCAGCCCAGAGCACTGAGTGCCTGTCACAGCTGAGGCAGCCATGACACACAGAGCATCACCAAACAATTTCAGAAAGCTTCACCCCACACAGAGCAACACCTTACCAGGTCAGAAGGCTCCAGGCATCTGCTCACACAGAGTAACACCCCAACACCTCAGAAGGCTGCAAGCCACTGCCCCTCCTGTGCTTCAGCCCAGCCTTTTATCCCCTCATGCTGCTGCACTGCACCTGTGTGCCCTCTGCTCCCTGTGGGATTGGTCAGTGCCCCTGGGCTCATTAAGGGCTCATTAATTTCAATATTGGTCACCTGCTTCTCACAGCTGTAGCTCATTGGGGATGAGGCTCAGCCCCAGCCCCACTCCCAATGACCACAAACTCTGTGCCTACAGTGCCACCTCCAGCCCCTCCTTGGGCACCTCCAAAGCTCCCTGGGCAGCCCCTGCCAAGGCCTGAGCACCCTTTCCATGCAGAAATTCCTGCTGCTGTCCAAGCTGAGCCTCCCCTGGCCCAGCTTGAGGCCCTTTCCCCTTGTCCTGTCCCTGTTCCCTGGCAGCACAGCCCGACCCCCCCTGGCTGTCCCCTCCTGGCAGGGAGTTGTGCAGAGCCACAAGGTCCCCCCTGAGCCTCCTTTGCTCCAGGCTGAGCCCCTTGCCAGCTCCCTCACAGGGTTCACATTCCAGACCCTGGGCAAGTTTTGGAGGTCACTCACTCTGGTCTTTAGGAGCCACTGTGACCTCCTTGTGTTACAGCCTGGCAAACCAGAATCCCAGCGTGGGATCCACTGAGGTATTCCCAAGGGAAGGCTCTCCCCTTTACAAACAGGGCCATTCCAAGGAGAAACAGGAGCAGAACTTGTTCCTGAGGACAGACAGAACAGACATTAAGGCACAAGGCTCTTCTGCCTCCCTCAGCAAGCCAGGGAAGCTCCAAAATTTACAGTTCAAATGTGCTGCCATGCTGCTGCCCAGGTCCTCAACAAAAACATTTGGTTCACAGGAAAGTTCCAAATAGGGCATTGGAAAGAAGAACCAACCACATCCTGAGGCTGAGAACTGTGACAGAACAAATAAGCCAGAGGAGGGCAGAGAATTAAGTTACGTTTATCTGCATCACATGAGCAGAAAACGAAGTTTGCTCCCATAATGTGCTGCTGGGACTGCTATCCTTCCCTTACACTACTATCCTGCACTTAACTCTCCCCTCTTCCACCTCCCTCGTGTCTCATCACCTTCCCACACCATCTCCCAACTCCAAGATGCTTGCTCCCGTTGCAGCAACTCTGGCTTGTGTTCCTTTTTAGTCCAAGTGCCTCATTTGACATTCCTAGTGCAGAGCACCATGGATTTCTCTTCCCTTTCCCCCACCATCCTCCCAAATGCTTTCTCCCCTCCTGCTCCTCCTGCAGGTCCCTGCCCCTTGCTATTTCACTGCTCTCATGGGGCAGCTGAGCAAATATCAGCCAAAACAAATGAGAAAGCTGAGCCCCAGGCCAGGAGAAACACTCAGGTTGGAAAAGGGCTGCAAAGAGCCAGAAGGATGCCAAGGGTTTCATGTGGCAGAAGAGGAAAGGAAGAAGGAAATAGCAGATGTGCCTTGGATGAGATTTGGTGGAATATTGGAAGGAATTGTTCCCTGGCAGGGTGGGCAGGCCCTGGCACAGGGTGCCCAGAGCAGCTGTGGCTGCCCCTGGATCCCTGGCAGTGCCCAAGGCCAGGCTGGACATTGGGGCTTGGAGCAGCCTGGGACAGTGGAAGGTGTCCCTGCCCATGGCAGGGGTGGCACTGGATGGGATTTAAGATCTCTTCCAACCCAAACCACTCTGGGATTCTATGAATGGCTTTCAAAGTGTGAAAGTAAATTTAATTGCCTTGTGTGGACAAATACTATTAAATCTGCAGGATCTTCTCTTACACACACATCCTACCCCCAATTAAGGATTCATATGGTTAAATAAAATTGCTTTTTCAGAGCTGTTAAGTGTTGGGAGTTGCTGTTGGAGGCTTGGGCTTGTTTTGCCTCTACAATGTTTTTAAAAGTGAAACAGGACTTTGTGGGCTGACTTGAGGAGCTGAAATCCATGGAGGGACACGTCCAACCATTCAGCCATTTTCTTCAGAGTTATGAGTGGAAGGGGTGGCACTAGATGGGCTTTAATCTCCCTTCCCACCCAAACCCTTCTGCTATTCCATGGCAATGAAGAAGAAATCCCACAAAAAAAGGCAGACCAGGACATCAGTGCATCACAAGGAGCCAGAAATGGTGTTTCTTCCAAAACAACACATGTGGATTTCTAGGGAAACAGCTCCTTTCCTCTGTCCCAAATATTTCACAGGACTAGGAAAGAAACCTTGTTCACTTTCTGCAAATTCTTCATGTTCTGAGTCTTTTCCATGCCCCACAGGCTGTGTTGAGGAAATATTTACATGAAGGAATACACAGAAAGAGCTAAAAAGAGATGGAGAAAAGGTGCCTGCCAAGGAGCAGAGTTATTTCCGTGGAGGAAACAGGAACTACTGGAGGGAACTGAAATAATTCAAATCCAGTTTAATCCCAACAGGCCCAAAAAGTGTCATTTAAAATTTAAGTGCATTTTAACGATAACAGTTATTTATTAAAGTGAAAAGCAGGCATGAGCTGTTTGCAAAAATGCTAATATCCCATATATTCAGGTGATTGGCAAGATCAGTCCAAGCCTGTCTCAAACACTGAACAGTGAAATTAACTGGCACTGGAATTCTTGGAAAACACACCTTCCTTTAGTGAGTTTAAGAAAAAAAAACACATTCCAGTCTTTCAAGTCAATTAGAAAACAGCACAGCTTTGTGTCACTGTCATATTTTCTGGAAAAATCTCTTTGCCCAGGACTTTGCTCCTGGGAAGCTGAGAAGCCTCAGAGAAAAATGAAAACAATAATTATCTGATTTGCTTCTCCTGTGTTTTGCTGCTTTGGAATGTGGTTTGGACATTCTTTACCAACTGGTCATTGTTTCATTGGTTTCATGTGAATTGTTTTCACTCGTTGGCCAATCAGTGCCAAGTTATGTCGAGACTCTGGAAAGAGTCACGAGTTTTTCATTATCTTTTAGCCTTCTGTCTATATCCTTTCTCTATTCTTTAGTATAGTATTCTTTAATATAACATAGGTCATAAAATAATAAATGAGCCTTCTGAGAACATGGAGTCGGATTCATCATTTCCTCCCTTCGTCAGGGGTCCCAGAAGACAGCACAACTTTGAGCGTTCTTTTTTAAAATCTAAATGCAGCCTGTTCTCCCAAACAGCAACAGCAGCCAGAGCCGAATGGAAAACTCAAACCCAAAGAAAAGCAGCCAAACCCTGTGTGGGTCGTTGTTCATCCTGGGGACTGCACTTCCACATCTCCTCTTGCAGCAGGTTTGAAAATTCCTTTATTTTCAATGGAATTCACTTTACTTACCCTATTTCACCCACAAAGGTCAACCTTATCTGAAATGAAATACCTCTGCTCACCTAACAAAGCCTTTCAGGCAGCTGTGGTGCACAGGCAGATTTTGGACAAGTATTTTAACTTTTAAATTTAAAAGTCTGTAATGAGTTCTCATTCATGGAGAGACAGTTTCTCTCCAGGAATGAGAACTCCTGGGATTCTCCATTACGGAACACTAAGAAGAGGAATCCACCTCTTCCAGCTAAGAGAACTAGGACATTCTGCTTGCTTGGACCCACTTTGTAATGTCCGGACACAGGGAATGGCATCCCAGTGCCAGAGGGCAGGGCTGGATGGGATATTGGGAATTAGGAATTGTTCCCTGGCAGGGTGGGCAGGCCCTGGCACAGGGTGCCCAGAGCAGCTGGGGCTGCCCCTGGATCCCTGGCAGTGCCCAAGGCCAGGCTGGAGCAGCCTGGGACAGTGGGAGGTGTCCCTGCCCATGGCAGGGGTGGATGAGCTGGATGAGCTTTCAGATCCCTTCCAACCCTAGGAATTCCATGATTTTCCCCATCTATTCCAAGAATAAAATTACCAGGTCTTGGATAATCTGTAGCCCCGCTGTCCTTTAGGCGGAGTGGTTCCAAATGGGTGTTAAAGCAACATTAAGGTTTAGATTCCCCTCGTTTTTCCCTCTCCAGCCTGTGATTCCAGCAGCTGGCAGCTTTCACTTCCCACCACAGAACCACTGAGGCTGGAAAAGCCCTCTAAGATTGAGTCCAACCATCAGCCCCACACCACCACATTCACCCAGTGTCCCCAAGTGCCACATCCACACCTTCCTTGGACACCTCCAGGGATGGGGACTCCACCACCCCCTCAGGCAGCCCCTTCCAATGCCTGACCATTGTTTGGAGAAGTTTTTCCTTTTATCCAATCTAAACCTCCCCTGGCACAGTTTGAGGCCAACTTCACAACGTGCTCAACCATCCCAGCATTTCTTTCCTCCCAAACTGTAACTCTTGCAGGAGCCCTCAGGAATACAACATTTTCCACCTGCCAGTTGCATGGATCTGCTTTTCATTTTTTTCTGGCAGCCATCCCAAAAAGCTGCTGCATGTGAAGCTATTCTCTCCAAATCCTACTTGGACAATTTGCCTTCCAGCTCAAGGAATAAAATCTAACAATTCCTCTCTGTGCTGGTTAATAAATCTGCATGCTGCTTTCAGGGGGTTTTTTGGGTTTTTTTTGTTTTCCAATAGAGAGACAAGGCTGTTCTATTTATAAAGGTCAAGTAAATTGTGTGCAGTCTGTGGAGCCTTAACATCTCTGTGTTATTAAAACAGAATATTTCATTTAAACAGCCCCTTTCAGAGAGAAAAAGAAATTTCTCCCACTAATATCTCTTCCCCCTCCATTCTGAGTTAAGGTCTGTGCACACAGGGGAGAATGCAAGCGTTTGTTTGTTCTTCACTTGAATTATAACAACTATTATTTTTTTAAACACTCTACAACACTTTTACAGGTTGTTTGGATAAGGCACAGCCATAAATCCTGCTCGGCTGTCATGCCAGGAAAAAGCCTGGCAGAGAGAAAAGCTGCCAGGAACAGCAAAGGGGGTTGGGGCTGAGGGGGGTTAAACAAGGTTTAAGAGGCTTAACCTGGACAAAAACATTGCCTTGGGACAGATCTCTGCCATCTTCTTGTACTGGAATGATGTCCTGAGGGACTGGGACTTCCACATGAGGTCAGACAAGGATTCAAGAGCTGCCGGTGCTCAAACCTTCCTCAGTTCTGTGATTAAACCACACTGGTTTAATCTTTATCCGCTTAACAACAACCGCAAATAAACTGGTTTTTAGTGGTTGGAGTGGTGATTATGGCACAGCAAAATGGGGCAGACTGCTTAAATCCAAGGTAGCAGTACCTGTGATGCTGCTGGCGCTGCACAAAGGCCAGGCAGGCCCCCAGGAGCACAGCAAACACAGAAATCCCACCTAAGCCCATCCCAATCACAGCATCCCCAGCTTGTGCCTTGCACAGCCCAGGAGACATTCCTCAGCTGGACCTGCACAGGAACCTGAATTCCTGATGGCAGTTTTGTGTTTGGTGATCTCCACTGTGGGCTGGTGAGTGGCTGGGAGCTGAGGTCTGTCCTGTGCCACAGAGCCAATGTCAAAGAACACAGGCACAACAAAAACAGAGCTGAGCAAGGGCTGTGCCCAGGCTGGTTATAATGTTCTCCCCCAGAGCAGCTCAGAGAAGTCTGTAAAAGCAGGACAAAGAAGTGCCAGGCAGAATTACTCCCTGCAGGTGCTCCAATTCCATTTTTTTGGACAGATATGCCCAGCACTGCCAGCTGGAAGCTCAGCAGCAGAAACCTCAAGTGACCAGCTCTGCCCCACGACGATCAAGCTGGGCTCCACAAAGCCTTTAGATTAACAAAAGAAAAACAAAACAAAACACTTAAAGTTTTTAACCTGAGCTTTAACTATTTTAAACTCTTCACATCATTAGCACACTTCTAATAAACATAAACCCAATTTTATAGATTGCTGTGTGGTTAAGTCTCAGGTTACTAGGAAAAGAAAGCCTTAAACAAACCTGTAATTAACCTATAGCTGCATTAATATTTGCTCTTTAGGTGGAAATTTGAGGGAAGCTTTTCTGCCTGTGAAAATCAATGTCCCTGAAATGAGAACACTGGAATTTTAAGTGTCCTGTTTTTGTTACAGACCATGCCTTGCTATTTAATCAGGAATGAAAAGTAATTTCTAATCACCAAGTGCCCGTGCTTATGAAGCAATTACAGTTAAGGCATTCTCTGGGATAGAAAAAACTCATCAGCACTAAAAGCCAGACTGATGAAAGCCTGCAGTGATGGGCAGAGCAAACCTTGTGCTGACCACAATTCTCTCCTCCTCGGGTCCAACACCCCAAACCCCCAGTTGTCATAAATTAGGAGGCAAAAACATATGAACAGCATAAGTACATCTGAAGAGGAGAAAATAAAGGAAAAAATGAACTTCCTCCTGCTCTCTGGCCACCCTGAGGCTGCAAGCAGCACTTCAAGCAGGCTGATGAAATCTTCCTCGTCAAAGGCAGCAGAGGAGTGTTGTGATCTGCACACTCCCTCTCCTAATCTGTTCTGGCAAGGCGATTACAGGAGCTGCTTCCTTGAAAAGAAGTCAAATTTATGCACACACGAAGAAAGGGCTAACTGTACAATCAGTCCCAAGAGCAGTGCCAGGAGAAGAGCCTGCTGCAAGGGGAAAATGGGATGCAAAACGCAGCATGGAAGGGAAGATGCTGGTTTTTCAGCTCCTGCTTTATATGGATTGAAAAGACCACAGTGGTCATAGAATTCCAGAAGGGTTTGGGTTGGAAGGGACCCATTGGAGGGGTCCCATCCAGTGCCACCCCTGCCATGGGCAGGGACACCTTCCACTGTCCCAGGCTGCTCCAAGCCCCAAAGCCCAGCCTGGCCTTGGGCACTGCCAGGGATCCAGGGGCAGCCCCAGCTGCTCTGGGCACCCTGTGCCAGGGCCTGCCCACCCTGCCAGGGAACAATTCCTAATTCCCAATACCCAATCCAAACCCACTCTGTGTCAGTGGGAAGCCATCCCCCCTTATCACTCCATCTTCTAAAGGATCTCTCTCCATGTTTCCTGCAGCTCCTTCAGGCCACAATTTGGTCACCCCAAAGCTTCTCCTCTCCAGGTGAGCACCCCCAGCTGTGCCAGCCTTTGCTCCCAGCAGAGCTGCTCCATCCCTCTGCCCATCCTGGTGCCTCCCCTGGGCTCTCTGCAGCAGCTCCAGGTCCCTCCTGTGCTGGGCCCAGGGCTGGGGCAGCTCTGCAGGTGGGGTCTCACCTGAGCACAGGGGCACAGGGGCAGAATCCCCCCCTGCCCTGCTGCCCACGCTGGGGCTCAGCCCAGGGCACGGGGGGGTTCTGGCTCCCAGCTCTCACCCCCAGCACCCCCAGGGCCTTCTCCAGGGCTGCTCCAGCTGCTCATCCCCAGCCTGGATCCATCCCAGGGGTTGCCCTGACCCAGGGGCAGCACCAGCACCTGGCCTGGTTGAACCCATGGGATTCCCAAGGGCCCCCAATGGAGAAGAGTTTGGGGATTCAGGGTTTTGTACCTCAGCCAGCCTGTGCAGACAGAGCTAAGGAAGGACAGAGGAGGGAACAAGGCTGCAGAAGGGCACTGTGTGCCCAGCACTCACCTTTCCCATGTCCAGCAGGGACAGATGTCCCTCTCCTGCTGTTCCCCATCACTCTTCTTGCAGGAAACAGGAACCACCAACAGCCAAGACATTTGCAGACAGCCCAAGAAGCAGTTTTGAGGGTGTGAGGGGGAGGGTCAAAAGCAGCAATCTGTTTATTTGGCACCTAAATATAGCCCAGTTAACTCAGCAAACATTTTCTCTCTACTACATTGCTATTTTGTCTGCGTGCAGAGGCTGCAAGGAACCAGCTGCAGCATCACCAGTTGATTACATTCTCTGATGAGGAATTGGCTTTTGTTCCTCAGCAGAAATTTCTGCCACTACATGCCCCTGACCACTCTCCTGGGTCTTGGGTATGAAAATTCAGTTTTCTGCTAAAGCCCCAGCACAAAGAAGGAGCTTTTCACCTCAGCCATGCCTGGCCAGGAATCAAGCCCCTGATAATGAAACAGGACACATCAGGCTGGCCACAGGCTGATTAATTGTTTCATTCTACACCAGGTTTATTAAGTTCTCTCATTCCACACCAGGTTAATTAATTCTTTCATTCCACACAACCCAGCTGCTGCTAAAAGACAGGTTTCTCAACCAGCTGCATTCAGAGTGGAGCCTGCTGCTCAGAAAAGCCTTCATGGACAGTAACCAAAAATAAGATGGGGCATTTTGAGGTTCTTGTTTAAAAAGCATTATAACCCTTTAGAGCATTTTCAGGGGGCTTTTCTGCCTTTTTGGTTTTTTGGTTTTTTTTTTTTTGGTAATAGGACTGCACACCTGGACCCCTGTAGCATGTAAAGGAAAACTTTTTTCATTATGAAAATTAGAATGAAATCATAGAACCCCAAAATGGTTTGGGTTGGAAGAGACCTTAAAGCTCATCCAGTTTCACCCCCTGCCATGTCAGGGACAGCTTCCACTGTCCCAGGCTGCTCCAGCCTGGCCTTGGGCACTGCCAGGGATCCAGGGGCAGCCACAGCTGCTCTGGGCACCCTGTGCCAGGGCCTGCCCACCCTGCCAGGGAACAATTCCTAATTCCCAATATCCCATCCAGCCCTGCCCTCTGGCAGTGGGAAGCCATTCCCTGTGTCCTGTCTCTCCATCCCTTGTCCCAAGTCCCTCTCCAGCTGTCTTGGCACCCCCTCAGGCCCTGGAAGGGGCTCTAAGTTCTACCCAGAGCCTTCTTCTCCAGGCTAAATCCCCAACTCTCCCTGCCCTTCCTCCCAGGAGAGGTTTCAAATGATCCTGACCGATTTTTTTTTTCCCCAGACTCACTTAAATCCAACCCTGCCTGAAGTTTTACCACACAGGCAGATCCCTGTCAATGCAGCATCTGATTTACTCTTCAGATAAGTCCACAAACAGACAATTGATTTAACTTTTAAAAGCCCTCCCTGCACAACAGATACTCCTTAAAAAGCACAGGCCAAGGGCAGAAGGAGAGATCTTCACTCTAAAATAAAGACCAAAACACCAAAATACACATCTACAATTCCTCTGCAGTGCTTTCACACTAATTTGCTGAGGTGGCTGCCTTTTATCCTCAATGTTTGTATTGCAGCAAAGTGCACTTGAGTCGACAAAGCAATCCCAGAGAAAATGGTGTCAAGGCACTGAGTGGCTGTGGCTGAGCAATCTCAGGCTCCCCAGCCCAAACTGATTTTAAAAAACCCCAGCTTTTCAGTCTTCTGGAAACACTGAGCACGAGACAGGTTTAAAATGAGCAGATATGGATGGAAGGAAAACAATCCTGCTGTTGAGCAGTGAGAGATGGCCAGTGATGGGTCTTAAACATCAGCAAGGGACGCTCAGGTCTGCATCCTGCAGTCCTGCCCTGCCTGTCCCTCAGTGTTCAAGGGATTTGATGTCACCTGGTGGCTGCAGACACCTGGAATTCAGGGTGGGAAGGTCCCTGTCATCATTTTTCTGGGAAGGCACATGGAGAGAGCCAAGGCAGTTCTAAAGGAGCCACAGAGCAAACAACCTGACAGCCAGGCAGCTTTTTTGTGCATCCTATTCTTCAGTGGAACTGATAAAAATTCCATTAAGAAGCTTGGAATAAGCATGGAATATTATCTCCCCGTGATATATCATTTCTTCAGTGTGAGCAAAGGCACAAAATATTTCAGCTGCTGACCAAGGAAATCAGGATAGGTAACAGAGCTCAAGGCTCCCCAGGAAGCACCTAAGCCTCAGAAAGCTCCTCCAGCATATATTAAAACTCCAAATCCCTGTGAACATCCCATCCTGGGTACATTCCACAAGCATCCATACTTTCCACAAAGCTTCTGCTTTGCCCCAGTGCCCAAGGCAGCTGTCCCAAGTCACCCTTCCCAATCCTGCACCCTGCCAGCACAGCTTTGCTGAGCTTTACCATTTGGTTGCTACATATTCATGGATTTTCCATCAATAACAACTCTGCCACAATGCTCTGAACGTTGCTCAGCTGTATTTATTAAGCAGGAGCCTCCTTCAGAACCCTACAGCCAAAATGTTTGTGCCCAGCCAGCTCAAACAAATAATTTGACTCCAGCTTATAACACTTGCCCATCACAGAGCACAGCAAGAACCTTTTGTGGTGAAAAACATGAAAAAAATATGTGGATATAGAGTAGGCCTGCCATTGAAAAAGGCCTTTATAGCTCGCAGCTGGAATTTCAGTCAAAACTAGGAGAGGGTGGAGAGCCACTGTGCTCCAGAGGTGACCTGTGACATGTTCCTGGCTCTGCCCCATTTCCAGCAGCTCTCCCACATGTCTGGCTATTGGATTTGCTGGGAAATGTCCCAGTGAAGGCAGGAATGATGTTTTCAGAAGGCTAATTTATTACTTTATGATACTATATTATATTAAAGAATACTATACTGAAGAATACAGAAAAGATACTTATTAAATGCTAAAAAGCTAATAATGAAAACTTGTGACTCTCTCCAGAGTCCTGACACAGCCTGGCCCCAATTGGCCAATGAGTGAAAACAGCTCACAGCAGAACCCAATGGAACAATCACCTGTGGGTAAGCAATCTCCAAACACATTCCAAATGAGCACAACACAGGAGAAGCAAATGAGATAAGAATTGTTTTCCTTTTCTCTGATGCTTCTCAGCTTCCCAGGAGAAAAATCCTGGGCAAAGAGATTTTATCAGAGAATGTGAGTGCCACATTTGTCCTCACCAAACAGCCTCAATCCCTATGGAAGCTTCTCCATCTGTACCTGCAAACAGTGGGATAATTCTTAACCCAGATTTGTACATCCCAAGTGATGCTCTTAGCACCACATCAGTGGGTTCCCATTTGAGTTCATTTTGGCTTTCAAATTAAGAAACCACTTCAAAAGCTCCCCAACACCTGTTTTGTCTGTGCAAGAGTAACAGCACAAACCCAAAGAGCTGAGATTTGACTGATCTCCCTTTTGGAGCAGCTTTGCCTACCTAGATCACGCTGACACTCATCCTTGCACAAAGTCCAAAGGGGAAAAGCTTGGGGATTTATGAGGGAAGGGATCAGTTATTCCTAGCCATGGACAAGACATGAAACACCTGGCAGGATGGTTGAGGAGAAAATAACAATGGTGAAGGTGAAGCAGGCAGAAGTTGTCTGTCACCTCACAAAGCCCAAAGTCACTTTTCCCAGTGCCAGATCCCAACAAACAGCACTGGCACACAGACTGTGCTGCAGTCACTGTGCTCAGGTGTCCCAGCTTGCTGGGAACCCTCCTGCAGGCACAGTCACAAAGCCAGCATGGGAATGGAGGGAGAGGAGATGGATATATAACAAAATAAAAATTTTAAAACAAAAGCTAGTCCTCCTTCTTTATAAATTTAAATAATATTATATAATTAAATTTTAAAATCCACAATATGAACCACAAATAATTAGTTACTAAATTAAAAATAAAAATAATTTAAATACATTTAAATATCATTTATATTTAAATATAATTTCTTAATTAAACAATTTATCCTTAACAAACCTTATTAAAAATTACAACACTATTTTTAATTTATTAAAATACTATAAAACTCACAATCTATAAAACTATAATATAAATAGGAACTAATAAACATCTAAATCCAAACAAAAAAAAATACCATCTCACACATTTAATCCCAACCTTAACAAAAAAAACCCAAAAACTCCACACAGTTTCCCTCCTGTGCCTCATAGAGCTGGGCTTCCACCAGGAGGACAGAAAGCAATCATGGATGTGATGGGCAGGAGATGTTCTCCCCTTTGTGCAGTCACTGTCTGAACAGCAATTAAATGTGCAAGGAGGTGTGAGGAGCAACAACAGGTAATACAGACACCCCAGTACAACAGGTACTACACACACACACACCCCCAGTACAACAGGTATTACACACACACACCCCAGTACAACAGGTATTACACACACACCCCCAGTACAACAGGTATTACACACACACACACCCCAGTACAACAGGTATTACACACACACACACCCCCAGTACAACAGGTATTACACACACACACACCCCCAGTACAACAGGTATTACACACACACACCCCCAGTACAACAGGTATTACACACACACACCCCCAGTACAACAGGTATTACACACACACACCCCCAGTACAACAGGTATTACACACACACACCCAGTACAACAGGTATTACACACACACACACACACACACACCCAGTACAACAGGTATTACACACACATCCACCCAGTACAACAGGTATTACACACACACCCACCCAGTACAACAGGTATTACACACACACCCCCAGTACAACAGGTATTACACACACACACACCCAGTATAACAGGCATTACACACACCTAGTACAACAGGCATTACACACACCTAGTACAACAGCAGTTACACACACCCCCAGTTAGTTTGTGGGTATCTGCCCTGTTTGGATGCACAGCCCTGTTCCAGGACTCAGACACAGCTGGGTACATAGGCACAGGCCCAATCCCACATTTCTAACGGATTTATCCCACTCTTGGTCTGGATATTCCTCAGCAGTGAGACCTGGCTGTTGTTGGGTCCCCAGGCAGGACTGTAATAAGGACAAGCAATGCCAAACACGGAGCCTCTGGAGCTGGGGCAGCACACAGAGGTGCCCAGGATGTCACTGAGCCAGTACAGGCCATGCAGAGGAACACGGTGACAACACAAATTGGTATTTGTGTACCTATTGTACCTATTGTCCAGGTGTCTGGACCTCTCCAGACACCCTTAGGGATGTACCTGCTCCAGCTGGAACCTCATCCATCAGCCAAGGGTCTCCAGGGGTTTGCCTGCTGTGGTGCATTTATCCACACTAAGTCTGAGATGCTCCTGTTCCTGCATGGCCACCTCTAGAAGCCACAGGCTCTGCAGGAATGAACCTGCTCCAGGAATGAACTTTCTCCAGCATGGATTTACCCACAAACCCTGCAGGAATGAACCTGCTCCAAGAAGGAACCTGCCCCATCATGGATTTACCCACAGCCCCTGCAGGAATGAACCTGCTCCAGGAATGAACTTGCTCCAGCATGGATTTACCCACAGCTCCTGCAGGAATGAACCTGCTCCAGCATGGATTTACTCACAGCCCCTGCAGAAATGAACCTGCTCCAGGAATGAACCTGCTCCAATATGGCTCTTACCCTGCTGTGCCATGAGTTTATCCATGGCCTCATGCACAGCTGCTGATGCCTCAAGGTGTTCCTGCTCTGGGATCTCCCCTTGGGCCCCAATCCCTTTGGAGGTGCAGACACTTTGAGATGTTCCTGCTGGAGGTGGAAGCCCAGCAGCACCACCCACTCACAGCCCAGCTGGGATGGAGGAGACAATCAGAAGGGCAAAAGGGAAAAAACTCATGGGTTGATATGAAGGCAGTTCAACAGGTAAAGCAAAAGCCACAAGGAATTTATTCCGTGTTTTCCATGGGCAGGTGGGTGTTTAGCCATTCCCAGGAATGTGGGGTTCCATCCTATGCCATCCTCCTTGGGCAGTTGGGATCAGCTGTCCTGGCTCTGTCCCCTCCCAATTTCTTGTGTAGCCCCTGTCTGCTCGCTGGTGGGGCAGGTGAGGAGCAGAAAAGGCCTTGGCACACCAGGAAAGCTGGACTGGCAGGAAAATCCAGCCTCCTGTGGGATCTTGTGCTCCAGTCACTGGAGGTTCTCTGCCTCCAGATGCACACAGGAAACAAGGCTGATTTTTAACAGAGATGCAAAGTCTGGACCCCCCTGGATGGGACAGCTGTGTACAAGATGAACATTGGGATTGTCAGGGAAGAGAATAAACAGCATCCATGGGAAGAGGGAAAAATCTTGGGCAGAAAGAGGAGCAGGAACAAGACACCCAGGGAAGTAACAAAGGGCTCAGGAGAAGAGGGAGAAGAGGATGGTGCTCCATACCACAGAACACAGGAGCTGCTGAAGGATGTTCATCTCCTCCAGCTGACCATGCCCACCCTTAAGCTTCACACAAGCTTTACTAACTTGGGCAATACTGCAATTTGAAGGCAAAGAGCTGGAGGCAAACTCTGCATTTCCAGGATGCCTGATCTTCCATTTCACCTGCAGGAATTTCTCAGCAGTTCCAGAGGCAGATTTTGGACGTCTCAATAGCTGAAGCTGGGTATGGTTTCCAACACCCCTTAAGGTACAGCTGAGTGGCACCATTTGCATCCCATTTGCTTTATCTACACCTTCCTGGAGTGCTTGGCCACTGCCCTGATGTGCTGCTGGCAGTCCCAGGGCCATTGATTTCCTCTATTCACCAGAAATATCACCCACCAAGAAGGTTATTTTCCTCATTTAGCCTGTGGACTCCAAGAGCAGTAATGAATTCCCCTCAGCCGCCGGATCTGTGCACACAAATGACATCAAATAGGCAGTTTAAATCCTAACAAGCACTGACACATCCCAGGGACCCACTTCCACTGGGGGCAGGGAACACTGGCTCTCCATTTCCATCACACCCACGTTATTTACTCCTGAATCTCAACGATACTCTGTGGTCACAGAAACCAGCAGCATTTTCACATCTGCATTTGAAGGGACCTTAAAAATGACCTTGTTCATGGGCAGTGACACCTTCCACTAGACCAGGATGCCTTCCCACAGTCCTGCTGCTTCTGTACAAAATTGCCTCCTGTCCACTGATATTAAAGCCTGTTTTCCCTCCTAATAAAAGTGTAATTGCAAGAATGCAATACTTCCCTACATGTGCTAAATACGTCAGTGCACATACATGTCATTTTATATATATATATATTTCTATTCACATCCAATACAAAGTATGTGTGCACTTACAAGACTGTAATTCAAATTTTCCATCAAGCCAGGCAGCTCCATTATGATTTTTGCCCTTTGTTCGCATCACCCACAGCCACCACCTCAGAGAACATTAAGCAAGTGAACAAAACAAGCTGGCCTGGCCTGGGTAGTTTCTAGATCCATGTCAAGCCCAAGTCAAAGAGCTGCTCTGCAGCTTTCCTCACACAGCTGGGGTGTTTGACAGGAAACACCTCCAATAAATGTGCTCACAAACCAAATCAAAGAAGGGAATTTGGGGAAGGAAGCACTGCTCCAGGCAGGAATTGTTGCAGCCTGACAAGGAGCTTTTTTTCACGGATACCTTACTTCAAGTTTGCTCCTAATGAACAAGCCCCAAACACAGCCCAAAGACCCCAGACTTCAGAAAGTCTGACAGCCCATTTTCGACTTGGAAAGCAGGCACTGGTGTTGAAGTTTGGCTCTCCCTGCTCAGGCTCTGGTTTCCAAGGAAACCAGTGGCTGCAAGAGCCTTGCAAAACGCCGGTCCTGTGCTCCTGCTCGGAGCAGGCTGTGCTGGAGCTTCCCCTGACACCAGCCCTGCCAGGCGCTTTTCCAGAGCACCTGGATGCAATTCCAGGCGTTCAGGATGTCAGGATACACAGAACATACCTGACTGACTGCACACTTCGACCAAACCACTTTCTGTAGCTGCTGAGAGGAGAAACGTATTATTGTCATGGTTCAGGCTCCAACGTAGCAACAAATACTTTTGTTTTTTTCCTGTTCTCTCTGCCCTTCAAAACAAAGACAAGCTACACAAAACACGAATGTCAGGCACTCCTCTGCCTGCACGTACCTGCTAGAAACGGCAGAGCAGCAGATGAAAAACACTTACAGAAATATTTAGACTTTATCCTGATACAAAGGCAAGGATTTAAAATGCAAAAGCAAAGACCAGCAGCACAGGCAGCAAGGACTATCGCTGATGGCAGTGACTGGCGTTTAATCCATCTCCAGCTCAGCTTTCCTGAACCCCTTCCCTTAGGAAGATGTTTGTATTCACTAACTCTTATCATCCTATAGCATCTAGCTCGAGCAGGATAACCACAGAAACTGAAATGTAACAATTCACTGTATCCTTTTTAACTCTAGAAAGAAACAAATTTCCCCCTTGACTCCTATTTTCCATCTGGTGCTCAGCAAGTTCAGAACTCACGGTGTCCTCTCTCCTTCCAGAGGCAGCTGGCTGGGCTAAATTCCGTGCTACGTCCATTTCTGTTCAGTTTCACAACTCTGACCCGACTTTTTTATTATTATTGTTAATTTCAGAAACGTACGACACATCCTGTGTTTAGGAACGTGGGATGCTGAAGTTCAGGAATGCTTTCACAGAGTCTGGAAAGAAGGAATTCGTGTCCGTGGCCTGGGGACCTCATTTTGTGTTGAAGCACTTTAAAACTCTCCACCCACAGCATTCATACAGCTAAGGATGAATGTAACACAGCTCAAACAAGTGTAAGTAATTATTCCAGTAGTACAGATAAAAGGGGAAAAAAAAGTTAATTCTGCAGAAAATGAAATTATGGAGCTGTAGTACAATTTAAAAAAGAGTCTCTATGTTAATTACCAGCTGTTAGTGTGCTCGGAGCTACTGTACTTGCTGAACAGTGTTGTTTTGCATATAACCACCAAGAAAATGTCATTGTAGTTTCTGAAAAGAGCTACTTTGCTTTAAAACACAGTTTACTGACACCACACTGCTAAAATTAATCTCCAAAAGCAGCAGAAAAACCCAGGGAAGTCTATGTTGCTTGTTGAACAGAACTAAGAATAAGTGACATTGCAGCGATGTTTTATCTTGCAATTAAACTCATCTCAGCAAGAACCAGACAGAAGATGACAAAACAACTACGTGGCTTTAATAGCTTTATTGGGAGATTTGTTTTTTACCTTCCTTTGAGTCAAACCCCTCTGGAGCTTACACTCAGCACAGACATCACCAGCCTGAACAAACGTGTTGAGAGATGACCCAAAACACTGCTTCGACAGAGAAAAATCATAGTTCTGTGCTTAACAGCCTAACACCACACAGCCACCCCTTACTACTGCGAGTAACCCAAACCTCAGAGGGTTGTAATGTGTTACACAAGGAGCTGAGCTGTCACAGTGTCCCCTTGTCACTTCCCAAGGCATTAAAGCGTGAGTCACACGAGTGCACAGAGGGGAGCCCCGTCAGTGCCACCACTGCGGAGCCAGACCTGTCACAGCACGGGGAAATCACACTCAGCTGCCTGCTCCAGCACAGCCCTTCCTGTGCTCACAGCTCAGCCAGGGAGAGCTTCATCCCTCACAGCACAGCACCAGGGATCCTCCCCAACCTGTGCCATAAAATCCTGACCCTAAACCCTGACCCTTCAAATGCACCGAAAAACCCCACTGACATGAATGGATTTTTGTCCATCGACCATCAGCTTAAACCACGTTCAGATGGATTTGACATTAAAGCAAGCACAGCATTTAACAGCTCTCACAACAAATGCAGTTCAATTAATTGCTCGCTGGACACGTCAGACTGGATTGACACCGAGAAAAAATGAAGGTTGCACCACTACATCCATCTCTGCTGACTGCTTGGGGCAAGATGCTTCACCAGAAAGTGACAGGACTCAAGAGGCCACCACCATCCCAGCTCCTGCTCCACATTCCAGCAAACCATCCCTGCAGGAGCCCGCCTCAGTTCCTCCCCCATCACCTCAACCACCAGTTCCCTGTGGTTTCATCACGGACCAACCACCCCCCAAATTCCTGTAGTGAGGGGAGAGGGGTTTGGGTCGTTTCAGGGGTTTTTAGATGAAACTGCAGCATACATAGCACTGATAAACACCAGAAGAGCATTTCGTGCTAACACCCTAAATACAAAGTGCTTTTCAAGTATTTCTGGGGATTTTATGACTATTATGATCATTTAAAATACGCCTCTAGCCCCCAGAGGATGTGCACATTCACCTTCAAAGAACCAATCTGGCCGTTGCAGGGATTTTGTTAAACCTCTTGTATGGATGTTGTACTTTCCCTAAGGCTATGCAACCAAGCATTTTATAGTTCTTAAACCAGACCTCTTAAATACAACTCACAGGCTGCTCCTCCCCTCACAAACGAGTCTCTGGGATTTTGGCAGATTCCCCAAAAGTCTGCTAACTCCCCAAACCAAATTATTTTTCCTTTTACTCAACATTTCTTACAAATGACACAGCACTTTGCTGCTGTCTCTGTTAACAGCAGAGCTTGTACCACCTCAGTGAAGAGATCAGGCCCTTCACACTCAAGAGCTCCGTGCTTTATTCTGTGCTCTACTTCTAAGTTTCTTTTTTTCTCCCTTCTGGAAAAGAAAACACACTGATTACACAGCCTTCCAAAAAGGCAAACAGCTGTTGCAGATCCCTGAACAAAGCAGCCTGTTAAAATTAAAGTCCTGGGTATTTTCCCATGGCAAGAAGGAGGCAGGGAAAGGGAAGAGTTTCAGCTTTGCTGGTTGAAAAGGCTTCTCTTTGCTTGGCCGCTCTGTAGAGTTTAAAGAGCAAAGGCAGTTGGTACAAACTCAGTCTCCCAGTATTCCCTCGGTGCTGACAGGCTGTTAGCAGCCAGGATATACCCTGCAAGAGGTCAAAGGTGTGGAAAAACAAACACGAGCAGCAATTTGGGAAGATGAAGAGGAGAGAACGATCTGTCACGGCATTTTTTCTGCCGCGGAAAACCAGCCAACTTCCTGCCCTCTTACTCGGTCACTTCTGGCAAGTTATGTCGAGAGGGGGAGGGAAGAAAAAAGCCACTTATTTTAAATAACTGGCTTCTTGAACAAGGAGACTGATAAAGATGCTAATGCCTAATTCCTCTCACTCATAACTCTGAAGAAAATGGCTGAATGGTTGGACGTGTCCCTCCATGGATTTCAGCTCCTCAAGTCAGCCCACAAAGTCCTGTTTCACTTTTAAAAACGTTGTAGAGGCAAAACAAGCCCAACCCTCCAACAGCAACTCCAACACCTAACAGCTCTGAAAAAGCTGTAAGAGCCATATGCATCCTTAACTGGGGGGAGTGTGTAAGAGAAGATCCTGCAGATTTAATAGTATTTGTCCACACAGGGCAATTAAATTTACTTTCATACTTTGAAAGCCATTCCCAGAATCCCAGAATGGTTTGGGTGGGAAGAGATCTTTAAGCCCATCCAGTGCCACCTCCTCCCACTGTCCCAGGCTGCTCCAAGCCCCAATGTCCAGCCTGGCCTTGGGCACTGCCAGGGATCCAGGGGCAGCCACAGCTGCTCTGGGCACCCTGTGCCAGGGCCTGCCCACCCTGCCAGGGAACAATTCCTCATTCCCAATATCCCATCCAGCCCTGCCCTCTGGCACTGGGAAGCCATTCCCTGTGTCCTGTCCCCAGTCCCTCTCCAGCTCTCTTACACTCATTCACAGTTCAGCCACTCTATAACCCAGAATCTTCTGTGTGCCATCACAACAGCTTCCACCACCACAGACCCTCAAGTATCTACATGACCCTCATGATAACACAATTCCCACAGATTTTCTGCTGCTACTGATACTCCCAATCTCCAGCCACCTCTGCCAGAGCAGGAGAGCAAACCCAGCACCACCTAACTACAAAAAAAACCTAAAGCCCAGAGGCTACTTTAGAACAATCTTGGTTGGAAAACCCCTCTAAAATCATCAAGTCAAATCATTCTCCCAGCACTGCCAAGGCCACCACTAACCAACATCCCCAAGTGCCACATCCACCTGCCTCTTGATCGCTTCCTGGTGGCTTGACAAAACCAAAGGTTGGCTGCCATCACCTCAAGAGTCACTGAGGTTCAGCACGAACAGAGGGGAAAAAAAACCAACCCTTTTTTGCAGATTTTATTATTTCCACATCCTCACCACCACGAGTTATCTTGGCCACTGGGCTCTTAGGGCTGACACAGAGCTCTCAACTCCTCCCAGAGTCAAGTACTCTCCTGAAATCATTAGCAAGGATCTTTTCCTGTAACCACAGAAAGGTTTGGGTTGGAAGGGACCCTAAAACTTCTCTCATTCCAGCCTCCTGCCTTGGGCAGGGATACCTTCCACTATCCCAGGCTGCTCCAAACCCCACCTGAGCGATCACAACCTGCAGCCACAACTTGACTTCAATATTGTAAATAATATTAGGAGTATTGACCACGGATGATCAGTACGAAACAACTCCCCAGCAGAGTTGGGCATTACACCCCACACCAGACTGCAGAGCTGCATTTACACAAGGAGCGATTAAAATCCCAGCTGGAAAACGTTCATCCCAGGCTTTTCCTACACATTCCTCTGGCTACGGCAGAGGCTGCGGACTCGCTCTGCTGGAACCTGTGGCGCTTCCCGGAGTTGTGGGAGCTCCATTTGCACTTGAGGAGCGCCGAGGGGCAGCGACACTGACAAGGAAACCGACACGTGTGGGGCTTCGCATTCGCAGGGGAAATTTACACCGAGGGATGCTTGGATGTTCACCACAAACCCCGGGGATTTCACAGCCACCCCCGTCCCCCCTGCTCACTTTTTGGGGTGTTTTATTCGTTTTGGGCGCTGGAAGGGAGGCAGTTCACGCGCCACCGCCGTTCCTCCCCTGATATCCCTTCAGAACGGCCTTAAAAGGACAAAATATCTGTGGCGGTGGGAATGGGGGGCGGGAACAGGAATGTGGGAATGGGAGCGGGAATGGGAAGCGGCGGGGCGGCAGGAGGAGCACACACCACACGGCCCGGCCCGGCCCGGCCCGGCGGGGTCCCACCATGGCGGCCGCCCTGAGGGCGGGCAGTTGCCTGGAGACGGCGGGGCCCGCCATGGCGGCGGGAAAGGGCTGAGGCTGCGCGGGGAGCGGGGCCAGCCCCGCCACGGTCCCTCAGGGGACACAGAGTCCCCATGCCCCGTGTCCCGCCATCCCTCCTCGGGAACCATCCCTGTGCCCCGGGCACCGTCCGCTCCGTCCCCGCATCCCGGAGCCCACCCGGCGCACACGCTCCCCACTACCGGGATGGCTCCGGGGATCCGCCAGCGCTCCCGGTTATCAGCCCGAGGAATTCCTCACACGAGGAAGATGCCGGCCGCAGAGGGGAGGCGGGTTTGCCCATCGACGGGGAGGTTGCGCCCCGGCCCCGCACACGGAGCCCGGCGTGGCGAGCATCCGCTCATCACCTCTTGCCTCCTCCTTTTTTATCCCTTGAGGAGCGCTGAACCAAAGGCACGGCGATGTACCGGCCAGGAGAAGGCACCGAGCGAGGGAGAGCTCCGCTTCCCCATTAAGGCGCTCTAATTTCCCTAATCTGCGGCAGGTGTGAAACCGGGGCAGCGCAACCCCGGCGCGCCGGCACCTGAGGATCTCCGCAACTTTCCCCTGCCCCCCGCACACCCTCCGGCGCACCAGGACACTGCAACAAGCTCCTGCTTCTGCCGAACCCCCGACCCCAAAACACCAGCATCACGCCGGGCTCCAAGTTTCCCAGCTGGGAATGTTTCCCTGCGGGGTCCCGCAGCGAGCCCCGCGTTTCTCCCGCTCCCTCCCGCAGCGATAAAGCCTTCATGCCCAGGACACGATCCGGTCCTCCCCGGAGGGATGTGGCGGCCGGGACGAGCTGTCCGGGACCCGGACGTCCCTCTCTGCCAGCACCTCGGCGCTCACTCCTGCCGCTCTTCCCCAGCCCCAGCGCTCGCAACTTTCCCACCCCGCGGGGCCACCCGGGGAGGATGCGGGAATGCCGCGCTCCGCTCCGGTCCCTGGCCGGCGGGCGGCGGCGAGGCCGGGATGGAGCGGGATGGGGGAGAGGGGAGGCTGAGCGGCGGGGTGATCCCCTGCTTACTGCGGGCTCTTGGGGTAGAAGGGGAGGGTGACGTGGCTGAGATCCTGGATGTCGAAAGCGGTGGGCTCGGCCGAGATCGCCTGGCGCTTGGTCCGCTGCTCGCCCTGCAAGGTGCCGGCGCTTTGCTGCTGCGCCTGCTGCGTGGCGGGCCGGATCACCGAGCGGTACTTGTCCAGCTCGTTCTGCAGCTTCTGGATCAGTTCGTCCTTCTGGTCCAACTCCAGCTCCAGCTCGTCGATGAGCGCATCCCGCTGCCGCAGCTCCTCGATCTTCTCCTGCAGCGCGTACTGTAAATCCCGCAAAGTGCCCATGGTCCTGCCGCCGCGCTCGCCCCTCGCCGCTCCGGGCAACTTTCCCCCGCCGGGGCCGCCTCCCCTCGCTCGGGCCACCCCGGCCCCCGCCGCCCCCCTGGGCTCGGCCCGGCCCCGCGGGGCCGCCGCAGCCGGACCCCCGGCACGGCGCTCCGGAGCCGGGGTGTTGTCAGGGGCGATGTGGATCCGCCTGCGTCAGGCCGGGCTGCCGAGGGAGCCGAGACACACACACACACCCGCGGCGGCGAGCGGGGAGGGAGGGGAGGCGGGCGGGCGGCGGGAGGGAGGCAGGGGCGGCGGGGAGGATGCACATGCTCGCCCCGCTCCCTCCCGCCGCCCCGCCGCGCCCCGCGCCGCCCACGCCCCGCGGGCTGCCGAGCAGGAGGGAAGGGGTCGGGAGCAGCGAGCGGTGCCTGCTCTCCCGGCCTTCTGCTGCGCTCCGAGCCGCGCACACCTCCCGTGCCGCTCCCCTCCCGCCCTCTGCTCCGCTCAAGGTGCCGCTTCTCCTCAAAGAACTTATCCCCCCTTTACTTTGCTTTTAAAGAGCCGGGTTGTGTTGTTTTCTCACAAGCCAGCGTCTGGCATGGCTCCTCCTCAAGCCTCAGCAAGCTCCGGGCTCCAAAACCCAGATTTTCACGGCAATATCGGTCAAGTCTGTCTGCGCTGGAAAAGCCTGGAGGCAGGGCATCTGGTTTTTCAGAGCGCTGAGGGGAAAAAAAAACCTTAAAATCTGGGAGATTTTCTGCCTGGCCCACATACCCATGTGAAAGCCCAAGTTTCTGCCGTACCAAACTGATCAGATTCCCGGAGTGCAGGGTTTTCCTTCGTGCACTCAAGTTTTCCGTGTGGCTCTACCTCTGCCATATAGCCCACGGGCTGCAGCACAGAAACAACAAAATCAAACAAATGAGCTACAGTGGCCAAGTCCTCGGTGCCAAATGATTCTGGGTTCTTCCATTTGCCAGGTGCTGGAGGGCCAGCAATGCTCACCCTGAGAGCACAGCTCCAGCCTTTGCTCTCTGGGAACAAACAGGGGTTCCGAGCTGTTTTGGGGCTTCCTGGTCAAATCATCCAGCTTGGAGGAGCCAGTGATGAAAGCCTCAGAGTGTAAGAACCTCACAAAAGCTTCTGCAGCGCTGAGGCACTGGCACAGTTTCATGCTCAGACGTTTCCAGCAGTTGTTTCTGTTCCTTCAGCAGCTGTTTCTGTTCCCTTCTGGGGAGTTTGGTTTGAGGAGGAAGAGGAGGATGCAGCCCTGAGTGTATTTTTTGTGTTTCTGTCTAGACCTCCCATGCCAGGCATGAGCTGGGAGTGCCAGACATCCAGCCCCTGCTTATGGGGCTGAGCTCCTTTGGTCTTGCCCTTTTTTCCCCACCCTGTTAACACAATGGCTCCAGCTTTCAACCTGCAGCTGGTCTTTTTAAAATAAAGTTATAAAAGAGAACAGATGAGGAATTAGAACTGCTCCCTGCTCCACACTGTTGCTGGAAAGGGCCTGGCCTCTGCTCACAGACATGAAGCTTTGCAGGGTTTTTTCTTTGGGCATTTGATCCTGCATTTTTTGAGATGCACACAGAAAGGGGGGAGAAATTTGGGTTATGCAAAACTCTTCAGTTTTCAGTCCCCTTGATACATTTGTGCCAGGCACAAAGCAAAGTCCCCCACTTGTTTCCACAGGTTTAAGTCCAGACAGCATTTTTTACTGTCTATTCCTCCTATTTCCATCTCGCATAACTCACTGGGAACAAAAGTACCAGATATCTGCTGAACATTTCCATTTTAAAGACAACAGGCATTAAACAGATGCATTCCTGCTGCCTACAAACTGGGAATCAGTGATAAATAAAATATTTTAACAGCATTCAGCCAACACGCTGTAAGTTTTATTGCTTTTCTCCCTGCAGAAGTGAAATCTGCAGGAGGGAGAGGTGATACAATTACCTGAAGCCCACCAGGCTTCAAAAGAATCGCAGCTCTGGGGAAAGCTGGTGCGTAATTTCTCAGTGACAAGCAGTAAAATAATATGTGAGAGGGCCACAGCCTGGGACTGAGACAACAGTGCCCCAGAACAGAAAGGATCCACAGAAAACCATGAGAAATTATGGCACATAAAGCTGTCAAGGAATTTAGCTGAGTGTACCTAAAATATATATTTATCTCCAGGTAGGAAGCAGATTTTCATTAGACCCTTGGGAGTCTCAATAGAGATTTTTATGGTCCAGTTTTAGATTTGGGACCATAACCAGCAGCTGTCAAGCCCAAGGCCAGTGTTTAAAGATGAGGCCAAAGCAGCCCAAAGGGCTTCACAAGCCAACAGCAGAGCTGTGCCATGGGGAGACAGCCTGCAATTGCCTATTCCTGACCATTCCCTGCTCTCCCAAAGAAACCAGAGCACAGAAACCATGAGGCCAGCACAGATCCTGCTGTGTGATCTCAGGGTACCACCCCACTCCAATAAAAATAAATCCTATGGTCCCATTCCTTTTGATTTAAAGCTCCCAATAACACAAACAAATAAATAAATAAATGGATCTCAGGCTCAACAGAGCAGCTGCTTTGTCTGCTTGATCCAGGGAATGGAAAGAAACAGCTTTCCAGAGAAGAATGGCAGGAATGCACCAACTGGCTTGGTGTTGGGTGAAGCTGCTCACAGCTTAAGGAAACCTTCCCAAAGCCTCTTCCTGCTCCCTGTACTGCCAGAGTGTGCCTGGATGTCGAGTGGGAAGCCCAAAAAAAAGAGCATCTGCAGAGATCTGTCCCAGAGCACGGCACAGCAGGGCTGGCTGGTGGGAATCACACAGAGCAGGGATGGTTCTCCTCTCTGCTGCACTCACTATATTTCCTCTCCGCACAGCTCCGGGGTTTTGATACCTTCTGCTTCTGAACCTTTTCAGGGATCATCTGTCACCAAATGCACCCACTCAGCTGCCATTTTTCAAGCTGAAACTGCCTTTGAGCACTGCCTATCCTGCAAACACCTCCCTGGATTCCCGAGACAGGGCTCAGGGAGCTGGCACGATCCCTGACAGGAAAATGTCACCTTGCTCCAGCCAGCCTGGACAGCAGGGACAGAGAGGTGGGACATGCACCACTGACCACATACATAAACACCTTCCTCCTCCTGGATGTGGTGTTTGTTCCCTGCCTAATTCACTCCGCTCTTCGCCCAAAAAATCTGCAGGAGCAGATCAGCCCGTGGCAGAAAGTTGAACCAGCTGGATTTTGTGCTGGATTATCCTGCTGGTGGGAAGGTCTGTGACCTGCAGGGCTCTACACAACCGAATTCCTGCCCTACCTGCACAGTCACAGCAACGCCTTTGTGACGAGAAGGAGCTACAAAAAGACAGGAAAATTTCGAGGGAGGCAGCACAGCAGCTGAACCCTTGTGAAAAGCACCTCGAGGTGTGGTCACACCTGAGACTCTCCACATTTAATCCATGGGATGCCTCCTGCTATTCCACCACGTCCCCAAAATCCAGTCCCCAAGGCAGAGCAAGGAGTGCCACCTACTGAAACACGGGCACACCCAGCTCCTCCCTAAGGCACATCTGGCCATTCCTTCTGCCCCAAAGCACCTCTGGCAGCTCCTCCTGGGGCCACAGGGCCCTACAGATTTATAGGGGGCACCTGGGAATTAATTCAGCCCCAAGGGATGGGGATGAAGCTGAAATTACTGCGGCAAAGCAGCCTTGCCAAGACCACTACAGGAATTTAATATCTGGGGAGTGCTTCAGCCTCTTTTCTCTAGGAGAACAAAACCTATTTTCTCATGACACTGGATGTTCCTCCTCCCTATTTTGGTCCTTTCCAGAGCTCGTAAAACAAAACTGAAAGCCATTTGTTCCTCGCCACCAAAGGATGGAGATGTCCAGCTCTGAGTACTGCCATTCAAACCCCACTGATTCCTGCATGCTGGAAGTCAAATCAACACCTGAACTGGATTATCCTGATGACTTTTCTTTAGGGCATCAGTTCTTTCCATGCTCTCCAAGAAACATGGAGAAGTGTGAAGAGCATGCAGCCATTCCAGGAAATCCTCTCAGGATGAATCTGGGGTAGAGTGCATGAGAAGGAAAAGAAAAATACCACAAGGCTTATTAATGGAACAAAAAATTGCTCACTGCAGAAGAAGCTTAAGAAAAAAATAACAAGGTGCTGTTCTGCAGTTGTAATGCATTTAGCTTTTTATATCACACTGGGGATACACAGAACACCAAAATGAATGTTTGTGCCATGCAAAACCCAAGGAGGAGATATTGGGAGCATGGAATAGCAGAGGATTCTCCAAGAACACAGTGGTTTCAAGCACACGTCTCATCACATTGAAGATTTAAATTCTCCTTTGTGAGCTCTTTGTCTGGAAGGAGGAGATGGATGGCACAAAGCACCTCCTGTCAGTACAGGGTGAGAGATCTCCCTCCCCTCGTTGTTTTTGCAGGCTGGAGCAAAGCCAGGGCTGTGCTTCCTGCTGGGTGGGCTGCAGAGTTGAAACAACACCAGTATCACTCATCTCATTACAAGCTCTACAGAAAAATGGCACCAGAAAATCATTCTCTCAAGCCACAAGTTCAACAAACCCTTCAAAGCTTCTTCCTTCCATCAGAGCAACAAAAACCATCCCTCTGAGTTCTTCTCCCCACTGACAAGACCCTATTGCCACCATCTCTGGCCACACGTCTACAGAAACCTCTGCCCTCCAAAAGCAGGAAGATTTTCTCCCATGACCACACAGAAAATTGGATTTTCAGCAGCACAGCCCTCCAGCTGGGTGCTCATGGTGGCTGTGTGTCCCCACAGCCCTGCAGGGTTAAGGGAATGCTGTGGGATTCCTGGGAGCATTTCTCACATCCTCAGCCTGAATTACTTCCTCGGGGCCAGGCTTTCTCCAGGAAGGACCACACACATGATCCCAACCCCTCCTGTAGGAACCAGTGCCACAATGCTGATCCCTCCTCTCCAGACACACCTCAAGTGACTGGTTCATTTTTCCCACTTCCCTGGAAAGGCTGGACTGCCTCTCAAGATCACACACAGGCAGAGCTTAAACACTTCTTCCACTGGGCTGAATTAAGCCAAAAAACAGTTCTAAATGATTCAGCTGCCTTAAGAGCTGAGCTCCTTAGGCTCAGCTTAAACAGAAATTTCTTCTGCAAGCGGCCAAAATAAACACTCAGCGCTCTTTGCAGTTACCACAATCAGACACTGCCCATGCCCTGCTTCTCCCAGCAGTCCCAGGGCACTGCCTATGTAGAGCAAAAAGCAGCATTTAGACGAGGCAGGCCCTGGAAATGCAGGTTTCCATTTGCTTTCAGCCATAAGCAACCAGCAAATGAATCCAGGGACCAATTAAATGGAATGCAGGGAAGCAGATTTAGTCGTGGAGCCACAGGATCCAGGATGCAACGGAGGTGAAGTCTGCAAAAAACATCAGCTCAGTTGATGTTGCTGGGAAAACAGGTTCATTCTGCTCCCACACACATCTCTGTTGGACTGGGGGAAGCTGGAACAGTAGAAGGAAGGTGGGAGCTATGTGCTGGGTCTGGTTTTCCACAGGGATAGCCTGGGCAGCTTCCTTCCACTCCTCATCAGCCAGAGCTGAATGCTGGGGACAGCCTGTGCTTAGTGACCCTGGGACATTCACTGCCCCCCACACACATTCCTTCTTGGAGTGCATCTGTTCTACACCTTTTCCATGTGAAATCACCTCTGGGCTTGTCTTTATCTGGGACTCAAATGAGCAACAGCCACTCCCAGGGCACCCTTGGAATTACAGAGGTGTTTGGGTTCAAAGGGACCTTAAATCTCAGCTCATTCCACCCCTGCCATGGCAGGGACACCTTCCACTGTCCCAGGCTGCTCCAAGCCCCAAAGTCCAACCTGGCCTTGGGCACTGCCAGGGATCCAGGGGCAGCCCCTAACCCAAACCCTAACCCAATTCCTAATTCCCAATATCCCATCCCTCCCTGCCCTCTGGCACTGGGAAGCCATTCCCCCTTGTCCTGGCATTCCATCCCTTGTACAAAGTCTCTCTCCACGTTTCCTGTAGCTCCTTCAGGCACTGCAAGGCCACAGTTTGGTCACCTCAAAGCTTCTCCTCTCCAGGCTGAGCAATCCCAACTCTGCCAGAGCATTGGTCTTTGTCAGGTGCTGGGAAAAACTTGGGCTCACCAAAAAAGAGATTTGTTCCACCATACAGTTGCAATTCTTCTCTGTTTCGTTTTAAAACACAGCACGAGCACAGCTGAACTCCTCAGTTTCAGCTTTTCCCCTCTCTGACCTGCACCTCCCTCATTGTTTTAGTCACGGTGCTCTGGCTGCAAGAGGTGGAAATCAAAACCCTCAGGAAGGTGAGAACAGCAAGAAGCTCCTTCTACCCCCCCCCCCCCCCCCTCAAATTATATTAATGGATAGCAGCTCATTTCTCCAGTCTCATTTTGAGGCTGTTTGATGCCATTCCCTCACTTTGGGGGTTTCACAGTGACAAACCTCTCAGCAGCCCTGAGCATTTGCAATTCTGGGTGTACCCTCTGCTCACCCCTTCAGACCCTGCAGTTTTCTTATCTCTCCTCGCCAGTAATGCACCACTCACCTCCCATAATTGCCTTGGTCTGTTGGGTTGATTTATCCAGCCTTCAAAACAATTCATTTGTATTTGAAATTGGATTAGAAATAAACACAAATTCCGCTCCCCCGATATGAAAATAACCAGTGTGTTACCATTATTTCATGATGCATTGAGAACAAGTGCCCTGTCCCTTTACACAATCAGTTTAATTCCCTTGCTTATTAAAAAAAAATATTATTTGGCTGTTTCAGGTATTTATAATAATAAACACAAACCATAGATTTTTAATTCTGGGGTTTACATGCCTGGAGAACAGGCTGGCATTTCTTTAAGTTGCACTGAGAATTGCCTTCCTTTTCAAAAACAGATTTGTGGCAGAAATTATCCTAAAATCTTTGACCTTTGCATGTCCTGAGCAACTGGAAATATCCCACTGGAGCACCAGACTCTTATTCAGGAATCCACAGGTGTTTATGGCCACAGTTCCAGCATTGCTAAACCCTTCCTCTCTGAAAGCATTTCCCAAAAAGCTCTGCCCACAGGAGCTGAGCCCCGTGTTCATTTAAGGCTCAGAATCAATGGCTGCACCCCACAGAGGGCCAGGCTTGTTATAGTTCCAAGGAAATATCCATGAATCACCCAGGCACAATCTGCAAACAGGGCTCACATCAGGCCTCACAAAGGTTTTACAGCGCTCCACTGACTTCGACAGCGATTTCTTATTTATGCTTGGGGGAACTCCATCAAGTTGGGCTCTCAGAGTGTGTAAAATGTTTATATTCACCGTTTTCTCTGTCAGTGTTTGCAGGGACTGATTGCTCTACTCATCAGAGCATTAGAGACCAGCACTCGCCTGATTTCCTCAGCACTGCCAGCACCTCTCAGCTGAGTGCCCTGGGTGAGTCAGGGGTGGGCAGAGCTTTTATCCTCTCCTTTCTTCCATTTCTGGTGCAGATCTGCAGCCAAACCCCTGGCTGAGGTGCAGGGCTCCGTCCTGGCTGGCACTGCTCCACCTCCTCACCTGCCCTGGTGTTCCCCACTCCAGTTCCATTCCCAGCTGCTTTTCCTCTGACTTTAACCCCTCTCCACGGCAGAGAATTCAAACATGCCAGGAGGGTTCACCCATGCACCTCTTCCCCACCAGCTCCCAATCTTTGCTTTGTGTGGAAAACAGCACAACTGGCACTTCTGGGGAGTTGTGATACCAGCTACTGGGAGCTTCCTCCAGCCTAAATGGAAAAATCTCTTGGAAGCGATGCTGCTGCAAAGGCAAAGTGTGCTGGGTCTGCTCCTCTGTGGTTGGGAAAGGAAGATTCCTAGGCTGGTGTTGATCTTCTGTATCATCACAGAAGGGTTTGGGTTCAAAGGGACCTTAAAGCTCATCCAGGGCCACCCCTGCCAAGGCCAGCGACACCTTCCACCATCCCAGGCTGCTCCAAGCAGTATCCCTGGATACTTCCAGGGATCCAGGGACAGCCACAGCTCTCTGGGCACCCTGTGCCAGGGCCTGCCCACCCTGCCAGGGAACAATTCCTTCCCAATATCCCATCTATCCCCATCCTCTGTCATTTTGAAGCCATTCCCTGGGTCTTGGCACTCCATCCCTTATCCCCAGTCCCTCTCCATTTTTCCTGTAGCCCCTTCAGGCCCTGCAAGGCCACAGTTTGGTCACCCCAGAGCTTCTCCTCTCCAGGTGAGCACCCCCAGCTGTGCCAGCCTTTCCTCCCAGCAGAGCTGCTCCATCCCCCTGCCCATCCTGGTGCCTCCCCTGGGCTCTCTGCAGCAGCTCCAGGTCCCTCCTGTGCTGGCACCAGGTGATTTCTCTGCAAGAACTCTTTGTGTGGCAGCTTTATCTCCTCTGCTTTCCTTGAGCAACCCTCAGGCAACAGGGCCCTTTCCCCCTTCCCAAACTTCTACAATCCCAGCACACAAAACCTCATTTCCAAACCCATCTCCAGAGCCCCTGGCACAAGAGGAAGGATCAAAACAAGGCACAAACCCTGCAGTGTGCAGCAAGAGGGCAACACATTCCAGACCCCTGAGCAGGAGAGCCAACTCACAGCCTGCTTCCACAAACTGTGGGAAATGGATCTGGAGAAAATTTTTAAAGCTTGACAGAAGGCTTACGTAGTGTGCATCTGTATGTAAACCTTGAGATAAGAAATGTTGACTTAGAAATGCTGTGGAATAGGACAGACGTTGTTGAGAGAGAAATAGAAGTAAAAACAAGTTTTAAAAGGTAGTTTTGTAAAAAAGGACAAGGTATTTTAGAGAGAATTATGAAAGATGTAGTAGGGCTTATGAGGGGTAATTTTAGATGATTGGTTTTTAAAGTATTTATAGTATGGTGTGCTTAAAGTTGATGGGTTAAAAAACATTCATAAAGTATTCTAATTAAGAAATAGTTGGCTTCTGATTGCTTCCAAACCACCCCTGCTCCTTTCCACACACACAAAAATCGCTTTGTTTTTGCTTTGCACCCACTATTTCCTTTTTTTTCCCTTTTGCTCCCAAGGCAGGGCTATCAGCAAAGAGAGTTTGCAGCCGATGCTTTGGGCATGGCACGGCTCCTGTGCCACCTCCGCTGCCTTACATGGCCCGCAGCTCGGGCAGGCGCAGCATTCCCCACATTCTTCCCTTTTTTCCCTGCTTTTTATCCCCGTTTCTATCGGCAGGAGAGAGCACAAACACAAGGAGTAAGGCCGCCCTCTGCTGCCCTACACCAAACATCGGGCGAGCGACAACATCGCAAGAAAAAAACATAAAAGCTACGGAACAAAAAACAACCTCAAAGCGACCAAAATGCAATATAACAATAAAAAAATAGTCATCTCATTAAAAAATTAGCAATACTATTGCTCAAACCCAGCTTGAACACATTAATTTATTCGGTTTGTCTGCAAGGGGCTACCACAACTTTTTAATCACAAGTTTTTTTTCAAGTTACCCACTACAACTCCCCAAAAAGGGAACACGTGGCATCTTAAGGAGCTTATTTATATAAAAAATGGGCTTTTATAAACCCACAACAATGTCTGTAAGGTCCCTTACAGCAATCAAGCTCACAGCCTGCTTCTGCTTAATATTCCTTTTGCCCAATAAACAAATTATTTCAGAGCTCTAACAACTCTGCCTGCAGACACCACATTTTGGGTGGGTTTTCTTTACCATTCCTGTGGTATGGTAAATAATACCAGATTTAAATAATACCAGATTTAAATAATAATAAATTTGGTAAATAATACCAGATTTAAATAATACCATCTCTTGGTTCCCCCTTAAAGAGAGGCAAAGGATTGATCTGGTGTGAGCTGGAATCAATGATTTGATGCAGTAATGGATATTAATGCATTGATTTGCACCCATTCCTGGCTCAACTCCCAACCACCCTGAGGAATGTGCACACAAAATTCAGGACACACAGACCCAAAACATCCCTATTGTTTAGTATTAATGACCAATCTGAAAAATGGAGGGGGTTTATTTCCTCTATACATGCCACATTTTTGTCTCACTTCTTTGAATTTTAAATTATTCCATTTTCAGGAGTCTGGCTCTTTTTAGTCTCCATTTATATTCCCTTGTAAACTCCCAGAAAAGTCAATTAAATTTAAATAGCTCACGCTAATACCACAGATATTTCACTGCAATTGCAGCTAATCCATCACCTCCCCAAAGCCTCACAACAAACCCTGACTTCCCAAACTGCTCAGATCCACAGATAAAATCAAGTTTTGCAAGCAAACCCTGATTTTAAAAACCATGAATGCAATTTCCAAGCAGAATCAGTATTGATTGGGCAGCAGATCAGCAAATGCTGAGCATGGAGAGGTAAATTATGGGAGAAAAATCAATCCAGGAGCCCTACTAGGATGGGGAATTTAAGTACATATGGTTTTTATCCTTTAACCTTCTCTATATTTTTATAGGAGACACCCACGACAGAGGGTAAATAAAGTTTGTAAAAGGCAAACCAAACCCAAGCAGATTAAGTGATTCAGGAAAATAAATCAATGCTCAAATCCAATAAATTCCAATATTCAGTTCAATAAATCAATCAGGTGAAACCTCCCAGTTCCCGATTTTTTAGTAGTATAAAATCCCTACCAGGAGGTGGAATTGGAGGTGGAAACCCCAAATCCAAAATCCAGCCTATGGATGAGCTGCATTCTGCCATCTCTGCTCTTCTGAAAGAAGGTAAAATGATGGATTTTACCCCCTCACTTCTCCTATTTAAAGATTTCACCAAATCCCTCACAGCTGGAGAAGGTTTGGGGCTCTTCAGTGGAGAATTCACCTCACCTGGGTAATTCCTTGATGAGAGGCAAAGCTCAGAGCTTTCCCTGTCAGCTTGGGCAAAGTCTCAGGCATTCCTTAAACTTCCCTCTCATTAACCCAATTCCAGCAGGGTTATTCCAGTTCTTCACAGTGCAACCCTAAATAATGTTTATTATCAACCCAAGAGCAGGGGGAAAATGGGAATATTCTCTGCTTTTAACTAAATTCTTTATCTCTTTTCACCAGAAAAGCCTTTGAACATGAACTCAGGTTTTGCTGGCCACTGAATGGCAAGTGATGTGTTTGCAAAATTAAGTTTTCCATTTGTAGGGCATTATTAGGACTCATTTCATGATGCTAATGGGTTTTAAATTTTTTTTTTCTTTAATTTTTCTTCTTCTTCAGCAACACACATGGAATAGAAAGAAGAGACTGGCACATCACACTACTAAATCTGCAGAAACATCTTCAAGTTCTTGCAGAGAGCAGTGATTAAAGCTTTAAAAAATGTACCTGTTTCTCCCCCTGAAGGAACAGAGGGCTGCTGGAATATAAATCCACCTGAATTAGAGCACAGCTCATCTGCTGATCATTGAAACCACATGGTTTAACCCATCTCTTGTAACTGCAGCTTTAGTTTGTTTCATTTCATCTCATTTCTGTGCCTGAAAAATCACAGCAGCCCAAAGGATGAACTTAATTGCACCTCCAGTGAGCTGCACGGGTTAATTAACGTAATTACTCATTCCTAGCCTGGTCAGCTCCCTGCATTCATCTGCTGCACACCCAGGCTGAATAATTCAGCAGGTATTAATTATTTATGGCCTGGAGCTCTTCAGAAGGCAGTCAGTGCCAGGATTGGACCTGGCAGGCAGAGCCAAGCCCTGCCCCACCAGGCCCAGCTCAGGCTTTCCTTAAACTTCCCCCTCATCAACCCCATTCCAGCAATGGGTTCTTCCGATTCTGGGTTCTTCCAGATCTTCATAGTCCAAGGCAATATTTATTATCAACACAAGAGCAGGGGTGAAATGGGAATATTCTCTGCTTGTAACTAAATTCTTTATTTCTTTTCACCAGAAAAGCCTCTGAATGTGAACTCAGGTTTTGGGCATCACAGAGCCCGGGCACCACAGCAGGGAAAAAGGGCTGGGGTTGCATTCAGACCCCCCAAAAAATCGTGTTTTAAATCTCCCCACATCCAGAAATTGATTTATTAGGGATTCCAGTGACATCAAGAGAATCTGGGGAGGGGGGGAAAAATCACCTTTTCCTTTTGGTTCCTTGGTGGAATGTGCTGGAAAGGAGAACAGTGCCAGGCACAGGCATTGCTCCCCTATAACCTCGGCCATGATTTGCTCTCCTGGCTGGGGAGTGCAGGGTTCAGGTAGGGAAGGACCCTACTGAGATAAGGTGTGTTGATTTAGGGAAGTTACAGAATACAGATAACATTGTTGAGAGAGAGATTGAGCTAGAAATAAGTTTTAATAAGTTTTAAAATATAGTTTTGTTAGAAGATTAAATATTTTAGAAAATTAAAATTGTGAAAGATTTATTTGAGTAAGATTATGTAAAAAAATATAAGTGAGTAGTGTCAGAAGTAATAGTGATATAGTGTGGTAAACGTTAATAAGCTGAAAAATATTTATGAAGTATTGTAACTAAGAAATAAGTTAGCTTTTGATAGAATGGTATTAAGTTTTATATCTTTTGAGTTTTACCATTTCTTGAGACTAATAATAGAATAAAATCTTTTAAAGTATCTCTCAGGTTCTTCATCTTCAGAATAGAATAGAGATAACATTGAGAGAGACTAAACTAGAAACAAGTTTCAACGAGTTTCAAAATACAGCCTTGCAAAAAGAGTAAATATTTCAGAAAATTAAAACTGAAAGATGCGTTGTAGCAAGACCACAGTAAAAAAAATGTGATTAGTGTTAGAAGTAATAGTAACATTGTGTAGCAAAAGCTAATAAAGATAAAAAAAAAATGTACAAAGTTTTGTAACCAGGAAATAGGTTGGCTTCTGATAGAATGGGGTCAAGTTTTATATCTCTTGTCTCTCACTATTCATCAAGACCAATAACAGAATAAAGTCCTTTAAAACACCTCTCAGTTACCCCATAAAAACTAAAAAAAACCCAACAAGGGTGAAGTTTGCCCAGTGTGTGAATAGGAAACCATGAAGGACAAGATACAGCCAGAGGCCAAGGAGGAGCTGTAACTCCTGGTGCCTGAGGCTGAACTGCTTTTTTGGAGTGCTAAAATTCCCCTTGTGGCAAAGGATGCAGGTGGAGATGGTGTTGAAGAAGGTAAACAAATACCTGGGAGCTGGTATTTGTCAAGGGCAGAGGGGGCTTATGAAAAAAATAGAATAAAAAATCTTATTTTACATTATATCGACACTGTAATTGATAAAATGCTCAGTATGAAGTGGAATTTCTGGATGAGCAGCAAAAGGCTTTACAAGAACTGGAAGATGGGTGAATCCATGTGAAAAATGAGGCACCTACTGTGAACAACAACAAACATCCAGGTGCACAAAACCCCTGGGAAAGGCTCACCCACATCTCCACCTGCAGCTGCCGGTCAGCAGTGCCACCTCCAGTGCCCATCACCACCCCAGCTGAGCAGATTGCTGCTCTAAAACCCCCAAACCACTCGGATTTTTCCTCCCCACGTGTGTTTACCCCCAAATCCTCCCCCTCTGCAGTCTCTGCTGCCACTCCCCATCCCCTCCAGCCCCAAAGAGCTGTGCCAAAATATTTCCACAGCCAAGCCCTGGATGGCAGCACACAGGAGAGGCTTCTCCCCACCTTCCCACTGGGTTTGGGGGTTTGGCAGCCTCCCCCCAGGAACCCTTCCCGATAAAAACCCCAGAGTGGGAACAGGGCAGCCTTTCAGCCTCCCCCAGCCAGGGCAGCTCCTGGAGGCTGCTGTGGTTACCCACAGGGCAGCACAGCCCTCATTCCAACCTCTGCAGAGAGATCTCTGCTCTGTGAGGCCCTTCAGCAGGGCACAGCACGGGGAGGCAGAGCTGAAAGCGTTTTTTCATTCCCAGGAAAGCCAGGGGGCTCTGCAGCTTTTCCCTCCCTCTATTCCCTGGCATTGGTTTTTGGGAGCTTTTTTTAAGAACTTCCCAGCGTTGAGCTGAGGGCTGTCCCCCTGTTGGACTGTGCTTTTTTCTGACTCAGAGATGGGACAACTGAGAGGTGTTTCAAAAACTTTTATTTCAGTTTCAGAAGGGTAAGACAATACAGCTGTTATAATTCACACCATCACAATCAGAAGTCAACAATTTTCTAATTACAATACACTCTAAGTATTTTTTAGCTTATGATTTTTTGCCACACTATGTTGTAAATACTTTAAAACTAATCACCTAAAATTACTCCTCATGGTTCTTACTGTAATACATTTTTCATCGTTTTATTTCTCTAAAATATCTAATCTTTTTTACAAAACCATCCTTTAAAACTTCTTTCTAATTCTATTTCTCCCTTAATGATATCTATCTTATTCTACAACATTTCTAAGTCAGTATTTCTTATTTCAAAATTTATATACAAATACACACTATGTGAACCTTCTATCAAACTTTAAGAGTTTTCTATAAATCTATTTCCCACAGTGCCCTGCATTTTGTCGGGGTTTTACCCCAAGGCATGGCTCTGTCACTGCCTTAAGCATCAAGAACTTCCAGTCACGTGGAAGATAAAGCTGAAATAATCCAAGTGTTAAACCTGCACTTTTCTCCCAGATCTCCTTTCCCTCCCAGAAGCCAGTGCCAGGAGGGAGGTGGCATAAAATCCATCTGTCAGCTCAGCCTCACACTGAATTTCCATTAATGCTCCAGATTATATATCCAGAAAATACCAAACCAAATCCAGCCTTGGTTCTCCCACATGGTACCAAACCCTTTCTTTTCTTGCACCACCAACTACTTTGAACTGAAAATTAGGGAGAGGTTGGCATTGCAGAAAAAAAGCAGGAGAAACAGCCCAGGTTTGACAGTTCCTTTACCTCCTCTTTAGGAGGAGCAGCAAAGGCTTTACAAGAGCTGGAAGATGGGTGAATGCATATGAAAAATGAGGCACCTATTTTGAACAAGAAGAAATCTCCAGGTGCATGAAATCCCTGGGAAAGGCTCACCCACATCTCCACCTGCATCAGGCTGGGCTTTTTAGGGCTGGGTGGTTCATGCTCCACAGAGAATCCTAAAGGTTGGAAAACCCCTCTGAGATCAAGTCCAACCATTCCCCAGCACTGCCAAGGCCACCTCTAACCCATGTCCCCAAGTGCCACATCCACAGTTTTGGAACAGTCACAGAATTCACAGAGTCACTGGGTTGGGTTGGAAGAGACCTCCAAGATCATCGAGTCCAACCCAGCCCCAACACCTCAACTAAACCCTGCCACCCAGTGCCACATCCAGGCTGTTTTAAACACATCCAGGGATGGTGACTCCACCACCTCCCCGGGCAGAACATTCCAGAACTTTATCACCCTTTCTGTGAAAAACTTTTTCCTAATATCCACCCATATTTCCCTTGGTGCAGCTTAAGGCTGTGTCCTCTCGTTCTGGAGAAAGAGCCCAACCCCAGCTGAGCACAGGCACCTTTCAGGAGCTGTAGAGAGTGATGAGGGCACCCCCGAGTCTCCTTTTCTCTAGACTGAGCACCCCCAGCTCCCTCAGTGGTTCCTCACAGGGTTTGTGTTCCCAGCCCCTCTCCAGCCTCGGTGCCCCCTCTGGCCACGCTCCAGCGTCCCAAGGTCCTTCCCAAGCTGAGGGGCCAGAGCTGGGCACAGCACTGCAGGTGTGCCCTCAGCAGGGCCAGGTACAGGGGCAGAATGACCTCCCTGCTCCTGCTGGCCACACCATTCCTGATCCAGGCCAGAAGCCATTGGCCACCAGAGCACACTCCCAGGGCTGTGACTCCACCACTTCCCTGGGCAGACCCTTCCAAGGCCTGCCCATCTTTTTGGTGAAGGAATTTTCCCTGATATCCCATCAAAAACCCCTCTGGAGCAACTTGAGGCCATTTCCTCACATCCTGTTCCCCGGAGCAGAGCCTGAACCCCCTGGCTACCTCTCCTGTCAGGGGGTTGTGGAGAGCAAAATTCCACACAGGGCTTGACCTCACTGGGGAGATGCCAAAGCTTCAAGTCCCAAAAACCTGCACCACTCCTCATTTCCAGCCTGATTTTCCCTGCAGTGCTCCTGAATGAGAAGCCTACTTAAAAAAAAAGACAAATCTGTGTTTAACCTCCTGGACACTTTTATTGGTTGGAGACTGTCACCGTGATATTTTCTGAAAAATCCCTTCACCAGGATTTTTTCTCCTGAGAAGCTGAAAAGCCTCAGAAAAGAAATGTAAGCAACAATTATCAGATTGCTTGGAATGTGGTTTGGAGGTTTCTTACCAACAGGTGCATCTTTGATTGGTTCCATGTGAATTGTTTTAACTTAATGACCAATCCCAGTCCAGCTGTGTCAGACTCTGGTCAGTCACGAGTTTTTATTATTCATTCTTTGCCAGCCTTCTGATGCCTCCTTTCTCTTTCTTTAGTATAGTTTTAGTATATCATTTATTTTAATATAATATCATAAAATAATAAAACAGCCTTCTGAGAATTTGGAGTCAAATTCTCATCTCTCACCTCATCCTGGGGACCCTCAACAATACCACAACAGTTGGTGAGCACAGGAGACCAGCAAATTCTCATTTCTTGGAGTGTCCAGGCCTGCTTTATCACCCTGATAACCACAGCCACTGCCCTGGGTAAGGCTGGGGATGTGCACGAGTGGAAAGAGGTTTTGGGAAGGCAAAAGTGAGCAAGGAGCTCGAGGTTTTAAAGATCAGCCAGTAATGGGATGACATTTCCTTTCTCCAGGATCATTTGTCTGTAATGAAAGCGAAGCCTGAGCACATCAAACTGGGCTGTAATTATCCCATTATCCTCCTGTCGGGTCTGAAGGCTAAACTGAGATAATGTCAGTGGAAAATGCTTCTCCCACACTGGGGAATCATCCCCTCCACGGTTTCATTAGGGGAGTATCAGGCTCAAGCAGCTTTTGCTGTGAGCAGGAGCAGCCTGAAACAGCACCTCAGCTTTTCCCTTAAATCCTGCTCCTTATATCTGCCCCTCAGAATGTGGATTGGGGAGAGAAGTGCTTGGGATGGGACCAGCAGAGAGAAAAGGGCAGAAGAAACCTCACCGGAACATCCTCATGTCCTCAGCAAGGGACTCGGGGTAATCCTGGTGTTCTCCAGGCCAAAAACCACCCCTGTTCCCAGGGCCAGGCAGCTCAGACTGAGAAAAATAAAAATAAAATAAAATAAATAAAATAAAATAAAATAAAATAAAATAAAATAAAATAAGGAGGAATTTTGTATAATTAAACGGAAGTGTTAGCACAGCTTGGCCAAGGCAGCAAGGGCTGGAAAGAAAAACCTCCAGCTCATCAACGTCACACTAAAATTGCCCAAATTCGACTTCATTCCCATTAGTTGAAGGTGACAGGAGGAGTCACTTGATGGGGCAGTAAACTCATGGTCACAGCTGCCTTAGGAAGGAAAATATTGGGCAAGTCCCTGGCTAAAAAATGATCTTATGGGTCAGCACCTGAACAGATAAAACCTAGAGCAGGACATGAATATGGACAGCCAAAATACTGGAAAATAGAGTGGTTCAGGTCTTTACACACTGGGGGTTTTAATTTTCAATAAAAGGTGGGCCAGAGGGTCACTGAGTTCTGGAATAATAATAAAAAAAAATACATTTTGGAGAGCCAGATGACAGCAAACACTCCACCAGGTAAATGAAACCCCACAGGTAATTGTGTCAGCTTGACATCAAACCCTGCACATCCTTTGGGATGTTCAAGCCTCCATTTAATTGCTGGAAAAATTAAGGCAGACAGCAATGCCAATCCATACGGTCCTATGGAAAACATAAGGATGGGCTTACCAAGTTTTATTAAATCACCTCCAAACTGGGCTTGAAAAAAGCATTTGCAGCCGTGCAATACAATTAATGCAATTAAAAGGTTGCTGTGAAGAGGCTGAGTCACAAACTCGAGCTCGCTGGGAGCATCTCCAGCTCCGGGGGATTTAATCCTGGCACAGGAAGGGTTAAAAGTGAGGGAAAAGCGTGGGAAGGACAGCAAAGAGCCGGGCAGGAGGAGCAGCTGGGCCGGGAGGCTGAGACAGAGCCGGGCTGGAAATGTGGAAGCGATACTGAAAGCAGAGCAATTAGCGCCATGGATCTCCCCTGCAGGGCTTTGAGCCCGATGGGAAGGGGGGAATTTATTAATGACAGAAAACAAAAAAAAAAACTCCAAGGCTTTTTTTGCCCTCCAAGGAGGGCAAAGGAGCATCTGCAAACAGGCTGGATTATCAATTTTTGAGTTTGGGATTGAATGTACTTGAATGGTAGTTTATGTTTACATTTAGGTGGTTTTTGTTTTGTTTTGTTTTTTTTTTTTTTTAATTAGTGAAACAGCTTTATAACTATCAGTTTGGTAATCTTTCATTAGGCACAAAATGGCTAACCAGCTCTTGTTATAAGGTCTTTTAAGACTAAACTATCTAAAAGGACACAGATTATTTTATTTTTTAACTTAATAACTGATCTTTTGAAGCTTGCAATTCAGATTTTTCTGTCTAATAACAAAACATCACTCAAACTTAGGAAGAAGAAGGTAAAGAAGAATAACTTGCTTTTGTCTTAAAATTTCTAACTTGCTTCATATTTATGTTTATTTTCTAAAATCTTAAACTGTAAGTTTTCTACTTTGTGATATTACACACTTCTAACTAACTCTACACGCTTATAATCTCAGTGCTATTAATTAATTTTTGGAAGCCTTCTCTATAGCTTTAGGTCAATTGTGGTGTTCTCTTGTGGGTCTGTGCCTTTAAGCACAGAAAGTTTAACATTTTTACCATCACTGGATGAGCAAAGCTGACCTCCTGAGATTCCCATTCCTCCTCTGCTACCCAGCATCTCCCAGCCCCACCAGAAGGGCTCCAAAAACGCAATTTCAAATCCCCTTCCCCAGTCAGAGTTACACTGCAGGCTGGAATAGGCATGCAGGGATTTATCAGCTCCCTGTTCTCCCTCACCATGTGAACACCATGAGCACAACACCCACACAAGGAGCTGCTGCTTCCAGTTCCCAGGGAATCACAGGCTGGGAGCAGGGTCAGGAGAGGAGTCACTGTGGGGGAAACCAGATCCAGGGGATTTTTCCATGTGCTGCCTGGGCAGGAGCCACCACAGAAACGAGTGCTGGGGAGATTTGTGACATCATTCCATGGGAAGTTTCCCCCTGTGTTTCCCATTTGGTTTAAAGAGAGTTGATTTTTATTCAGCTACTGGATATTTGGCAGCAAAACGAAGGAGAAGGAGAAACAAGGAGAAAGAAGAAGAAAGAAGGAGAAGGCTCCCCAAAACAGAAATCAACCAGCCCAACATAAAGGATGGGAATCAGCTGTACCTGCTTTTAATCTCAGAGTAGAAACTATAATTTAGAGGTCAACCCAGCCAAAAACTGGGAGTGTGAGGCACAACTGTCCCAAAATCAAATGGTCTCTGCAGCTGATGCTTTCGGATGGATTTGACTGCACAGACTCAGGAAAGATTCATCAAACCCCAAAGTTTCCCTAAAACCAGCCTTTAGCTGATCCACAGCACCACTTCCTTTTTTGCTTTTCTGCCTCCAAACATATGGAATAATGGAGTAAAAAATGTAATATTCATAATGCCCACACCAGCTCAACCCAGATTTTTCCAGCATCTTCCCATAGAAGAACAAGTTTCTGGTTGAAGTTGCCACAAGCATGCTCCTATCAAAAGATAAAACACTTTGAAATTCTTCTTTTTGAGGTGATTATTTTAGAGGGAGGGGAAAATTTCAATCCAGCTTCAAGTCTCTCTGCCCCAGCAGTGCTGAGGAATGTGGGGAAGAGGATTTAAAATGTCAAGGTTTCTGCAGGGGAGACCAACTGCTCTGGTGTGTGCTTCCCAAAAGGCATCACAGCCTTTTCCCTGGATGGGACATGGGATAATAAAGCTGCAGATCAAAGTGAGAATCGTGCTCCTGGCAGGGAGAGCCCAGCCTTGCATTCTGGGATGAAAGGGAAGGCAGAGATTTCACCCTGTACTTGACACACATTTCATAAAGCAGCATGAAAATCAATGGGGGGAGAAAAAAACAAAAGCCCACAACCACCACCTTTCATGCTGTTTCCATTTTAGTATTTTATTTTTTTTTAACATTGAACAGTCCTTTTCTGAACTACAGAGCAGACAGAAATAAAGCAGCTGAGGAGGGGGCTGCTGTCTATTCGTAAAATACACTCTCAGTGTCATTCCATGAAAGTTTTCCCTCTAAGAGCTGATTTGGGGATTGTTTTTTTCCTGCCTCCATGCAGGCTGAAATGGCCTCAGAAATGCCCCCAAGGCTTTGAGAAAAGGGTAAACATCAAATGCAGAAAAAGCAGAGTCCCTGACTGGTTTGGGTGGGCTGGCAGATGGGAAGCAAAACCACCTTGGTGTTACAGCCGTGGTATTTAAATAAACATAAAAATTTATATTTTATAGACAATTTCCCAGACAAAGCAACTTCCTGGTGTTTTTTCCACCTTCCCAGAGAGCTCCTTCCCAGATTTTCTCCACTCTGCCTTTCCAAACCTTCAGAACCTGGATGTATTTATTCCTTCCAGCTTCCTGATTTTTTTAAAGATCCATTTTTAGGAAGTGTAGCAACTCCCCAGGTGTCTCTCCCTGCATCTCTCCCTGCTCCACAATCATTTCTGAGATTCCTTACAAACCTTTGGGATGCATTTTTAAGGGACTGCTTCCTGCTACTCCACCAATTGCAGGCTTTAAAAGTTGAATTTTGGCTTAAATAATAATTGCAAGCGCCAAAATTATGTGTTGAGCCACTCAGAGGATTTGGGTGTAGTTCTTTAAGGTCTCAAGGAATTATTCCCAGTTTTCTTTCCCACTTCCACACACCACAGGAAAAATAATACAGAGCACAGCTACTCAGAAACTGATGGATTTAAGAGCTAAAAGAAGTTTTTTAAAAAGTTTTTTGAAAAGTTAAATATTGGCAATACAGTGCAGATACATAAATAGAAAGTGCAATTCCCAGATTTAGGATCTGATCCCTTACTACAAACAGCTCAATATATTTATTTTTTTTTAAGCAGAATTTTTATACTAATTGGTCACTTAAAATCCTGGTGGTGATTTTTACCTGGGAGGATTTTATAGAAACTCCCAAAAAAGAGTAAAATGTAAATGAAAACAACTCAAAATTCCCATTCTGCTGTGCTTGCTGCAATCAATCAATCAATCAATCAATCAATCAATCAATCAACCACAGCTTCCTTTAATGCAAAGTTTGTGCCAGAAACCCCAAATATTAAGATATTTCTCCTGAACCTGTGTCCCACCTGCACAGTTTCCTTCTGGGTATTTTATATTAAATAATTCTTTGTTTTCTCCCCCTGTAGTTGCTGTTTGAGTTTCCATCACCCCACTGGCCTGTCATTAATTTACTGCCATGAGATGGATGTTTTCACCCCATTTTACACTTTAAAATGTCTCAAAACCAGGAATCACCAAGAAAATCACAGCCAAAGCTATTCACAGTCCTTTGAGTCAAACAGAAGAGATTTGATCCCATTACTGGAGAGCTTTTCCCCCTCTTCTGTAGCAATTCCCACAACACTCAGGCTCAGCCCCCAGCATGAATTAAATCCCAAAAATGGAATTTGAAATTTAAAATTATCTCAATCCTTTATCCTTGTGGATGCCCAGGATCCTCCCAGCTCCTTCCACCACCCACGGGCCTGAGCTCTGCCTCCCTCCCTCCTTTTTTAGCATCTCCTGCCTCATTTGTGACTACAGGGTTTTATTACTAATGGAACAAAAATGCTCTGAGAACACCCATGAGCAGGACACAGTAACAAAAATCTATTTGAAAAAAAAGCAATCCTCATCTTTTCCACTCAGGAGGTCACAGCAGAGGGGAAAGCCCTTCAGGAAGCCCCTTGCCAAAGCTCTGTCAGAGATTTTCCAGGACCTGCAGCAGCTTCACAACCAAGTGGAAACCTTGGGAAGGCTTTTTCCTGAAGTTTCTCTTTAGGAAAGAGGCACTCTGAGTTTTATTTTAGTCCTTTCTATCCCATTTTCCTCTGATAAGATTTCATCACCCGAGGGGATTTTTGCTGGAGAATTACCTTTTCCATCCTGGGGGACCACTGTGACAAAATTGACAGGACAATTCTGACAAAAGTGACACAAAAATCCTGAAGAAAAGGATACAAAAATTCTGAAGAAAGTAACTTTTAAAAACCTGACAGAAATTGTAAAAGAGACCAAATGAAGAGTGAGTGAGGCCAAGCAGTTTTACACCACCACATCCACGGGCCACTTTTAAAAATGAGCAGCAAGAGGGACACAGGGCCCTTTTTCTCCTCCAAACCAAGAGATGTCCACAGGCTGCTGCAGAAAAACAACACAATCCCAGCTCCCAGCTCCTTGTAATTTTATAAATCCACTCACACCACAGATGCAGGAGGGAAAAGCAGTTTCTGGTGGCCTTGCCTGGGAGCACAGCTGAGGTTTAGAGCCCACATGTAACCAGGTTTGCAGGGATTGGGAAGCAGAGCTCCAGGCAGAGGGAAGGTGGGGGACATGGAGATCTGGCAGCTGCCCTGAAATCTCTGGGCCTGTGGTTTGGTGCCCCAAGGGAGGCTCCAAAAACCTCCTGACTTGAGGCATTTAAAAATAGGCTGAAGGAAGAATTTGGGATGACGCCGCTGGGACAGAGCCTGCGTCAGCCAGGGATGGGCACTGCCCCATTCCCTTGGCAAGAGCGTGCCCTTCCTCGGGGCAGACCTGAGAAACACACAGCAAAGATTCCAAGTTTTCATCCCAAACCATGCAGAAAAATCATCATTTTTATAATTTAAAAAAAAAAAATCCTGCCATCTTGCCCTTGCTTTCTTCACCAGGACCAGGGACCACGTCAAATAATTGATTTTTTTAAATTCATTTCACATGTTTATATATAAATTAAACTGATTTCTTTTTTCAGATGTTTTTATTTAATGAATACCTGTTTTGTACTATTTTTGGAAGGGCAAGCTGAGTTTAGCTGCTCTTGCTGTGCTGCCCTGGCCCATGAGGAAGCGCCAAGGGATACGATGGAAAAGGTGGTTGGGTGACCAGGGCTGCTGGTGACAGACAGACAGACGCCAGGCTGTACCCAGTGGAAAGGCACCATTTGATGCCTTTTGGGAGCCAAATTTCCCCCCATCCTGGCTCGATTTTCAGGTCTCCTGTAAACCAAAGGGAAGTGATGCCCAGGGAAAGGGGGGGAGCAGTGAGTTCAGCCCATTAAAAATTAAAAGACAGGAAATGATTTCCATTGATTAACCATAAACATTTGCTTCTCTCCCTTTCTAAAACCCTTCTGTGCTCATTTGTCTGACCTTGGACTTCTCGAGGGGCTGATGTCACACCTCTCCCTGCAGTGACAACTCACTTTGTCCCCCCCATCTTCACTGCTTCATGCCACAAGTTGCTCCATCCAAATGAAGACCAAGCAAAGAGTCCATCTCCTACTTCCATCACTCTCTTTGGAATATTTTCCAGCTCCCCCCAAATTTAAGCAACCCTGTCAAACTTCCCTCTGTATTTCCCTCCCTTGCAGCAGCCACGCTCTCCCAACACAACAAGCAATGAGGACAGTGTTAATTCCTCCTCTGCCAATATAATTCCAGCTAATATAATCCTTCTGATCTTTGGTGGGGATCACCCAGGGATGAGGCATCCAAGGAATTTGCTGTTGCAGCGCATCAGGAGCGGATGGGACTGGATTGGGGACGGGTAAATGAGGAAGAGAGGCGTTTTTAGAGTCATAATTAATGGCAAAATCACTGTTATCCTTCCTCTGAGCTTTGCAAAGCAATGCTGATCCTTACAGAGAGAAAAACAGCAGCCTCAGATCCAGCAGAAGCTCCCTGTTTGAACTATTTCAGACACAGCTGCTGAGTGTGTCAAATATTGCACGAGGACAGTCCCAAACTGTCCTTCCTCAGCTTAAGGACTGAAGTGTCACACACAGGCAGCAGATCACACACTGGTCTCCCACCAGCAAAAAAAAAAAAATGAGGCAAAATCTCCTTTTCCAGGCTGGCCAGGCCCTGAGGGAGGGTGGTTCCAGGTAGTGAGGAAGCAGCTGGGTTGTTTTTTCACGGGCAGGCTGAGCGCAGGATCGATAGCGCTTTAGTGGCTGGCAGCTGATGAGATCATGGCTAAATTAGCAGAGCTCACTTCCAGAAAGGGGCTGAGGGGGGAAGGACACGGCTCCAGGGAGGGGGAACATTCCCCAGCCATGCTCAGAGGGTTGGAGCCATCCATAGAGCAGCTCCAGGGGTGGTGGAGATGTGAGACAGAAGTGTTATGGGGGGAGGAAAGTGATGGAGAATTACAGGGCTGTGCAGGACATCTCTGCTTCAGCCTGAGGCAGCCCCAGTCCAGCTTTGAAGGTGAGTTTTGGACTGGAGACCTCCCAGGCTGCCCAGTTTTTACCCTGGGCATGGCTGGTCCTGGCCTGAGCGATACCCAAACCCCAGAGATGGACTGATCCTGCCATGGCCATCAGCAAATATCAGCTTGTCCCAATAATGAGCCATCAACAGAGCAGCTCCAGGGGTGCTGCAGATGTGAGACAGAAGTGTTATGAGAGGGGGGAAATGATGGAGAACTACAGAGCTCTGCAGGACATCTCTGCTTCAGCCAGTCCAGCTTTGAAGGTGACTCAGCCTTGAGTTTTGGACTGGAGACCTCCCAGGCTGCCCAGTTTTTACCCTGGGCATGGCTGGTCCTGGCCTGAGCGATACCCAAAGCCCAGAGATGGACTGATCCTGCCACAGCCATCAGCAAGCATCACCTTATCCCAATAATGAGCAACCCCTTTATGCTTTTGCTGCATCAAGTCAAGAGGATCCACTCCAATCTTCCATCCCCAGTACCACCCAAAGCCTTTAATCCTGAGTTTAAACACCTGGGGTGAACACACACCCTCAGCAAAGTATCCCCCACCTCCTCAGGGCAGGTGGAAGCAGGAGAAACAAGGATTCATGCCTGATTTTACCTGGACAACCACAGGCAGGAGGACTGGTCCAGCACTGGGAGGCTGAAACCACAATACACCCCAATACCTCGCCTTAAATGTTAGACCCCACTGCCATCTTGTGGCAAATGCTTCCTGAAATAAAGTTTAAAAGGGGGGAAAATCCATTAAAAAGTTGCAGAAAAAGTTAAGGAGCCAGGAAGGATGGGTAAATTACCAGGAACAGGGTGGGGAATCTCATCTGTCTGAAATGATGCTGAGGCTGAGCCTACAGCACTGTGTCAGACTGAAAGAGGCATGGAAAAACCCAGGGATGGCACTGTCCAAGCTGGATTTGGGGACTTGAGGATATAACCACACACAAAACATGGAATTGCCTGCAGGGCCAGGGCTTCAGCAAAGATTCAGTCACAATTCCAAAAATATTCCAGAGTTCCCAAAGTCATTTCATGCTGCCCTGGTTTGAAGGAGGCTTCTCGTCCCAAATAAGCAGGATTTAGCTGGAATTAAGACATTGCACCTCAGAATGAAGGCAGGCAGCAGCTGGAATTTCCTGGGAGGATGATCTAGAGTGGGATTAGGGCTCAGGTGGATTGCTCTGGGTGCAGGGACAGGCAGGGCTGATCCAGCTCTTAGCCCTGGCTTTGCCACACCTCAGCATTTACTTTTTTGCATCATTGATCATCTGCAGTGCTTTTGCTTAGCAACTGGGCATCACTTTAGCAAAGTGCCTGGATTGCTGCATTATCCATGGATGGCTCCCACTCTGCCAGGAAAAACAGGGACAAACTGGTTTTCCCTCTTTGTGTTGCCATAAGGGCCTGGCAGGTGCTGGATCAGACAGCCCCGAGGCCTTATGTGATCCGAAACACTCACTGGCTGTGGGTGAAAGTGAAGCAAAACTCACTGGCCATAAATAAATTAAGGAATCATTTACAAGAAGTGCAGCTCCGCTCTCCACTCACATCTCTGCTGGCGGGAATGGACCAAGGAACAACAGGGAGGAATTCCTTTGAGGACAGGCACAGAAAGCGGCTCTTCTGAAAGAAAATCTGATTTACAGGTTGGCTATAGATACGTGGATAATTCTATACACCTGGCCAGCTACACGGCAATGCTTCCTGCCATTAAAATTTCCAAAGGTACTTCCAAAGATACACTTCCAAAGGTAAGATACACATCCTTCACCACCTTTCTGTTTACACATCCCAGTTCTTTGGATCTCTGCAAGCCTTTTCAACTCTGCCCTTGCTGCACATGACAGGGGTGCCTTACAAGAGGCACAACATATTTAAACCAACTCCATTCTCCACTTTCAGCTGGGATTTATCCCTGTTTGAGTTCCTGTCATCCCACAGTTTGCTGCTTTCAACTCCTTGACAGTTTCACGTGCCGGTGTATATTACACACAATAAACAAATCCAATTATATCGTCAATAACTACATCTTTATCTTCAGGGGTGAAAAAGTTCTTGGAGGTTGATCCCAGGTAAAAAGGGGTTTTTTTGGCATTCAACTGAAAACAGGTGGGCCTGAACATCCCTTTGGGGGTTTTATGGTCTGGGAGTTGTCTGTGGGTTTGGGAAAAGAGGTGTCCCAGGGATGAGGGATGGAGAACTGGGAGCTGCTGCTGTCACTGGAGCACAGGCAGGAGGCTCTCAGAAGTACATGAGCTCCCCATAAATAAATCAGCCAAGTGCTGTCAGCAGTTCTGAGATGCCAGAGGCAGAGAAAGCCCCGGGGACACTGAGGGGAGCTGGCACCAGCCAGAGCCATGCCTGCCGCCAGCCAGCATCGGGAGCGGGGAGAGCTCACTGTGCTCTTGGCACAGCTCTGTGCTCCCTGACCCCAGCACAGCACCCTGGAGCCACATCAAGGACCCACACACTGCCCATTGAAAAAACACCTCAATCTAGCCCGTGGTGGGGTGGGATTTGGGGGGAAAACAGGGGAAAAAAAGGGAGGTTGTGGGTGCAGCGTGCTCAGCACACCACAGAGCCGCCCGCCGCTCTCCCAGCAACGAGACGGGAGAAGAATTAAGCAGAATTAAAGGAAGAATTAAGAAATAAAACCCAAAAGCAATCCCAGACTGGCTTGGTTACCATTGTCATGGCTACCACGAGCGAGGCTGAGGCATGGGGGATGCCAGGGGATGGAGCTCCAGCCTGGAACTGCCCGCAGGCCCCACCAGGAGTTTTTCCTGCCCGCTGAAACATCATCTGAGGATGATGGGAATGATGCAGGATGGGCCAAACGACCTTCACTGCATCACACGGACACAGCTTTTCCTACAGCTGCCCTGCCAACCCAAACTGGGAACAGCACGGGAAAGACTCAGGCCAGGACTAAACCTCACTAGAGCCATGAGCAGGTTTGACAACTTCTAAATAAGTGATTACTCATGGTGGGGACACTGGGTCCTGCCCTCACTACAGGTGCCAGGCCACTGTCACCTTCCTGAGGCTCGGGATGATCATTGCCTCCAAAAATCCAACAGCAAAAGGAAAAGTTGGACGTGGTTTCTCCTCCATCCACAACACCTGGCCTCTGCCTCAGTGCACAGGGATGTGCTGCCCCAGGGAAGGACAAACGGACACGCTCAGCTCGCGCTCACACACCTCCCTGGGCACAGCAGTTTGCTTTATTAAATCACCACAGGCAGGGAAAAGAATAATACTGAATTTAAAAATAATAATACTGCATTTAAAAAGCCCAAAGCCAAGTGCTCCTCGTTTGAGCAATGACAAGGGGCAGGGCACAGTAGAGGAGGAAAGGGCTGGAGTTTGGTCTGGACACATTTGGGGAGAGTTGGGGATTCACACCCACACACAGATCCCATCGGGAATGGCTCTGCTGAAACAAATCACCCCTCACAGGGGACACGGGACTGTGCCTTGCTTGAGAAGCACCAGCCACAGCTCCTGCCCAAAGCAGGGTCACACTGTGGTCACACACAACTTCTCCACCACATCCACCTCCCCAGCAGCCAACACAGCACCACGCTCCCCCGTTTTCCCACATGTATGGAAGAAACCCCCGAGACCCCGGGTTGAGGGATGCAGACCCCATGCTCCCCCCAAAAACCTCTCTGTGGGTGCCTGACAGCGGCACAGGGAAACAGAATCACGGAATCATTAATGTGGGAAAAGTCCTGCAGGACCAGCGAGTCCCACCGGGATAACAGGAGGCAAAGCGCGGCTGGAGCAGCGTGGGCTCGTTTTGGGGGAGAACGGGGTGGGGGAAAGGGGGGGTCGGGGCTCGGGGTAGCACCTGCCCCGGGAACGGGGCTGCCGGGGGTGCTGGCGGCTCTCGAGCAGCCACGGAACAACTTCCCGGCCCCGCCGCAAACTTTTCCCAGCGCCGGGGAGGCACCGCCGCCCCCCCGCGCTCCGGCCGAGCATCCCCCGGGAGCGGAGCCGCGCCGGGGACGGGAAGAGCGAAGCGAGGGAGGGAGGGAGCGAGGGAGGGAGCTCCGGGCTGTCCGATCCCCCGGCGGGGCTCCTTCCCGGCGGCTCGGAGCCGATGCCCCGCGGGGGGACGCGGTGTCCCGGCCACCCCGCTCGGGACCCGGGGGTGGCGGCAGCGGGGTAAAAAGGGGGTGCCATCCCTACCTCTCTGCCTTGGTGAACTTGCGGAAAGCCTGGCGGAGGTCGTGGAAGGAGCGGTAGGTCTGCGGCTCGGCCGAGATGCCCTGCGCCCGGGTGGTGCGGGGCCCGATGTGCGGGCTGGGGGCCGGCAGCACGGACTGGCATTTGTGCAGCCGCCGCCGCAGCTCCTGGATCTCCTCGTCCTTCTCGCCCAGGCGCCGCTCCAGCTCCTTGATGCGCTCCTCCTTGAGCAGCAGCAGCTTGGTGAAGTCCCCTTCCAGCTCGGTCATTTTGGGGCTGCCGGGCCGGTCCCGCTCTCATGGAGCGGCTCCCGGGCAGGGGCAGGGGCAGGGGAGCGGCTGCGCCCGCCCCGGCTCAGGGCAGCGGCCCCGGCATCGCCCCGAGCCCGCCGGCAGCGCCGAGCCGGCCCAGGGGCGAGCAGAACCCGCCCCGAAAACAGCCGCCAACAAGGGAAAAGGCGGCGGGGAAAAAAGGACAAGAAAAGGGGAAAGAGCTCTTGTGCCACTCTGCGAGGCTGGGATCCTGGAAATAGCAACAATTACCATGTGATCGCGGGGTGACGCAGCTCCTTGTAACTGGAGCCGAAGACTTGGGATTCAAACAAGAACACTTCATAAATATTAAATTGCCTCCTGCTAATGAGCCACGTGGAGCCGCCCCCCGGCCCGCCCGGCCCGGCCCCCGGCGGCTGCTCAGCATCCCCGGCATCGGCTCAGCATCCCCGCCGGCTGCTCAGCATCCCGGCCTGTCCCCCCGGGAGCTCAGCATCCCACCTCTCTCCTCAGCCCTCGTTCCTCGTTCCAGCTGCGTTGCCCTCAGCTGCTGGTCCCTCCCGGGTACCCCCCTTTGGCACCTTCCCCCCATCCTTCCCTGCCCAGGTTATCCCGTGTGCCTCATGGCTGGGGCGCCGCACATCCCACCCAGCATCCCTCCCTACCCTCTCGGGTATCTGCATCCCTCCCCATCCAGGACTCCACACCCCTTCCCACCAGGTTTCCTTGCTCCCTGCCCTCCAGGTCACCCCTCAGCACATGCCAGCCCAGCCCCACCATCCCGTGGGACACGCAGCTTTGCAGACACCCCGTGTCCCTCATCCCAACCTGCACCCCACGCCCTGAGGGAGCAGAGCCCGTCCCCAGGCACAGACACCCTGGTGGCACCTGAGGGGGGAGCAGCCGGAGTGCTCTGCCAGCTTGTCCAGGGAGGGAGGAACTCATCCGTCCTGGACTTATTTGGAAGAGCCCATCATGCAATGAATTTTTAATGCCGGCTGGCAAAGGGCACCATCAGCTCCCCTATCACATTTCCCTCCCAAACCACTCTTGTTTCCAAGCGGGGATTTCAGGAGCCCCTTGCTGCAGGCAGAAAAAAAAAGGGGAGGGGGTTTTTCCCAGCCCCCAGAGCCAGGCCTTGGGCACTCAGGAACCCCTCAGGGTCCACATCCCGACCCACAGAATCTTGTGCCACGCCTTTAGGGACAGAGTCCCTGGTCTGCTAGGGCAGGGCAAGGAGAGGGCAAAGCATCTGAGCTGGAGGATAATGGAGTATTAAATTCAGGGTTGAAAAATCAATTAGCAGCGTCTCTGTCTTTTAAGGAGGTGGGCGTGGTGCAGTGTTTTTGCACCCTCGCGTCTTTGCCTCCAGCCTTTCACGTGTGGCTGGAAACCTCCGGGTTGGGAGCTGTGGAAGCATCCCTGCGGCCAAGGGGCCAGGCAGTCCTTTCTGGGGGGGGAAGGGGAACTAATTAACAGTTATTAATACTAATTGAGCTTTATTGGCGGGCAGAGAGCGCCACCTCGCGGGCGGCCCAGCAGAGCAGGGCCGAGATTAGGGGACAGCGCGGCCCTTCCCGGGAGCTCGGGGACGGAACGGGGATGATCCAACAGCCCCGGGAGCGCCCGTGGGATGCGCTGGGATCCCCACACGCTCCTATCGGGATAAATGTCCCGGAGCGGAACGCAGGGGCCGCCCCGTGCCCGGTCCTGCACCGTCCAGCACGGCGGCACAGCCCGGCGCTGTGTCACAAAGCGACACTGTGACACCGGCGCCCCGCGGTGCCACGGGGCCATTGTGACACGGGGACACGTCGTGTTGTCCCCAGGGCCCGTGTGGCACTGCGGCTCCCGGGGCTGTGGAGGGAGCATGCCGGGCCGTGCCCTCCAGCACCGCAGGGCACCGCGCTCCGGAGGCTGCAGCTCCCCGGGATAGCTGCCATGGAGATGCCCATGGAGAGGGGCCAGCTCGCCCCTCAGCCCTCCAAGAGGCACCTGCCGAAGGATGGGGCTGGAGGGACAAGCGGGGATGGCGCCAGCATTTCATCCCACACCTCCCGCGTCTCCTTCTCCCCTCGCCTCCAGGTGCAGCTGTCCCAGAGCCCGGCTCCGGCCGCCCGTGGGGAGAAGCCCTCACGGCATTCCCGGCCGCAGCACAGCTCCAGGAGCCGTCCCAGCTCGGCCAGACCGGGGCGGGGACAGCGCTCGGTCGCGTCCAGCCCGCTGCCGCTACCGCCGCCGGCCAACACCGCGGCCCGCGGGCAGTGCCGGCGCCTCAGGAGCTGCGTGGCTTGCTCGGGCAAGGCCACGCCGGACACCGTCTCGACAGCGCCCTCCACACCCTCCACCCCTGCCCCGACCGAGCCAGAAGTACTCTTGATCCACCAGTTCACCCAGACACCCGAGAGCTGGCGTGCTGCCGAACGCGTGGATCGAGACATACAGACCGAGAGCCCGGGCCGCGAGCGGCGGAGTGCCCCTGTCCGGCTGTTCATGGAGCGGGCCACGCAGACGCTGCCCTCGGCGCTGCCGCCCAGGGCGGCCTCGGGGCAGCTGGAGCCGCGGCGGCAGCGGCTCTCCCGGGTCCGCAGGCTGTTCCGGGCCTGCCGCTGCTCCTGCACCGCCGCACCGACCGGGCCCAAAGCGGGACAGCACCGCCAGGCAGCGGCACAGGCACACACCACGGGCATCGGGGTGCTGATGGTGATCCAGGAACCCGCCGAGGGCGCCGCCTGGTCTCCGTACTCCTCGTGGCCGTGGCTTGCTGAGACCACTCTGTGATTCGCCGCGGATCCCCAAAATAAAGAATTGCTCATCTAATGGTGCTGCTCTGGGCCTGGTCATCCAGTCCATGCTGCTGGAATGGTTCCAAACAAGCGTGTGGGGGAACGGGGTGAGCTCTTGTGTCGCAGACATCTTTTATGAAAAAGCCTTTCTTTAGGATTTTTCCTCCTGAGAAGCTGAGAGGCCTCAGGAACAAAAAGTAAACATTGATTATCTGCTGCTGTGGAATGCAACAGGTGCATCTGTGATTGGCCCATGTTTATTGTTTCTAATTAATGGCCCATCACAGCCCAGCTGGCACGGACAGAGAGCCCGAGCTACGAACTTTTGTTATCATTCTTTCTTATTCTATCCCTAGCCAGCCTTCTGATGAAATCTTTTCTTCTATTCTTTTAGTATAGTTTTAATATAATATATATCATAAAATAATACATCAGGCCTTCTGAAACATGGAGTCAGATCCTCATCTGTTCCCCCAACCTGAGGCCCCTGTGAACACCGTCACACTCTTGGGTGGGAGTGACACTGCTGCCCCCAAGTCCCCCAGCCTCGGGTCACACCCGAATGGTGGTGACCAACTCCTGACAGTCACAACTGGAGAAAACCAGAACCAAAATCATTGGCAAGACAGAGAAAATTCCAGCCCCAAATAGGAATAACATCTCCCTTCAGCCGAAGGAGGGAAGAAGATCCATCAAGGAAGGAAAAGACCATGTGGGGATGGTTCCCCTCAGGATCAAACACAGCTGGCTCCTGAGGAGGGATCTCTGCCTGTCTCTGTAAACCTGGCACTGTAGAACCTGTCCCAGGGGCAGGAACTCAACCTGGAAGGCAATTCCTGGATTCCTCCTGTCAAAGTGCCTTGAATGAGTAGGAGAAGAGCATCAGTAGTGAGAATGAATGTCTGACAAGCAGCCGGATGGAAAGAGAAAGGCCCAGGTTGGAAAACACCTGGATAGGGCACATGTGGCTTGGGTAGAGCCAGGAAACGCAGGAACCACCCTCAGTCCTCACCTGGTGCCTGCTCTGGGCCTCAGGAGGAGGAAAAAAAAGGATCCCTCACACCTGGCTGGGAATAAAACAGAGCAGCTTCAGGTTTTGAGGAAGATGAAGGTGGGCAAATCCCTTGGGGATGGGAAACCTTCATCCCACGTAGGTGTCCAGCACAGTTATTCATCCTGGCATGTTTTGCAATTGAGGTTTTAATGAAGCTTTTTAATAAGTTAAATACTGAAGGTTCAAGATAACCAGGTCTTGGAGTCACAGAAGAGTCGGAGTTGTAGCTGCTTCCTCCACACTGGAGAGTTCATGGCAGAGTGGCAACTCCCTAATCTCTATTTTTAAGGCAAATTAAGATTTTTGAGTTGAGGGGTTTTTAACCTCTTTGGTTAGAGGGAAGGAAGGAAAAGTCTCTTATCAATGCAGTTCCTGATTTTCTATTTGTGTATGTAATTATGGACTTGAGAACCTTTTGCTCCACAGAAAGCAGCAGCCTTAGATAGTTTGTTCATTTTAAAAGCCAAGTTATCATTTCCTGGTGTGTTTTAGTTACTTCTGAGATGCTTCAAAGCTTCATTTTGGGATTTTTATTGTCATTGGGCAAGTTCTCAGCGTTTTCTTGGTCTTCTGTGTATGTAGGGCAGTGGGCTGGTTATTATTTTTCATCACTGATTTTACAGACTTTATGTTTTTCCCAGGAAAGCATTAACTTGTGTAGAACAAAATTAGGGTGAAGAGTATCTCAGTCTAGGGATAAAAATACTCCCCTGGGAATGAGACAGAATGGGTTTGTATTATTCATTTAACAATTTCAGCTGCACAGCCATCACTTTCATCCAAGTTTTTTTTACATGATAGAAGAACCCTTTTCTCAAAACGTGATTACCTGTGGCGGTTTTGTGTTCTCTTATCAATGAAATTCTTTATTTTCCATTTATAGATGAAATTATGGATGTGAGGGTCCTCTGTCTATTTAAATAAAAAAGGCTTGTGGCCTTTCTGCCAGGATACCCAGTCAGGAAAGGAGGATCTCCTTTTCTCCACACCTGAGGCAGTTTCAAATCCCAGGGACGCTCGTGTTGTCCAAGCTGCTGCCATTTCCAAACCTCTGGCTTTCCTGAATGAGAAAAGCAGAGGGATCTCCATCAAGCAGTAGCCACCTGACTGCCCCAAAATGCAGGTTTTGCCCTACAACAATCTCACATGCAGCAGAAGAAGGATGCAACTTTCACCAAAGAAGTTTTTTAAAACTGGACAAATTTCTTTTAATTGGAACTGTGTAATTCCACGATTTTACCCCAGGAGCACCACTTTTGGTTTGAGTTGTTTTGCAGCTCCAGGGGCCAGCAGCACAGAGAGGAAACACCGAGGAAGCTGTGACTTAAGGATGATTATGTATTTTCTGTGAATTAAACCACCAGCTATGGCCTTGCCCTCAGCCCCACACTCTGACAGTCTCTCCTGCCCTCACCACCTTACTGGACCCCAGCTGGAGACACCGGGCTATGATTCTCTTTCGAGAAGAGCTTTCACTTGAAGGAAATCCAATCTCTGGAGCAGAGAAGAGCAGAAGCAGGTCCCAGGCTGCCTCCCCACGCTGGCACTCTGGGGCTGGAGTGTGTGAGCAACACATGGTCATTATTAATATCCCAGCTGCCTTGGGCTGCTAGGGAGGCACAGAAGGGGAAACACATCGGTAAAACATGCTCAGTAATCTGCTTTGGGTCTAGAGTAAAGGCTACATCGATATATTTTTGTATAAAATGTGTAGATGGCACTAAGAACAGCTGGTGGCTCGACTCCATGAGCTCACTGAGAGCTCAGCGAGTCACCAAGGAGCGTCCCCATTTCACAACCAGCAACTGCTGCTGCTTCAAGGTCAGCTCCTGGGAGGCCAAAATCGCAGAGCAAGAGGCTCTGAGATCCTGTGGGGTCACAGCGTCCCGCGTGTCCCCACGCCGAGCCAAAGCCACGCTCTGCATCCATCGGCCCTCCCCGGAGCGCTCCCAGCGCAGGGTCCGGCTGCAGCCCGGAGCAATGCGGCTTCATCTGCAGATAAGCACCGAGATAAAACAGCCGGCAACAAAGCGCCAGCACGGCCCCGAGATACCTCTGCAAGGAGATCGAGAGAGCCAGGAGCGGCAGGGAACAGCGGGGTGAGGCTGTGTCCCCCCCGCGTCCCGCAGCCCTCTCCCGGCTGGGAGCCTGCATGCATCCCGCTGTCCTCCCGGGCTGGCACACAGGCAGCGCCCGAGGGATGCCCAGGGCCGGCAGGAGAGGCGGCTGGATGCCCAGGGCCAGCAGGAGGAGAAGCTGAGAGCCCAGGACCAGCAGGAGGAGCGGCTGGAAGCAGAGGGACAGGGACACTGCGCACCCCCGAGGCACAGGAGCAGCGACATCCCGGTCCCCTCTGTGCCCACATCCCGCTCCTCTGTGTGCCCACATCCCGCTCCTCTCTGTGCCCACATCCCGGTCCCCTCTGTGCCCACATCCCGCTCCTCTGTGTGCCCACATCCCGCTCCTCTCTGTGCCCACATCCCACTCCTCTCTGTGTGCCCACATCCCGCTCCTCTCTGTGCCCACATCCCGGTCCCCTCTGTGCCCACATCCCGCTCCTCTGTGTGCCCACATCCCGCTCCTCTCTGTGCCCACATCCCACTCCTCTCTGTGTGCCCACATCCCGCTCCTCTGTGTGCCCACATCCCGGTCCTCTCTGTGCCCATATCCCAGTCCCTTCTGTGCCCACCGGGATGCCCGAGAGCCCGGCCAGGAGCAAGGAAACTCAGCAACTCCTCGGGGCACGCACCGGGAGATGCAGACTGAGCCCGGCCAGGACAGCAGGGGGATTTATGTGTCTCTCAGTGGATCAAGAGGCACAGAGGGAGGTCCCAGAGCTGACCCAAGCCAAGCAGCGATTCCGCCCCGCCGCAGCATCGCCCCGGGCTGAGCTGCGGACAGTCCCGTTTTTGAGGCATAAACCCATCCCAAGGTTAACACCGCGCTATTAATTAGGGACGGTGGCAGTAATTGGTGAGGATGCGATGCTCCAAGTGCTGGGAAGCACTTTCCTCATTCTCGGTGCCTTTCATTAGTGCACGTTTTTAGCTTTAAAGCCTGCCCAGTGAGACCCCGGGAGTTTATCCAAGGAAAGGGCACGCTCCCATCCATAAGGAAGGGGTCCCAGAATGGATTGAGCCCCTCCCTTCCCACGCCTCCCAGCGGAGGGTGAGCATCCCCAGGCACGTTCAGAGCAGGCAAAACACCAAGTTCTGCTGGAAATAACCCCTCGGCTTCAGCCGGAGCTCGTTCTGCGGGCTCCCCGCGGCTTCTCTATGACGAGGCACTATAGAAAACAGTTTGCAGGCGGCAGATATGTGAAATATGCCAGCTATTGGAGGCAGGAAGGCTCAGCGCCCGCGTTTCTCATGGCAGCACGCAGACATTACTCAGGCCGGGGCCGTAATTATCCCGCTGGAAGCCGTGCCAGCTCTCCCTTGGTGTAACTTTAACAGAGTATCAAAGGTGATGCTGGGTTTTTAAAAAATCAATACCCTGCCTTTTACTCCACCTCTGCAACCCCCACCATTCTCTCTTTCAAGCTCGCTTTTGCAAGCAAAGAGCCTCTCCAGCAGCAGCAGCAGCGTGGACTCGAGGTCACAGCCCTGTGTGAGTTGGAGGAAGGCAGCAATCCCCACCGTGTTAAAAAAAGAAAATATTTAATATTTGTGGCTTACTTCAATAGTGGCACAAGTCTGAACCTGTATTTCCCCCCCAATCTCTTAACATCAGCTGAAGTTTCGTGGCAGCTTCCTGAGGGATGGAGCTGCCTTATGGACACAGAAGATTTCAGTGGGAGGGTATTTTAAGGCCACAAAAAGGAAGGATTCATTCTGTTCTGTTTCCTTCTTCATTTTAGTCCCTATTTCACTGGGTAATTTAATAAACTGTGTCACCTCCTCAGTGTCTAATTTACTAACAGATATGAGCCTTCTCACCACGGAGTAACTCCCTAAATGGGAACAAAGATATTTGTATTAAAAAATCAGCCTTGGAGATGATGCCGTGGAGCAGGCAGTGTGCTGAGCTCCTTCTGAGTTTGTCATGGGATTTTTTTGCTGCCACAGGATTTTGTGGGATTGGCTTGGGGCACAAGCAGTGTGAGGATGTGTGAGCTGTGTGTCCTACATACCCTGCAGCTACTGAAGTGTGCAAGAATCCACTGCTCCTTTGGAGCGCAGAAAGCTCCAGGTGATGCAGCTCAGGCATTTCCACAGAACTCCAGAATGGTTTGGGTTGGAAGGGAGACCTTAAAGATCATCCAGTTCTGACCCCACTGGGGAAACTGGGTTGAATTCCGTCTCTGCTATCAGTTATAATCCATCAAACCTTCAGGCACAGTGACACTGCTCGTGCAGTAAGTCAGAGGAATTTATTCCCATCACCCAAATCTAGGATTATTTGCTTGTGGAATTTCAAGAGTTCACAGAGCCCCTCTGCTCTGGAGCCAGGCTGGGAGAAGAGAAGGCTCCAGGGACATCTCAGAGCCCCTTCCAGAGCCTAAAGGGGCTCCAGGAGAGCTGGTGAGGGACTGGGGACAAGGGATGGAGGGACAGGACACAGGGAATGGCTCCCAGTGCCAGAGGGCAGGGCTGGATGGGATATTGGGAATTAGGAATTGTTCCCTGGCAGGGTGGGCAGGCCCTGGCACAGGGTGCCCAGAGCAGCTGTGGCTGCCCCTGGATCCCTGGCAGCGTCCAAGCAGGCTGGACAGGGCTTGGAGCAGCCTGGAACAGTGGAAGGTGTCCCTGCCAATGGCATGGGATGAGCTTTAAGGTCCCTTCCAACCCAAACCATTCTAGGATTATATAAAATACTGTGATATCCCACATTATTTTTTTTTCTTGAAGCAATAACCTGGAAATATTTCCTTGTATCTTCCTCTTTCTTTCTGGCATTTTTTCCCCTCACTGCTGCTTATGACACTGCTCTGGAAATGGTCCCACAGCTTCAACTTCTTCCCCCATTAATATAAATTAAAGCAGGATGTCATTTTCCTTAAGGAAAACGAGGAAGCTAAAAATATTCCTTTGGCTACAGGGGTAGCATCACATCCATGCTCTCACCACAACTGCTCCACAGCATCAGAGGCTGGTGGGGAAAAAATAAAAAAAGCCCCTCCAGTGATTCCCAGGATAGCAGGGATTTCATTCTGGTTTTATCCAGCCCAGTCCCCCAGACTCCACGTGGGCTCTGGCATGTTTTAGATAAATATTATTAACTCTCCCCTTTGGAGGCACTTCCACAACTGGACACTCCAACCACAGACTGCAAAGAGTTTGCTTTTTAATAAAGAGGGGGGAAAAAATAAACTGCACAAGTGGGAGCTGTTGGGGCTGCACAAATCCAGCATCCAAATTTAGATGCTCTCAACATCTACGCCTGAATTCCTGCTGGGCTTTTTCCCCCTGTCTGCTGTCCCAGAAGAATTTCCCACTCTGCATTTGTGGTTCTTAAGGCTTTATCCTCCCTCCCACTCAGCACAGGGTGAGTTTTAAAAAATGGTGAATGGGAACAAAAACTGAGAGTTTTGTCATAACTCCATTTAAAAAAAAAGTCACTTTCTGCCAAACTTGTAAAGAGATGATTGCATGTAAATACTTCCTTTTTTATCATACCCCATCACTTGATCTTATTACAAATCTAGGCTTTTCTGAACTGTCTCTTTTTTTTTTTTATAGGCAGTTATTATTATACATTTTAATACATTTTAATAGTTTAATTTTTAATTTTTAGCATACATTTTGTTATTATGCATTTATAAATATACATATATACTAAATTTATATACATATATATTATATGTGCATACATATATATGTATAAATATATAGATATAAATAAATTTTGAATATATATTAAAATTAGATTAAATTTATATTAAAAGATATAAATTATACATTAAAACATATGTTAAACATATATTAAAATATATAATATATTAAAATATAATATTTAAAATATATATGAAAATATATATTGAAATATATATTAAAATTTATAGTAAAAATGTATTAAAAATATATTAAAATGTGATATTTTTTATTAAAACTACCAAATTTTAAAAATTTATTTAGTTGTAAATCAATAATAAAAATGCTTCCACCTTTCAGGAAAACTCATCCCACAGGGCATTTCCCCTCTGCAGCTGTGGAACAAAGCCCTGCCACCCCTTCTGCCCCTGATGGCAGCGGTGGCAGGGGTGACATCCAGCAGCACAGCACAGCTGTGGCAGCCACCTGGCCAGCCACAAATCCATTCAGCCTCCCACTGGCTATTCCCAGACAGAAATGCTCCTGGAAAATGCTCAGCATCTCATCTGGGACTGATCTAAAAAGCTTCCTGCTCTTTGCTGTCATGTCCTGTGCCAAAATTGGGTGACAACTGATGGTTATCTTGGGAAGGTGATGCCACTAAAAGCTGCTCCTCCTCAGCACCCTCCAAATTTATTTTGGATCAGCTCCAAGAGCAGCCTGGCTGTGGTGGGGGTGTTTGGGTCAGTGGGATTTGAGAAAGAGCCAAATTTTCCATACTTGTGCATCTCGACATGACAAAAGTGGCTCTGGAAAATCAGGAGGGTGACAAAGCAGTGGGGAAAGTCAAATATTGAAAAGGCCCCTGTGGGAATTTATAAAATTAGAGGGTTTTGGGAAAGCTGCAAAAGGCAGGCCCCAGAGGCAGCAGAACTGTGATTGGAGCTAAGCAGCAGCCATGAGATTGATCAGCAGGAAAATGATGTAAAATGTAGAAAAGCAAGGACAAATAGAACAATGATCTGTGTATTAATGCTTGTCTAGAATAACCCCCTAAGCTGCAGAAAAGTTTATCTAGCGAGATATTAGGAAGTTCTAAGCTTAATAATGGAGCTCTGTGCGTTGTGTTTTAAGGCTCACAAGCAGGTATTGTATTTGAAATAAGCAAGCATTGTTTAACCAAAGGTACCTGTGCTTATAGTGGTTGGATGGAACTATTGTCAATGTGCTTCTGCTTTGTGTGATTGGTCACAAAACTTACAAAGTAAGTTGTAACATTGAGTTCTTGGTCTGCTGCCTGGGATGTGAGCTGCTGGCATCTTCCCGTTGTCATAACCATGTAATGAGACTGATGCTGGAAAATCAAACAGCTCAAGGCACGTTCCACAGCAGCCCCATCCCGTCCTGGCCGCTCAAGGGAACTTTGAGCAGGAATAACTCCAGAGTGAGCTGGGCCTGGGCCAGCAGCAGCTCCACAGGATCCATATGGGAATGTCAGCCCTGATGACCTCCCTGCTCAGCCGTGAGCTCCAGGGACATTTTCCCACAAGTGGCTCCTGCCCTGTGCTGTTGTGACCCCAAATCCCCCTCAGGAGCCACGTTCCCGAAGTGGCAGCACGTGCTGGCATTCCCCAGCAATCCCAGCTGGGAGCACTGGGAAAGGGCTCTGGGAGCACCAGGGCCACCCCTGAGGATGGGGATCCCCCCCTACTCAGGGTTGCTCTTCCAGAGCCCTTCTCCCCCATTGGGTTATTTTTAAAAAATAAAGTTATTTTTAAACCCCATTCCTCACCGTGCTCCTGCAGCCCAGCTCCTGCCCAACCCTGTCAGTAACTCCATTATTGGGGTTGTCATTCCTTTATTCCTTGGCTCACATCCTGCTTTTCTAGGACACCACATGAACTCCTACTGCTTCACAGGGATGGAGAATGTTGACTTTCCAAGCCTGCCCAGTGCCCTGGTACATCCCCATCACGTGCTGCTCTGTGAAGCCTCCTCGACTTTTACATCTTTATATCAATATTTAGGTGTCGGAGCTGAACTGTTTATTTCGTTTTCTTCCAGCAAAGCTTGCATCCTCCGAGAACATCCTGTAGCTTCCCAGCCTTTATTTGTATTTCCACAGCATTTTAACAACAATAATGGAATTTCCCAGCAGAGCTGTTAACGTCAGGCTCCGTGAGAAATGAATATTCTGAATATCAATGTTCTTTTCCTCTTCAATTTTGCCTTGTTTGGCAGCTATTTTTACCTCGATTCCCTCGAGGACTCTCTTCTTTCTAAATGGATTTTCAGTTTAAAATCCCAAGAAACATTCAGCTTCCATGACTTTTGCTTTTGGAAGATGCTGAGCAGAGAAGCCATTCCGAGATGATCCTCAGCTCCTACAAACTCTCCCAACACAGATGTTCAGGTTTAGGTTCCTTAAAAACAGAATTTTCATTATTAAATCCTTCTTTGCTAAGGAATGACACCCTGTCCTGTTCGTACTGTCTTGGGAGGAGGAGAAATAATGAAAACTCCACAGATTTGCAAAGACACCAGGAAAGTTATAGCTTAAAAGTTCAGTCAACATTAATTGTGGCGGTAAAACCTGAAGTATTTCAGGTGAAAAATAATCAAATTCATCTCAGGAGGTACAAATCCATCAGGGCTGCACACGGGAATTGAGGAATTGTTTGGAGTTTTATTTTTAATCTAGGAAATATTTACAGTGAAAAATGAAGAATTCTTGATGCTACTGAACTGCTACTGAAACCTCTTGCATATATAGAGCATGAAATTGCTGCAAGCTGGGTTTAGAAGCAGTTTTGTCTGTCTTTTGGGGGAATTTTATTACTTTTACCTGAAGTCAAAGCTGTCTTTATGACCTTTTTTTATACCTTCTGTCACAGCTGAAAGCACCAGCTCCATCAGAAATCCCTGACACCAAGGGAGCATCTGCATAACCCAGTGAGCAAAACCAACAAAACCAGCTGCCTTTCGGAAAAATCTAAATTGATATTTCTCCTCTGCTTGGTTTGTTCTGCACTGGAGCATTTTCTGCATCAGCTGCTGCCCATGTTGGAGCCTGGGAACAGCCAGGTAAGCACACTCTGCTCCCAGGAACCACCTCATCCACCAGCTCAGGGGCAATTCCAACCGCTTTGGAAAGGGAAAGGAGGGAGAATTGCCCTTCAGAGTCCCTGTCTGCCATCCAGGTGAAGTTGTGTTGATGAAGAAAATAAAAACCAAGGTGACAGAGCCAGCTGTAATTTTTAGAGCTTTGTTTTCCTGCCTTCCTCAGTTCATTCCCATAGGCAGAGCTGCTCCAAAGCAGTTCCTGGAAAAGCTGCTCACCTGGAGGGGTTTTACAGCCAGCCTTGCTCAAGCTGGGGACAAAACCTCTCCATGCCCCTCTGCACTGAAGTCAGGACCTGTGAAAAGCAATTTCCAAGATGCACAAAGCAGAGTCCAACCTGGTCTTGCATCTGTGCCAGGCATTTTCCTGTTCTAACTGGATTCTTGAGCCATTTTAAATAGATATTTTTATTTTCCTTCAGCACTAAAAGTCCTGTCACATCTTTCTCAGTTTGAAGCCTGGGAAGCAACACTGGATGCATCCACATTTGATCTTTTCAGAGTTATTTGAGCAATCCCACAGGTACCAGCCATCCTCCTTGGGAACACTGCATCCCTGTCCAAAGGCCCAAAGTTTGGGCAGCAGGAATTCTCTTCCAGTGCTGGAGAAGCAGCTCTGATTCATCTGTGACCTTCTCACAACAGAATTGGCTCTTGCAGGCTGTGAATGGGACAAAACCTTGAGTTTGCTCCATACAAGTTGGCTCCTCTCCCTTCCAGAGGTCTCTTTGGATGCTCTCAATTCCCAGTTTTCATGGACACCAACATTAGGAGAGGCCTGCCCAGCTCAGGGAGCCCCATCCCACTCCAAAATCTCATAGATATTCTACCTGCTTTCTAGTCCAGCTGAATGTATTCCCATTTAAACCTCGCTGCTTGATAAACTGCCAAAAAAATCTGAGCTCCCAGGGAGCATATTTATTTACAATTCAGAATTTATACATGCATTGCACGGCATCTGAAGGGTTTTTTTTCCTCCCAAACATACAAATCAGCAATTAAAATATTTAGAATGTGCCATTCCTAGCCAACGCCCAGGGCTGTGTGTTATCTCACAGTTGTAATTTGGTGCTGGGTGCTGGAGAGGCTTCAGCAATTTCCAGCTGCACGAAGCTTGGGGAGAAGTTTGGCTGCTTTCAGAGCAGGGAAAATAAAAGCAGAATATGACCTAAGTGTTGCTAGCAAGGTTTGCCAGCAAGGGTGGACATCTCCTTTGAGACAGCTTCAGCAGAAAGCTGGGCTGGAGCTGCCTGAGAAGCCACTTTTCCCAGGGGGAAAATGACACCTTGCCAGAGCTGGAACTCCCTGAAAGAGCTGACAGAACATCAGGGCAAGTCGAGTCCAGGATGGTGGCACTGCTCAGGAAGCCTTGGAGGGTGGATGGTGTTTTTATAGAGTTTAGTTTGTCCAGCAAGACCATCCCAAGCCACCCCATGCACAGCAGGAATCTGATGGGATGGGAAGAGCAAGGATCACTCAGAAAGGAGAAGGTGCCTCCAACACCACCCACACCAGAGCTGATCCAAAAGAGGGAAGGAATTCCTCCCTGGCAGGGTGGGCAGGCCCTGGCACAGGGTGCCCAGAGCAGCTGGGGCTGCCCCTGGATCCCTGGCAGTGCCCAAGGCCAGGCTGGAGCAGCCTGGGATGGTGGAAGGTGTCCCTGCCCATGGCACTGGATGGGATTTAAGGTCCCTTCCCACCCAAACCCATCTGGGGCTCTGCTCTGGAGTGCTGGCTCCTACCTTTTTTATTTAAAGAAACGCCATTTTCACCAGACATAGAAGCATTGAAAGGTTCAAGTCTGGCCACAGCTGGAAAGGGTTTGGTTAAAAACATTCACTCAAAATGAGTGTATTCCCCATGCCTCACCCTGCAGGCAGCTCAGGGGATGGTGCTGGCAGACCTCCTTTGGAGCAGCAAATTGCAACACACCAAAAACTGCCAGGGTCCCAGATTCATTTAAAAAAGAATAAAAATAAAATAAACACTTGAAAGGACAAAAGATACCCCTCACACCTACGCTGAAGTGACACAGGTCTGCTTAAAGTACTATTTTTACTATTTTTCCATTCTTTTCTATTAAATATTGACTCTGTTTGTGGTTAGCAGTCACACATCCCAAACCAAACACCACTGCCCTGCATCACAGACCCTTTTTTGTTCACATTTGGCCTCATGGGGGGGGATCCAGCTCTACCACCCGCCTGAATTTAGGACAGCTTGGCAGCCCCCCTGAACTCCAACACTGGGAGTTTGCTGCCTGGATCCAAACCCAAATCCTCAGGGAAGTTCACGTTTAGCCTAGGCAGAGGGGCCAAGCCTGATGATTTGAGTCTGAGCTACTTTTTTGAGTCTGAACTACTTTTTGTAGCCTCGTGAAGGAGCAATGAGCCTCTGGATGACCTGCTGGGCTCCAGCAAGGTCCCTTACCCCAAAACCCAGCTCTGCACCAGCCCCTGCCTCGAGAACCCCAACCCTTCCAGCTCAGGGCCACCCATGAGCAAACCCAAACCCAACCAAGGGACCACCCAGCAACCCACTGGGCAAAGGAGACAGCAAAAACAACAAGGCTTAGGGAAATATTTTAAGAAACCCAGTCCCTGGCCAGCACTATTTTGGGTTCTGAGCACTCTGAGGCTGCTGGGGCAGAGGTGTGGAAGTCCCCAGCATGAGCTGGCTGTTTTTAGGGGGGCACTGGGGCACTTTGGCACCTCTGCAATTTGTGGAGGTGAGTAATTCTTGCTGTACCTACGAGCTGGAGGAGCTGGCCACCCATTCCCAGCTCAGGACTCCCCTTGCCCAGGAATGCTCAGCACCCTCTGGTTGTTTCTCCAGGTTCTTCAGGTCACAGGAGCCTTTTTTAATTCCTTTTGCAGTTTTTCATAGCCACCCTCCCACACTTCATCCCTAAGGTGATTTGGGACAGGCCACACATTCCTGATCTTCTCCAGGCACCTCTGCCTGAGCAAGAACAAAGTCAAGCCTGCCTTGCTTTTCCTGCCCCAGGGAAAGTCAGGGACAGGGACTTCTGCCAAGGGCATGGAGTGACAGGACAAGAAATGGCTTTAAAGTGACAGAGGGCAGGTTTAGATCAGATATTGGGAAGGAATTGTTCCCTGGCAGGGTGGGCAGGCCCTGGCACAGGGTGCCCAGAGCAGCTGGGCTGCCCCTGGATCCCTGGAAGTGATCCAGGGGCACAGGGCTTGGAGCAGCCTGGGACAGTGGAGGTGTCCCTGCCCATGGCAGGGGTGGCACTGGATGGGATTTAAGGTCCCTCCCAACCCAACCCAACCTGTGATTAAATTTCTCAATCAATTAATAAAACAAAGCCCACTCAGGACATCAAAGCCTATCCCAGCCACTATTTCTTCCCTGAATCCCTTGTAAAATTTCTGTACCAGTTTTATAAACGTTGATGCCCAAATGCAAGATGTCCCAAGTGCTTTCCTGCCATCCCACGAGATGGTAAAACACACCTGAATTCAATGTGCTGCAGAACCCTTTTTCAGAAGGAAGTTATTACGCATCAGAAAGGTGCAGTGAGTCATGAGCACACAATTCACCCTTAAAGGGCGAATATTGGGGGAAATATTCCACAAATGCCTGCATCCACCAGGCAGGTATGAAATGGGCTTTGATGAAAAGCACAAGTGGAAAAAAGCAAAAGCTACATGGAAGGAAACAAGTCACAAACTATTTGCTCTTGCCTCCCCAGCTGGCCAAAGCTCAGAAGAGGTAAAAGACTCAGCTTAGTGGTTAGGACTGGCTTTACAAGTCCCTGTCTGCTGCTTGGAAAAATCTCATTTTCTTCCCTGGTCTCCCAGCACAGGAAAAATCTACAAGGCCCAACAACACCTTTTTAATTTTGTTAAAAGCACATTTATATATAAAAATAAAGCCTCATTCCTGTCTGTTTCTCCTGCCAAGACTTGCCCAGTTCTTCATGCAAATTGTTCCCAGTTCTCTTATCAGTGCCCTCGTATCCCCAGATCAATACCACTTTTCATACCCCCCCCTTTGCCCCCACCCACAAACTGGACCAGTGGCCTTGACCCCATTTTCTTTACACCTGCACCCAACCACTGAGGTGTTTCCTTCTCCCCAGCAGCCCTCCCTTCCCAGGCAGGATATGTTCAATATATCCATTAGGAAATATTAGGATTTATGCTGCAGGCAGCCAGGCAGGCTGGGGTGCTCTGAGTTCACACCACCCTTGTGCAGGGTGTCCTTCCAAAGCAAACAAATACCTGTGCAAGTCCTTGCCTTTCCCATCCCATTTATTTGTACTGAAACAGAAAGAAAAAGGAAAAAAGAAACCAAGACTTTTCTCCTGCACACACAGAAGCCACAAAAAGGTGCTGCAAAAAATAACCACATCTGGCCTTTAAATGTAATTATTTGCCTTGGGAGCTTTGGTTTCAGCTGGGAGAGAGGTTTAAGTCTATTATTTTAAGGAGTCCCAACAGTATTAGAGGACTTACTGTCAGTGATTTGTACAGTAAATCCAATTACTGCTTTTCACTTCTGTTCTGTGTAAACCATTACTATCAGAATATTCTGGTTTTCTGAATGCACTTAGAGGAGAAATAAGAGCTGGAAATGCCCAGGGCCAGGTTGGATGGGGCTTGGAGCAGCCTAGGAGAGTGGAAGGTGTCCCTGCCCATGGAAGAAGATGAACTTTAGGGTCCTTTCCAACCCAAACCAGTCTGGGGTTCTGTAACATTTTGCAAAAAAAGGATTTTCTTTTTTAAGCTGCACTGCGGGAATCTTAACACCTGTGACTTCAAGGTTTGCCTTCATACTTAACGGGAGGACTTTGTTTTATAAATTTACAACTTTATTTCTAAAGCACCTGGTATTTCGAGGCCCATGATGCCCCTGTTTTTCCCTAAGACCAGGTGGAGGTCGCAAGCTCAGTATCAAGAAACTGCACGGACAGAAGTCAGGAAGCAGGCTGGGAAATTGTTCAGCAGAACTAAAAATATCAGAATGTAACTTCCAATTAAACTTCCCAAGTGTTTGGGTCTGATGATGCCTTTTGAAGAATTTTTTGCCAAAGGGGAGGACACGCCAGCAGGGACAGGATTCAAACATTTCCCATGTCAAACACATTTGCAGGAGCACTGTTTTGCCACCAGCTCCAGCTTGAAATCACTTTACAATTATTTTTGGACACGGATTTTAGGAGCCAGTGCTGAGCAGAAGAGCAGGGAATGAAGGCGTTTCCTGAGCTTGCTGGCTCCCACTTTCCTGTGTGCAGGTGCAGGACCCTGTTCCTGTGCTGTGATTATTCAGGCTGGCATTGCACACTATTTCTATTGCTGTTATCCAGAGGCATTGGAGAAACACCTGAGACTGAAGGAGTTGTAACCACAGCTGTACAAAAGTCATTTCTGGAGCAGGAGAGTGTCAATATTTGATCCATATCCCAACATCAGCCTTACACAAACACAAGTCATATCAACTATCCTAAATCAAAGGAATACTTACGACCAGAGATTTATCTTGAAGCCACAGGCACACAAAACTTTTATAATTAATTCTGTTTTCTTTGGCAGCAGCACGATCCAGCCCCCTTTGGGCACAACTGCTCCTTCTCCATGGCACAAACAAACCCAAAATGTCTCAGCCACAACAAGGAAAAACTGGCAACTGGAAAGTCTGGAGAGTCCCAAGCTTGAGGAAAAGGAGTGCAGAAACCTAATTTGTGTCCATTTTTAAAAATAATTATTTTTTTCCATCTAATATCAGTTTTGGAATTAGGACCAAGTGGTTTTCATATCTCTAAATACCAATACACACAGGCTGTTTACTCCACTATAAATTCCTTTCAGCTAGCAGCAGCTCTCTAGCAGGGTATGAGTCAGGCTGCTGAAGCAAAGGATTGTTTTTTGGAAAGCATTAAGACTTCAATTGAATTGTTCCTAATTACAGAGCACAGTGGCATTGCTGCATGCAGGTTTATTTGAGGGAAAAGGGAGAACTGTGATGTTTAGAGAGCTATAATGAGCTGCAGTGGTGTTTAACAGCCTCTCTCTGTACACACACAAAACCCTCCCCAATAACTGACACACATCCCTCTAAATCTGTAGCTAACTTGGAAAATTCAAAGTTTTTTGGCAACATCCCATTTTTTGCCCAACTTGCAGCAGTCCCTGCAGTGGGAATGTCACCAACCACCCAGCTGGATCACAGCAGGGTCTGTCTGACCAGGGTGTCTCCACCAAGCACAGCAAACACAGCACTCAGGAGATGCTCTCAACATCACCATTTCCACATTTTTCCATGGCTAGGCTCTGATCCTGCTCCTCCTGACACCAAGGATATTTTTGTTGGCTTTGTTGCTATGTTAAAGGGCAGCTGCTGATCCCCAGCAGGGCTTGGCACAGCCAGAGATTTGCCATAAGCCCCTTGCTGGACATCCCGGAAAACTTCCTGCAGCACTCCAGGGAAAGCTGGAGGATCAGGCTCCCATTAGGGGTTTGTGGCAATAAATAAATAACACAAAGGGGTAACATCCACTCAAGTGACATTTTTCCTGAGGTGGAAGTGCTTTTCCCTAATCCCACCTGGCAGGCTGAGGCAAACCCTGGAGGAGGGAGCCCACTGTGATTGTGGAGAAGGAAACAATTATGTTCTACTGCTCTTGGGGCTGCTCCTCAAAAGGCTTTAAAGGAAATATGAGCACAAATCACATCTCCTCTCTTGATCACTTCTCCTCTTCTGAGCAAAATCTGTGGCAGAGAGGGGAAGACAGAGAAGGAAAGCATCACAGCTGCCCTTCCTGCACAACCTCAAAAAATTATGCTGGAATTGCAACCCCTCTGGCATCAGAGGGGCTTTCCATGCCCATGTGTGTTGTCATGCTTCCCTCTGTCTTGGTTTGAAAGACAAGTGTCTGCTGAGGAAGGCAGGAGCCTCCCTTGAAAAGGAAAATGTAAACTCCCTCCCAATTATTATAATTTTGAAATTAAGGGGCTCTCAGGCAAAGATATGGGAATAGGAATAACAGTTCTTTACTAGGAAAATTAAAATACAAATGCAAAAGTACAAAAAAGAAAACAAACCAGTGACAGAGTCAGAGCATGCCCTGTCCCCCTGTGTGCCAGGGTGGTGGCACAGCCCCATCCCATGGGGGCTCAGCCCTCCTGCAGTGCCAGCTGTGGTTCTGCTGCAGCAGGGATCCTGCACAAGGAGGGAGTTTTCCTCTGCAGCTCCAGGGCTGCTGGAGATGGGCCTGGGCTCCCTCTGGGAATGCAGGGCAGCAGAAAGCTGCTCCTCTGGGAATGCAGTGGGCAAAGGCTGCTGTGGTGTCCCAAACCTCAGATTGGATCCAGGTAGGAATGCTTGGCTCCTCCCCTGGGCGGAGCATCTCCCCATGGGATGATGGAATTTTATCAGCCATGCAGGGACACTCACTGGCCATGAACAGGAGATAATTAATAATTAATGGCCCATTAACAGCAGAGATCTCCTGGAGGGAGGATTGGTTGTGGGAGAGATAAAGAAAACTGCCCAATGAAGAGAAGAGAACTGCCCCACCTCTGACAGATGGGGATAGAATCCACACCCACAGCCTAAGACATCCTCACAACTGTGGGTCAATCCACAGCTGGTTTCTATCCCAAAATTGGGTTTTCCATCCCAAACTGCTCTATTTCCATACCATGGCCACCTGCATTTCATCCCCTCTTGCTGACGGATCATCAGAGCCCCGTTACCTGCACTCAGGTAACACCTCACATTTCCCTCAGAGAGACTTTTTTGTTGCTTTTTTGAGTGCTGCTGTGTGACACTTGATTTTAAGGAGCTGGTTTGCTCCTCCCACTGTCACAATTCCATGGCAAAAACATTTAATTGGTCACTGAATGATTTCAGCTCATTTTCCTGTGCAGTCTGCAGTGCTCAGTGGTACACTGGGGCCTTCAGTCTGAAATCCAGGGTCCCAGTGAACAAATCCCACCAGTCCCTTAGGACAGGACAGGATGGCATGCTAAAGACAGAAAAATCCCTTTGACAAGGAAAAAATCCATTGTCTCATCTTGTTAGAATCCAAAATATAGAGGATTCTTAGAACTTTGGTTTGTAAGTTTAAACTTAAACACAAGATTTGATCCGAAATTTTAGAAAAGACTTCTAAACTTAAGCATTAGAAATGAGAACGTAGATTTATAGTTTAAAATAAAAACATGTTAAACTAAATAGAAGAAAGCTTAGAGTTTTAGAATACAGTATTGTAAGTTTGTGTATTGTAGCATAATTAACTAAAAAGGTTTATATTGTAACATGAGTCTATAAGATGAAATATTTAAAGATTAAGTCCAAACTGGAGATATTTTGTTGATAGTGTTTTATTAATTAATAAATTTTCAAAAAGTTTTGTAACTAGAAGTCTTGTGACCTTCTGAATCATATAACTCATATTCATATAAAATCATACAGGGTGAGCTGAATTTTATATAACTCATATAAAATCATACAAGGTGCACTGAATTTTATGTAACTCATATAAAATCATATGACGTGAGTTGAACTCACCTTTCTTACATATGTTAAGGATTAAAAAAAATTAATTACATTACCTAAAACAACTCAGAAGTCTTATCTCTAACACATTACAAATTCTTCCACAAATCCTCACAAGATCTGCCCGTCACTCCCAAGATCTGCCCCTCACTCCCAAGCTCTGCCCTGGAGATCAGGAGAAGCAACAGATCCCAAACTGTGCTCAGGGAGAGGAGCTTGTGACTGCTTGGGAAGGGCTTGTTTGGGGGTTTCTTTGAATGTGCTCCAGAACCTGCCCTTGAACCCCCAAATCCTGCAGGGAGGTGGAGAGCAGAGGGCAGATGTTTCCCTGGGAGCAATGCTGTGTTTGGGCCAGGAAGTGGGAGCTGCACCCTGGTGAGAGGAGAGGAAGGAGAGAGATGCTGCTCTCCAAGAGGGATCCAGGCCTGTCACCTCCCCCCTCAGGGACACCTCGTGCTTTTAAAGCTGAGCAAACACAGGGATGGCACTTTTCCAAACCTGAAGCGTCAGCAACACCTAATTATAAATGCTTCATTTAACAGGGCTGCAAATGAAGCCCAGCACTGCATCCCTGTGCTGGGGGTCAGCTCTGGGATGGCAAACCATGGCCCAGCCTGGGCGTGCTCCAGCTCTGAGCTCAGAGACAGCCACAGCAGGATGCAATTCCAGGGATGGATCCCAAAGCTGGGATCCCAAACTGGCACATCACACAAGGAAAATGGTGAGTGCTCAGTGGTGAGCACAGTGGTGCTGCTGGTTTGACTCGATGATCATAAAGGGCTTTTCCAAACTTCACAATTCTATAATTCCATGAAATCTCTCTGCTAAAGTACCTGTGGTGCTCCATTGCATCCCTGTGAGGGTCCAGAAGGATTTTGGAAAGAGCCAAACATTCAATTCAGCTGTTGCATCACCAGATGTGGCACAAGGACCACTAAATATTGGGGTTTTGGGTTGTTGGTTTTTTCTTTTTGTTTTTGTTAAGGCTGGGATTGAAGTGTTTGAGATTATATTTTGTGTTTAGATTTAAGTGTTTATTATTTTATTTATATTATCGTTTATATAAGGTGTGTTTATGTAGTTTATATAAAGTTATATATATAGTTTATATAAGGTGTGAGTTTTGTAGAATTTTATTAATGAGGTATAAAATTGTTTACTATTTTTATAAGGATTTTAAGGTCAAACTATTTAATTAAGAAATTATACTTAAATTATTTTTATTTTTAACTTAATTAATTATTTGAAGTTTGCAATGTGGACATTTTAACTAATTATGTAATATTACTTATGAAGAAGAAGGTGAAGAAGAAGAATTAGTTATTGTTTTAAAACATTTATTTTGTTTTATATGTATTGTTATATTCTAAAACTTTAAGATTTTTACTTTGTGATATTATATACTCTTATTTAAATTACATACTTGTAATCTTTGTGTTATTAATTAATTTTGGAAGCTTTTTCTACAGCCTCAGGTCAAATGTAGTATTGGGATGCTCAGAGGTTGGAAGCCACCCCTTGCAGAGATTTGTGGCTTCTGGATTTATTCACAGATTCTGAATTTTTCTGGGTGCAACAAAGCCTCCCCAAAACCTGCACTGGCTTTCCTCACTGTGAATCTTTGCTTGGATAACATTTTTGCAGCAATTTCTGCCAACCCACGGCTTTGCTTAGGCCACCAAGAGGAATTTCTCCAGCAAAAGAGATTTCTCAGTCCTGCCATCATCCTCCAGCAAACCCAAACCTCCTGTAAAGCCCAAGAGTGTCACAGGGCTGGGGATGGATCAGGTGGGGAAGGTCCCAGCATGGAGCAAACCAGCATCAGCATGACCCCAGCCCTTAAAGTGGGATTTGTCTGCATTTATTTGGGGAAAGCTGGGCCTGGTGGGTGCTGTCTGAGGCAGCTATCTGGTCAAAGGCCTGCGGGGAGCTGGCAGATAGGGCAGGTTAACGTTTAACCCACGGGACTGTAAAGCAGCCCGGGGCTGCTGAACCTTTGGAGTTTGATATGATGATTAGGGAATAACCGCAGTGACACGTCGCAAACTCCCCACTAGCAAGGAGACCTCTTTGCCGGGGGGCCACCTCCAAAATCGCTCAGGTAGGCAGCTGCTCGGGGCTTTGGGGGTGCTGCAGGGGCTGGGGGTGCTCATGGGAGCTGCTGGTGGGCTTGGGAAGGAGCAGCTCCATCGGGAGCCTCCCAGCCCAGCAGTGCCCAGCATCGGACTCGCAGCCCGGAGCAGGGCTGGAATGGGGGGCCGGGACCCCCTGGCTGATCCCACACAGCCCCACAGCTCTGGAGTTGAGTTTGGGATGAGCAGGGTGAGCACAAAGGGCTCCTCAGGGGCTCGGTGTGGTTTTTACCTGGCAAAGCTGTGGAAAGAGGGGGTTTTGTGCTTTTCCTCCGTGCCTGGAAAGCGAGGCCGGACAAGGCGGACGGGGAGGAGGGATTTTCCCTGCCATAATTTGCTCTGGATTTGTTAAAGCGCAACTTTCTGAGGTTTAATCATTAGAGATCTTTCCAGCCACCTTGGTGTCCCTCCTTCTCTTTGCCAGTCTCTCTAGCCAAGGCAATTGCTGCTCCCAAAACCCCCTCAGTTTTCCCTAATCCCTTCCAGCTAGCAGGGATAGTTTCTGCCCAGCACAAAATGCTCCTCTCAAGCGCTTTCCCTCGGTGGAACAGGAGTTTTGGGTGGGAGCAGGCAGGGAAGGAAGGATGGTTTCAAAGTGGGGATGCAAATAAACACTAGGGAAGGAAGCTGGGCTCAGCATCGCTGAGTGGCTTTTTGGGGGCATTTTGTGTGCATTTGGTGACAGAGCTGCAAAAGCTGTGCCCAAGAGAAAAGGAATTCCAAAGGTGATGCCCGAGCGAAAAATCTGCTGGATTAGGCATGAAATATTTTCTCCAGGCTCATATGCTGCAGCACCTTCATGCTGCTCCAAATTTGCCCCGTTCTCCTGCAAATGTCTGTGAGTTCCCACTCTGTGTGGAGCCACCAGAGCTGGAAAACAACCCCCCACCCTGGGAAGCCAAGGGACGAAAGCCTCGTGCTGCGTTGCTCAATCGGACTCCGTCCCCCAGAGCGTCACCCCAGCAAGTGGGGCAGCTCACAAGGCTTCCCGTTTTGGGGAGGAAAATGAAGTTTGCTTGGTGTTTGTGGATGGATAGAAAGGAGTATATATTGCTTGGAGCCTGGAGGGAGGGGAAAAAAAATCCCCAAAATGTTGATAACCTAGAGGAAAATAGTTTCTCTAGTTTCTCTAGATGCTCCAAAACACTATTTGGGTTATTAGGGCAAAGGGTGAATGTCATTGTCCAGTCTTTCCAAAGAGGAAAGAGAAGCTGAGGGGATACCAAACAAAATGGCCTTAATTAGATGTGTCCAAGTGGCTCAGCACAGTCAGGTCTGTATTGATCCTGTGGGATAAACATGGGATAACATTTCTTATCTCTTTCATGGAAACAGGAATCAGCTTTCCCCAAAAAGTTGTACAGGGGCAGGTTCTGCCCTCACATACCCCCTCAGCAAAAATCCTAGCATGGGAAACATCCCTTGGCTGAGGAAAGGGATTCCTCCTTTTCCAAATAACCCAAAAGTGAAGGAAAATTTTCCACAGTTTTTGGGGTAAAAGCTTCTGGATTCATCTTGCTCCTGGATGGATGGAGCAAAGCCAGAAGATGTGCTGTAGTAGGTGTGAGGGGGCCATGTGTAGAAGTAGCCATGGAGAGGTGGTATCATAATAGGTTTGTTTCTTGTTGATGGGGGCTTGCAAGGTATAAAAGGACCTTTTCTTGCCTTGGCACTTCAGAATTTCAGCAGAAACCTAAAATAAATGAGAGTGGAGAGAGGAAAACCAGACCCAGTGATACTCTGATAGAAGGTAAAAGCTGAACCTTCCTTTTCTTGATGCTGTGACCATGATAAGTTGGTGCTATTGTCAAAATTTCATCACAAATGAGGATGAAATAGGAAATATGGATAGTTTGCACTTCCAAAGGTGTTAATTTCAGTTTAAACTTCTGAACAAAATGCTACTTCCCCTTTCCTTTTTTTCCCTTTTCTTTTTCCCACGGTGGCCCTTGTTAATGATAATCCATTTTAAGGGCAAATCCCCGAAATTGGTTGAATTTCAGAACTATTATTTCTATTAAGTGTGGCTGGGTTGATTCTTTTTTGAAGCAGAGCTGAAAGCACTGCCTGAATTTGCTGCAGTCATTCACATTTTCCATCAGCAGCCACGGAAGGGGGTTTTCCCCTGTGAGGGTGGATTTGTTAATTGATTCCTGGCTCAGGGAACAAAGAAGGAGAGAAAGTAATCATGTTTCCTCTGGATGACAGGAATTCTCCTCCCTTAAAGTTAAAACAAAATATCTCAGTACACTGGCACTGCTGCAAGGACTGGAGCTGGTGCCTGCAGTAAGGGGAAAGGGTGGAATTCCACAAGTTTCAGAAATAAAAAATCCCCCCATGATTTGTATCCTGGAAATCCTCTGGATGCACGATGGACACATGGATGTGGCACCTGGGGACATGGTTTGGTGGTGGGTTAATGGTTGGACTCGATGATCTGAGGGGGCTTTTCCAACTTAAATGATTCTATGGTTCCATGAGATGGACCCTTGGGTGGCAGGGGTGGAAAAGTGCCCTGTCCAAAAGTGAGTTTAGATGTTGAACTCAAGGGAAGCAGGAAGGAAGGAGGGAGAGAAGTGCTTGGAAAACTGCAGGGTGGAAAGCCTGCTTTTCTGGGCTTGGGATTTGTTGGGTTGGGATTTATACCTCAAAGAAAAGAGGGGTTTGCTGTTTCCATCCTGGAGAAACCCCACTGATGGGGGAAAGATCTTTAGCTTATCAATTACCTGTGAATGACATCGGGCTGGTAATGAGCAGGTGTGAATTGTCAGCTCCGAGTGGGGCTACCAAACCATACCCGGGGTGTCCACACTGTGCCCAGCCCTGAGTGTGCAGTCTTGGCCTCCTTTGGGATCGGGAGTGGTGGTTTGCAGATTCCTTTGGGATCAGGGGTGGGGGTTTGCAGATTCCTTTGGGATCAGGATTGGGGCTTGCAGATTCCTTTGGAATTGGGAGTGGGGGCTTGCACATTCCTTTGGAATTGGGAGTGGGGGCTTGCAGGGGCTGGTGCTAACCTGGGATGGGGGTCTCCAGCTGGACCCCACTCCCATCAGGACCAGCTCCACAGGCGCCAGGTGAGTCTGGGCATCCCTGAGGATGGGCATCCTGCCCCTCTTCCATGGGGCAGGGTTGTTTCCTTGGGGCTTTCTCCAAAGGCAGGAATGTGTGGAAGCACCAGGCACAGATTAAAGCCAGGTCTTTGTTAGGACCCCCCAGAGCCCGAGTTTTGCAGCAGGCTGTGGTTAATACTTCATTGCAACCTTGAATGCTCTTGCTCCCTGATTCCAACTGGATTGCTTCAGCACATCCTGGAGTGCACCCGTGTCTAGACATGCTGGTCTAGAGCTGAAATCTTTGCAGGATGCCTTACAAGAAGAGCCCAGAAGAGCTCTGCTGTCTTATCTAATAAAGCAGAAGGCAGAGAGGGATATTGCTGCTGCTGGAAAGGCATCAGCCAGGGAGATGGTCTGTTCCCATCCATCCGCCAGCCCGAGGCTGGTGCTCACTGCTCAGCGTGAAATCATTCCCGGGGGAAGAGAGACCTTCCTGGAAATCCCTCCTCCCTGCAGGACAGGATGTGTGCCTTTAAAGGATCCACGTGGAAGTGCATCCAGAGCAGCAGCCCTGCAGGCATCCAGCCTGGCAGGGCTCAAGTCCAGCTCTCAGGGCTGAGAGAGACCCATGGGGAGCTGCAATTTGATCCCTCAATTCCCTGATGAAACCAGGATGCTCCAAAAGCAGAATATAAGGGGCCAGATTTGCAGTGTGACAGAGCTTTCCCCTGTGGGGTGGATATGGGGTGTCTATGCCCAGACAGGGGAGGGTGCAAAACCAATCTGGATTTTAACTGGGTGGTTTTTTTGTTGGGTTTTTTTTTTGAATGCTCACTTTCTCTTTCTGCAGCAGCCTGGGAAAGGCTCCAAGTGGTTTTTGCACAGCAGTGTGCTAATCCTGCCCCATGCCTGCTGAACGCCAGCTCTGGAGGAGGCAGCAGGCACAGACACCACAAACATCAGCAGGGCTCTGTTGCTGCCCTCAGAAGGGCAAAACAAACCAGTAACTGGGCTCCAGCTGCTGCAGAAAACACTCATTTGGGAATTAGAGACAAGAGCGAGCTGTTACATTGGGTAATCCATGTCCCAGCCTCTGCACGTTGGTAGTAATCAAAACACTGGAGAACCTGGGAGCATGGGAAAAAATCAAATAAAATCAGAAGAGCCTGACCAACCTCTGCATTAAATAGCTCCAAAATCTGGCATTACAGAGGTGCCTCTGTTTGCAAGTGTTGGAGTCACAGCCCCTGGATCTCAGTGTGGCAGAGCTCAAGTGACAGGAGACTGAGATTCTCCAAATTCCTGGGCTCCTGCCCATTTTTGGTGCTTGGAATACTCCACTCCAAATTGAAAGCAGCTGTTGGAGATTTCCAGGGCACAAAAGCATAGGAGCACAGGGCAGGTAATGGCCAAAACCAAAGTGGGCTGCCCCAAACATTGGCTCCTCCCTCAGTGAACCGCAGAAGCAGCTGATAAAAAAGAGGTTGGTGTTAAAAGCTGGGTGGAAAAGGCTTTTTCTGTCGTTTCTGCAGCATCATGACATGCTCAGAAAATCAGCTGTAGCAGACAGATTGCAATTCTTTCCTTGCATTTCTTTATGTGCAGTGCTCACCTTATGTGCACCAAGGGACTGCAGGGAGATTTAGGGTCTCCTCCCGAAGATCTGGCAGTAGTAGAGGGATTATTTAGGGTGTCCTCCTGAAAATCTGGCAGTAGCAGGGGATTGTAGTGAAGCAGCGGGGATTTAGGGTCTCCTGCTGAAAATCTGGTAGTGGCAGGAGGATTGTTTAGGGCCTCTTCCCAAAAATCTGACAGTGGCAGGGGGATTGTTTAGGGTTTTCCCCTGAAAATCTGGGAGGGGAATTGTTTAGGGTGTCTTCCTGAAAATCTGGCAGGAGCAGGGGGATTGTTTAGGGTCTCCTCCCAAAGATCAGGCAGTATCAGGGGAATTGCTGAGGGTCTCCTCTTGAAAATCTGGCAGTAGCAGGGATTTAGGGTCTCCTCCTGAAAATCTGGCAGTGGCAGGGGATTGTTTAGAGCTCAGGTCTCCCAAAATCTGGCAGTGGCAGGGGGATTGTTTAGAGTCTCCTCCTGAAAATCTGGCAGTAGCTCCGGGTGCAGGCACAGCAATCCACCTTCCTTCCACCTTCCTGCTGCTCTGGATTTCCCTTCTGCCCAGCATCCCCACCAGGGTGCCTCATCCCCCTTGCCCCCAGTCCACCCCTCCCAGCCCCTTTTGGCCCTGTTTGCTCTCCAGGCAAGCCTGGCAGGCACCACCTTTCCTTGCTTCCACCTTTCTAGGATAAAATGCAATTTTAGGCAATAATGACCATGGTGGATGACACAAATTAGCATTTTCCTGCATTAAGTCCTTGGTGCCACTGGCCCCCAGCTCTGGCTACAGGGACCTGAGGAGGGAACTGGGTTTGTTCTGGCTGCTGTTCAGTGTCAGCCTGAGGCTTCAAGCTCAGCCTTGCACCTACAGACCCTGCTTTTATGCCTGGAGCACATACAAGGATTTTGGACAAACTCAAAGCTCAGCATTCAGGAAAAACAGGGAATCACCAGCAGTGAATGTTGTAAATGTCCCTTTCCCAGGGTGTAGCCCAAGCCAGATTCAGATCCCAGTTTTATGATGTTTTCAGCCCAACCCAAAGCAAAAAATCTTGAATCAGCCATGACCTAAAACTGCAGCTCTGAACCAAAATGTCTGAGCCCAAGGTTGCTCTAGTCCTGAGCTGAGCTAAGATCTGAAGTTCTCTTGTGTTCTTTATTTTCAAAAATAAGAATAGGCCAAATCTGGGGCTAGGTCCTGTTTCTCATGGAGTGCTGGACGTGGCTGGTACAAGGTTGCCTTCCCAGTGTCAGCATCACACGAGGCCTGAAGGCCTCATTGTAGTGTACTCAGTGCAGGATTAGGCACTTACATATTTTTTCCTCCTGAGACACCACCAAAAGGCTACAAATTCCCTCTGCATCTCCTCAGGATCTGACTGTGGGTTTAAATGCTATTTATTTCCATTCAGCAAGGGGGGCATTTCTGCTTTTTCCATGGTCTCTGCTGTTCTGTTTTGGTTTTATCTCTGAAATAACTGATTTATGAAGAGCGACCCTGTAAACTTTCTCAGGAGGGGTGGACTTTCTCCTCCCAGCCGTATTAATTGATTTAATTTATCTTAAATTTGATTGCAGTGAGCACCCCTAATTAACCTGATTTTTTGCTGATAATCACTCCCAAATGGAATCAAATCACAAATCCGGGGATGGATTGACCGGCACACAGAAAGAAGCCGCCCTCCGTGCGTTAATTCAGCGAACGGGATATAATTTGATCCAGGTAGGAATCCACGGTCCCATCCCTCTGTGCTTCATCCTGAAGCTTCACTGGGGGTGTGAGCAGCCAATCCATGCTCCTGAATCACTCCTTGTTTGTTCCTTTTTGCTCTGTTTCTCTCTCACATCCGTGCTGATCGTCACTCTGTTGTCTTTCACAAAGCAAGGTCGTATTCCTCCAGGAATTCCTTGCTTGATGGGAAATTACAATGAAGGTGGGGGTAGGACAAGCCTGAGCACTGCTAAATGTTGGGAAAGGTCAGGATTAGTGTCTCAAAACCAAAGAAAACCCACAGAGCAAAGTTTTAGAAGAGGGATGAGGTGGGAAGTCCAGCACGTCACCTTTTGTGCAGATCCTTGCACAGGTAAATGGGAGGCAGGTGCCTCACCTGCTCCAAAGTTTGCTCCCAGTTTAGGCTCCAAGGTCTCCAAGATCCAAACCTCCTGTGGTTAGGGCAGGTGGAGCCTGGGCATGACCTTCAAACTCACCTGAGAAAGCCTTTCTTGGCTACCATGACCAAAACAAGCTCAGCCTTGGAAAGCACTGGGCACTGCCATGATTACCCTTGCATCCTGGAAGAAGGAACTGGAAACTGGATTTTAGGCAGGTGGAGGCCATGAACCTTGCCTTGTTTTGCATGGCACTAGAGGGCACAACAGCTCCAAGCACAACCTGAGATTCCTGGGGAAAAAGCACATTCCAGGACCAGGCCAGCAGCTATGTTTGGTGCCCTTTCTGCTGTACCTGACCCATGAGATAAGGAACTCCTGTATGTCTTAGATTTACTGTGGCTTTCTTAGAATCACTGGGGTTGGGAGGTTCCTTAAAGCCCATCTCATTCCAGCCCCATGCCATGGGCAGGGACACCTCCCACTGGCCCAGGTTAATCCAAGCCCTATCCACCCTGGCCTTGGAATTATCCTGGGGTTCAGTTTTCCCTTCTGTCAATCTGGCAAAGGTCACTCCTAAAGCACAGATTTCAGCTCCCAATCCCCCACACACTTCAACATCATCTTGCTCTTCTCTCTCCTTTCCTTTTCCATTCCAACCTTGCTATTTTATCTTTTTCTCTTTCCCCCACCTCTCCTAATTTCCCTGTACCTTAGGGAAATTTTTCCTATTTTTCTTCCAGCCTGTCTGTGGATGCAGCCAAACATCTTCTTCCTCAGTGCACACCTGGGTCATTCATTTTTGGCAAGTGGCTGATGTCCACTTTCCCTCCAGGCACCTTGTCAAGAAGGGTTTGTTGAGGTGCTGCCTTCCAGCCACAAACAAAGCCAAATTTAGAGAAGGGTTTATTTCTTGCTGTGCTCCCTCACACACCAGCTCAGACATAAAACCAAATGTCCCCAGGACTCCATCACTGCTGAAAACATTGGAAAAACAGGAATGAGAGTGGATAATTCAGGGCCTGTACTAGGCTTGAGAAAACTAAAAGGGTTTGTGGTATATTCTTGTTTTCTTGTAAGGATCTCTGTTTGTTTAAGTTCCTCTTAAATCAGCTGTACAAGGCATTTGCTTTCCTGGAATAATCCCAGCATGGGAAGTGACTAAAGAAATGGTCAGGGAGCCAAAAATGCTAAAGAAATGGTCAGGGAGCCAAAAATGGAAAAATTTCTGGAGCCCCAGCTCCTCTGGGAGTAGGGAATCACTGTTTGGAGAAGGAAGGAAGGAAGGAAGGAAGGAAGGAAGGAAGGAAGGAAGGAAGGAAGGAAGGAAGGAAGGAAGGAAGGGAAGGAAGGAAGGAAGGAAGGAAGGAAGGGAAGGAAGGAAGGGGAAGGAAGGAAGGGAGGAAGGAGGGAAGGAAGGAAAGGAAGGAAGGAAGGAAGGAAGGAAGGAAGGAAGGAAGGAAGGAAGGAAGGAAGGAAGGAAGGAAGGAAGGAAGGAAGGAAGGAAGGAAGGAAGGAAGGAAGGAAGGAAGGAAGGAAGGAAGGAAGGAAGGAAGGAAGGAAGGAAGGAAGGAAGGAAGGAAGGAAGGAAGGAAGGAAAAGAAATAGGGGAGGACAACAGAGACACACTAATCTAGCAAAAAGAGAGAAAAGGGGAAATACTGACTGACCTTCACCTCTTTGCATATTATTTGGGGCCAAGATTTGCTCACCTCCTGGTGGGCAAGTGTGATCCTCAGACTGGATGAAAATCCAGACAAGTTACAAATTTTGCAAGTGCTCCATTACCCAGCCCACAGCTAACACACAGCCCACGGAGATTCCCCTGCCAGAGCCAGGAGGATTTCCATTTTTCAGGCAGTTACTGACTGTCTGCACTTGAACTTCTAAAGTATCCCAGCCTTGGCACCAGGACACTGTGTGATCCCTGCTGAATCCATGAGGAGCTGAAGGGAAGGAGGTTGTCTGCCTCAAGGATCATTCCCAGAGACAGGGTTGGTTGATCCACGTTTAAAAGTCAATAGCTGAACCTTTCTTTTCTTCTCCCCCATGGCAGGAAAACGGGCAGAGGAAATATGGGGACCACCACCGGGCTGGGATGGCCCTCCACCAGAGAGGGGCTGTGAGATCTTCATTGGGAAACTGCCCCGAGACCTCTTTGAGGATGAACTTATCCCCCTCTGTGAAAAGGTGAGGGCTGATGGCAGCTGATCAGTTGCTGATGGTCGGAGCTGCACTTCAGGGCTGAACTGAGCAGATTCCAAGGCCAGGCTGGGCAGAACTTGGAGCAGTCTGGTCCATGGAAGGTGTCCCTGCCCATGGAACTTTAAAATTCCAGTCTTTAAAATTCCAGTCTTCTCTAACCAGTCCCACCGTGCTGACAAATCTCTCTCACTTGGCAGATTGGCAAAATCTATGAGATGAGGATGATGATGGACTTCAATGGCAACAACAGGGGCTATGCCTTTGTGACCTTCTCCAATAAACAGGAGGCCAAGAATGCAATAAAGACACTCAATAATTATGAAATCAGGTAAGCAGGGCAAAAAAACACCTTCAAAGAAACTTTAAATCATATGTATCAGTCTATTTTGGCATGTAAGGGTTATTTTTCCTGGCAGTCCAGAGCAAAGTTATTTAGATTCCTGTGTTTTGAGGGGAAATCTCCTCCTGTCTCCCTGTGCAGTCACTGCTCATTAAAACCAACATTTTTCACAGGAAATTTCTTCTTCACAATTAAAAAAAAAAAAAAGGAAACCCAACAACAACAACAAAATCTATCAGAACATTGGGAAAAAATGTTCTGCTTTGGATCAAATTACCTTTCCCCTAACCAGTGCTGTTTATTATGTTCCCCTCAGGTTGTTTGTTGTTGATTTATTCTATTCACAGTCTCCCTCGTGAAAGATTGTGCAGATATGTTTTGGTAGATGGAGCAATTGCAAAAAATGGTGAAATAGGATGGAAACCAATTGGCAAATAGTGACATTTCCTAATAGAAAGGAACAGAAAAAGCCCTCATGTTTGAGGGAACAAAACACCCAGAAATCAACAACAGATGGGCCCATTAATACGTGTTGGTTGTATTTCAACCTCACTAAATGTTTTTTGCCAGTTCAAAGTGGGATGAGTTGATGCCTTTGCTTAAAAATCTTTTGGGATAAACCATTCTGGCAGTTGTATGGCTTTTTTTAATTAAAAAGTGATAGGTTATGAACTGCTTTGAGTGGGTCAAGGAACATGGAGGCCTTGGAGATGTCCTTTGTAGCAGAGGTTGGAAGGTCTTAGGGATCAGGCTTCATCCACCTCCTCCACTTCCTTCCCTGGTTCCAAGGACTCCTCTAAAGAAGTTTTGCACTTCTCCAGGCCTGTAAGAGATACTTTGGCCCCAAAGAGGTGAATGAAGGAAGTTTTTTTTTGGGGGGTCTGCACAAAAGTTGGCCCATTGATGAGTCCATTGGTGAGTCCTCATTGGTGAGTCCTCAAATGGTGCCTCTCCATGACAAGGGATTTTCTTCCCCCAAAACCTCAGTCATGAGGTGAGTGGGAAGCCACAAGCTGCTGGTGACAACACAAGGACCTGGGCTGTGGGGTGGAGTTGCCTGGTGGCAGCAAGAGGGAGAACCTCAAGTAGGAAAACCAAAATTTGGCGGCGGTTTCTCCCTCAAATCCTTCATTTCAGCTGTGCTGCCTGACTTTGATGTCACATTTAGCCGAGTGGCAGCTTTTGCATTGAGCAAGGCCACTGGAATATCCCAAAGAGCAGCTGACACCGAAGCCTCGTGCTTGGCCTTGTATTTGGGGACAGAAGAGGAGCTTTGCTTTAACCTTCCCCTCTCTTGGCTCCTGACCAAGCATCTCCCTTGTTCCAGGAATGGGAGACTCCTGGGCGTGTGTGCCAGCGTGGACAACTGCCGCCTGTTCGTGGGGGGCATCCCCAAAACCAAGAAGAGGGAGGAGATCCTGGCAGAGATGAAGAAGGTCACGGACGGCGTCGTGGACGTCATCGTCTACCCCAGCGCGGCCGATAAAACCAAAAACAGGGCTTTGCCTTCGTGGAGTACGAGAGCCACCGGGCAGCAGCCATGGCCAGGAGGAAGCTGCTCCCAGGTCAGCAGGGGTGGGGAAGGGTGGCTTCACCTCAGGGGTGTGGTGGCAACATCTCTGTGGGATCCAGCAATCCAAGGAAGTGGACCTGGCTGGGTTTTCTGCCCTCAGAGAGAAGTTTTCTGCTAGAGGCACTCAGAGCAGGAGGTCCCCCAACAAACCATGGGGTGTGGGAGGATTCACTGCAGCTCCTGCACTGCTGATGATCCATGGTTGTCCTTCAGGAGCTTGGGTTTATTGGAAATCCAGCCAGATGAATTTGGCTGTGTGTGTATCCATGCAGCTCTGCTGTGGGGTATGCTTGGTCTTGTGCTTGTCTTGGGTTGAACATAAAATAGAGACTCGTCTCTGGCCTCTCAGGGAGTGTTGGGTTTTCCAGCTTTTACAGAGATGGGGTAACTGAGAGGGGTTTTAAAAGATTTTATTCCATGATTAGTCTTGATAAAAAGTGAGACATAAGAAATATAAAACTTAACACCATTCCATCAGAAACTAAACTATTTCCTAGTTGCAATACCTTATAAATAGGTATTGCAGGTAGTAAATAGGTAATTTTAGGTAGTAAATAAATAGGTAATTTTTCAACCCATTAACAGTTGCTACACACTATTACTATTACTTCTAACACCAATCACCTGTATTTTTACCCCAAATTGTCTTACTGCAATACCTCTTTCACAGTTCTAATTCTCTAAAATATCTAGTCATTTTATATATTTTAAAACTTGTTTCTAGTTCAGTCTCTCAGCAATATCATCTCTATTCCATGACCTTCCTAAGTCAACACACCTTATCTCAGTGTTTACATTCAGATGGACAAAACTGTGTAAACTTTCTATCAAGTTTTTAAAATTCTGTACAAATCCATTTCTCAAAGGGAGAATCGCTCAGGAAAGCATCCAAGAGCAGGTTCGGGCTGGAGCATGGACTGGAAACTGATATTTTGGCAAAAAAAAAATTGGAATGAGGAATTGCTTTAGAGTACATCTATGAAATTCAGCACTGGGAGACAGCCAAAGACCATTGTGAAGGAGAGAGAGGTTTAGCAGGTATTAGGTGAAGAAGTCACTCAACATTAAGTGCATTTGCAGGGATTTCACCAGTTTTCTCTTGCTTTCTTATCCTCCTGCACTGCTTTGTTGAACACACTGGCTGCTGAAGGCATCCAACAAACCTTGGGGTTTGGATTTGTTCAGAACCACCTTCTTTCACCTGTTTTATACATTAAATACCCTGCATCACTTCATTTTTTTTCTTCTTGTGTAAAAAAATGAGCATGATTTTGCGCACTGAATTTTCTTTTCTACTGGGAGATGTGTCACACTGACGATTTTTCCTTTCATTCTGCATTTTCTTCTTCAGCTTAAGCATCTCCCTGATGGTGGGAGCACATTCTGTGCTCCAGCATGAATTTCCCATGATTTTTATGAGGAAAAGTAAGACAGAAACAGGCAGAGCACTTGAAATCCTGAGCAAAGACAGTGAGACAGATGGAAGGAACTCAAGAGCCCTGAGCAGACATGTGCAGTGCATGAGAGGTTTCCAGTTTAGGGACGTCTCAGTAAACAATTTAGGGAATTCCAAAGGCCTGAGCAGGAGCCAGAGTCTTCTGAAGCCTCAAATGTAAGGCAGGAACTGGAAAAAAGTTTCAAGCCAGAGCTGAATGTGTCTCCAGCAGATGTGAGATTGAATATCATTATCAGATGCTTCCTTTAACTGAAACTCATTGCTTTTTTGAGGGAGCTTTGTAGGGAAAGTGCTCAAAAATTGAGGGTTTTCATTGAAAAATTTAAATTTTCTCCTGTCTCTGGCTAAACAAGAGGGTGGAGATAGACTGACTTCCAGCAAGAGGAAGTCCTTGCTCCAAGTCAATCAGTTCATGATTTCCACCCTTGAACTGAAAACAGCAACTCAGAAAGGGGCACAGAACAGCCTCACTCCACAAATCCCAGCTCATTCCCAAGGGATTCCAAGGGAACAGCACCTTCCCATTTAGTTTGATCATTTACTCTTCCAATAAGCCTCCAAATTCTGTCCTCACCCTCTCATTTCACAGCTCCCACCCCTTCTTAAATGGGTTGTCCAAGCAGAGATGCCTTTTTAGAGTGTTTTGCAGGATTTTCTTTGTCCCCTCAGCTGCAAATGTGTGGTTTAGCTCACTCAAAGAATCACCAGCAAGATCTGGGCAAAAGCAGGTTTAATAGAAGTTTGTGACAGGGCAAGGGTCACTCTATTATTTATTATACAGATAAAGCAGACAAAGAAATATCAGATTAAAGCAATTAAAGAAATATCAGACATAGCAATCAGATTGCTCTGGTTACTATCAGATTAGAATGATTCATGTGGAGACCAGGGAGGCAGAAAGGTGATGAGGGAAAAAGTGAAGGATTCCAAGGGTTGAGTCCCGACAGAATAAACCCCCTTGCCAATCTCAGCCTCAGACTGGCTCAACAATTTAAGTCTAAATGGTTTATTATTCGTAACAATATCTAATCATGGTTTATTATTCAGAACAATATCTAATCAACGCCGGTAGTTCTTAATAAATTGACCCATTTAACACCTCTAATACTATTAAATAGAATTTTCTGTAAGCGCAACAGAACCATAAATCTGACCAAAATAAATAAATTAACCAAAATTTAATGGCAAATCTAAAATGGCAACCTTGGTAATACGCATGCATGCAGATAGACAGAAATATGGACTTCTAAAAATTCCCCTGGAGTTCAGTGGAGGTCTCACATCAGGTGCCTTTGAATCTGGAGCTGAGCCTCAAGGAGTGGGTTCACCAACCCAACTGCATCATTAGCGTTCAGCAATGTGAATTATTTGCTTTTTTTCTTTCCTGCCCCTCAGCAGCTCAGTCCAGAGTACACAGAGCCCCTGGGTTTATCCTCCACACCCACACCCTGTTTTATGCATCAGGACTTTTTGTGTCCCTCCTTTCTTCTGCTGCAGCTTCCCCCAGACAAATTCAAACACACACAGAGACATCCTTGCTTTTGCTGTTTCATTCCATCCCACTGGGACTTCAGGATCCCTGTTCTGGTGTCGAGGGAATGAAACTTTGCTGGCCAAAAAAGGATTTTTATAAATGCATTAAAATATTTCCCTTTAGGGAGCGCTCCAGGAAATGCGGGCTTAAAGTGAATTATTCCACATTTTCACTTCTTTCTGTTCTGGAGGCTCCAAAGGTGTTTGCAGGAGGCCATTCCAAGCGTGACCTTTGGAAAGGCAGAGCTGGGAAGGCTTTTTTTGGGTCGTGTTTGTAGAATTTGGCCTGTTTTGCTGTGAAATAGAGCGTGAGCAGGAGCAAGAGGAAGCAAAGGCCCCCAGCACTGACCATGCCTTGTTTCCTTAAAGGAAGGATCCAGCTGTGGGGACACCCCATTGCTGTGGACTGGGCAGAGCCAGAGGTGGAGGTGGATGAGGACACCATGTCCTCAGTGAAGATCCTCTACGTGAGGAACCTCATGCTCTCCACCACCGAGGAGACCATAGAGAAGGAGTTCAACAGCATCAAACCAGGTAGGAGCTGTGCCTCCTAAACAAATGGAAATGTTTCTGCCTTCCTAAAATGCCACAAGAGATAAAAATAGCTGGGTTTTTCTTGCTGTGAAATGTTTGTGTGAAATGCTACAAAAATTGTCATGGGGCTGAAGGCTCCTACCCAAAATGCCATCCCATTAAAGGCTGCTTAATTCCCAGCTACAGCCACCATGAAGGAGGGTGATTGGCAACTGGAAGAGACCCAAAATGCTGCATGGGGTTGCCCTGTGTCCTCAAAGTGCTTTGGAATCATTTAGTCTTTCTAAATAAGAGTTGGTGAAGCAGCTGGATGACTTCAGCATTCTTCTGTGGCAAGGGATGGTGATAAAAATAGAGTGATTTAATACAACTCCTTTTTATCTGATCTAACTAAATTCTGGACTCATTTTCATACATCCCCCCCAGTCCCCGTGTAAATTGGTGAATAATTAGTGCTTTCCATTTAATTCAATATTCCTTTGTGGCATATCTTACATGCACTTAGGGTGAGATTTTTTCAAAAAAAGCAAGGGAGAATTAGTTGGGAATAAAAAAAAAAAATTAGTTGGGAATAAAAATCCTGCTGGCTTTCAAAGGAGATTTTACTTTTGAGTTGATCCAGCTTTAGGAAATTCCACCCAAAACCAACAAAGTAAAAATAACCCTTTTCTGCAGCTCTGCAAGCCACACAGTCCATTAGGCATTAGGAACTGATGCTCGGCAATGGGAAATCTCCTTTCATCTCACTGCTGTTAGCTTCCTTCTATTAATTTTTTAAAATATACTGCAGAGCTTCATTTTTCTTCCTCTTAACTTCTCATTTCATGCCTTTTTCTGGACTAGGCTGCAATGCAAAGGTCTTCATGAGTTTTCCTTGTGTCCTTCCAGCATTTCTGGCTCACAGTTTTAGCCACCATCGAGCTGTTGCAGAACCCATTTTACTCCTGAGTTAAATTTATGTTATTCCACTCTCTGAACTGTTTCCTTCTTTTATTTACCCAGTTTTGCTCCCGAGCTTTGAGCAAGCTCACACTCCCCAGAAACACATTTGTGGCCTTTTGACACTTTGGTAACAGTCATCTGCTTTGCTCCTAAGAAGTTTTCCACAATAACAACACAAGTTCTGTATCATCTTTCATTTTCCTTTTATCATTTCAGCATTCACATTGGAATTTATTTTTTTTCTAATGGACAGCTTTGATTTTGGTGGCTAAAATCAGGAATGGGTACATTAGAGCAGCACAACTTCCAGCTTTGGGGAAAGAAAATGCAGTTTAAGTTACAGTGAGATCAAAAAAGGCAGCAAGGATGTGAAATAATTCATTGCCCTGCCATGATTCTCTGCCTCACTCATTCAGCCACATTTCAGCACTACTTAGCTGAAATTACCTTGGATCCAGGGCATTAGGAAGCTGTTTTGACATCAACAAATCATGCAATAAAAAATGATCCAGAGCTTCCAATGACACAGCAGTTGCCACATCTCTGAGGGCTCCACAGGTAGCACCAGGAATGCTAAGTTGGGACACAGCACAAGTAGCACCCCTTAAATCTGTGCCAAATTCACAGCCTGATGACTTCTGCAGAGCTCTCTCTGAAAAGCCCTGCCCTTGCTCCCTGGGAATCCCAAGGAAATTCCTCCTCCATGGAGCTGACCCAAGGGTGGGTATCACATTGCTTGGCCCAGCAGAGGCAGAAGCAGGGGAGAACAGAATTTTTGGCTCAGGGTTGGTGTCCTGGAATGCTCTCCAGCAGGCAGAAGGGGAATATTCAAAACACAGCGAGTTCATTAAAGCTTCCACTTGTAAACAAAGCATCAGCATATAACTCCCATAAATTCAGGCTTGGAAAATCATCCTCTGTCCCAGAAGGACACAAAGTGCTACTTTACCACCCCTGTGTCATTCCAAGACGTGCAGCCTGCTTGGGTTGTGGGCTGGGACAGGCTCATTTAGCCCTCTGCAGCTCCTAATGACTCCCCTGAACACCAAAGAAATTTGTTTCCTCCTGCATTTTTTCTAAGTACATGCTTTTTGTGGCAATATGACATTTCCCTATGCACCTGTTCAGCTTTAGGAGGTAAGAAGCCAACAGAAGAGCTGTTCAGCATCCCTTAGCCATGTTTCCAAAGGATATTTCTGGAGGTTTTACAGGAGGCTGGGCTGGCTGATGTCGTGCTTCCCAAGGCACAGGAGCAGAGAAGATGAGGAATTAAGGAAATGGCTGAAGGCTGTGGCCATGAGGAGCAGGACTGGTGGGGTTATTTTGGAGACAGACTCCTCAGTGCAGAGTATGAGCTCCTGGCAGCAGAGCAGCTGAGAGGGGAAAGAGAAAACTGTGGGGGATGGACTTAGAAAAGAACAAGAAGTCATTTGCATTTGAATTACTTCGGATAAATTGGATGTAAGAAAGATTCAGGCTGGAAGAAAGATTCTCCAGCCCAAGCCCCATCCCAGGAGGGCCAACCCTCAGCTGCAGAGCCTGACTGGGGCTGTGTCCAGGTGAATTGGGACATCCAGGGAACGCCCCCTGCCACAGAAAAGGCTGTTTCCTAGGGAGAGGCTGTTTCTTAGGGAGAAACCTGCTGCCCCATCAGCCCCAGCCCATCCCAGTGCCCTGGGCTGCTCTGTCCTGGGCAAGGTTGGCTGTTCATTCTTCCTGAACATCCTGATCTAGTTGTCAAGGAGAAAAACCTCCTTGTTTTATGGCAAAAGCTTCCTCCAATGCACGTACAAAAGCAGGGAGATGGGGATCACATGGGGATGTTCCCACAGCTGGTGCGTGGGCTGTCACAGAAGGGAGACACAAGACCAAAGGCAGTGTCCAAGAGAATGGTTTGGACAGGAGAAAACTGCTTCAGTTTAATGGGAATCTTACTGGTGTCTGACCCCAAACCCTTCTAGTTTGCCTTGAAAAGCTACAGCCATTATATATTGATTTTCCTCTGGAATATGCATCCAAAGAGGTGAGGGGACACTGACCTCTTGTTCTTCTACCCTTGCTCAGCCTTTGCTCTCCAGGGACTCATAACCTGACAGAGCCACTCTTTCAGATCTCTGTTTTCTGACTAATCCCCACTTCCCAATAATATTCCAATGTTTTCCACAGGTGCAGTGGAGAGAGTAAAGAAAATTAGAGACTACGCCTTTGTGCACTTTAATAAAAGAGAACACGCAGTGGAGGCCATGAAAGCCTTGAATGGGAAGGTAAAAGCTGCTGTAAATGTTAATTCTTGGAGCTTACAGTGCAGTATATTACACAAAGCCACCTGCTTTATTAGCTCCAAAACCCTCCTGGAAGTGTTATCCCAATTTGCTCTTTGCTGGTTGCTTTCATACTCCTGAATTTGTTTTTCAGCAGCTCTGTTGTACACAAACGATTCATTTTGGCTCCTTGGATTTGTGCTAAGTGTTTGCCCAGCTCTAGCTCACTGCTCAGATGAAAGAAAAAAAAAAAAAGGCAGGAAAAGCTGAAAGAAGAACTAGGAAAGGAGGGGTTAGGATCCCCCCCTGGCTCACACTCACATCCTTGTTCCAGACTGCCAACAAAAACACTGGCAGGGCAGTGTGTGAATGGCAAAGTGGGACAAACGAGGTCAGCCCAAACATCTGCTCTGAGTTCAGATGTGGATTTGCGAGGAGGCTGCTGAATTTAGCCCTTCTTGCACTGCATGTAATTCACTCTAAAGCCAGAGCTGCTCCCAAAGAGGTGTTAACCCCGCTCCTATTTTTAGTGCCACTGCTGTTCTCCACGGGAGCTCGTGGAATCTCACTGCCTTACAAGCTGCTTTGCAGGGAAGTGAGGCCTTTTGAAGGCTTTGCTGAAGGAGCCTCTCCCAGCTGGAGCCAGGGCTGGGCACTCTCAGGTTAAGCCTCCACCCATGTGAAGGAGATCCAGGGCTTTTTTTTGGGGTGGTTTCCTCCACCTTCCCATCCCGTTTGGACGTGGGGGCAGCTTCCCCATAGGTTGGATTTCCATCAAGCACTTTTAACCACTTCCCCTGCTGCCTTAAACAGCTGGAGCAGAGGCTAGACAGAGTTAAGGGGAATAAAGGGATATTTATTGAAGGGCCTTCAAAGGCCACACCCTGGCAGTACCAGAGCCAGGGCTTTGGCTCTGACTCAAGGGTGAGTATCACATTGCTTGGCCCAGCAGAGGCAGAAGCAGGGGAGAGCAGAATTTGCTGCTCGGATGGCTCCAAGATGGAAGCAAAGGAGGGCTTGGTCACAAGATCTCACATTTTTATAAGTTTTGGTCCATTAGCATATTGGAACTAACTGTCCAATTACAGCCCCAGCCCAGGAAGTCCCATCCTTCTCATTTTCTCTCTTCAGTCCACATTGTTTATACTCTTGGGCCTGAGATCTGGCTGTTCTTGGGTCCCCGGCTAGAGAAGGCATTGTTGTGTCTACCAACTCTGTGAGGAGAGCTCACCATCCCCTTATATGAAACCCAGACTCACACACTCAAGCAGCACAAAATCAAAAAGAAGGAAAAACAAAGCTAAACCTCAAGGTATCATTTCCCACCTCTTCTTGTCCCTTGCTCTCTCAGGTGCTGGATGGCTCCCCCATCGAGGTGACCTTGGCCAAGCCAGTGGACAAGGACAGCTACGTGAGGTACACACGTGGCACGGGTGGCAGGGCCCCGGTGCTGCAGGGGGACTACACCTACACCCTGGGCCACCTGTACGACCCCGCCACCGCCTACCTGGGCGCCCCCGTCTTCTACGCACCACAGACCTACGCGGCCATCCCCAACCTGCACTTCCCCACTGCCAAGGGGCTCGGCAGTAGGAGCATCCTCCGGCCTCCCTCAGTCCGAGGTAATTCCCTCTTGGAGTTTTGGATAACTGAAAACCACCCCCTTGTGCCCAGTGTCTCCCCCAGGGGTTGGGCAGCTGCTCCCCACATGGGTGTTGGTGACGTTGGCATTGCCCCAGTTCCTGGATGCTGTTTTCTCTGATGGAAAACACTGTGTTTAGGCTCTTGTCTTTCCCAAAGGCAATCTTCCAACTGAAAAAAAAAAATAACTGTTTTCCTGGAAGGAGTTTCTGGGTTGCCCTCAGTCCAGTGTAAATAACCCATGGATCCTCCTGGTTTTGCCCCAGCAGGGAAGACCAAATAGAACACTTTTCCTTTCCACCTCCCACAGCCAGCCACCATCACCACTATGTTTCCTCTTGGCTTTGTAAGTTGCAGGGAAAATTTTACCAGTCCTGGTGTTTTCTGACCCAAAGCTGTGGGGTTTTCCAAGGAAGTCACATTGCCCTGGTGCAGGGTAGGGAATCAAACAAGACATTCTGTGCTCTGGGAGGTGGAGGCTCCCTTTTGGGAGATTGTTAACTTAATAATAATTAATTCAACCAATTCAATCTATGAATAAAAGAGAGTATTTCTGAAAACTCTTGGGTGACCCTGCCTGAAGCCAAATCAAATCCCCACACTCATGCACCCCTAAATTAAATGTCAATACAGACGTTGTTTGGTCAGTGCAGATGTAAGTTTGGGACTAGCAAAGAAATAACTCTGTCATATGACCTTCCTTCCAAAGATGATGCCTTGTGTCCCCAAGCCAAGTCCCACATCAGACTGGGACTCTGTGTGGCACCCTGGTAGGCCTGGCAAGGATCATGATGGCTGATTTTCGTCCCTTCAGCAGGAAGGAGACAGGGCAGCAGGAATACCCCTTGTTCCTCAAGTTTTTCCCCACACAAGTGAACCAGCTCCTCTAAAAGTTGCATTAGGAAAAGAGCAGATGTGATAATTCCCCACCTGTTTCTTGCCTCATGGTCTCCCCAGACTCCCAAGCAGAGTTCCCTGAGAAAAAAATGGAAGAGTAATAGGGCAAAACCAAAGAGGATTTTTGTCCATATAGGGATGAAATAGTGTAAGCTATGAATTCTTCAAGGTGAAATCACACTAGTGGGTAACAAAAGATGCCAGCTGTCCCCTCTCTGACTTCCAGCTACAAAGCTGGCTAAAAGAGCTGTCCTGAAACCAAAATTGACCAGAGATGATGAAAAATGGGCAGAAAGAAGCAGTTTTTCCCCAGATCCCCTCACCTATCCAAGAAAGGGTGTCAGTGTCGAGCCTGTGTTATCCCACCACCAGGCCCTGGGACCTCCTGCCCACCTGCTTCCCAACCCTCCCAGCAAGCGGGGCTAACTTTTCCATTTCAGCGAGAATCAGGGTCCTTTTTCCCGTGATTTGATTCAGTTTAATGCCTTCTTACATTCCTAGAAATTTACATGAATGTACCTGTAGGGGCTGCGGGCGTCCGAGGCCTGGGAGGCCGCGGCTACCTGGCGTTCCCGGGCCTGGGGCGCGGATACCACCTCAAGGGAGACAAGAGGGGAGAGGAGAAGCTCTACGACCTCCTGCCAGGGATGGAGCTCACCCCCATGAACCACATCACACTAAAGCCCCAAGGGATCAAACTTGCCCCTCAGGTAATGTGACCCCAAAAAATGCGGCCATGTCCCAAGGGTTGTGTTGGGAAAATGGGCCCCTCGTTGAATTTCCACCGCGGCCTGGTAAATAAATCCGTTCCTGTGTCTCAATAGACATTGAAAAATGAGCAGCACCATTGCATCTTGCAATATCCACCTGCCTCGTGGAGTTGTGGAATGGTTGGGGCTGGAGAAGATCTTTAAGATCACCCATGAGTGTCAGGGGAGAGTTGTCATAAATGCTTTAATCCAATTCTGGCTGTCGTGCCATAAAAGCACCACGGGTCAAAGAATTCCCACCCACCATGGGTTTGATACATAAAATTTGTCACCTGGGTCTTCACTAGGGAACAATGCACAAAAAATAGAAAAATAATGCACATTTTCAAATTATTTATGGCAAGAGAAGTGTTGACATAACCCAGCCTAGCACAGAAACTCTTTGATTTGGTTGTGTGTGTCGATGTAGGTGGATCAAGAGGGCTGAGGAGAAATCCACAATAAATCCCCTGAGTTTCTGATTATCCACCTCGGACAGTAACTGTTTTCTAACCCTTATATTGTGCAGAGCAACACAAGAAACCAACTTCACCCTGAATTTTGAAGCATGTCTTTGCCTTTTAACACTTCAATTGCCACAGCATCCAGTTTGCCAAAGTTTATGCAAACATCTTTATTTTCTCCCAGAAACTGGACAGTGGGATTTCTCCCTCCTGCAAAAGTCCCCTTAGTTTATTTTGTCAGCAAATCACAGAATCAAAAAGTGGTTTGGGATGGAAGGGATCTTTAAGTTCACCTAGTACCAACTCATGCCATGCATAGAGGCACCTTCCACTAGAGGTGTGAAATCCCTGGGATGGTTCTGCAGGGCCTTAGGGCAGGTGAAATTCATTTTTATAAAACCAACCTATAAAGGAGTTGGGACAGCAGGGAGCAAGTGTTGCCACAGTGAAAAAATGAGCTGCTGTAATTGAGAACTGAACTATGTAATGAGGCATTTTACACTGCAAGATGCTAAACTTCAGCTGGAGCTGTGGTGGCAAAATTAAAAGCAGCAGTGAGGTTTAAATTTTTCTTTTTAGTTTTAAATCCATCCAAATGTAAGCTGTAAATGAGGTAGACCTCAGCAAGACTTCAGGGTGACCTAATTGTGGCCTTCCAGTGCCTGAAGGGGCTGCAAGAAAGATGGAGAGAGACTTTTAAAGGGCCAAGACACAGGGAATGGCTTCCCACTGCCAGGGGGCAGGGATAAATGGGATATTGGGAGGAAATTCTTGGCTGTGATGGGGATGAGGCTCTGGCACAGGTTTTTCAGAGAAGCTGTGGCTGCCCCATCCCTGGAAATGCTCAAGGCCAGGTCAGAGCAACCTGATTTAATGGAAGTTGACCAATCCCAGCTGGGACAGCACACAGGCAGTGGGTTAAAAATTTGGCTTGGAATCCCAAGCCAAAGCAGGAGTGTTTCTGGAGAGCAATTCTCAATTACCACGGGACTAGCTGTGCCAAGGCTGAGGGCAACGTGGTTCAGCATTTCAAAAGCTGCAATCGCCTGCTGAAGCCTGTGAAATTAATTGGATGGAAACACAACCTTTTTTCTTTTTAAAAAGAAGCCTATTTGGACTTCTCGTGCTCTGTAACCCACTAAGCCAGGGAGGCAGCAGAGCAGAGGAGATGAATGCAACCCAAGTTTCTTTAGTCCTATGAAACAGACATCCATGAGACAGAGCTTCTGGGGAGGATTCAAAGAAAACCACACTGAAATAATCTAATCAGCAGAAGGACTCAGATATCCAACTGAAGAGGGAATAATTTCAGGAATTAAACAGATATTAATGTATAAAGCATTTAGATGAATCTTACACTTCACTTTGGGTGCAGTATTCTATCTGCCATTTATTTTGGATTTTTTGCTAAGCTTTGAGGAAGCTGCCAGAGATCTCTGAAAACTCTTTGAGGGAAGGCAGCTGCTCAGCACAGGGGCTGGAGCTAGGCAAGGAGGCTTCTGCACAGCAATTAACCCCAGCACAAATCCCTAATTTTTTTTTCCTTCTAGATCTTAGAAGAAATCTGCCAGAAAAACAACTGGGGACAGCCTGTGTACCAGCTCCACTCTGCCATTGGCCAGGATCAAAGACAGCTCTTCCTCTACAAAATCACCATCCCTGCCCTTGCCAGCCAGAACCCCACCATGTATGTCATTAGTGGAAGGTTTCTGAGGCTTAGGCTTTATTTTTTAAATTATATTTTATCTAACAGCTGTCCTAAAAGTCCCAAGCACACAGGTCTCCATTTCCTTTTATTTTAAAAAATATTTATTAAATATATTTTAGAATATTTATAGAACCTATATTTATTAAATATTAATTTAATTCAAAATTTTAATTCTTTAATTTTTAATTTTAATATTTATTTAATTTATTAAATCTATATTTATTTTATATATGTATATTTATTATATCATATATGATTATGGCATTATATATACATATATATGTATATAATTATATATAATTATATATTATATATTTTAATATATATAATTTATAAATTTTAATATATATACCAAGATATATAATGTATATATATATATAATGTATGTAATATATATACAAAGAATATATTATAGGTATTAATATATTCTTTTGTGTTAGATATATAAATATATAATTATGTATTAATTATATGTATTTGTATAGTATATATATACAAGTATGTCTATATATTAATATAGATGTGTATTAATATACATATATATTAAATACTTTAAAAAAATACAGGGAGAAAAACATCCACAGAGTATAATTAACAGCTGTGCTTGGTGCTCTCTCTGCTGGTGCAAACATTACAGAAAGGCAGACATAATCAAGCAAAAGGGTGCTTTTTTGGTACAAAAAGAAAGCAAACAATAGCCCTTGTGGGGGGAATGAGAGGAATTTGAATGCACATGCTGATATTTCACCTCCAAATATGATTGTAAACATTTCTGACCAAAACCACTGTTTGCTGTGTATTGTAAAGAAAAACCCAGGCTGGGTATTGTAAAGAAAAAATGCAGCAGGGTTATTTGGGGATTTTTTTTGATGGAAAAAGCACAACAACCTCTGCAAGGACGTTGTGTCCATGGTCAATAACCCCAGTGAGGGAGCAGACCCCGGGGAGGAGAGCAGCTCTGGTAATGCACCAGCCCAGGGAAGCCACACTTCCATTTGCTGTGTGGGGTGGTGCCAGCTCTAAGTGGATCAAAAATGGGCCCCAAGAAAAAATATAAAACCTTACCTGCCACCCAAGAAAAGAGATTGTCCATTCACCACCCCAAGGCTCCTAAGTGAGGATCCATCCAACATTGTGATTGCCTCCAATCGCAAGTGAGTGCGGTGGAAAGATCAGGAGAACCTATTAACCCTGAAGAGCCAGATCTTTATACCTTCTTTTGTATTTAAAACTAAGTAATGAAAACATCTGGCAGGAAAGCCCTGGGAAAGCAACCCAGCTAACTTTGTGCTAGGCTCCTAAGTGAGGACCATTTGCTCCAATCGCAAGTGAGTGCGGTGGAAAGATCAGGAGAACCTATTAACCCTGAAGAGCCAGATCTTTATACCTCCTTTTATTTAAAACTAAGTAATGAAAACATCTGGCAGGAAAGCCCTGGGGAAAGCAAACCCAGCTAACCTTGTGCTGTGCCCACAGACACCCCTTCACACCGCCCAAGCTCAGCGCCTACATCGACGAGGCCAAGACCTACGCAGCAGAGTACACCCTGCAGACCCTGGGCATCCCCGTGGAGGGGGCAGAGGTGCCTCCTGCAGCACCAGCTTTCCCAGGTATGGGCATGTCTGTACAGCAAAAGGCTCCTGGAATGTCATTTTTCCTGGTGGCTCCTTGTGGGTGCGAGGAATGAAGCAAGTTTTGGCTGCTGAGGACTGGCCTGGTTGTGCTTCCCCCACAGTGACTCATGTTGCTTGTGTGTCTGGCATCTTTAGCAGAGAATTCCAGACTGCTTTGGGTTGGAAGGAACCCTAAAGATCACATAATTCTGCCCCCTGCTATGACAGAAACACCTTTCGCTGTCCCAGGGTGCTCCAAGCCCTGTGTTGCCTGGCCTTGGACACTTCCAGGGATCCAGGGGCAGCCACAGCTTCTCTGGGCAGCCTGTGCCAGTTTATTGTCCATAAAGGATTTTATCTCTATCACAAATTTCTGTGTCCACACCCCAGAGCAATTCAGGTTGGGGGAACTGGGGTGGGGGGCTCTGCTCCAACTCCAACCTCTCAAGTCAATGCTACAGCTGGGATTACGTCCAGGGGGGTCAGAGAAGTGTCCAAGGGCAAAGAATCCCAAGATCCAGAGGCCCATCCTGACTCCACACATCCCCTCCACTCCTCCCAGTTTGTGAAAACCTCCTTCAACTGGGAGCCCCAGAAACAATGCAGGAGGCAAAGCTGGCATCCCCAGTGTCACATCTGGCATGAGTCCCCTCCCTGTCCCTGATGTCACCAGGATGGAGGAGATCCTCCTCCCTGCAAGGATGATGAATTCATGGGCTCTCCGTCCTCCCCCAGCACCCCCAGCCCCTTGTGAACCAACACTTGGGATTTCATCTGCCAAAGAAATGATGCAGCCATGGAAGTTTGGATCCAATCCCAGCTCTCACACCCCCACAGAAGGTTTTTCTCCCAGTTTGAGAATTTGTAGTTCTTGCAACTGCCCAAAACAGCTCAGAAAATCAAGGAAAACACAGGAATTACATTTGCCGTGCTCCTCCAGCATGACAGCAGTTCTGATGGAGAGGCAGCACCAGGTGCCAAGCTGCACATGAGGAACCCATTAGGCAGTACTACTGAGTTGTTTGGAGTGTCTCAAGGATGGATTTAAAGAAAAAAAAATAAAACATCTATCCGGCTTCCTGCCACAGGAGTCCGCAAAAGCCACAGAAAAATCAATTTGTCTGGGCTTGTGCAGCTTCCGCAGCGTGGAAACCAAATGGGCTCTTTATTGAATCCAGCCCCCACTTACTGCTTAATTAGCATCTCTCCTTTTCTTTCATCCACCCTTATTTATTTGTCTTGGGAGCTTGGCAAATGGACATGCACTAAAGTTGCTGCTTGCAGCACACACCGGGCCTTGGTCAGGGCTCGCTAAAGCTCAGCTCAGGCCATGCCCAGCTCGCAGCTCCTCTCTCTCCCGATGGTGGCAGCTGTGCCTTAAGTCCCAGATTTCTCAATTCCTGCTTGAGATGTTGCACCTGGCTTAGCTGGTGCAAAGAAAATACTCTGGAGAGCTGCAATATTCAAATTGTAAGGAATTCATCGTGTTTTTCCCCAGAGTGACACCTCCAATGAGGCAATGTGTGCTCCCTGTTGCCCAATATTTCCATTCCCCCACCAAGAGGACCTTGGCTCTGGCTGACCTGGAGTCGATCCCATTGCCCACGTGGTCAGACAGGATCCTGGGAGATGTATTTTGGCAGCAGAGCCTGCTCCAGCAGATCCAATGGATACCCCAGCTGCTCTTCCCAAATTTAGGCTTTGTCTTAATCCCTGATTCTTTTACAACAAAACACTGCAGTCTGCTTGACAAGCTGCTCTGCCCTGCCTTCAGAGAAACAAGCCCCGAATTATGCTGTTTTCCCAGTGATTCATTCTTGAACAGCAACGCTTACATCTTCCCATGGAAAATCTGGAAGTGTTGAAACCACATTTTCCATTAGAAACCAATGGGAAAAAACCCAAAAAATCCCATCCACTAAATACTTGCTCCCTGCTGTTGCATTGAGAGGGTTTCCCTACCATGGCTGTCCTGAACTGTCTGTATTTTGGTTATGAAGGGATCAGAGCTGTATTTTCTTCAAGAATCCTGCCCAAATTTCCCCCATTCTAGGTTGTTTCCTTGCCCTCCTCGTGCTATATGCAGGGCGGACTTGTCCAGAGCACCATTAGAAATAATCAAAACCTGAGGAAAAAATGTTCAACCAGAGAGTGTTTTTCCAGGACTGTGTTTAACAAATCATTGGTGAGGAAATGCTTAGACTTTCCTATTAATTATTTAATTTATTTACATTGTTCCCACTAACAAACTCACTCCTGCCCAAGTCGTTCCCACTTCAAGTCGTTCCATCCGAACTGGACAATGGCGAGTTTTGGATGGATTTTCATTAATCCACGGGTTTTCCTTCTTTTTTTCCTTCAGGATACACCATTGCTAACGCAGCTGCCACTGTCACAGCCACTCAGCTCAAGCAAGCAGTGACACTGGGACAAGATTTGGCCACATATGCGACCTACGAAGCCTATCCTGCCTTCGCCGTCGCCGCACGGAGCGACGGCTACGGGGCCTTTTAACCAAATTCCCTTAAATCCAGCACAGGCAGAAAGGCAAAGAAAAGCAATCTCAGTCTGGTAATTCAACACCCTCATGATTTTAAGCTAATCTGTGGCCTAAGGTTCTTTTTAGTCAGAGTTTCAGGCTTGGAGGTCTTTAGTTTTGTAACAGGATGTTTTGTAACGGGGCAGGGGGAGGAGAATTTTTTTTAAATGGTGCAAAATCAGATTTTCACACTAGAAAGCAAAAGCTCAGCCCAGGAAATGAGAGGTTCTCAGGTGTATATATATATTTTTATATGTATATATATTTATACACCTATTGTGTATAAGTTTACAAGCAACTACCTGTGCTGAAAACAGTTGGTCCCGTGGCTGTTGTGACCAGGACTGGGGAAGGATGGGGGGGCCCAGCAAACCCCTCTGTGCACCAGAAATTCTCCTGCATTCACCCCAAAGTTTCCCAGGCCAGGCAGAGCAGAGGTGTCCCTTAGGCCACATGAATTTGCCTTTACCTGCCCCTGATCCCCCTGTGCCACCAGCATGGGGCATCTCAAGGCTCTTTGAAATTCTTCTTTGCCAAGGCAAAAAGACATTTATCCTAAACATTTTTGCCCAGCCCAAAAGGCTAATTTTTAACAGGCTTCTGTGCTAATTTTATTTTTAAAGCAGGGCACAAGAATTCAGCAGAGCTTTCCCTCTTACTTTGCTCCCTTCCAGCCATATGCAAAAATCAGCAAATATCAGTGTATTTTTGTGTGCTTCTCATCAAATGGCACATTCACTAAAAAATAGGGAAACTTTTTAGCCTGAGGAGCAGAAAAGTGCTATTCATTAAGGCCAATTCCCTCCTTAATTAGAGCATGAGAGCTCACAGCCATGGCCCAGTAATAGCAGGCACCTCGACAGGAATAAAATTATATCCAAAGAACATTTTCCCAGGTTGGACAGAGCCCTGCCTGCCTTTACACATTAAATCAAGGTTGCTGTCTGCTCTGATTCCAGCAAAAACTAATTTAGTGGAAGAGGGTTCATGCCAACAGTAAAGGCACCTCTAAATTTGGAGAGCACCAGAGTTGGTGTTGTGTTTGACCCCTTTGGGGATGCTGGGAGCATCCTTTGGTGTACAGCAGGGGCATTATCCATTTATTTGTGCCATGGGATCGAGACAGAAGCAATGATACTATGGAGATATAGGAGGAATCCAGCGCTGGGTAACTACAGCAGATACATTAATCCTATATCCTAAATCCTACATGGTGATGCACACTAAGAAAACTTGAATTTATTCAAAAGGACCCTTTGGGGAGGAGGAATTTACAGCTGGGTTGATGATACCCAGCAGATCTGGCCCCAGATTTTTCAGCTGTTTTAAATGCTGTGATGTGGCAGAGTAGAAGCCATCCCAAGGGGAGCATTTCCTGTGCATCCCCCAAGCTGTGCAAAGCACCAGGGTCTGTGACAAGATGGTGACTGCACCAACCAAGTGTTTCTTTCCTCTTCTGACTCAGTTTCCCCCGGAACGGAACAAACCCCATCAGCTGTACAGTCTGAGATCCCATTAGACCCCTCCTATTTATAAAGTAGCTTGTTAGGGTGACCCTAAAGGTATTACAAGCCCTCTGTGGCTGCTGCTGGCCACATTTGGCTTCACAGCAAAGGACAAACCTGGTCACAGAGGGCCTAATAACTGAGAGTGTTATGGATTTCGTGGCTTTTTTTTTTTTCTTTTCTGTATATGTCTTTAAGTGGTGTTTGCCAACGAGGAAACATAACCAGGAGAGTCTCTCAAACCGTTGGCAGGAAGTGTTTCTCACTTTCCATGTTCAGTAAGTTTAGTCTGCTTTTTCAGCTATTTATATAAGTTCAGAAAGATGCCAAAGCAAAGGGCAAGAAGCAGTATTAAAAATGTGTGCATGAAGCACTTATTTTTGTACGAGTAGTACAAGGTTTGTATAGAGTTTTAACACTGTGAAGTGTAGCGAAAAATCACAATTTCCATTTACTGGAGGACAATCATGTATGTTTAAAGGGAATGAAGGGGAAAATGGCATCTCAATCATCCATTACAAATTAGAACCAGGACTAAATTCTGTGAAGCAGCTCTGTGATTTTAGAGTAATCCGAGGACATTCACTGGACTTTGAAATATCATTAAAACTTTTTAAACACAAGCCTCAGTCCTTGTATATGTCTGTGGTAAACAGGAGCACTCTTTGCTCCAGAGGGATCGATCCCAGGTCACATTGGCAGGGTCACAAGCTGTTCAGGAGTGTTTCCCATATGCACTTTGGTGACCCTCACCAAACACACACAGGAGAAAATTGGTAGGGTTTGTACTTCTGCACTTCTAAGAGAAAAATCAAGGGGTTCTTGGCCTCTTTTCCCAGCACTTCTTTAGTCAGTAATCATTTACCTGTCAGTGCTACAGGAATTGGGTTTGCTGTGAATTTATTGCAGTGGTAATTGTTCCTTACCTGATCCCTGTAGAGATTTTCTGGGGGTTGTATTGATAGTGAGAAAACACCAAGCAAAAACAAGGGATAAATGTGGAGATCTGTGATTTAGGGCAGTGAGGGATTGGCCCCACCTTGAGAAGAGCTTGTTGCCAGGTCACTGATAGGTAAATCTTTTTTAAGATGAGGCCCTGCTCCTTGGAAGACCACCATAGCTAAATGACTGAGAAACAGCAATTCCTGGCACGAGGGATTCTGGGTTTGCACCTTTCCAGAGACATGCTAAACCCAAAAAATGGGGGAAGCTCTGGTACCTTGCTATTGATGACACAAGCCAAGGCCTCCCTGCCATTCCAAAAGAGATTTTGCCCAAATATCTCGACATTGCTCTTCCAAAGAGGTCAGCTGTCCTCTGGGCTCCAGCAGCTCTGCCAGCCCTATTATTTCCCTCATTAGCTTTTCCTGGTGTCCTGCTTTCATTTCCTCCAAAACCAGGGCAATGGACAATTTGCTGTTGTGCTGTAACATTTCCCCCCTGGCACAACTGAGATTCCCTCTTTGCTCAGCAGCAGCTTGGGAGAGCAAGGATGGTTTTCCAAGGAATCTCAAACCCAACAGCCCAACTGAAAGAAAACATTATTTCCCATTTGTAAAGATGTAGGTTCCCAGTGGAGAGCAAGACAAAGCCAAAAACCATATCCACCCTCCACCTCCAACTCTAAGACAAGTTTGAGGTGTAAGTGATGAGATCAGTGCCCAGAACAATCAGCAGATGGCCTCATCTTTGGCTGCTGGCAAGGCAGGGGGTACAAAAATTGCATTTTCCATCTCCCTTCTTCCAGCCAGCGCTTTCCTGGAGGTCTGTACAACACAGGGCCTCTCTTCTGAGGTGCAGAGTGAGAATAAAACATCTCTGAGGGTGACACAACTCTGTGTTTGGAGCTGGCCAGACCCTGGAAGATCCCACATGGAAACCCTCATGTCCCACTGAAACCCCCTCAGTCCATGGGATAATGTGACTTTCAAAGGGATCTGCCTTACCTTGGAGCTTGCATGGCTCCCTTTTCCCACCTTGATCTCCCAGGGACCATCCCATCTCATCGCTCCATCACATACCTACCTGGATTTCCCCTTTTTGAGGAAAAAAAAAGACCCAAACCAAATGACCTTTGAAGGTGACATCCCAGTGAGGGGTCACCAGTCCCTGCTGGTCACTGACTGGGAGCCAGCCTGGCCGTGGTGCTACTCGTGGTGCTCTGATGGGATGGATGTTCCTTTCTTCTTCTTTGTTGTGTCCCCCAAAATCTCAGTCTTGGATAAAATTCCAGTTCTCAGCTGTCCTTTTTTAAGCGCTGGTGAGGGCTTAGAGAGCCCCTGCCCACCAGCCCTGTCCTTTGGGGATGCTTGGGGTGGGCTGCTCTCTCCCTGGATGCCTCAAACTCCTCTCCATGCCCAGAGACTCATCATGGCCTGGCTTCAGCTATCCACAGGATTGTGCCCATCCAGATTTGGGATTGCTGAAGGAATAAACATTGGAAAAGTGACATTCCTTGGTCCCCAGCCCCACCTCATGTATATCCAACCCTGGTTGTGGAGATGTTAAAAACCAGAGAGCTGCAGATAGACTGCACATATATACCCTCTGTGGGATGCTGGAAAAAAACCCAGGCAAGCAGAGGATCCAACAAACCCCAGATCCTGCATTTAGGATTCTTGTAGGGCCTGACAGCTAAACAACTGTAAATGTTTAATAAGCTCCAATAATGTGTACCAATTTTGTATGCAATGTCCTTAATTCTTCAGAGAATCATCAAAGCCTGCAAAGGATTCTCCCCTCTCCCCCAGGGCCTGGGGTCAGATCCCAAATTAGCATCTCCTAATCCTGCTGGTGAATTTGGGAAGGGACACGATGTGCAGGAGGGAGCTCTCGAGTCGTGCACAGCAGCTCGGGCTGCCGCCACAAGTTTCCCGAGTTCCTGGGACTTCATATCCCACGCCAACAAAAATAAAACAAAGGTGGAATTCTGCCCTTCTCCCCAGCACGTAGCAGGGCACAAATGGCTCCACGTCGAGGGGAGAGGGACGAGCAACTGTGAGGAGTAGTGAGTGCTATATTTAACAGCTGGCGAGGCGCCCAAATTCCTGGAAAATTCTTTTTTTTTTTTTCCCTAGGCTTTGGCTCGAGCTTGTTCTCGTGTAAAACAGCACTGGCACCTAGTGGCGGCTGGATCCAGGCACAGCATCCCAAAAACGCGTGTAGGGAAGGGCTGCTGGTCACTCCCTGCCAACCGCCACGAGGCTGTTACAGAGCAAATAAAAGCAAGGGCTTCTCTCCCAGAGAGTTTTCTATGCACATAATATGACGAAAATCCCACAGAAATTGCCCCCTAAATTCTGCCCACTGTTGACAGCCAAATAAACACGAGGTGTCTCACAGGGGGACCTGCTCTGGGGCACGAGGGGCTCTCCAGATATCCTAATTCTGTCTTTCAACACTCTCTCTCCCCTGCTTCCTAAAAACTCTCTTTTGGGATCAGATGTTCAGGGTTTAGAGGGTAAATATTTTAATGTGCAATTCAGCTTGGCTTGCTTAAAAATCTCCTAAACATGTGAAGAAAAAAAAAAAAAAAACCACTGAAAAAAACCTCTTCTGTTAGTGGGGTGGCTGGGGGGGTTATTAGGGCAGGACATCAGGAGCATCCCCAGGGATTTGATTCCCAGTGATGTTCTTTCAAAGCTCTCTCTTTTTCCTGACTCAGTATTGCAACTGCTTTGAGCTGCTCCGGATGGGGATCTCTGAGACTGATTGCAGCTGCTTGGAAATGAATAATTCATCCTCTCCTACTGATTTTAAAGAGAGGCAAAATTATCTGATTGATGATTCTCTGTAGAATTAAGGAGATTGCATACAAAACTGGTACACATTATTGGAGCTTATTAAACATTTACTGTTTTTTAGCTGTCAGGCCCTACAAGAATCCTAAACCCAGACCTGAAATATGTTTTATTCTCCCTGTGGCCTCTGATTCTACCACTTACAGAGGGCAGAGGAGATTTAGGGACTGTGGAGCTGTCCCCACTTATGGCAGCGCTGGTGGGAGGCAGCTCAGGAGGGACCTGACACCAATACTGGGTCAGGGTGGTCATGGCTTTGTCCAGGCAGCTCTGAAACCCTCCTGAGAAGATCCTCTACATCCCTGGGGTGAATTCCATTTTTTGTGGTGAAACCATTTCAGCCAACAGGTTTGGGCACTGTCCTTGTGCCCTGCAATGGTATTTTCATTCTGTGCTCGGATGAACTCTTGTGTGGGTTGGAGAGGGACCACAAACGCTTCTGGTGACCCACCTGTAGGTGACTCTGGGTGACCTAACTCATTGATTCAGTTCTTACTGATTTCCATCTAATTCCCTCCAGGAGAGCCTATGCACCATCAACAGGCACAGGTTTAATGACCAAAGAAGAATTTACATCATCATTACAATAAGAATCAGCTTGGCCAGGACAGGAACCACTTGACTGAGGACACATGAGGAGACAGCTGCAGGGAAAAGCCAAAACTTCCCAGGGAGTCGATCTTTGCACATCAAATGACAACCAGCAGCACCCACAGGGCAGCAGTGACCAAAAAAACCGTCCCAGAACATCACAGAATCACCTGGAGTTGGAGAGAACCCACAAGAACCGTCCAAAGCCCAGACACTCAATCTCCTGTTTGTTCCTTTAGGGAAGGGGGTCACCTATGGAGCTGTGACTTGAAATGCTGAGGATGAGCCCTCAAAGGGGACAGAGATGACACGAAGGAGGGTGGCCCTCTTCTTGTAGTGCCCGAAGTAGCGCAGCCGGTACGTGCCGGGCTCCGTGCCAGCCGGGATGTGCCACTCAATGGTCACATTGCTCTGGCCACGGGAGCCTTTGCTCCAGTAAAACCTGCAAAACAGGCCCAAAACTGCAGTCAGCAAGGAAATCCAGGTTTCATTGGAGCTCACTGCGTGCCATGAGATAAAATACACTTCCCTGGAGTGTCTTAAAGTCCTCACTGTGCAGAGGCAGAGCTAAACTGAGAGGGCGGATAGTCACTTAAATCACAAAATCTATAATTACTGAGCTCAGGACTTTTGGCACCCATTCTCACATCAAAAGCCCATTTTCTTTTACAGACTCCTTGTGCAAAAGCCTTTCTGTTCAAGCCCCAAAACTCTACAGAGAATGCTCAGCCTCAAAAACCCACACATCATCTGGGCATGATGGATTTTTCAGCTTGCTCTGAGGGAGCCCTTCTTGGGAAGCTGATGAAGATTCACCTACAGCTCTGAAAGGTGTCACCAGCCTTGCTGCTTTGTGGATATTTTTCCAGAAGGCCGACATCTCCACCCTTCACTTTTCTTTCTTCCAAACTTTTAAATTTTTTTGTCTGTTTATTCTGCACAGCACATCTGGCCAGTTTCCCCTGTGAGTTTCTCCTGTTTTCTCTTTGGCATCTTATTCATCCCCACAGTGTGCCAGAGGATGGATATAGGCTAGGAGCAAGCTGGACCACAAACCTTCTGTAATTCCTGCCCTTCCTCCTCCCTTTCCCAGATTTGCAAGCCTCCATTCCAGATTCTGGAGCCAAGGGGAACACAAGTTTTGCCAAATTACCCCCCCCCAAATATCATCTGGAGAGCATTACCTGCAGGGCCAAGATTAACCTGGGGCTGGGAGCTCTGGAATGAAGCCCTTCAGGTTAGACTGGAATGAGTCCCTGGATTCTGTGGGACAGGGAAATTGCTCAGGGCACCCACCTGGTGTCCCAGGAGGCGTCGTTCAGCACCACATGCCAGCTGCTGGAAATGTTGGAGTATCTCTCCACTGCCAGGAAGTTATGTTCAGTCTGGAATAAAAACACCAGAGTCAGGCAGACACTGAAGGGACAGGCAGGTCCCCACCTTCTGTGGCACTTTAAACTGGATAGGGACTCTGCTTCCTCCTGCTTTACTGGCAAATGTGGGAATTCCTGTTATATTTTACTGCCAAAGCACAAATTTAAGCTGATAAACGATGCAAAGAACTTATCTGTAGGAACACAATGTCCATGCAAGGTGAGTGATGGAATGAATTAAGTGCTTTTCCAATTTCCCTTTGTTTAGTTAAAATAAAGCAGCAGGGTGGTAGGATGGAAATTAGAGACCAGGTTTGCCCTGGATACCAGCCTGGTCTAACACATACAACTGCAATAATATAAAGAGATCATAAACAGCCCAAATTCATTTCGTTGCCCCAAAAAGCTTTCTGGTGGTGTGAATTCCCAAAGCACAGCATTCCCATCTTCCTCTGGTCACCCAGCAAAGAAAAAATCCTACCCAAATATCCATCAATCCCAAACACCCCAGTTCCAGCATCATTCCATCAATCCCAAACACCCCAGTTCCAGCATCATTCCATCAATCCCAAACACCCCAGTTCCAGCATCATTCCATCAATCCCAAACACCCCAGTTCCAGCATCATTCCATCAATCCCAAACACCCCAGTTCCAGCATCATCCCATCAATCCCAAACACCCCAGTTCCAGCATCATTCCATCAATCCCAAACACCCCAGTTCCAGCATCATTCCATCACACTTACTGCGTTCTCTGCAGAGTTCCTGGGGTTTGCACCCACAAAAGTCACTTCAGCAACTTCTCCCTGGGGGGGAAATTGGTATTAAAGGCTGAGCAGCACATTAAGAGCATCCTTTGAAGAGGCCATTTGATGTATTTAAGGGTGGGTTGGCTTTGTGGTGTTTTGTTGTGCTTGGTTTGTTGTTGCTCTTGTTTTAAATTATTTATAATTCGACTTGTTGCAGCAGCAGTGGACAATTTGTGCTTTAAACTGCTGCTCTGGGCCTTGATATTCCACTTGTCCTGTGTGCTGGATAAACTCCACCACTGCACATAGAAAAGGGAGGAAAAATAAGGGAGATTTTTTCCAGAATGCCTCCCTGCCTTACTGCAGGGAGTAAGGAGACAGCAATGAGGTGAAAGCTCTTGCTCTGAACATCTTATCTAAACAGAACCATTTCTGACATTTTGATTTCATTTCATTTACATTCCACGGCAGAGGCATCAAAGGTGACCTGATTGCTGCTTGTAAAAAATCCCTGTAAAATATTTGCCAACTCCATCAACTGCTATTTTGTTTTGAAGCAGAAGGGAAAATCTGCTTTGTGCTGAGTGAGGGGCTTTTATTTCCCCCTTTATCCACCCATTTTATTCCCATTCAGCACAGTGGCATGGAAATGCCCTGTCCCTGCCTACCAGAGAGACAAAACCTGGTTTGGTCTGAGGGTACCACAACTCACAGGCTTGTGGGGCGAGGGGCAAGAGTTTAAAGGCAATTTCTCCAGCAGGTTTTAGGGCTTCCCTGAAGCTCTCACCTCTCGATACTGTTGTCTCACTTCTTCCAGCACATCCCCAAAGGTTTTACCGGCTGGGGCGTTCTCAGTGCTCAGAGAAGGCAGCAGGGTCAGGTTGGTTACGTTGAAAAATGGGGGCTCTGGACCAGGGGACAGCTCCTGAGTGCCATTCTGGGAGAGGGAAGATGTGCTTGTTAAACATCCACATGGACAGCCAGGGTTCCCTGAGGAACCACAGCTCTGCCTCCCAGCCTCTGCTGGCACAGACTGTAGGAATAATAAAGTGAGCATGAAAGCAAAGCAGAGGATCTCCAGCTGTGCAGGAGCAACCCCTGCAGGACACCTGCTGCCCTGTTGCTGGGGTCTCCTAAACCCAGCCCCAGAACATCCCAGGATATTCCTGCCCATTGCTCATGCCCATTTCACATGGTCACAGTGGTAATGAGCATCACCAGGTACACCAAAAATGCAGCAGATTTATTTTCCTTTTGGTAGAAAAGCAGCAACTTCAGGCTGTGCTGAAAGTTTAGAAGCACTGATTTCCTACACTTTGAGCTGCAAAACCCCCAGAATTTCTCAAGTGGTGTCAGGGCCCCATCACAGGAATTATTTTCATACTATTTCTCAAGGTGGATTCTGAAGAGAAAGCACAGCAAGTGGCCTCAGTGAGGGACAGCCACCACCACTGACTTGAGATTTAGGTGTCCCCAGCAGCCTGTGGCATGTAGGAAATGCTGCTTACCAGAGCAATAGCCTTGGCCAGGCCCCTGTACAGCTGGATGTAAGCAGAAAGGGTGTGTGGCCCATAAATAGTCGAGGCAGCCTCGTATCGTTGAAGCTGGAAAGGACAAATTTGGGAGAGGAGGGTTGGGAGGGCTCCTGAGTGGTTTGCACATCCCATCCCAGCCAGCTCAAGATCAGCAGTGGGTTATTTACTCCCTTTCTGATAAGGAGACAGCCCCAACAACTTGCCAAAGTATTTCTGGTGCAATTTCAGGTTACTCCTCATTCTCCAACCTGCTGCAAACAGGGAGGGCCTGTTTGCTCTTCCAGTTTTTACCCTCTTTGCTCTTCCAACTAGCACAGCTTTTTACCCTCTTTTAAAGGCTTATGATGTGCCTTGCCTCCCCCTCCAACTTTTTGGGGTGGGATTCTTCCAACCCCAGTTCTTCTAACCTTCCCTCCCAGTTCTCCCTGCCCATTTTTGTGGCAAAGGAAAAGAACTCTAAGCACAGACGATTTCACATGAATGATTAGCCCCTGGAGCCAAAAAGTGAACTCAGTTGGACTGATTCAATCCCCAGTTTTAACATTTACCTGGTATTCCTCATAGGTGGAGATGTAGTGGGTGTAGACATTGCACAGACCTGCAATCACAACGTTCATCCCTGGTGTCCCATGGGAATCAAATTCCTAAGGAAGGAAATAAAACCCCTACCTTGAAACAACTGCTTAATGCACAACTATACTGTTTTTTTTTTTTAATTGTTATTATTATTATTATTATATCAATATTGTTATTATTGTTTTGTTAGTTGGTATTATTATTATTATTATTATTATTATTATTATTATTATTATTATTATTATTATTATTATTATTATTATTATTATTATTATTCAGGACAGAATACAAAGTTATGGTGGGAAGGGGGCTGGATGCCCAGGAATGCAAACCTACAAGTGCAATTTGCCTTTTTTAAGGTCACCTATTCACTCCCCAAAGAAAAAGAGGACAAATAACCTCACATTCCAGTAAATCTAGCAGGGGGGATTTTTGGAAGCTGATGTCTGTATACTCCTAAAAAAATCAGGGATATAAGTATGAGAAAGGCCCAGTGAATTGTGGAGACAGCATTTGGGGTTGGGATTTTATTTAGGCTGCAGCCAGGATGTGTCAATCAAATGGAAAAAATACTTTTGCCCTTTTTTTTTTTTTTTTTTTTTTTTTTCCCAGCTGTTCTCATGTTGCAGAATCCTGGCAGGGATTAAGGAGCTGAACCCCTCCATCCCAGAGCCAAACTCCTGCTGGCATCAGTTGTGCCTGGATCCCTGTGGAATTGGCTTAATGGACTGAAACCCCATCAGCTGGTGTTTTAGGGAGGATATTCATTTCTCCTGCCTGTCAGGAAGCAGATGGAAAATCTGTCTGAAGAAAATGGGAGAAGGAAACATCTGTGGGAGACGAGCCCCATGAGCCCAGCTGGGAGGAGAGGAGGGAAAAAGCAGGAGGCTGAAGAAAAGAGAAGTTCCAGATGTGCTGCACTCAGGGGACCCTCAGCAACTCACCCTTTGAACAGCCTCCCGCAGCCTGCGTCCAGACATGGTCCTGGGGCATGGAGGGAACAAAGTCAGGCTCCAGAATCATGGAATCCCAGAATGATTGAGGCTGGAAAATCCCTGCCAGCCCATGGAGTGCCAGCTGTGCCCAGTGCCCACCTTGTCCCCAGCCCAGAGCACTGAGTGCCACCTCCAGCCCTTCCTGGGACACCTGCAGGGATGGGCACTGCAAAGCTCCCTGGGCAGCCCCTGCCAAGGCCTGAGCACCCTTTCCATGCAGAAATTCCAAGCTGAGCCTCCCCTGGCCCAGCTTGAGGCCCTTTCCCCTTGTCCTGTCCCTGTTCCCTGGCAGCACAGCCCGACCCCCCCTGGAGTTGGGATCTAAAGCAGGAATTGCTGGCTGGACTCACAGCACCCACCAGAAATTCCCACAGCAGCTCCAGCACTGCCCAACATCCCTTAAAAGCCTCTGTGCTCAAGTTCAACCAAAACACCTCAAAACATTTCACACCCATCACCACAGCCAGGGAGGGGCTGGAGGCACCCCGGGGCAGGGTAGGAATAAAGGTACAAGAGATAAATCATGATCCTATTTGAATTTGCATCACTGCACCACCAACAGTCAGTGCAATTCATCACTGTGGTGTTTGCGGTGCCAAAAACAGAATCAAGGTTAACAAATCCCTTTGGTTTCCTTGAAACTGCTTTTTGTTACAACCAAAATGATTCAGGATGCCTGTGTGCATCTCAGTCATTCTCAGGGTGAGTTTGGGGACAATTTTGAGCCTGCCCCCCTTTCTACCTGCAGGCAGAACTGTTCCAGGAGGTTTGAGTGAAATCTGGCTGCAGTAAATGCAGCAAGAGCCAAGGAATACCCACGTGAACTCCCCGGGCACAGCAAGGATTGCCAGGGACCCGATGGCAGCAATCTGCACATCCACGATGTCTGGGTGCCAGGGGTGGGGCCAGGTCATCTGAGGGGGAGGAAAAAGTGTATATAAATACTCTGGTTTAGTAGGGAAAAAAAAAAATTGAGGTGTTTTCTTTCCTACAGTCATCAACCAGGCAGATGAATTTGTTTTGTGAATTTATTTGTAAATTAAATTTATTTGTGAAACCTGTGAGAAGGTGTTTTACCTTCATGCGATGTCTGACCATAAGAGTCACATAAGGCAGAAGTAAAAATTATAGATAGGCCAAAAAACCCTAAATAAGGTGTTGCCAGAGGGGCAGCTTTAGGCAAAGTGGGTAAAGAAGGCCAGGGTAGCACTTAGAGACCCCTTACCTGCATGGAAAAAGAATAGAATTGGGATTGATGAAGAGATGAAAAATCCCACTCCAGCAAGCAAAAAAATGTTTCTTCTCTGAGGAGCAATTTGCTGGGGGCAAAACATGAATGACAAAAGCTTGTGAAGCACATCAGAAGCAGGACGCCTGCCAGAGCATCCCTAAAATGTGCTAAAGCCCCAAGAATAAAGTGTAATTTACTCTCAGTAACACCATCCTGCATGGAGGAGGAGGCTGGGAGGAGCTGGGGCCTCTTTTGGGGAGAGCTGAGGTGAGGAGCTGATTGAACACGAAGTGACAGCAGGGAAGCTTTTAACGAGGCTGGTGAAAGGAATAACAATGAATTTCCTTACCCAGATGGCCTCGTTTAAGTGCTCTGAAAACCCTGGACATGATCCCTCTGCACAGCAGCAGCATTTGCCTCGGTGCCAAGGGAGCATCAGGTGGGAAAAGGGGCAGCAATTTCCAGTTAGAGTTGTAAAGCAGAGCTCCGAAAACACCAAGCCATGCCCTGAGCATGGGGATGGGCTGGATCAGTGGAGCAGCAGCTCTGCAGAGCCCAGGCAGTCCGTGCTCCCTCCTTGCTCCTCAGCAGACACCACAGACACTGCCTGGAGCTCCCTGACAAAGCCACGAGGGATTGGGATCCCTGATCCCAGCCCAGTGATCCCTGCACCCCGCACAGGTGTGTCCTTACCTCTCCTGTGTTGAAGAGGATGGGCTTGGGTTTGTGGCAGGCTTTGGTTTCGTTCGAGGGCTCTCCCAGCAGCTGGTCCCGGATCTGATCCCAAAACGGGTCCCCTTCTACTGAGCCTTGAGGGGGAAACACTTTTAAACTCTGTTCCTCAGCTGCCCCAGCAGCTCTCAGACATTCCCTGCTCCCAGGGACGGAGGACAAAGGAGCAGGACAGTCCCAAACCAGCTCTTTCTTCTTGCTCTCCTACCTCCAGGGTGTGGCCATATCCTGTTCCCAAATGGCCACAGACAAACCTGCAAGGTTGGTTTGGTTTCCTCCACCTTCCCAAAACCCATCCCTTTGGATGCTGTGAAGTGACTGCAGGGCTGTCAGTCCATCTGGGGGATGCCCCATTGGGATCTGGCCCCAAATTACCTTGGGTGAAGTTGAAAGCCCCCACTCCATCAATAGTCCCCGCAGCAAAGCTGTGCCCCAGGGCTGGTTTACAGGTTTGAACCTAAATCAGGAGGGGAGAAGAAAAGGAAAAAGAGACATTTTCCCTCACAGTGGCAGGTGCTGCTGCAGGAAAAAATGGGACAAACCCCATTTTCCCTCCTGGTGGCAGGTGCTGCTGGGGGAACAGGGGGTTTATGCTGCTCTCACCGTGTGTGTGGTGTTGAGCTCCACGGACACATTGCTCATGTTCACCCACTGGTGGGCTGAGCTCAGGGGTCCTGTCACCTCCTGGGAGGCTTTTTCATACAGCTCCTAAGGGACACATGAGGTGGGAAAAAATCCCTGAGGGACAAGAGGTCAGGAACAGCCTATGGATATTTCCTCATGTTAATGTGTGGCCACATTTCTCTTCACAGAGAACAGCACAATTCTTCCCAAAAATATTTCTAGGATTCACATTCTCTGAACCTCAAAGAAAGGAAAAACGATTCTTATCTCATTTGCTGTGCCTGTGTTTGTGCAGAAGCAGAATGCAATATGGAGATTGTTTGTCCACAGTGATGGGGTTTTGTTTCCTTGTGTGTGTTGGGACTGTGGGGTGACAGTCACAAGATTCTGTGCAGTTGGGTACAGAGTTGAGTGCTTGGCAGGTTCAGTTTAGATGTAATATAACATAGTGTAATATAATATAGAATAATATAGTATAATAAAGTAATTAATTAGCCTTCCGATAAGATGGAGTCAGATGCATCATTCTCTCCCCCCATCGGGGGTTGCCTGCAAATTCTATGTTAATGCAAATCTCTAATTCCCAAAGTCCCTTTGTTTCTGTCACCCCAGAGCCCTGCAAGCTCTCCCTGTCTCAGAGAAGGAGGACAGTTCTCTTTTACAGCTGAAATATGCCCCTATTTCAGCAGGATGGCAACTCCCTTCCCCTGGTTGCATTTTTCACATCTTAGACCAAGCAGAAAAAATGTTTGCTGTGAGAAAGAAGTTGTTTTGCTCTACTCACTGCCTCAAAGTGCTGCATGTATTTACTGCACTCCTGACAGCTGAAGGTATTTACCACACACACTCAGCCCCTCGGGGAATGGTTTTCCAGGCTCAGGTTGGTCCATGGGAAGTGTTGCCAGAAGTTTTACAGGTTTAATGACATTCCTGGAAGGAGCTGAGGGCACAGCCTTGGAAGGGCAGGAGTCTGAGGTGCTAAAGACAACAGCAGTGGTTTTCCCCTTTTTCCCCTATGTTTGATGCACACACCAGCACTCTTGGATTGGGGACAGGGGCACCCAGCCTGGAGTGACTGCAGGGCACAGCCTCTGCAGGGGTGACTAAAGGGAAAGCCACCACCAAGCCTCCTCCTCTTCCTCCTGTCCCTGAAGCGCTGCCAAAAGCTCTCCTTGCACTCACTGCTCTCATCACACAGGAGGGGAAGCAGCAAATTCAGCCCAGGGTGGCTTCAGAGCCCCCAGGTGACAAAGGGGAGCCCTTAGGGCTGAGGAAATGCAGGGCCAAGCAGAGCGAGGGGAGCATCCTCTGTGGGGGCTTCAGCCACACATTTTACCTCACTTTTGTGCCACTTTGGGAATGTGATGCCAAACTGGCCCACAAGTGTTGTGTCTGAGCTCTCCCAGGAGGATTTTTCCCATCATGATGCCTTTGAGATGAATGGGAGGGAGGGGGAGAGGATAAGAGGGGACATCCTCATCATATCCCAGTGAGGAATACTGTGATCAAAACCCCAAACCAGCATTTTCAAATGATAACACCTGCAAGGATGTATCTAAATAAAAGTATGTGTTTTAAGTCTAAATTCATGTTAAAGTATGTTTTTTTAAGTCTAAATTCGGGTTTCCAATCAGATGTGTTCCACCTGAGGAAATTTTTCACTACCGTTAAGATTTCCTACTCTGTCCTAACAAATTCCAGGCTCTGAGGTTCTCTTGATTCCACAGCAGACAGAGACATCACCAGCTGGCTGCAGAGCTCATTTGCCCAATAAAAACAAAATCAAAGAACTTTAGAGTCATTTGAACCTACAAACATTCACCAAAACAGGTACAAGATAGATAGAATATGGAATATAGGAGATAGAAGATAGAATATGGAATATAGGAAGCTAGAATATGGAATATAGGAGCTAGAAGATAGAATAGGGAATATCAGAGGGAAGGGATCCACAAGGCTAATCAAGCTGCTCAAATGAGCATGAATTCCTGTGGTAGCAGCACTCTCACACACTCAGAAAGCAGAATTTCCCTTACCTTTGCTTTCAAGTAGATATTTTGCCCTATAATTCTGGTGCTCTCAAACATATCCTTCCCAGGCCCCTTGGCCATGCACATGGCTGCCTGTTGGGAAATTTGTGTGGTGATCAGTGGTTATGGAGAGCAACTGGCACTGCCAGACTGTGGGAACTGAGGGCTTCTGGCAGGCCACATCAAAATTAGCCACGGGGTTGCTCCACTCAAGTTAAATTTGGGGTGAAAATCGGGTGCGCGAGGAACAAAGCGCAGTAAATTCCTGGAAGTGGCACCCAGGATGGCCCAAAAAGAGGGGATTTTTTTACTTTTAGCGCCCTCCCCGTGCCCAGTGGTCAAGCAGAGGGTGGGGACACACTCACCCCTCCGATGGGACAGGTGCTCTGGGGGTTGTCACACGACTCGCCCGTGTTGGCGCAGAAGGGGCCCCGCGTGTTGGGGGACACGTCTCCCAGGTTGGACGAGGCAAAGGCGGCCACAAAAGAGCCCTGCCAAGGCCAGAGGAACCTTGCAGTGCCTGGCAGGGAAAGCTGCAAAGCCCAGCCCTCCCCACAGCTGCTCTGCTCACCCAGCAGGACCCTGGATTATTCCCAAAGTCACTGGGAGCTCGGGGATGGGGGTTTAGGCACATCCCAGGAGGAGCAGGGGAGGAGGATTGGATGCACATGGTGCCATTTCAGGGAGAGCTTCACACCACCTTGGTGTGCAGACTGGGTTTCCTCCTCCCCCTCTTCCACCTCAGCTCTTCCCCAGCTTCTCATGTTGCTGATCAGATGTTTATGGGTCATTGGAGCACCTGGCACAGGAGTTTTTCCCTTCCAGGCACTCACCATGACTGATTTATGGGGTGAGAACTATTGGAGCTGACTGCAGGGACACTTCAAGGCTTGAACACTTCGAGGGATGAGGCAACCACAACCTCTCCAGATTTTAATTAAATAAATGTGAGTTATTCCTCAAGTCTGAATAACTGCCACTGATTACTAACTTGGAAAGTCAAGGACACACCTTCCAATTTCCCTTCTGAAAAAGGAAATCAACCAAAGCATTCACCACAGTCCTTGTATTCCTGTGTTTGCCCTGCTGTCCCACCTGACCCCTCCCTGTCCCAGCCCTGTTTCCCCCCATTCCTTTGGGTGCTCCCACCTCTCCAGGGAGCATTCCCTTGTTCTTCTCCTGCTCGAACAGGTAGGAGGCATAGCCCACGTTGTCACTGTTCACCAGGTGGTTGGAGTTGTTCATGCTCACCGGGTGCACGGCAAACCAGCTGAGGAGAGGTCAAAATTGAAATTAAAGTGAAATTTAAAAAGTGAAAATGCTCTGTTCACTCCATGCAGCAGCAATTGACCTGTTCAATCCTACTGAACTTTCCTATTCCAAATTTATGGGAATTTTCTTTGGGAGAATACACACAGAGAGTCATGGTGCTTGGGGATGCATTAACAAGAGCAGAATATTCCCATCCTGTCCCTTCCTAACCAGGGGGACTTATGGCTGTAACAATCCAGGCCTTGAGACCACAAGAATTTGTCTCTCTCATTATCAGAGCCACCAAGAGATCCTTCAGACCTGAACTGACTCTGGCAGTAACCCATAAATTCTATTTTGCAGGGATTTTTATATTCAAAGGAACCAGGAGGAATCAGTGATGTAAAAAAGGGGGGAAAACAGAACACCTTCATTCCTACAAAAAATAATGAGGGTGTGGAGAAAAACCTGCTGCTCTGGTGGTCAGTACCTGATGAGGCCTAGCTCGTGTCCATCCTCACCTACCATCTTCAGCAGCACCATTTCTTTATCCGTGTTGGATGAATACCTGCATGGGAACAGAGCAGGGAAATCCCATCAGAGTCAGGGCTGTGCTGTGGTGCTCTGGCAGGTTAAATCCCCACTAGGCTGAACAAGGATGTGCAAAGGTCATTCCAGGTACCACCAGCACACAGCAAGGCCTTGGAGAAGCACCTGGACCCAGGTGGGAAGGTGAGGGAAGAGCTGTGGCTGTCACTGTGCCCAGGCACTGCTCCTCCAGGGAATGGAGAGAACACAAATTCATGCACCAAGGATGGCACTTCAATGCCCTCTGACTCTTTATTTGTTAAATAAAGCACAAAGTCTCATCCTTGACCAATTCCTCATTCTTGGAGAGAGCAACTACAGCTTTCAAGCCCTTTTCAAGCAGTTAATTTTTTTTTTCTCCTGCCTGGGGAGGTTTTTACCTGTTCCTCTCAGACTCTGGGTTGGCGAGGTAGGAGAAGGGGCTCCGGTTGATCTGGCTGTTTTCTACTGTGCCTCTGTTTATGAAGAGCCTTCCTTTCTTCATGTTCTCATGGGCAATATCTATGCTCTGCAAAGCAGCAAGACAGGCACTATCAGTCTGTGGGAGGTTATCTGGAAAATCTCTTTCTTTCCCTCCCTGTCCATCCCTGACCCTTTCTTGGAATCTGGGGGTCCTTGTTTGGGATTTTTTCCTAAACTCATCTAAAATTCTCAAAAATTACAACAACCTTTTTAAACTACCAACAGCTGTCTCTGAAGAAAGGGTTCAAAGCTCCTGCTTTTTGAGCTGCAAACAAGCAAGCCCACCTCAAAGCAGGCAGGTACCACCCCAAACACCCCAGCCAGAGCTGCGCTGGGCATAAACACCCTGAACTGCGCGACACCAACCTTCACAATGCCATTCACGATGGACTGGAGGGCTGGCTGGACGAGCCCCTTGCTGGTGAACCAGAACAGGGTGTACTGGAAGTACCCCCCGGGCCCTGAGTGGGTGTGGGTGCCGCTGAGGATGACGTTGTCCTGCCGGTACAGCTCGCCGTACTTGCTCCGCAGCTGCTTCAGCACCTGAGGGGAGCAGGTGCTCCTAAAAACCCCTTCTCGTGCCCAAAAACCCCAACCATGCATCCCCCTCCTCACTCTTCTCTTTCTGCCTGGCACAACAACAAGGGTGTAGCTGTTGGCTTGGCAGGAGGATCAAAATAGGAATATCTAGTAAAAGACCTTTGTATCCAACCCAGAGTACATCCCAGATCATCCCATGGGGGTCCACAGTCCTCCAGCACCTCCCTATCATTGACACTGCTTTGTAATGAAGGGATGGGACTGTTTTGGGGCTAAGAACCATTTATTGCTCAGATAAACATCAGTCTCAGAGGCTGTGAGATTTTAGAGGAGCAAGCACTCGGTCATAGCTCAGAGTAGTCACAAGTTCCTCGTTACAAGGCAATGTAGAACTTTCTAACCCAATGGACAGATGCCACAAAGTTCATTTTGCTTTCCTAACCTATCACCTTTACTTCACTGTGGATACTTTTGCCCAATGGGCTTCTGCCACACTTACATGCTTCTATTATAACTTCTAAACTCTCAGCTCACCCCATACAACCACACTCCTACATTATAAACCCTTCACCACCTTATCAATGCAGTTTTCTACATTATAAACCCTCCACCATCTTACCAATACAGTTTTCTACATTATAAACCCTTCACCATCTTATCAGTGCAGTTTCTCCCTTACTTGAGGCATATTCTTACTTACAGCTATAGAAACATAAGTTTATGGGTTTTCTGCTTAATGTCTGTGTGTTTTATTTTTACATCAATCCAAACTTCTTCTAAGGCTACAGATCAAACCCTTCAGTGTCTGTGGAAGTTTCTGGCTTTCCGATTCCCGTCCCTCTGCTGCATTAGAGGCACCATGATAAATTAGTTGTGATTCCAATGAACTCCTGGTGATCCTCCCAACTAGCAGAAGAGCGAGCACAGTCCGGCCTCATTTACTGAGCTCTTCTCCAGCAGAGGCACGGCATCATCCCGAGGAGATCCCAAGGGATTGCCCCCAGCCCTCCCTTGCAGCCCCTGGTACCTCCAGCCTGACCCTCTGGGACACCATGCCGATGTCGGCGCTGACGAAGACGACGCGTCGGGGGCCCTGGGGCTCTGCCACGATGAAGGCTCGGCTGTAGAGGCGGGAGAGGAGCCCCCCACCCACCTGGTCGGGGTTGGCATAGCCCATCTGCAAGAGAGGAGCTCTCTGGGGATTTCTGTCGGTCAGGGTGACTCTGAGATACGTACAAGTCTCTTTTCCCAGCCTGGTGGTCGAAGGAGGAGTCAGGGTTCTTCTGTTCTCGGTCTCAAGGTTGTTTATTGTTTTTTATTTATAAAATTCTCTCTCTGGCCTGCTGAGGCCTGTTGAGCATGTCAGACAGAGGCACTCTGACTGCCCTCGGAGGCAGTGTTGTCTTTTTATACTAAAAATCACCTGTACATTATTTACCATAACTTCCCAATACCTATCACTGTGTTAGACAGTGAGCTTCTACCTCACACTAATCTAAAAGTGCCAGCATCACCCAGAACATGGAGGCTAGGAAAAAAAGAATAAGGACAGGGCACACCCAAATTCCTCTTTCTTAGGACCCCGAGCCTCCATTCTAAAAACCAAAAAAAATCTGTTTTTCACCCCGTGACAAACTATTATTCTACTTAAACTCTCTTGACTTGTAACCCTTCATATAAAGGTGGTGATTTGCTCCATGGGTCAAAATCAAAGGCACAGGTGCCTTGGGCTCTGTGCCAGGGTCTCTGAGCCCCCTGGCAGGGGCTGGAGCCATCCAGGACAGCCAGAGGGATGTCCTGAGTTCCAACAGAGCTCCATCATAAATATTGAGCCATTTATTCCTCTGCTTTTCCCAGGTAGATTTCCCCAGGGGTCATTCAACAACTCCGAGCTCTGCCTTGCCCTGCGTTCCATGGAATGGTTGGGCTTGGAAGGAGCCTTAAAGCCCATCTCCTTCCAACCCCTCTTCCAACCTCCCACCAGCCCACATTGCTCCAAACCTCAAGGAAATTTCAACTTAGGTTTGAAGGCAACACACATTTGGTAAGGCAGAGGCTCTAAACAGGAAATCCTGCCCCAAAAAAATACTCACAAAGGATGAAAAATCAGTGTTTCACTAAACACCCCAACCCACCAGAGGCACCTGTGCCACAGGCCATATCCCATCTGCAAGAGAGGAACTCCATCAAAAATATTGAGCCATTTATTCCTCTGCTTTTCCCAGGGGTCATTCAACAACTCCAAGCTGCAGCTCTGCCTTGCCCCACATTCCATGGAATGGTTGGGCTTGGAGGAGCCTCAAAGCCCATCTCCTTCCAACCTCCCACCAGCCCATGTTGCTCCAAACCTCAAGGTAATTTCAACTTATGTTTGAAGGCAACACACATTTGGCGAGGCAGAGGCTCTAAACAGGAAATCCTGCCAAAAAATACTCACAAAGGATGAAAAATCAGTGTTTCAGCAACCCCATGAGGAATTCCCCCAACTCACCAGAGGCACCTGTGCCACAGGCCCTGTGCAATCAGCTCTGCCAACACCCACCAAGTACTTTGCCTCCTCTGCTGTGTTGTTGGTGCAATCTGTAAGAACGCCAAATGGCAGATCAGTGAACACACCAGCGAGCAGAACTGGGCACAAAAGAGGCCAAAGGGCTCTGGCTGAGTGCTCTGAGGGGATTTCCAGCGAGCTCTCAACGTGCAGAGGCTGTGGAGGCCCCTGGGGTGGCAAGGCAGGCATGAAGAACCACCCAGGGATCTCTCCAGAGGGTCACGGGGCTGTGCCAGATGGGTGGTGATGCACAGCCAGGGGCAACCAGCCCAGCATTCCCAGTTAAACCCTCCAAGCCCACCAGTAGCACACAGGAGCCAGGTCCAAGTGCAGTTTGACAGAGCCAATTCAGCTCAGCTGTGGTGAGAAAAAAGGGATGGTGTGTCAGGAGCTGTTGGGAAGGACAAGGGAAGAGACACATCCAACACATCCTGTGTCCAGTGCTGGTGTCCTGGTCTTCCCCCAAAAACCACAGCAGGGCCAGCTGAAGCTCAGAGTGGGAAAAGCAGTTCTGAGCAGTGATTTCCAGGCAAATGGTGAGGAAAACTTCTCCCAAAGGAGGTCACATCTCACCCCAACCAACAGGAAGGTGCAGAAATCCTTCCAGGATGGGCAAACCCGTGGAAGAAAAGCCATGGATGGCTATCAAATCATAATCAATCAGAAAGGTTATCTGCATCTCAGGAAATCCCAGAGCCACAAATCACTGCGGGCTGAGACAGCACTGTGGGAAAACATGAAATATTCCTGTGTGCTTGCCCTGTTCCCACAGCCCTCCCCAGGCAGCTGCTTTGGGATCAGGGCATGCTCCATTTCCCCAGCCTGGCCTTTCCTGGGCTGTCACTTAAAACACAAGAGAAGGGAAAAGCTCACACTGGCCACAGGCTGATGCTACTTCTGTCATTTAAAATGACACCAGCCAACTGAGCCACCCCTTTAGAAATACCCTTCCTCCTCCTCCTCGAGCTCTGACACAGAGGACAATCACTTGTGCAAAACTCTAACTTTAGGCATGTTTAGCCTAAAACCATGAAGTTTTGAGTCCCAAATGTGAACTACATCCAATTTGAGACCAAAATCTGGAAGCTGGAAGGTCTCACTGGTGGGATGCTGAATCCAGCTTCTGAAACCCTCATGCCCTGTGCCTGGGGATGGGCTTGGAGGCATCAGGGGGCTGTGATGGGGCTGTAAAACCCCTTGGCCAAATCCTGGGAGAGAGAGGCTCTCAGCAGGCACAGAGAGGGAAGGCAGGATGGAAGGAAGGGATGGATCCCTGCAGCCAAGCTCAGCCCACCCCTGGGGCTGTGCATCCATGCCCAGAGCGCTGCTGCTGGGCTTGGGTGGAAGGACCATGAGCAGAGGTGGTGGTGACAGCTCAGCAGTGACCTGGAGACCTCCAACTGTCCCCCTCTCATTGAAATCCTGCCCTGGGCACCCCCTGGAGCAGAGGGCTTGGAGGGGCTGGGGTAGCTCCACTTGCCATTGGTGTTTTTGGTGAGGAAGTGCAGGACCAGGAGCGCCACGGTGAGGGAGATCATCAGCGCCAGGCACGCGATCAGGATCAGCTCCAGCCTGGAGAAGGAGCACCTGGACCTCTTTCCAGCCATGGTGGGGCCGCTGTGGGGGCAGAAAGGAGCCCGTGGGACATCCCAGTGAGGGGCACATCCCAGGCAGAGCTCACATCCCACCCTCACAGAGCTGTTTGTTGCTGTGGTGTTGTGAGGGTCCCCAGGACGAGGTGAGAGAATTTGGCTACAAGATCTCAGAAGGTTGATTTATTATTATATTATATTATACTGTATTATATTATATTATACTATATTATATTATACTATATTATATTATACTATATATACTATTATATTATACTATATTATACTATATTATATTATACTATATTATATTATATTATATTATATTATACTATATTATATTATATTATACTATATTATATTATATTATACTATATTATTATACTATATTATATATACTATATTATACTATATTATATTATACTATATTATATATTATATTATACTATATTATACTATATTATATTATACTATATTATATTATATTATATTATATTATATTATATTATATTATATTATATTATATTATATTATATTATATTATATTATATTATATTATATTATATTATATTATATTATATTATATTATATTATATACTAAAACTATACTAAAGAAAGAGAAAGGATCCAGATAGAAGGCTGGCAAAGAATGAATAATAAAAACTCGTGACTGACCAGAGAGTCTGACACAGCTGGACTGGGATTGGTCATTATTTAAAAACAATTCACATGGAACCAATCAATCAAAGATGCACCTGTTGGGAAGCAACCTCCAGACCACACTCCAAGCAATCAGATAATTGTTGTTTGCATTTCTTTTCTGAGGCTTCTCAGCTTCTCAGGGGGGAAATCCCAGTGAAGGGATTGCTCAGAAAATATCGTGGTGACAGTTTGTGTCCCCCAGCCCAGCATCAGAGACAGCAGCAGCACAGAGAAGGATGGGAAGTGGAGATTTATCTTTCAGCTTATGACAAAAATGTGTCTCCTGCTGGCAGCAATCACTCCCTGACACCAGGCCTGATGGGACAAATTCCCAACCCTGTGTCTCCCAAGACTCTTTCCTCACCCTCCTGAAGAGATCTGGAACCAAATCCCACAGTATTCCACCAGGTCCTGCGTTCTCTGAGTGGCTGTAGGAGATGCTGAAGCTCAGCATAATACTGTCACCATAATAAACATCAATTTAGGGATCTCAGCTTCAAGGCCCCTCCCAGCCACACCAGTCTGTGATTATTCTGTGATTAGAGAGGGAAGAATGAGGCAGAGAATCTGATTTTCCTGGCTGGAACATTTGCCAGCTCTGGTGAAGCTCCTGCCTGCAGTCTATTCCTCACAGGGAATGTGCCCTGGAAACAAGGAACCCGCAGGAAACAGCTGCTGGAATGAGCCCTTCTGCTCCTGAGAAGGCTGCAGGGAGAAATGGCATCAGCAGAGAGCCAGTGGTCACTCAGACTTGCTCCAGGTGACCTCTCTTATCAGCTCCTGCCACAGCACTCGTGGCCAGGGCTGAATTCCACACAGAGCAAATACTTTAGTGACAACAAATCTAAAGTCACAGGTTTCCTTCCTGCCCTCCTTGTCCCCTGAGCTGTCCAGAACTATCCCAGCACCAGCCTGAACCACATCAGCACCACACACACCCACACTGCTCACCACCCCGCTGACTGAACTGCCCCAAAACCCCTGGAAGGTGCAAACCCCAACCCTATGGGATCCCAGGGGAATCTCCTTACCTGAGCTCCCTCTCCTGCCCCAGCGGCTCCCAGCTCCAGGCTGGAAAGTTCAGGTGGAAAAATCTTGCTGAATAACCCCATGAGTCAAGAGTGGCACAAGATAAGGAGAAACCAATCAATAATTGGAATCCCACAAGGAGGTGATGGAAGGTTTTTCCCTGGTGTGTTTGTGTTAAGCTGCAGGCAGCACCTCCCTCTCCCAAAATAACCTTTCCAGGACTGCCCTGCTCCTCGAGGAATTTGGGAAGGGGATGATTTTTTCTTCCTCTGCCCTATCACAGCTTGTCCAGCCTGTGGAATGGTGGCTGGATGTGATTCCTGATTCCCATGGGCTCAGGGTTTCCATGCTCTACTAGAAGAGCTTGGAAACACAATTGTATTTTAAGTGCAAAATACTTTTTTCTATTTAACAAAAACTTTATTTGTTAAACCCAGCTTTTTTCCTCCCACCTGTTTCAAGTCCCAGCTAGGCCTGGATAAATTCTCCAGCTGCTCAAACAGCTTTGTCCAAAGGCTTTTGGCACTTTGCTCCTCCCCAAGGGGACAGGACCCATCACACCCTCAGATGCTGGTGCAGCAGGGAGGGAAGATCCAACCAGCCACAGCCCTTTCTCCTTCCTGCATTGTGGTGGGAATTAAAATCTGGGAGCGCCTCTGGGATTTGCCTTCCCTCTCAGGGAAGGGAAAAGAGTTTCCATCACCTTTCCCTCGGTGCATCCCTGATCCAAGGGTTAACACGGCAGGAACGGCTGTGTCAGCGCCCCAAGGTCACGTTCAGCTCTGCCCTTTGGCTCCGGTGCTTTTTGGACTGGCTGCTGGGGAGAAGCGAGATTGCCAGATACCTTATCTCCTGCCTGTAATTCCCAAGGCACCTGCAGGGCCTGGAAAACAGCCCCGAGGGATGGCAGATCTCCCTGGGAATGCTCAGGTCCCAAAGCCTTGGGGGAACTGGAGGGCACAGACACAGCCATGGAGCAGGCACAGGCTGGGCAAGAACTCTTGCTGCAGCTGGAGCATCAGGAGGAGCTGAGTTTGAGTTTTAAGGAATTGTTCTTGGGATGGAGAGTGCTGCCAGCCTCACCACACAAAATGCAAACAGCTGAGGAGGACAAGTGGCTCTGTAACCACCTGTGGCTGCGGGTGGAGGAGGGAAAAGAGGACTGGGGACAGCCCAAAGCATGCCCTGGGGATCATATTTCAGATTGTTTTCCTGTTGAGGTTCTGGGCGCCCACAGCTCCCCACCTCCCCCTGGCTGTGTCCGGGCCCAGAACTGCAGAAGCACGGAGCTTTTTGGGGCAGAAAAGGCATTTTCTGGGCTGCAAACACCTCAGGGCTCGGTAGATCTCTCTGAATGCCTCCCTGCCTGTGGCAGTGTGAGGAAGGTGAAAAGTTCCCACAGACCATCCTCCTTCCCCAGACCAGGAGTCCTCCAGCTTCTCCCCGGTGCCTTTTGTGCCAAATCTAAAGAAAGTGATTTTTTTTAATTTTTTTTTTTTTTTTTCAGTCTTCATCCTGCTGAGAAAAGGTTCATCCCCACCAGTGCCACAACAGGACTGCTCTCTGTGACCTGCCCCCAGGGATTCCATCCTCAGCTGGAGAAGTGTCCAAACCCAGCTGGGATGAATGGATCCACTGAAGGAATCAGGCACAGCTGGCACAGGGGAAACCCCTCAGCACAGATGGCCAAATGTGCATTTCCTCCCCCAGTGAACCTTGTGTTCTGCATCATTAAGAAAGAGGATCCAAACTACCTCTAGAGAGGAAAAATAAAATAAATTAAGAAAATTGGCTCTGAAATATAAACCCATGAAGCATTTACTTCCCTTTCCTCATTTGTCAGTTCCTCATCCCTCCCAAGCCAGACCAGATCATTTCAGAGAAGTGGCCCTTTCCTACAGCACCCAAATTTCCCTTTAAAACCAGCATTTCCTGGTCTCTTGGAGAGCTCCCTTTCTGTAAACCATCCAAGCTGGGACTGGGTAAAACTAAAACTAACTGGGTAAAACTAAACTCTTCTCTTCTCTTAAATATGCTCAGGCCACGATCTTCTCTATAAACCTTCTGAAACAAAAATTCTTCTGATGGGTAGTGAAGAGACTAAAAATTACTTTTAAAAATTACTTAAAAAAAAATTAGAAGGATTCCTGAAACTGGCTGCATAATTTTTGTCCCATTTGTTCTAGGGGGGAAAAAATCCCTTTTTTCCTGGGAAGCCACAGTGGATCCCCTGTAATAATGGGCAATTCCCCAGTGCCAGGGCCTCACTCATCCCTGCAGGGCAGAAATTTTGATTCCAGCCTGTTTGCTACACCCTGGCCAGGTCCTGAGCAGAAAATTGGAATAACCATCAGCTCAGCATGAGCAGAGCTGAGACCCTCAGAGGGTGTGAGGGCCCTCAGAGCTCTCGCAGCAATGAAGAGGCCTCTTACATAATGTTGTTTATTGAACAGAAAATGGCCAAAGTCCTTTCTGGCAGGAGATAAAAGTGTTTGCACAGAGCTGACGGCAAGAACCCTGCCAGGCTTTGGCAAGGACACACCAGGGCTGCTCTATGTGAAAATCCAACACCTCATGGATTTTCTTCCCTGCTCAGAACACACAACCCCGTTCCAAGCAGCAGCTGGAAGTGGGAGAACTTCTTTGAGTCGGCAAAAAGTGATTTTTCTGCTGGAAAACACACACATGGAGAGTTTAGGAGGGACAGGTTGAATGAAAAGGGAGCAAAATTGCAGTTTCTGAACTCAAAATCCTGCACAGGTCACTGAATGACAGCTGAGCTGAAGGGATACCTGGCAAATTTAATTACAATGTTGTCCTGTGGTGCTTTGCCTTTCTTTCCCCACCCTCCCTTGCCTTGCCTTAAGAGCAGGAACTCTCCTGCCCTTCTGGAAAATCAACTCATGGTGACTTTTTGCTGCTAATAATTTATGGCCAGACATGTGAACCCCCCAAAATTCCCCAGGGGATGTGCCTCAAATCTACCTAGGGATTAAAGCTTCACCACAAACAGAGAATATTTTCCATCCCTCATCAGAAGCTGCAGCAGCAGCAGCCCCAGGGCACTTCCCTGGGATGTGGGAGAGCCCAGGGAAGCATCACTCCCAGGAAGAGCCAAGCAGCACAGGCCGAGCTAAAAAACTCTGGCACACAACTGGGAAAACCTCAAGAGCCAAAAACAGCAATGCAGACCTGGGCAGATCCAAATTCAATCCCTCTGGGGTTTTTTTTTTTGGGGGGGGGGAAATGGTCATAAAATGAGTAAGGTGGGCTGCTCTGTGTCCACCCATGCCAGCAGGGGCTCAGCTGCTGCTGAAAGCCAAATGATGGGAGCCCTGTCTGCTCCCAAACCTTGAGACCCCCAGGACCATCAAAATCCAGCTCCTGGTCCTGCAGAGTGACTGAGAGTGGTGTCCAAACATTAATTTATTTAAACAAAGGGTGCCATGCCCAAATCCTGGTTGTCACTGGCATTCCCTGCCCAACCTGCAGCACACATGGCCAGCCAGGGGCAGGAGAGGCATCGAGAGGATGCAAAAAGAAACCACAGAACCTTCTGGCAAACATTTGTGGCCAAGAGCTGATGAGCTGGATGGGAGAATTTGCCAAAACAGGAATTTGTGGCTTCTCTTTGGGCAGTGCTCTGGCACCAGGAAGAGAATGAGCACTGAGGAAAACAGGAGGGGGAAGTTGATGGGATTGCTCTTTCCAGGGCACAGGAAAGCAAAGGGATCACTGCCCTTGCTCTCATGCTCCTCCAACACCTCCCATCCCTGTATTTATGGGTGTCAAACCTTCCCCACGTTCCTGTATCCAGGAATGAGCACCCAGCTGTGTCCTGAGGAAAAGCAGGAGGGGAAGTTGATGGGATTGATCTTTCCAGAGCACAGGAAAGCCAAGGGATCACTGCCCTCGCTCTCATGCTCCTCCAACACCTCCCATCCCCGTATTTATGATTATCAAACTTTCCCCACGTTCCTGTGTCCAGATGGATCTTGGCAGCATCAGTGCCCACCCTCCTGCAGAGATCCTGCTGTGCCCAGCTCTTTCCCCACCCTGAACCTTCCCTTTCCAGCCTTTTCTGCTGCAGACTCCTCTTCCCAACTTCAGCCTCCTGTCACCTGCACTGGCCTGTCCAGGTTTGCCCCTGCACACCCAAACCTGGCCCTACAGACACCCTCAGAGCTCAGCTGGAGGCCACAGAGGATGGATTCACTGGGAGATCCACGAGTTCTGTGGGACTGGGGCAGCACAACACCAGATTCCAGCTTTTACAGCCTGGTAGTTTGCTGTGTTCACCTCTCTGAGGGGCACCAAGCAGAGAGGAGCAGCAGGAGCTGGGAGGGAGAGGCAACAATGGCCAGGGCAAGGGAATCACTGAGGTGCTGGTTCAGCCTCCAACTGGGACAAGATTGTCCCCGGATGTCACCCGAGGATCCAGCCCAGGAACACAAGGCTCAGAGGCCAGGCGATGGCAGAGGAGCCCCAGCAGCCCTGGCTGCATTCTCCAGACAGCAGAAGCTGCAGGTGGATCTTACCTGAGGTTTGGGGGTGTTGAAGATTGCAATGCAAGATGTTTTCCATTACCATCTGTATGGCAGATTACTCTTTGTCAAGTGGGCAGTTTGCCTCATCTCTCTCTTTGAGTGACCACATTCACACCTCCCTGGGAGGGGACATTGCTGATAACAGCTATTGAATGTCCCTGCATGGCTGATAAGAACTATAATATCCCATTGGGAGATGTGAGCCCAGAGGGAGAAGCCAAGCATTGCTACCTGGATATAATCCAGAGGTTTTGAGACACGGCTTTCTCCATGGGATTCCCCAGAGGAACAGCAGCTGCCTCTTCCACTGGATCTTCAGAGGAAGAATACATCCTTCTCTACAGATTCCCCTTGCTCCAACAGAACCACCCCTGACACTCCAGGAGGGTGAGCCACATTTCCAATGGGACTGCCACCAACATCCTGACCCACAGGGTGTCAGGTTGGGTTCTGACTCTGTCAGTGTTGTTCTAGTGTACTGCATTGTTTATTTTATAATTTTATTTTTTTTTCTCTTTCCCTAATAAAGAACTGTTATTTCCTGCTCCCATATTTTTGCCTGAGAGCCCCTTAATTTAAAATCTATAGCAATTCGGAGGGGTGGGGAGGGTTTACATTCTCCATTTCAGGGGAGGCTCCTGCCTTCCTTAGCAGACTCCTGGCTTTCCAAACCAAGGCAGGGGGAAAACACAGAGGGAAATTTGGGATTCTGGCCATCAGCACCATGCCTGAGCCCGAGGCACGTCCCATCCCACCCAGCCAAGGCAGCACAAGCTCCACAGCCTGGAGTGAGCCAATGCACAGCACCTGTGTCCCAAATCCATGCCTGGGTCCTGCTCCAGAGCCAGCAGCCCCCATCCCCAGGCTCCCTCCCCGAGGCAGCAGCAGGCCCTGCTGAGCACAGATGGGACCACGAGGAGCCAGAGCCATGCACAAAGTCACACACCACAAGGCAGGGTTGAGCAGATTCCATTTAATGTCATGTGCATATATATCCATACATTTATTAATGTCAATGGTTCGGGTGTGCGTGATGCCAGGTCTTGAAAAATCTACTCCTCAGGTTACGTCTGGGAGCACCAAATCTCTCAAAAATCACCTCAAAAATCAGCTGGGCTGATGAAAAACCGACTTTTAGCCCCAAAAAGCCGTGAACTGAAGGCAGAGCAGGCAGAGCTGAGCCCTAAATTCCCACCCAGCTCTGCAAATGCTGTTGCAAAGGGCTTGGCCAAGGAACCCCTCCCTCCCTCCTCCCCTCCATCCCTCCCAGAAAGACAGAACTGATAAGGAACATCCCCAGGCAGAGCAGCAGAAGCAGCAACCCCACCAGCTCTCCGGGTTTTTGGCCAAGGCTGAGGCAGAGGGCAGAGAGGCAGAGATAAAACATCCCCAAAAAAAAGGAAAAGGAAAAGAAGGGGAAAAGAAAAAGAAAGGAAAAGAAAAGAAAAAAGAAAAGAAAAGAAAAGAAAAGAAAAGAAAAGAAAAGAAAAGAAAAGAAAAGAAAAGAAAAGAAAAGAAAAGAAAAGAAAAGAAAAGAAAAGAAAAGAAAAGAAAAGAAAAGAAAAGAAAAGAAAAGAAAAGAAAGAAAAGAAAAAAGGAAAAGAAAAAAAGAAAAGAAAAGAAAAGAAAAGAAAAGAAAAGAAAAGAAAAGAAAAGAAAAAGAGAAAAGAAAATTACAATAAAAAATGACACTTTCACCACCATGGACTCACAGAAATTTGCTTTTCTTCTCTTTTTTTTTTCCTGGCAGCTGCTGGGGGAAGGGATGCCCACCCTGCCCTGTGCTGCATCCCAGCAGTTGCAGGGTAGATTTTTCAAGGCCTGGAGATGGCTCCCAGGAAGGCTCCTCCCGATTGCATAGCATTTATTTCAGATAATTAAGGCACTGTTTTGCCCAACAGCAATTCCACATCAATGCAGTTTCCATACAGTCCACATCGGATGGCCTACAGTGCAATAACATCAACTTAAAGGCAAGGTTTGGAAGAATAAACCCAGCTTTAAATTTCAACTGAATTATTAAGAAGATAAAAGGAAACTACATTTTTCAAAAGCCTTTTTTATTTTCCTTCACCATTGTTGTTTTACAATACAAATATCACCTTGTGAATACACAAAAAACCTACAGAAGATAACTCTGCTTCACGTAAAATACAGAATGGATATATATATATATATTTATATATATATTTTTCTCTTCTTCATTCTTTTTTTTTTTTTCTTTTTATAAAAACTATTTTTGTTCTGCACATTGGCAAGTTTAGGATAGGAGACTTCCCCAAACATACAGTATGTATGGTAGGAGTGGAAACTTAAGAATCCCATGCAGTTTCTGCACAAATATTTTAAAGAAATAGATTATCTTTGTTGTTTTTCAACAACACTCCGATAAGGGGATGGAGAAACCATTCATAGTTCACTCAGTGATCATTTGTAAAATTCTTAAAAAACAGGAATTCATGGCTGTTTTGCTTTTTAAAATCCAGCTACCAAGTAGAACAATAAAGTGATTCTTTTTTAGCTTGACCTGCCCACAATGTGTGAGCAAGGTCGGACACTTTTTTATTTGGTGGGGTGGGAGGTTTTTCCCTACACGTGGCAATTTCAACATTATAAGCAAATTTCCAGTTTAATTTAGCTATAAATGCAAAAATTAGTAATTATACAGTATATATAATTCTGCTTTCATGGAATACTTTATTTTAAATAAAAACATTTAAGACTGCCTACTGACCATACAATCAAGACAAGAAAGGCACTAGAAACATAGACAAATCTCTCTCTCTCCCAAGAAGCATTTTCTTTAAATTTTTTTAACTCTCTATTCTCTGACATGTAAAAATCTTTTTAAATTTAATTTTTTTTATTTTCATACACATTTTGAAAAATAAAGTTAGGAAATACTTAGAAAATCACTTTACATTTTTTTCTCTCTCTTTTTTTTTGGTTTTTTTTTCTTTTTCTTTTTTTTTTTTGCACTTTTTTGACACAGTCAGTCACTGCAGAATCTACAAAATCAGGATTTACCAAACCTTTCTGTGTCTATCATCTTATTCGTAGAGCAGGTGCAACAGGTAGAAAGATTTCTTGATTTCACCCAAGGCAGATATTTAGAAACCTTCATATAGTCATTTGCTAGAAAATGGCTTACAGCCCAATCTTTGGGGCAAGAGATATGAAAAGTATGTTTTCCCAAGAAAATAATATGCTTTGTTCCCAGACGTGACTGGAAAGACCAGAACTCATGATATAAAAGCTTTTTCATCTATGTTGTCGCATCATATACAAAGGAACATGGTGATGGGCAAATGCAAATCCCAACTCTATCAACAAGAAATGTATAACAGTGCATGATCAGTTAAATTCTCTTTTATTGTTGTCCAACGCAGATCCTTTGGAGAGAAAAAAGAGATCACAGTGCTTACCAGGTAACTGAACAGGTCAGGTCCAGGGGAGCTGCTAAAGAAAGGGGCTGGGGAGCGGTGGGTTTTTGTTTATGGCATCTTCTCTCGGAGCTGTGAGCACTTGGGGCAGGTCCTGCAGGGTGACACTGTTACCTGGTGTCACTCACCAGGCGGCTGTACTTGACCTGCCGGCCCCGCGCCAGCGCCGGACACCGCAGGGGCCAGTGGTACGAGCGAGGTACAATGCCTTGCACATTCTTCTCAAAGTACTGGAAGGGCTTGTACCACCACACCCTTGCAAGGAGGTTCGTTTGGGAAGCTTCTTTTAGCACCTGCAGTGGGAAGAGGACAAAAAGGAGGATTGCTGAAGGGCAGGTCCTTCACTCGCACCACCGTTCGTTCGTCGGCGGCTGTTGCTCGTCGGTGGTTGTTGCGTTGTGATTTCAGGGTTTACCTCAGAACATCGGGTCCCTCCCCTGCTAATTCCCTGCCAGGTGTGTCAGCCACCTCTCCTTTCCCCTCCCAGCACTGTCTGTCAATCCTGGAATTCCAGAAGGGCATTGAGTGATTGGCAGATTCAAAGGATGCCCTCCGTGTGTCCTTTGTCCCTTGAGACCTCCTCTCCTGTACCTGGTTGGTGGCTCCCAACCCCTTCCCTCCTCCCTTGTAGGTCCCACCTTGTCATTCCACTGGTTTGGTGCTGCCTGAAGCAAAACACCACAGCCATATCTGACTAATTGCCAATTAGGTGCCCTTTGATGTTCACTCAGCTGGGGAGGCACTGGCTTCTGTGCCCGCTCTGCAGCTCCTGTCACACAACAGCTGAGGATTCCACACACAATCCAGAGCATTCCACACTTTCCCTCTGCTCCTGGGCTCCCAGAGCAGTGGTACTTCCAAGCTGGAAGTGCTGGAGTCAGGAGTGCCCCCAGTCCTGCTGAGGAATTGCTTCAGCAGAGCTTTGGTGAGGAAATGTTCCTGTCCTGCTGCCTGAGGTGGCTGGGGAGGTGGCTGGGACAAAAGAACAGCAACCACACAGTTCAAAGAGTTCTGTTGGAGAAGTTGCTGGATTCAGAGGCCTGTGGGCCAGAACAAAGCCCTGGATCAAAACCCTCCAGCAGAACTGACTCCTTTCCTTCACCATTGCCTTAAAGCTTCTCCAGCAGAGGTAAACCTGAGGAGTGGACCCGCCACAGGAGGAAGCTCCATCCTGCCACCACCAGAGCTCCTGCAGGCCTGGACTTGTCTCCATGTGCCCAGCTGCAGCATCCAGCCGGCCCAAAGTGTCTGTGGGGTGAAACACCACACACCCAGCCAGCCAAAAGTGTCTGTGGGGTGAAACACCACACACCCAGCCAGCCAAAAGTGTCTCTGGGGTGAAACACCACACACCCAGCCAGCCAAAAGTGTCTGTGCGGTGAAACACCACACACCAGCCAGCCAAAAGTGTCTCTGGGGTGAAACACCACACACCCAGCCAGCCAAAAAAGTCTCTGGGGTGAAACACCACACACCCAGCCAGCCAAAAGTGTCTCTGGGGTGAAACACCACACACCCAGCCAGCCCAAAGTGTCTGTGGGGTGAAACACCACCCACCCAGCCAGCCAAAAGTGTCTGTGCGGTGAAACACCACACACCAGCCAGCCAAAAGTGTCTCTGGGGTGAAACACCACACACCAGCCAAAAAAGTCTCTGGGTGAAACACACACACCCAGCCACAAAAGTGTCTCTGGGGTGAACACCACACACCCAGCCAGCCCAAAGTGTCTGTGGGGTGCACCCAGCCAGCCAAAAGTGTCTGTGCGGTGAAACACCACACACCAGCCAGCCAAAAGTGTCTCTGGGGTGAAACACCACACACCCAGCCAGCCAAAAAAGTCTCTGGGGTGAAACACCACACACCCAGCCAGCCAAAAGTGTCTGTGGGGTGAAACACCACAGTTGCCACTGTTTGGTTCAGCACCAAGGGCCAGACAAGCTCAAGCTCAGGCACGTCCCCTCTGTAATACTGGTATATATTCCAATAGGTGCTGTCCTGCTTCCTGCTGCTCCCAAAATCCCACCTCCCAAACAGATCCCACACTCAAAACCTGCTCACCCCTGCCTGCAGGACCTCAGTTGTTTGATGGGCCCACAGGAAAGAAGGAGTGGCTCAAAGACCAGTGTCTGCTCTCCTTTGGGAATGAAAACGCCATCCCAAAGCAGGGTGTTCTGCAAGGATGTGTTCTGTAGGTGCCTCTGGAACTCCATGGGGCTCAGGAATCACTTTGGGCCTGGCTGTGTGCCTGTGCAGCTATGGGAATACATCACACAGGATTCCATTTTCTTCATGGAGGAAAAAGCCCCTTCTTTAGTCACATAACTCCTTTTTATACAGTTTTACAGACCTCATGTGGGACTCCAATTGGTCAGGAGCTTTCTTGCCAATTACTTATTCATTAGTAACAAGTTGTTATTCTGTATTGACTGGTCACTAAAACTCTCAGTGTGTACATGCAGGAGAAGTTGTTTGTGAGAGATAGTTTTAATTTTTCTGTCTAACAGTGTAAAAACAGTTTATACAGGTGCTGGCTGTTTTTCACCCAGTGATAGATTGTTATGCTAAGGAACTGCTCACACCAGGATTGCTTTCACATGGGAACATGCACAGTGCTAGCCTGACTTAGAAGAAGTTACAGACCAGCCAGAGCAGGCTTGATTTTATAAGGCTTTTTTTTGTATTTTTTCTACCTTACTGCAATGTGGAGCCATGAGCAGGGCACGTCCCAACCATCTGGAGGAAGTCAGAACCCTGCCCTGCCCTCCTGCACTCCCAGACTGCTCCCACCTACCTTCTGCTTCTCTCAGCCATGAGCAAGCCCCAGACCAACCACATCCAAGCCCCCTGCCGCCCATGATCCACACCAGAGCCAGGGATCCCTGTATCCAACCACCCAAAGGGAGCACAGGAGCACACGTGTGCCCACGAGCACACACAGGGCTCATATTCTTGAGTTTCATCTCCACGTCAAGTTCAGGCGTCAATAAATCCACTGTTGCTTTTAAGGCCAAGCACAAGCCCCAGCAGGAGGAAGGAGAGAGCAGCACACCAGTGTGTGCTCAGGGAAGGAGCCAGGGACTGGCATTTCCCAACATCCTGGCAGCTCAGGGCAGCAGTGCTGAGCCACCTCAGGCAGCAGGACAGGAACATTTCCTCACCAAAGCTCTGCTGAAGCAATTCCTCAGCAGGACTGGGGGCACTCCTGACTCCATCACTTCCAGCTTGGAAGTACCACTGCTCTGGGAGCCCAGGAGCAGAGGGAAAGTGTGCAATGCTCTGGATTGTGTGTGGAATCCTCAGCTGTTGTGTGACAGGAGCTGCAGAGTGTGGGCACAGAAGCCAGTGCCTCCCCAGCTGAGTGAACATCAAAGGGCACCTAATTGGCAATTAGTCAGATATGGCTGTGGTGTATTGCTTCAGGCAGCACCAAACCAGTGGAATAACCAGGTGGGACCTAGATGACCTTTAGGGCCCCTTCCAGCCCATGATGATTCTGTGATAGGCCTTAAAAATCTGCACTGTCACAATATAAATTCATCTTCTACCACTGTAGGAGGTCTTTATTACACATAATTAACAGCATATGCCACAGATAGGCAAAAGGTCTTTGACCATGAGCACAGAAAATATTTGGACACCAATGTGCTGCTATGGACCTAAAAATGTCTCTTAACTCCTTTGTCCACTATCCAAGGAAAAGACTTCTGCATTTCCTCTCAGAGAATCACGGAACATGCAGAGCTGGAAGGGACCCACAGAGATCACTGATCCAGCCTCTGTTCCTGTACAGACACCCCAGCAATCCCACCCTGGGCATCCCTGGGGTGCTGTCCAAGCTCTCCTGGAGCTCTGGCAGCCTCAGGGCTGTGCCCATTCCCTGGGGAGCCTGGGCAGTGCCCAACACCATCTGGGGGAAGAACCTTTCCTGATCTCCAGCCTGACCCTGCCCTGCACAGCAGAGGAGGTTTCACCTTCCTCAGCACTGTCAGCTCCTCCCTGACTGCTCCAGTTCACCAGCCAGGAGAACTCTCCACCCCCTGGAAACACTTTCAAAAACCAGTTCCTTTTCAGCTGAGGCCTCCTCCTGCACCTCGAGGGACCTGTGGCACAAGCCACAGAGCACAGGAAAACCCCAGCTGGCCTCAACCACCAAACAAAACAAAAGCAAGGCAAAAGAATCTAAATGGTTTGTTGTTCTGTCACAAATGTGGCCACCTGGCCCAAATTCAGAAGACTTCAAAAAACTGAGGTTACTCAGGGGTGGGAGAGCCCTGTCTGCCTTTGGGAAGCCCTTCCCATATTTTTGTGGTCAAGAACCCAATGAAATGATCCCTCTTTCTCCCCTACAAACCCAATAGCTGGGAGGAAGAGAGGGACTCTCCACAGGACATGGGTGAGCCTGGATATTCTCATCCCCCCAGGCTACAAGCAGGAGCATCCAAGGAGTGGCAGGAACTCACTTGCTGGTTGGCCATTGTGTGGTACCACCAGAATAGCCTTGTAGTGATGTAGTAAGCCACCACCACGTCCACAGTGTAGTGGTCATGAGCAAGGAGGATGCAGAACATCCCCACCATGCTGAGAGCCCAGCAGAGCCAGTGGTACCACCAGAGTCGCCGTGGGGAATCTGCAAAGAAGCACAAGCAGGGGTTACTGCCAAGTGGAAGCTTATCAGGACTACTGCAGTGATTAGCAGAGGTCATGGACTGCAATCCTGGCTGACACAGAGATGCCTGGGCTCAGATTAACAGCACAAATGCTGAGATCACAAAATAAGTATCACTCTCTTAAAGTGTAACTTAAAATTGTACTCAGGGATAATGAGATCTTGGAAATGAGAAAGGTTATGAAATCTTTTGAGAAAGATATATCTTATATAAGATATAAGATACATATATATATATGATATATATATATTAAGATATTAATAATTAAGATCTATAATACCCTGGCCAGTCAAATCAAGCTGCTTGTGTTTAGATGGGATTTTGGGAAGGAATTGTTCCCCAGCAGGGTGGGCAGGCCCTGGTTCAGATTCCCAGAGCAGCTGTGGCTGCCGCTGGATCCCTGAAGTACCCAAGGCCAGGTTGGACAGGGCTTGGAGCAGCCTGGGACAGTGGAAGGTGTCCCTGCCCATGGCAGGGGGTGGGATGAGATGACTTTTATGTCCCTCCCAACCCAAACCCTTACAATCCCTCCAGTTAAGAATTCTCCCCCAATACCCAGTGTGAGGCTGTTTCACCATGGAACACACAGATATCTTAACTGGAACTGGGTTCATGAGCACAAGAGAAACCCCTCAGCGAGGAAGGCAGCACAGCAGGGGAGGGCAGCAGGGCACTCACACTCTTTGATGAACAGGTAGGTGAGGGTGAGGATGACGGTGTGGCCGCTGTACAGGTAATCCCCGCACATGTTGTGGGAGCCCGTGATGGACAAGCCTCCACCAGCAATCAACTTCATTATCCTTCTCAGGTGAGATTCCCAGTCTCCAAAGAGCTGGTGGGACAGCAAAGCACAAAAGCACAGTAAAATATCACAGCTCAAAGCAATGGTTTTAAGCAGCACTTTGGCTTTTCAGTTCTCTATTGTATTTGCAGGGTGCCCATGGCAGGGAGGAATGATGAATCTGACTCCATGTTCTCAGAAGGATCATTTATTACTTTATAATACTTTATTATATTAAAGAATACTATACTAAATATACTAAAGAATACAAAAAGGATACCTACTAAATGCTCTAAAGCTAATAAAGAAAACTTGTGACTCTTTCCAGAGTTCTGACACAGCTTGGCCCCAATTGGCCAATGAGTGAAAACAACTCACACCAGAATGCATGAAACAATCACCTGTGGGTAAACAATCTCCAAACACATTCCACATGAGCACAACACAGGAGAAGCAAATGAGATAAGAATTGTTTTCCTTTTCTCTGAGGCTACTCAGCTTCCCAGGAGAAAAATCCTGGGTGAAGGGATTTTTCAGAGAATGTGAGTGCCACAGTTCTTGTCCCCTTCTGCTTTGATCCACAAGATCAATCAGCAGATAAATAAATCCTCAGCCTTTCCCAAAAGCTGGCAGCACATTTCTAGCAGGGAAAAGACTGGAAATGAGACACGAGTGTTTTGGTGCTTTGCCCCTCTTGTAGCTGGTGCTCAGATGAGATTTTCCTTCGGTTCAAGAGGCAGCAGACTCTAAAATAAACAAGGTTTAATTTAGTTCATGTTGTTGGTAACAGCACAGGCCCTACTGGTGATCATCCAACAAAAACCAGGAGGAACTGCCCAGACTGAACAGCCAAAGCCAGGATCTGATGAACAGAGGAACATCTCACTCCAAACCCCAAGGCCTTGGAAAAGTCTGCTAGATTATTTCCTTCTGCTTCCTATTCCAACAGAAACATCTGTGCTGTCTGTCAGAGCACAGCGCCAGACTTGTGCTTTGAATCCAAACAGGGATCTCCCTCCACACCCACATTTGCTCTGACCCACCCCCAAATGCTCCTTTTCCAGGAGCACTCCTAGAAAAATTTCAGTTTGCCCAAGGAAAGCCAAATCCAAGCAAACCAAGTCCCTCCCAGAGGACACTCTGCTCCCTCTCCTGAGCGACTGAGGGCAGCTGGCACTGCCCAACACTTTTGCTGCTCTTAACCAAGGCCAAATATTAAACAAATCCACAAAAAATGTATGCCATGGGACAACCAGGATGTGTGGAGAAGCTCTGGGACCCATTAGGAAGCAGGGACTAATGGATCAATGCACACCTGTGCTGCATCCTCACCTCATTTTATGGGGTTTGAAAATCCATGGACACCACTGAACTGTCAGAAGGAAACACAGACCCCTCCCAGGCTGGCCATAACACTTTTATTTTAAAGCTTGGCCTTGCTTTTAGAAGTAGAAATTAATAATTTCTGACAGACTGGAGCATGTTCTTTGCAGGAATTAAACATTTCCTGCTAACAGTTGCTCACAAACACTAAACTGCTCCCCAAAGCCCACTTTTCACAATCACATAGAACTCAATAAGGTGTTGAGAGGTTATTCTTTTCCCACCAGTACATTTAGGGCTTTCAAGAAAACTCTTTAATCTTATCAGGGCCCTCAGCTTGTCCCTACTTGAGTAATGAGAAGGATTTGCCAAGGCCATAAATTCCCCAAATTCCCCAAACAGGCAGATTTATTCACTTCAGCCCATAAATACCTGTGTTCTCTCTTTTTTAATTTCCTAGCAGCAGGCTGTTCAAGCACTGTGCTGAATCCTCTCCTACTCATTTCTCTTTCCAAAATCCCTCCAAAAACCACAAAGGTTCTGGACTGGCTGCACTTCCCGGAGGAACCAAAGCTTTGTTTGGATGTGCCAATCTTCACCAAAACAACAACAGCACATGGATCAAGTCCAATCAGGATTTTACAACCTGTACCTCAGCACGTGGATCAAGTCCAATCAGGCTTTTATTACCTGTACCTCAGTGATTTTAACAACTTGCCAGCTGATTTATGGCTGTGCTTGTGCCCTTTCTCCTGCTTCAGCTGTGTCACAGCACAGCCAGCCCCAGGAATTGCAGCAAGCCCCAGGATTCCAGCAATGCTGAATGGCCAGGGGTGGATGCAACACCACCAGCTCTGTCCCATCTCCACCCTGAGCATGTGAATGACCCTCCCAGGCTGACCACAAGGGTCAACACCTCTGTCCCAGTAGCCTGGTTTCAGCCATGGCTTTCTCAATTTATCCCTGCGAGTCAGGGCTGGGCTGGGGAGGAGGTGAGAAGTCCTTGTGCTACCAGAATTGCAAAAATTCTGTGCAGGAGGCAGCCTTAGGAAAGCCTCTGTGGGCCATTTTCAACCACAAATCCTATTTGGGTTTGGCACACTGAGGTGTGTATTTATTTAGAAATCAGTGACTCACACATGGCAAAGGTTGCACAACCTCAGCAGCCTCAGTGAGGACAGGAACATGCTGATCATGCAAATTAGCTGAAAATGCCACAGAATTTGGGTAGCTCAGTGCTTTGAGAAGGGTGGGAATCCCTGCACTGCCCCACAGCACCTCCACTGAGAGGGCAGCCAGTGACCTGCAGAAGGGTGTCCCTGTCACACCAAACCAGCACTCTCAAAATTATAGAATGGTTTGGACTGGTCTGGGCTTAAAGTTCACCCATTCCACCCTTGCCACGGGCAGGGACACCTTCCACTGTCCCAGACTGCTCCAGCCTGGCCTTGGGCACTGCCAGGGATCCAGGGGCAGCCCCAGCTGCTCTGGGCACCCTGTGCCAGGGCCTGCCCACCCTGCCAGGGAACAATTCCTAATTCCCAATATCCCATCCAGCCTTGCCCTCTGGCACTGGGAACCCATTCCCTGTGTCCTGTCACTGCAGTTCCTGTTGCATATTCCCTCTCCAGCTCCCCTGTGTCCCTTCAGGCCCTGGAAGGAGCTGTGAGGTCTCCACACACCCTTCCCTTCTCCAGGCTGAGCATTCCCAGCTCTCCCAGCCTGGCTCCACAGGGAAGATGCTCCAGACCCCTCAGCATCTCCATAACCTCCTCTGGACCTGTTCCAACAATTCCATGTCCTTCTTTTGTTGGGGCCACCAGAACTGTGCACAGAATTCCAGGTGGGCTCTCACGAGAGCAGGGCAGGGGGGCAGAATCCCTCCCTTAACAACACTTTTTGAGAAAGCAGTTTTGGGAAGAGTAGGATGAGGGGGAAACAGGCAGATGAGGGCAGGCAGGAGGAATTTACCTTTGGAGAACACTTGAAATGCATTCCAGGTACTGGGAGTGTAGTCACATACATGGTAATACACCGGTACAGGTATAGTGTGCCAACGATACAGAAAAATCTTCTGCTAATTATAGACCTGGCAGGGAGAAAAAACAGGCACAAATAAGGAGGCAAACAAAATCCACAAAGGTAAATAAAACAAAGCAGCAGCTGGTTTCTCCTGATGCTTTGGAAACTCGTGACACTATCAGCTTACACCTGGGAATGCTGAACTACTCCACAAATATTCCAGGCCAGGAACACAGGAGCAACACAGCTCACACTGCCTTTGAAGGTGAATACAGGAAATCTAAGGATTAGGATGCAAAAGCCTGTGCAGATTGGGTGCTGAAGACATTAAAGGGGATTTCATGCCCCACACCCCTCCATTAGCTGTGGCCAGTCACTGATTTCCTGTCTGAGGCAGGGGATAAAGTTCCAGGATTTTCATTTGGGATGAAAAAAGGAGTAAGTTTATTTCAGCTGACACACAATTCAGTGATTACAAAGGGTCTCCTGTATAACCCAGAGGAGTGAAAGAACACATCTTTCCTGAGCAGCACTATAAAGGAAGCAGTTCACATCAGCAAGGAAAGCTCCCAAATAAAAATGCAGAGCTGGCCTGGCTGCAGGACAGCGTGTTTGCAGGGAAGCCACTCAGCAGCCACAGCTGCAGAGACATTTATTAGTGAGGGCTGATGCTCACAGAGAGGGCAGATGCAGATCTGGGATACTGTGAGGTGCTTCTGCAAAACCAGCACGAGTACCTGGGGTAAAGGATGGGCTCAGGAGGGACAGCCAGCCCCACAACTGCCCCACCAGGGTAACACCTAAAAACACCTCCAAGAAAGACAATTAAACCCCTCCTGGCACATCCACCAGGACAGGAGCAGCCTCTGGAGAGGTCCTAAGGAGAGATCACTGCCAGGGTTACAGAAATCAGGGGTGAATCCAATTACAGCAATCACCCTTCGTGTGCCACTGGCTACGGACCCTGTGGGTTTGGTTCATTTTAAATCACTGCTCTTTGCACTTATGGCCATTTCAAGCTGCAGGTTCTGACAGTCACAGAATCCAAGAACAGTCTGGATTGGAAGAAACCTTCCAAGATCATCTCATTCCACCTTCCACTGTCCCAGGCTGCTCCAAGCCCCAAAGTCCAGCCTGGCCTTGGGCACTGCCAGGGATCCAGGGGCAGCCCCAGCTGCTCTGGGCACCCTGTGCCAGGGCCTGCCCACCCTGCCAGGGAACAATTCCTAATTCCCAATATCCCATCCAGCCCTGCTCTCTGGCACTGGGAAGCCATTCCCTGTGTCCTGTGCCTCCATCCCTTGTCCCCAGTCCCTCTCCTTCTTTCTTAGAGGTTCCCTTCAGGCACTGGAATTTAAAAAAAAAAATTCCTATCAAGCAGAGCTCTTTCAAAAATCAAAGTTGGCCACCTTTTAAATTTTTCAGTGCTTTTGGCATGGTTATTAAACTGGAGTGCTCCACTCTTGGAGGAGTATGAGTTTGTAGGGCCAGATCAGTAACACCTCGAGTGCCTTGGTTTATCAGGAAAAATTCAACTCTTGCAGGATAAACACACTTTGCACTGCAGTACTCCCTGCTCTAACACACTATTCCAGACTTTTTTCTTCCCTCTCCTGGTGTAAACATGGGCAAAACTGTGAGTTAAGAATGATAATTATTACTCTTGTTCCACAAACTGAAATTTAAGTGTGGAGGGCACCATTCCAGTAGAGCAGGGGTTCTCCTCTGCAGAATTCTTCCTCTCATATCTCACCCTTGTGGCTTTCAGAACCAGACATGAACCTGCTTTTTTCTTTTTAACATTAAGGTAAACAGGGGGTTGGGGATTAAAGGATGACCAACACCACATTCTGAGAGACCAAAGAAGCATTTCTCTGAGCACTGAATATTTTTTTTTTTTTAATCAAAACTACCACTTGATTTTGCTGGATTTGGCATATTTTAACTGGGGAAAATCTGAGAGAGCTCTGCACTGTAATATAAAGCAAAAATAAATGTAAAAAGCCTCTTATTTCCCTTTGCCCCGGGAGGATTTGTGTGTATGTGAGACTCAGAGCCAGCCAGCAAGTCCAACCTCCACACATATTCCTGGCCCAGAGAAATTCATCCCAGCTCTGCAGACCTCAGCAGAGAGCAGGCTGCTCCCTCAGCCCCATGAGCCAAACACAATCCTGGCTTTGTGCTTCTCCCACAGCATCTGGGAATGCTTCCCAGGGAAGTTCATCTGCCTCAGCAGCTTCCTTGAGCTCCCTGTGGAAACTCCAGAGTGCCCAGCCAGACCTGCTCCTGCCGTCTGGAGAGACACCAGCCCAATGCCATGCCATGGACAGCATTAGAATCATGGAATCACAGACTGTTTGCCTTGGAAAGGACCTTAAAGCCCTTCCAGTGCCACCCCTGCCATGGACAGGGACACCTTCCACTGTCCCAGGCTGCTCCAAACCCCAGTGTCCAACCTGGCCCTGGGCATCTCCAGGGATGAGGAAGCAGAAGTGAGGAAGGCCCATGTGGCCCAATGCCCTCTCTTTATTCCTGAATTAAGTTTCAAAGGGAGGGGATAACCCCACCACAAAAGGGATTCAGCTTTTCTGCAGCACTGAGTCACCAGCCCTTTGGTGTGCCCCATCCAAAACCACAAGAACAAGGTCCTCCAGATAAAGCCACCTCGCTGGGCTCCTGTTCCTGCCAGCACCTCTCCTGCTCTTCCCTTTCTCCTGCTCTTCCCTTTCTGCTGCTCAGCCACAGCTTGGGCCTCTTGGACCTTCATCCTTCTGCTCATGGATAGAAAAGAGGGAATTTGGTCTTTGAAACATTCCATGATCAGTGCATAGACTGACCAAGCTCTGACATCTTCCCCTAACACCAGAAAAGGCCCTTCCAAAGGGGAGTTCCCATGGCAGGAGGTTGGAATGGGATGGCCTTTAGGGTCCCTTCCAGCCCCTAACATTGTATGATTCCATAACATAAATAAAAACAGACACCCCAAAGCAAATGGGGACACAGTAAGGGGGGACCTTCAAATCTGCCAGTGACACCAATATATGTATGTTACCATCAACTCAATCCACATCTCAGTGCTTCAAAACCTCCAAGGATTCTGCTGTTCTGCACCTACAGGCTCTGCTCAGCTCCGCCAAAGGGTGTTTGATCCCTGGGATGGCCCTATTAACCCAACACCTCCTTCTTGGGGGCAATCCCACACTCCCCCCTTTAGCTGCTTCCCTTGGGTTTAAAGTCATGGAATATCCTGAGCTGCAAAGGACCCACAAGGATCACTGACCCAGCTCCTGTCCCTGCACAGACACCCCAACAATCCCACCATGTGCACCCTGGAGTGCTGTCCAAGCTCTCCTGGAGCTCTGGCAGCCTCGGGGCTGTGCCCATTCCCTGGGGAGCCTGGGCAGTGCCCAGCACCCTCTGGGGAAGAACCTTGCCCTGCAATCCAACCTAAACCCTCCTGGCCCAGCTCCAGCCATTCCCTTGGATCCTGGTTCACAGCTGGCCTCACAAGAGCATGAGTTGTGTTCCCTCTGAACAAACAGTGAGTTCAGAACATCATTTCATCTAATCCAGGCTTTTCACCCATGAAAAAGGTTTGAGTTAACCACTCAGGAAACACAAGCAGGGGCGTTGCTCAGCTTCTTAGGGAACATTTGGACCTCTGCCTTCTGCACAAGCAGCTCACACTGCACGCTACCTCACCTTTGAAAACTGATGTAAGAAGATCACAAGAAGCTTCATTTTGTTTGGGTGCAAACCAGCATCTGCCCTCCAAAAGCTGCCAGAAGCACTCAAGTTCCAAAAAGGTTTTACTTACTTGTATTTTAAGAGCAGCCACTGAACAAACCACAGTCCTACAAGGATCATGCCGTTGATTTCACAAATAGAAAAAGCCCATTGCACCCGATCAAAGCGATCAAAAAATGCATCTGGGAGGGGAGGCTGCACCTCCTTGGGAGGCACTCGTTCATGAACCACCGAGATAGTCACCGTGGTGAAGACGAAACAAAAAAGTGCATAAATAAAAGCCAGGAAAGTCTTGCCCCACTCCATGGGATACTGCGAGCGCTCCGGCTCCGGCATGGGGATCTTGATCATCTCCTTCTTGAACCCGTTGGGGACGTCCCCATTGAGCTTGAGCGCGGCGCCGAAGCCGTTCTGGCGCGCGGCGTCGCCGGCGCGCACGTGCCCGTTGGCGTGGCCGTTCTTGTGAGCCTCCATGTGGTGAGCCATCTTCAGCCCCTCGATCATGTTCAACAGCCGCTGCCCGCTGTCGGAAGACACCCGGGACAGAGGGGATTTCTTGAAATCCTCCTCCGTCAGGTTGATGAGGTCCCGCCCGGTGAAGTTCTTCAGGGGCTCACAGTACTCCGGCACGGCATTGTCCGTCAGCCAGCCGGTCACCTCCTCGGGTGACCACAGCACCACTTCTTTCATCTCGCCAGGGACGGTGGCACATGGGCTTTTTAAAGTGGGCAGCAGTCACTGCGGCTCCAGCGTGGTGGGAAGCTCCTCCTTGGCTTCATCTTGGTGTCCCTGGAATGGGTTTGGCCAGAGGCAGAGCCCGTCCCTACCCAGCCGACACCGGCGTGCGGCCAGCGTAGGAAACGCTCTACTTCATCTTCGTGTTGGCATTCTTCTTCCTGGGGAGGGGGAGAGAAACACAGAACCAGGCATTAGCGTGGCATTCAGCCTGTGGTTCATGGCCAAAGCCAAAATTCCTGCACAAAACCAGCTGGGCTTGGGTTGGGATGGACAACAGAGTCTGGAGATGTGAGCTCCAGCCTTGCACACACAGCACCATCTTTCCCGAGCTCACTGTTGGTTTCTTAAAAGATTGAACACCACTTTGCAGCTGTGGGAAGCTTCCCTCCTGCTCTGCATTTGTTACATTTTCCATTCCAATGCTCTAGTCCATGAGCAGCACCCAAATCCTCTAACAATCATCATACTCATGGATTTAAGGAGCTACAGAGCAAATGTTTGGTATTATTTGTGGTAGAAACCTCTTCTACCCCTTACAGACTGGTACCTTAATGCAATGTGTGGCACCAGTGATTGAATATGAAACCTGTTTTTCATTCTGCAAGGCAAAAATCATAAAATCACAAAATCCCAGACTGGTTTGGGTTGGAAGGGACCTTAAAGCTCATCCCATTCCACGCCCTGCCACGGGCAGGGACACCTTCCACTAGACCAGCTTGCTCCAAGCCCCATCCAACCCACCCTAGAACTCCTCCAGGTGCCACATGCAGTCATGAATACTAAAAAATTGATGTAGGTAAGCAAGGATCTACTGTCTGGGCCAAAAGAGCAGCAGGAAAATCAATAATCAAGCAGATTAGCCTGAAAATAAACTGAAGCATTTAGGTTTGCAAGTATTTAGCAGCTCTGTGAGGTAAATTCAGCTGTTACCAGGGTATACTGCTCCAATACAACAAAATGTTGACTACCAGATAAAAAAAAAAAAAAGGAACCAGGAGAAATTTTTATCTTTTTTTTAAAAAAAGAGGAACTAGGTAAGAAACTTCTATACTCAATGAATTGCAGAAATAGCTTAGAAAAGCTGATTGCTCCAAGTACAAAAGTTACAAGCACACACAAGTTACTTGCTTGGAATCTCCTCCTGAATTTTTGAGACACAAGCAGCAAACAAGGTAGTGATGGCAGGGACCACCACCAGCAAATCCTCAGGTGTGAGGTGTTTATTCAACCAAAAACCAAAACTGCTCCTCCCCAGAGTAAGGAGAGGAAAGCAGTGGGAGCCCCACCATCCCACAGACCACGTGCTCTGCTGCAGCTCATAAACATGAAGTGAGAAGGTAACAGCACAGGGAAAAAAAACCACTTCATATTTTCAAAAGTCAAACCAAGCCTTTATCAGCTGAAAGAATATTTTTAGCCTCTTACAGGCTACCAAGTGTTTGTGTTTCATCAAAGGGAGCAAAGTTGTGACTGAGGAAAACCAAAATAATTTACCCTACTGGTATGATTTGAGCTGAAGTGGCTCAGAAGAGATACAGAGCTTTACTCCTATGCAAACACGACCACACTGCACACCAATTCATTTTCTGACCTGTTACCTCTAAGCTCAGCAAGATACACAAGGTGCAGTTTTTAATTTGATTTTCCATGGAAGGAACTGTAATGGTAGAGAAAAGAAAAAGCCTTGGATGGAAGGACTGGCAGTACTTTGGACAGGCCACCTCTCATTTCCTGGACACACCAGGAATGTGCAGACATTTAAATCCACAGACCAAGGGATGAAGATGACTCTTCCACTTTGTGCATATCTGTGTTGTTTTAGAGCAGAAGTGAGGATACAGCTCTATTTGCTTCCTTTTCTTTCAATACTGAGGAAAGCTTTCAAACCACAGATTGCTTCATTATTCAAGTTGTGTTTAGCAAATCAGTATTTAGTTACAGAGCTCTGAACATGGAAAAAGGATGGCCTGAATTATGCATGGTAACCCACATTAGAAGCTCCTACAAGGCCAGGACTGAGCAGCAGCTCAGCTCCACCTGCCCATCTCCATGTGCTCATTTCAAATCCCAGCTCTGGCAGCACAAATTCCCAACAGACAATCCTAACAGACTTCTTGTTACTTCCCAGGATGGTGCCTCACAATGATAAAGCCAAAGTTATTTCTTTTTAATGCTGTTCTCCCACCCGAGCTCTGGGCCTGCAGCAGCCATCCAGCCTGGCTTTGGGGTTATCCGAGCACTCTGTGGGCACACAAGGTGGGCCAATACTAACTAAATCTTTTCAGTTTTCAACACTGGAGTGCCTAAATCCCAGTCTCCCAAATCTCTGAACCTGACAGAGCAGATACCTGTTCACCCTGACAACATTTAAAGACACAGCTCAGCAGTCTGTAGCCAACCTTCAAACTACATCTCCACTGCCAGGGAAGGTCTAGATTGGATAGTGGGAAAAATTTCCCCATGGAAAAGGTTGTCCAGCCCTGGAATACGCTGCCCAGGGCAGTGGCAGGGTCACCATCCCTGCCTGGAGGGATTTAAAACATTTGTAGATGTGGCACTCGAGGACATGGGTTAGTGATGGCCTTGGGAGTGCTTGGGGGAATGGTTGGACTTGATGAGCTTAGAGGGCTTTTCCAACCTAAACTATTCCATGAAAGCTTCCAGCAGGTTCTAAGATGAGCTCCAGATGGAAAAATCTGTTGCCAGCTGCAAATAGCACTTGGATACTGGCACAAGAGTCCCAAAATGCTGGTGTGACCCCAGGATGCCTGGCCTGGCAGCCTGACAAAAACCAACAAAAGTGTGCCTTGCAGTAAAACTGCAGGTTTGGGCAACAGTGCTGGAAACTACCATCAGTTCCAAAATGTGCTCTCACACCACCAGTGTAAATCACTATCAAGCACCTTTTGTAAAAGCAGAGTAAATGATACAGGAGGAAAGGTAATCCTCTGCCAAGGACACAGGCCATGGAGATGAGTTGTTTTCACTGACAGTTAAAATGAGGAAAACCAACTAAAATTTTTAACACCACTTCTTATTCAAGCCTGTTTTCACAGCCTGTCTAATGGGGGAGGAATAGGCAAAAAAGCTTCTTTACTCACACCTTCCAGCTTGTCACATTAAAAATTCCTCATTCCCTATGGTGCATCCATGAAAGCTTGATGGGGTGTGGTTTGCAGAAACTATGGGGGACTCACAGCTCTCTCTCCCTGAGCCCTTCCCTTCCACAAAAGGTCTTCTCCTCTCCTGAAGAAGCAGAAGGTGGGGACCACTGTCAGCTGCAGCCAGGCCACATGCCCAGGCTCAGCGTGGTCCCATGAGGATATGGCACACACAAACCTCCCCAGCTCTAACACAGGTTCTTTAGCCTGGCTGACTAAAAATTCCCTCCATCTGCAGCAGAGCTGCCTCATTAAGGAGCCTGAACCCAAGAAAAGGAATTATAAATAACAATGTGATTATCATAACAATACCAACTGCACCGTGATAATGATGCTGTGGAAAACCAGTACCTCAAAATACCCACACAAGAGTGAGCAGGATGAAACAACCTCATCAAGGGCTCCAGGTGGCACCTCCTTGTGTTTACAGGACCTTTTTCCCCTGTTGCCAGCAAACAATGAAGTGCTAACTCAAAACATGGGGAGTGATTCCCACCACCACTTCCATCTACATCTTGGCCAGAGGGTTAAACAAGGATTTGGGGTGCACTGTTAACAGCCCCGCCTATCAAGACCTGCTCTTCTCAGATCAGCTGGGCACAAGGAGCAAAGGTGGGAGCATCAACCTTTTTGGTTAAAGAACAAGATAATCAGCCATGAATTCATTAGCTGATTACTCCTCCACATGAGAATCATGGAATTATCTGGCTTGGGAGGGACCTCAAAGCCCATCCAGTGCCATCCCTGCCATGGCAGGGACACCTTCCACTGTCCCAGGCTGCTCCAGCCTGGCCTTGGGCACTGCCAGGGATCCAGGGGCAGCCACAGCTGCTCTGGGCACCCTGTGCCAGGGCCTGCCCACCCTGCCAGGGAACAATTCCTAATTCCCAATCTCCCATCCAGCCCTGCCCTCTGGCACTGGGAAGCCATTCCCTGTGTCCTGTCCCTCCATCCCTTGTCCCCACTCCCTCTCCAGCTCTCCTGGAGCCCCTTTAGGCCCTGGCAGGGGCTCTGAGCTCTCCCTGGAGCCTTCTCCTCTCCAGGGGAGCACCCCCAGCTCTCCCTGCCTGGCTCCAGCCCTGGAACATCTCCAAGGCCTCCTCTGGACCTGCTCTAACAGCTCCACATCTTTCCCATGCTGAGGACAAGGCCCAGGTCTGCGGTCTCCTTGCAAGCAGAAACAGTTAATTCTCACAACTAACAATGACGAGACAAAACCACATGCACTTAAAACAGTAAAAAAACACCTCCCTTATCTGTTTGCTCATCTTGAAACTCCTCCTAAAGCGCTTTGAAACCCAACCAAAGCAAAGAAAACCTAAGCCTTCTGAAATCAAATTGTGCCCTGCTCGTGTTTGTGCTTCTACTCTCTAAGCTTTGCTGCCAGAGCAACAGTCACTATAGAAATCAGTCAAATAAAAAGCTATTTCAGCAACTCGTCACCAGGAGCCAGGAAATCCTTTCAGAGGCAGTGCTGTGCTCCACTTGCAACCCTCAGCATCCTTCCCAGACAGCCCAGAAAAGTTGAGAGGATTCAACTCTCAGTGAAAAAATGAGAGTCTAAATGAGAGGTTCATAAGCAGAGCTGGAAGCTATAATAGTGATATTTTGGCACTGGGAAACCAAACTCTGAGGTTCACACTGATAATGTGTGCACACAAATAAGCAGAGAAAGCAGCTGCTGTAAGGACTGAAGATTTAATGCTTTATAACCCAGCCCACCAGTGAATTCCCCATGAATGATGAGCAGAGTCACACAGAGACCGAGTGCCCCGAATAAAAGCTGGGAACTCTTGTCCTGTGTTTTTTAGAGCACAGAACAAACTGGGAGCTCTTGTCCTGTGTTTTTTAGAGCACAAAACAAACTGTTCACAGGGCCTGAGTCACTGCTACAGTCACCTCCTCTCCAGGCATTTCATCATGGCAAACAATAACACTCTGACACCTCAATAACTGGACATCCTGTACTAGACAAGCACCTCTGCACACCAATCTGCAAGGGAAGGGAGCTGCCTGCCACAAATTATGTGCTGGGTAGCCCTAACAAGCTCTCAAGCAGTGTTTCCCTCCCTCCAGGACAGGCTTGCCTCCAAACCAGCATCACCCCTTTTGCACCACTAACAAGCAAGAAACTGCTGGCAGTGTAAAACAGGCCAGTAAAGCTGGGTTTGTGTTGGAAATGCAAATATATGCAAATATAAAATAGCTGTAAGTAGAACGCTGAGGCACAGGTGGGCTCACAAGTTGCACAGAGCTCTAAGACAGGTTTCCAAGGTCACCCTCAGATGGAAAACATTGGCCTGTGGACAGGAAGTCAGAGCAAGTGGAGCTACTACTATGAAAAGAGAGGCTGGGATGAAAATGCAAAGCAACGCCCACATCCCCTGAACACAGCTCCTTACACAGCTTCAGAGGGAGAAAAAGCCCTGCCTGAATACTACATCAATCCCTGAGCAGCCTGCTTTCTTCTAAATTACTTGATAGCAAGAAGAAAAAGAAACCCTCACCATGTATTTTCTGTCCTAATTGAATTTAAAAAAAAAACCACCCAGAAATGAAAATCCACTCATGGGTGTAACAGCTCAGAACACAAGCCCAGAGTTGAGCATGGAGGATTTAAAACCCAAAGTACTTGCAGCACACTTGGATAACCAAAAAGGTCCCACCTCCAGATGGGAACACCACCAGGGAGTATTTCCCTCCATGAGACTCTACCAGAGCTTGGAGCAGCCTGGTCTTAGTGGAAGGTGTCCCTGCCCATGGCAGAAACTGAAACTGGATGGTCTTTAAGGCCCCTTCCAACCCAAACAATTCCCTAATTCTGTGATTTACAACCCTACAGCTCAGCTTTCTTCCTCTCCCATCCTCCTGGTGCTTGGCAGTAGTTATGAAAACCAGCAAACACCCAGGAGGAGGCCTCGCCTGACCAGCAGTCCCAGGAGCAGCTGCTAAGCAGGGCTTTTATTTTCCCAGGACAGAAATCCAGCTTCCAATGATCCTGGAATGGAATGGAGCAGGGAGGAGGGCAGGGCAGGTTTAAGTTGAAATTATTTCAGGCTGGGAAGTTGCCCCAAGTCAGGCAGGCAGAGCCCTTCTGCCCATTCCAGGTGTAACCCAAGCACCCATCCCATTTTGTACTCCATTCCACAATCCTAATGTCTCAATAAAAAAATTCAACATCTGCAATGGAGGTGGGACCAATATTGGCTTATTTTTGAACAGCTGCAATAGGAAGTCCACGTTCCCCACCCCAAATGCAAAGGGGGGTGTGAAAATATTAACAGAACATCACAAATCTTTAAAAATTAGTTTAAACTGGATATTAGGGAAGAATTCTCCCCTGTGAGGGTGGTGAGGCTCTGGTACAGGGTGCCCAGAGAAGCTGTGGCTGCCACTGGATCCCTGGAAGCGTCCAAAGCCAGGCTGGACTGGGAGCACCTGCAGAAGGTCCCTACCCATGATGGGAGGTTAAACAAGATGAGTTTTAAGATCCTTCCAACCCAAACTACTCTGTAATTTTATGAATAATCTGCTCAGACACCAGGATCTTCCATGCTTCAGCAGCTTCCTACAGCAGAACCAACTCTATAAACCAACCCACACCCCTGGGGCACCACACCACGCTCAAACCTTGCCCATGTGGGATGTGGACAGAGCAGCCCTGAGTGCTGTGGGCTCTGTCCCCAGCAGAGCAGAGCTGAGCACAGATCCCTGTGCTGCCTCAGGATCTGGGTCAGGCAGAGCCAGGGCAGGGCTGGAAATAGAGCCCCACGTCCTCGTGCAACCCTGCAGACAGCTGGGCACTGAGAGCGCACAGCGATGCTCCTGAGACTGCCCAACCTCCCTCACTGACACACAAACTACAAAACACCCTCAAAGGAAAACAGATGAAACACTGAAAAGGCAGAAAAGGTGTGGGTTTTTTTCCCTACAAGGCAGGGCAAAAGGATGGAAGCAGGAAAATAAGGAGAGGCTAAACGTTTGTGACATGCTCCATATTTTAATTCAATTAGTGGAGGTGTTTTGAGGTTTTTGTGAGGGTTTTTTACCTCCAGTGACTACCTAAAAGCCATTTATTATTAGAAAGTCAGATTTGTTGGAAACCTCTGGGAATCTAAGTGGCAGCATGAATTTAAAAATTAAAAAATCATGGGAACAGAAAGGGAAGTTGTGCCCAAGGAAACTGAGAGCAGTCTTGTGACTGATGGTAACGTGGCTCTGAAATGCAGACTCCAGCATAATTTGCCAAACCAGCCATGCAGATTAGGAAAAGGAAACCTGGCAGAAATCACAGAGAAAACAGATCCTCACTGAAGACTTAAATCAGTTACTTGACATATTTTTTAATATTAGGGTTTGTTACTGACCATGTATGAGACAGTAGCCAGACCACAACAGTTGCTCCCTCCCAACCGCCTTTGCCAGGATTGTAACTAAAGCAAAAGAAAACTAAATTTACACGCTACGATTCCCAGCCTAGAATAATATTTCCATATTTCATTAGCAATATAAATATTTTATTTCAAACATCCTGCTTTTGAAGTCCCAACACATCAGACCCACATCAAAGACTCCAAGCCTCCAGAGTTGAAATGTGAATATCTTCATGCACAACGCTGTTCTCTGCGCTTCAGCTGTTACTTTTCATAAACCCACCCAAAAAGACACACCATCAACATTATTCATTTTCAATGCCATTCCTCTTGGAAAACAAAACAATCCCTGGGTTTGCCTTTATTAATTTAGTTTCATGTAACACCGAGTGTCCCTTGGTCTGAAAGACAAAACACCACCCGTATTCAAGATTACTTCTTGTATAAATACTCTGAATTTCTGAACACAGAGTCCTCCTCTTTCCAGCAATGCCTATTCAGAGTTGCACCAAAAATTAAATAAGTCTCTTCAAGACATATAACTGCAGGAAGGAGAGAAAGGCTCTTATTGCATAGTTGGTCTAGAAAAATCATAAACACAGGAAAGGGAAGAAAAAGGAAAAAATCCCAAACCATCCTGACTGCCAGCAAATTATGGGTGTACAGCCTGCATGGTGGGGATGTGTCTTAGAGCCAGATCTCCTGACATTGCAGGTGAACTGTCCTGGCATCTTCCTTTTTGTGGTTATGCTACAAGCAGGAAAAACCCTCTCTGTTTATTTGCCAAATCCCAGAACCTTTCTTTACTCTCCATCACAGGAAGCCAAATCCCTCTGTTTGCAGTGCAGATCTTCCACTTGGCCTTGACAGCAAACCCAGTGGGGCTGGGGACATAAATCCTCCCCTTCCCAGCCCAGCCATCCAGCACCTCCTTCTTCAACAGCCACAAGGAGGGTGCCAAACAACTCAGAGCAGCTCTGGTCCCTGCTCCAGGGGTCTCTGGCTTTTGCCTTTTACAGGCAATTTCATCATTGCTGCTCAGTGCTTTGGCCACTGAATGCCACACTGATGATTCAACAAGCTCCAAATTTCAGAATTTGGTCTCCAGAAACCCAAGCTATTCCTTGCCCAGTGCCTTGCCCACAGATTTATCTGTGTGTCAGACAATTCCTACTCATTCCATCCACTGTTGCTTTCAGCTGCTCCCAATCCATGTCAGATGTGACACTGCTCCCATCAGTGATCTGTGACACCAGCAAATCCTGCTCAAATCTTGCTGCTGACAACAAGCAGGCACTGAACCCGAAGAACAGGAATACACAAACATCTTCCCTGAAACATGAAGCATTCCTTACAATTTTAACTGATAGATGATTGAGGATCACAAAATAACACTGAAAACATGCTTCCTTTCACACTGACAGCAATGGTGACAGTACCATCAGGTACATGTCAAACAACTGCCCAGACCACAAGCAGAGTCACTTGAAGTCATTACAGTGTGTTCAAAGGCTGCAAAATACGTTTTACATATTCCCCTCAGCTCAAAAGTTATGATCAATTAGGTTCACAAAGAGGGAGAAATAAAGGAAGATAAAAAAACTCAGATCTCGCCATCTAACTGTTCTGGAAATTATGAATATTTCAATAACTACCTGAAAGCCTCAGAAGTAAATTCCTCCTGCAGACACATCCAATTGCTTCTAAATTCCTTTTCTAGTGGCACAGTTGAGGCACAGGGATGTGCCTGTGTATGATGTCCTAACACTTTTATGGAGATGTCCATCAGGGACCTGGCTATGGACAATCCCAGGGAACATCCCTGGAACTGTGGCTCTCAGCCATCCCTTCTTCTGCAAATCACTCCACTACCTGGCACACTGAACAGGAAAGTCTGGATGGCTGGCTAACAGATCCACAGGCTGAACTGGTACGATTTGAACACATCAATTAAATCAGCTCCAAAGGTAACCTGTAATTCCAGCCAAACAAGGGAATCTCAGCCGGAGGTACCGGGTAAGTGTGAGCAGCTTGTGTTCCTGCCATGGAAATTAAGCTGTGTTTAAAAATAGAATCCCAGGATGGTTTGGGTTGAAAGAGACCTTAAAGCCCTTCCAGTGCCACCCCTGCCATGGCAGGGACACCTTCCACTGTCCCAGGGTGCTCCAAGCCCTGTCTGGCCTGGCCTTGGGCACTGCCAGGGATCCAGGGGCAGCCCCAGCTGCTCTGGGCCCCCTGTGCCAGGGCCTGCCCACCCTGCCAGGGAAGAATTTTTTCCCGATACCCAATCTAACCCTGCTCTCTGTCAGTTTGAAACTGAACAATATTTCACCTTCCAAAGTCCCCCACCTGGGGAATGCTGTCATCCACCACTCACCTACAGCCCATAAAACAGCAAAGCAACCCAAAACAGAGCGCAAAGCTCAGCCAGTGCTTTGTCCACCCTTCACAGCCAGAAATAACTAAAAACACTTCCATCAGGTGCCTCCTGAATGGGTGGGCATGTGATCCCTCTCCTCCTGCCACAGAAGGGATGAAGGGGTATCCAGCTGCCAGCACAGCATTGAGCAAACTCTCCTTACCAGTCTAAACATTTTCTTTTAACTAAAAGAAGGCAAGCCAAAACTTACAGCACAGACTGGAAGATGCCCTCCTGCAGTGTGTTTCCTCTTGTTATAAATAACAAACAGTTACTGGCTTTTGCATTTATGTAATAATTTTTGTTTTGCAAGTTATTATTGGTCACAAAAATCCTGATATAGTACAATTTGTAATTACTGCTTTTGATACAGTATAATCTGTCAGTTTATGTATGCACCATATAGCTTTTATAAGTAGCAGTGTCATATGTACTATCTTAGACTGCAGCATAATGTTGAAATTATTTTTTCATGTAACTAACTCAGAAAATGGTGTAAAAGAATTAAAAGTGATTTCCCACACTTGGGGACTATCTTATCTGAAAGACAAGATAACAGAAACAGAAACCAGAGCAGCCAAAAAAAGGAAGAATTTATTGACCCTCATTATCGGGGAATGAAAATACAACAAGATGGAACCAGAAGAAAAAAGAAAATATTTTGGTTTCATCTATAAGATGGCATGAAGACAAGTCAAAGGTTAAAACTCAAAAGAATGTTTGAATATGTATAAACCCTTATGAATACACATGTATCCCCTATAATATAACAGCATATAGAGAACATATGGTTTAAGAATGGTTTTATAGAGAGAATGGTTTAAGTTAACTGTGTGCAAATAGCCAAGCATCCCAGCATTTGGATTTATCTCTTTTATCCCTTAATAAACTTTTATAAAAATTTGAAATAGTGAGCTGTGTTTCTTACAATCTCACAAAGTGTTAGTGCAGCTCCCTGTGGGGCACCTGCCACACGCTGCTCCCAGCAAACACAGCAAACACAGCCCATTGCTCAGATAATCTCAGTTGGTTCAGGCACTCAAAAGCCATATCCACCCTTGGAAAAACAATTAATAAAAGCCAGCATTCCATCCTGGGAAGTGGACACAGGAATTAACTATTTAATTAACGAAGGGACGCCCGTGCCTTCGGGAGGATCACTGCAGAACCAAGCCTGGCTTTCACAGCTGCTGTTACACAAACAGTTAAATGCAACAGGGCCCAGCCCTGCATCTTACAGCAGCCAGAACTGCAGCAACTCAGTGGCTCTGCTCTTCTTCCAGAAAGAGGAACCCAAACAAATCAACCTCCATCCCTTCTGAGGCAAAGTATTGCAGGACCAAGCAGCTCCAGAGGCATCTGGCTTAAGGATCTTTAATTATTTGTTGTTGTTAAGTGTGAACAGATGAGAGGGAGGGAGAGGAGGAAGATTTCAATCTGCAGGTGGGTGAAGCTCAGATTAGCAAGGTATTAAGGAGAGCAAGGCAGGGATGCCAATGAGGTGCTGCCTGAAAATAGCCCCACTCTGACCCATCTGCTCTGCCAGCTGGATCAGGAGATCCCTGGCCATGGAGCCAGCGCTCTGTGACTGCCGGGGACGGATGGGAAATTGCAAAGCTGCTGAGGCTGAAGATAAAAGGGTTATAATGAAGCAGCAGTCTGAATTTTTCAACAGGGAGTCCCCTCTTTCCAGCAATACCTGCTCAGAGTTGCACCAAAAATCAAGTAAGTCTCTTCAAGACATGCATGTGCAGGAAGGAGAGGAAGGCTCTTGTTGCATAGTTGGTCTGGAAAAATCAGGAGATGCAGGGGAGTGTGATGCTGCTTTCCATCTCCCTGCAGCACAGCTCCACAAGAGCTTGCTAGGAATAAGCCCTTCCCAAATGTAAATAAATACTCAGGAGACACATTCCCTGGGGATGTCCAGCAGGATCCACTATCCCTGCTGCATGTGAGCAAGCAAACAAAACCAGAGAAATGACAATTCTGCTGCTGTTTCTGATGTGCAGGGGCTCCTCTGAGCAGGAGGGGTGAGGTAAGATGTTCTGGTACTGCAGGAATTCATCTGGGGGTTTAGACTGGATGCTGGGAAGGGATTGTTCCCTGTGAGGGTGGGGAAGCCCAGGGGACAGCAAGGTGGGATAGTGAAAAGTGTCCTTGCCCATGGCAGGGCTTGGGATGAGAGGATCTTTAAGGTTCCTTCCAAGCAGAACCATGCTTGTGTGATCTGACAAGGAGCCCCTGGGAGCAGGAAAAGCCCACGGAGACACCTCTTGCCAGGCTCTGTGACTCCCCAGAATTCCCTCCAGGCCTGGGCAATGCATATGGGCCTCCAGAATATCTTAGGAGCAAAAAACAAATAAGGGGCACCCAGGCCACAACCAGACCTGCTCTACAGGACTGTCCTCGAGCTGTGCTCTGACATGCAACTTTTAGCTAAATCTCCCACACCTTCTAAACCTGATAAAATACAACATTTCAATAAGAGGTTATTAAAAAGGGAAAAAAAAAATCTTCCTGCAAGCCACACAAGAGCTGTCGGAATGACTACTGGTGGGAAAAACACAAGTGGTGTTCTGGAAACAAGATAAAGTACTAAAGTACACACCAAAAGATGTTAAATAGTCACAGAAGTTGGAGTTTGGGGGTTGTTCAGGTCTTTTTGTTTTGTTTGTGTGGTTTTCAGAGGTAAGGGTGGGGCTACTAGATATAGCACAAGATATAAATACACATGAGGTTCTCTTTTAAAAGTAAATACATTATTATGTGTCCTTGGGCATTGCAAAAGCTTTTCACTGGGTCTGAAAATAACTTAAATCCACAAATATTTCATGTGGGTGAGGGGATAAAAGTACAGTGGCAGAGATCCTGCTGAAATATACAGCTCACCCTGTGTGGCACCACAACAGCACTGACAAGGGTCTAATTCTAGGTTTGATTTCACATCAGCACTGAAACAATGCAGGGTCTGGAATTTATCTGATCCCGAGACAATCTTGTGCTGGTCTGGATCAGTCTGAAATGTAAGACATGCCACATATGGCACCATGTAAATTCAAATTTAATGGGGACACAGTTGAGCTCAGCCCAGAAAAGCCAGCAGCTCCTGGACAGCACAAGGAGACCATGCTCTGGCTGGTTTTGGGATTTCTTGCCCTCCCCAAACACAATCTGCAGGAGACAGGCTGCCAGCAGCAAGGCTGCAGGCTCTCCTTCCTTTCTGGAGGAGCAAGGAGAAGGATCAATATTCAGAAAACTCTTGAGAAGCAGTGGAACAGCCCCTGGGGAGCAGAGCAGACACAGCGCCAGCCCAAAATTCAGGAAACCTGGAGCTCCTTAGCCCACTAAAAGCCACTTTTTTGCCAAGTAACCAATTTCCTTACACTCTCCAGTAAATAAAACATGAAGGGCAGGCAGAGACATAAAATATGAATGCACCCACGTCCGAAATCAACAGGCCCTGTTATTGTAGATGCTGCATAAATCATTGAGGACAAGGGGACTTGTGTCCCCTAAGGGAGGGCACAGAATTTGGGGTCAGTTAGCAGGCAAGGGAGCTTGATATGAAGAAATGTTGCATCTATGTTCTCCTTTGTGATCTGCACTGCCTAAAAATAGCAGAAACCACTTTAGTTCATGGATTATTTAATCAGGCCAGATGGGTGAAAGGCAGAATCAAGCCTCAAGACAAACATCAGGTGATTTTTGGTGTGGGCCTCCACCAAACCCAGCACTTGGAATGGGACGGAACAGCACAGAATCCCAGAATGGCCTGGAATAGATAAAACCCATCCTGCCATGGGCAGGGACACCTTCCACTGTCCCAGGCTGCTCCAAATGTCCAGCCTGGCCTTGGGCACTGCCAGGGATCCAGGGGCAGCCACAGCTGCTCTGGGCCCGCCCACCCACAGGGAGTCTCATTGGGAATTCAGCCAGAATGACCAAAATGCTCCTTTCTGTCTGATTTCCCTGCCTGGGCCCATGACAGCAGTTATGAACTGCACTGCTAAAACTCACTGCTGGATCTGTTTTCCAGAGCTTTGCCACACAAACACAACATCTTTTACAATTTCAAGTGTTTGCAGTTACAAGTATTGCTCTGTAATTTCTCTAGGGAGGAGTAATAGCTACTTTATGGAAAACTTGCCCCCAGTCACTGCCATCTCCTTTTTCTGGAGATGTTTTACTTCAGACAGTTGACTGACAAATAACATTGCAGCTTCCAGCGCACAACATCTTGCCTTTTTTGTGTTTGTACAATTTGACTGAAAAGGCACGGCAGCTTTCAGACAGCTAGTGGCAGACAACAACCTCCAAGTTCAGTCATGACAGCCCTGTAGGTAGCTGAAAACCACTTTCCACTGTGAAAATGTGACCCCAAGTATTTTTGGACTAACCTTTTACTACTCTGTGTTTACAAAGTGGGCTTGAGTTGGTCTTGCAGGCAGATGGATGAGCTCAGGATGTGCTCAGCTGTGTCAGTGAATTCTCTAGGACAGGACATGCAAAGCTCCCAGCCAGTGGTGCTCAGGTCTTTCAGGGACTTCACACTGCTCTTTCCTACCTTACAAAGCTCAACAGATGCCCACTGAAGATCCAGAAATTGCCAAGTCTGCCCTAACACTCAGCTTGTGGATGCCTCCTCCTCTGATTATTCAGAGGTTCAACAGAACTGAAAGTAATCTTTAGCCCAAAGTTATTTCTGAGTATAAATTCACTTCACAGAATCCTAGAACAGTTCGGGTTGGGAGGGACCTTAAGGCCCATCTTATCCCACCCCCTGCCATGGGCAGGGACACCTCCCACTCTCCCGGGCTGCTCCAACCTGGCCTGGGACACTTCCAGGGACCCAGGGGCAGCCACAGCTTCTCTCTGCAACCTGCTCACCTGTTTTTAAAGGTACTTTTTAGGCAGGACTCGCTCTCTGCTTCAAAGCTCTGCATGGCAGAGCATGGAGGCAAACAGCATTATGCAGGAGTCTCACAAAATCAGGGAAATCACTAAGAAAAATCAGGAGCATTCATCTCAAACTGAGACCTAGACAAGAGCCAGCAGGAGTGTTCATGCTCTTTGGCTTTTTTCTTCCTTATTTTCCTTTCCACCTTGGTAGAGTCTGTTCTTCCTTCTCTTCTGTCCTCCATCCTTTGAGGCTCCTCCCAAACTCAGGTCAGACCCTTTCCAGCCCAGTGGCACAATCCAGATGAAAAATCACCAAAATCAGGAGAAAGTGGAGAGGCTGCTAGAACCACAGAAATGCCAAACCACCACCAGAAAGAGAAGGCAGAATAATTTAGAGAACTTTGTGGTGTCTCCTCATCCTCCTCCCCATCCAAAAGAAGGAAAATCGGTGTGAAAGGATCCCAAGGACTGTAAATAAATGATGACCCTGTTCATCAATGAGCTCAGGCTGCAATGAAATGAAAGCCACAGCAGGCTCTGTAATCACTCACACTAAACCCCTCCAACAGGATCACTCTTGCACTGATGGCTCAATTATGCCTGGGCAGAATGTTACACAACATTAAACATTAACAAAAGTCTGAGCCTGGGTCACTCTTCTCTCAGATAAATTCAAATCCGTAACCCAGTGCTCTTAGCTTAAGTAACCCAGAATTACCAGATCAATTCTTTTCCCACCTTTCCTTTCACATCTGATAAAAGCCAGGCCACCACACAGAGAGAAAAATGTTTGCAAACAGTCCCTGTGCTAAACAGTTATATTGTTATCATTTAAAACACATGTGGTTTGGGAGACAGGCGCTGATGTAAATTTAGTAGCTCAGAAATTAAACCAGGGGCAAACTGTTCTGGGCTGAGGCTTCACTCTCAGCTCCCCAGAAGCATTTCTTCCCTCCTCTAAAATCCTGTTCCCAGCAAACAGTTGCACCACTTCTGTTCCCAGAAGCTGCAAGGAGATCTGTGCAAGGCAAACACAGCAGAAAGCTGCTTTCATTTCTCATTTGGCTTTTGCAATATCACTTTTCATAACTCCACCAGAACAAGAGATCCCCTCACCACCTGAAACATCTGTCCTCTCCATGTGCAACTGTATTAAGAAAAAATAAAGTTTCTCAAGGTTTGCCCAGGGCAGATCACAGGATGCCAGGGTGTGTGAGGCTGCAGGAGCTGAGTGGGCACCTGGTGTCCCCTCCCTGCTCCAGCAGGGCCATCCCAGAGCCCAGGGCACAGCATTGTGTGCAGCCAGCCCTGCCCCAGCCCCAGGCAGGAGAGCCCCCAGGCTGTGTGGGCAATGTGCTCAGGGCTGGGCACTGCCCAGGGAAGAAGTTGTGCCTCCTGTGCAGGGCAATTGCTGGGCTCAGGCCCTGCCCGTGGCTCTGGTGCCATTGCTGGGCCCCGGAGCAGAGCCCGGGCCCTGCTCTGCCCCTCCCTGCAGCCAGGGCCAGCCAGGCCTGAGGGCCCCTCTCAGCTGGGGCTCCTCTCCAGGCTGAGCAGCCCCAGCTCCCTCAGCCTTGCCTGGGCACCCACATGCTCCAGGCCCTTGCTCAGCTCCAGCAGCTCCTGGCCCTGCTGTGCTCAGCATCCAGAGCTGGACACAGCACTCCAGAGGTGCCTCCAGGGCTGCCCCCAGGGCCAGGATCCCTCCCTGCCCTGCTGCCAATGCTCTGCTGCTGCCCCAGGCTCCCCTTGGCCTCCTTGGGCCAGGACACTCTGCTGGTTCAGGGACAGCTCGGTGTCCCCAGGACACTCTGCTGGCACAGGGACAGCTCGGTGTCCCCAGGACACTCTGCTGGTTCAGGGACAGCTCGGTGTCCCCAGGACACTCTGCTGGTGTCACTCTGCTGGCACAGGGACAGCTCGGTGTCCCCAGGACACTCTGCTGCTCAGTGTGGACAGCACAGGGACAGCTCGGTGTCCCCAGGACACTCTGCTGGCCCGGGGACAGCTCGGTGTCCCCAGGACACTCTGTGGTCAGGGACAGCTCGGTGTCCCCCAGGTCTGTCCCACAGAGCTGCTCCAGCAGCTCCTCCCCAGCCTGTGCTGTTGGTGGGGTTGTTCTTTGTTGCTTTAACCTCAGTACAACATCCAAACACACAGAGAGAGCTGAACAATGCCAGGATTTAGGTGGGGTTTGACTGGTTTAGAACAGACAAACCAATGTCCCCAGAGCAAAGCAGGTGACTGAGATGAAAAGGAAAAATTGTAAAACACCAAAGGAGTTAGAAATCATATGGAAAAAACCCAGAAAGCTGGGAAGATAAAGAAACTGAAATCAAAGTTACACCAAAACTCACTTGGTGGTGGTCTGTCAACTAAATCCTTCTCACCCTTGATGTTTAATACCCAATAATCCCAAAGCATCAGCTTCTCCAATACAAATAAACTGGAGTCAAATGTCTTCAACTTCCTTGTTTTAAAAAATAAATGAAGTATTAAAGCATCCATGTTCTTAGTGGTGAAAAACCTGCTTGACAGCTGAAGTGATCTTTTAAAATTTACAAGAAAACAGTCTTATATCTATCACTGAGGCCAATGATTTTTTACTCCTGGTTATGAAAAGCAGCCCAGTAATTTGTGAGAAATCATGCTGAAGTGTTATCAAACTTAACTGAGTAAAAATACCTGCTTGTCTTCAAGATTCTCTTTCAGAGGTTGAAGTGTAACTTCAATTCTTAAATTCACTTTTAAAAGACAGAACAATTCTAGGTAAAGGGAAACTGATACTGAATTCCACCTTGTATTCACAGCTTCTCAAAATGAATAAATGCTGTTTGTCTCCAAAGTATTTGCCCAGGAAATGTGACAGGTTTTCTGAACTAAGTATTAGATAAACATTCTTTAGCTATGATAAATAACTGCTGCAGTCCCTTCACCCCATCCTTTGCAGGGAATGCTTGGTACAGGATACATCCTGGGTTTTAGGATCTATCTAGGATATCTGAAATGTCCCTGGATATTTCTTTCTCAACACTGTACAGGTTGGGTCACTGTTTATCAGTGTGTGGCTGGGAGTGCTACAACAACAGGAGCTGAACCAAGGAGAACTCAAACTGTTCTAAAAGCTGATAAAGAGTTTTAAAAAAATTAAAGAAAGCAAATAAAAATGAACTCAAACCCCAAAATCAAAGGGGAAAAAAAACCAGCAGGAAACAAACTTTTCCCAAAGAAAATAATGGTTTTCCTAACTGAATTTCAGGAATTCTGTTGTTTTAGGAAAGGCAACAGAAGACATATCAAAAGGACCAGTGATAACCACAGGGAACAGTGATAAACACTGAAGGCTGGTGACAAAACACAGTACAGCAAACACTTCCTAAAAGCAACTTTAAAAGTCCATAGTTTCCAAAGCACAATTTATGTCCCCTTGGCTTGTCTGTTGACACTTCACACACTTCTTGCAAAATAAAGTCTCTTCTGAGAGTGTCATATTACACATTCACATTCAGTGAAATCACACCCTCACTATTTTTTGGTTTTGCTTTTTTTTCCCCCCAAGTAGAACTCTCCTCATAAAACAGCAGAATAAGAACAATTCAAAGAGCAGAGTAAATCTCCTAAAATCTTTGTCCTTAACTCGGGCAGACTAACCCAGATGAGCTTAAACCCAGCCTTTCCAACGGGAGCCTTCACCTGAATTCCAGTGCCTGCACACCTGGGACTGTGTCACCTGTGCCAGCAGAGCTCAACAAGATTTTTTCAGAGGCATCCCCCTCCTCCTCTCCTGTGCTTTTGAGGAAAACCTGCTCTTTTGCTGGTTTTCTGCAGGAAAACCTGCTCTTCTCCTGCTTTTCTGCAGGCAGGGAGCAGGAGCAAGTCCTTCCCCTTTCGGTGGCAGCAGCGAGTTGCGAGAGCAGCCCTGCTGGATGCTGAAACCATAGCTCACATTTCCTAATCCACCTTTCTATTTTTAACCAGAATCATTTCCCCCACCTCCTCTGCCATGCAGACAGCTGCAGAAAGCAGCTGGAGACAACAGAGTGCTCCATCAGGGCAATTTTCCTGGCAAAAAACCATCCTCAGGCCAGAGGAGAGTGCACAAGGTGTGTGCTCGTTTTCCTTGTCCATTGTGGCCACAACAGCTCTGACTGCACACAGAGTGTGGCAACCTGATTACCCAGAGGACCGTGGCTCACCTGAACTTGCTGAAATCCCAATCAGCACCTCTTGTCCCTAAAAACTCAAAGGAGAAAGGCGCCAGCAAGGATTCAGAGCATGAATCTGCTCCTGCACTGGGCTCTCCCAGGACAGGGAGGAGGGACCACCCTGCCCTCTGTAAGGCAGCATCACCACCTGACACAGCACTTGGGAACACTTGCTGGGGTGTCCCCAGCACAGAGACCTCCTTCCACAAGCTCACACCTGCTGGGGAAAGGTCTGGAGTCACCTTCTCCTCCAGGTTTGGATATCTCCTCCCCCAGGCACTTGGCGTCAGGTGTCAGACACACAGCAACCCCTGAATTCTCTCCTCACATGGGAGAGCAGCTTTAAAAAGCTCAGCTTTAAAAAGCTAATGTGCAGCCAGGCTGTAAAGTTAACCAAGCAAAAAGGGCACTTTCCTGAGCAGCAGGAGCAGTTTGGAGCTTCCCCAGGCAGCTGGAAAGCCAGGCAAGCAGAGGACAGGCTGTGCAGGGTGCTGAGCTGTGCCAAATTTGGGCACACAGCACTTGGCCCATGGGCTAGCACTGAAAGTGAGGTCCAGCTTTCTGAGCTGTGCCCTCCAACTGGACCCATTTTCTCCCTGGAGATGCCTGAAAATGCCCTGGTAGGACCAGGCAGACCTCTGGCAGAAGACAGCCACACTGAGAGTTTGGCACTTTAAACAGACCCAGCTTAGGGAGGGGAGGGCACAACTCCAACACCAACTCAGGGAGCTTAGAGGAGTTTAGCTGGAAGTTTTGAGTCATGCTCTTGGACATGGGCGGCTAGAACAGCTTAAGCTCTTCTTGAACCCTTTTTCTTTGTTCAGGCAATGGCTGCAAACATCACAAATGGAGCTACTTCTGCTGTTGTCCATGTGCTACAGATTTTCCATGCTTTAAGTTACTCACACAAAACAAACTCGCTGCCAACATGATCAATCAAAATGTAAACCAACTGCAGACAGGACTGTACAGACTCTGAGTATTAAATGCTTCAGAGAAACCCATCACTTACATGCCTACAGAAACAAAAGTCAACCAAAACAGAAGTCTGGTGTGGAATTAAGCACAGCAAGACCTACAGCAAATCTTCCCAGCTCAAAGGGATTTGAATCACAGGATGCCAGGAAACGAAGCTGCTGAGCAAAACACTCCATCAGCCATAAACCCACGTGAAATCACATTTCATTAATGAATGACAGTGTTTACAAGTAAGTAAATGCTGTGTTTCCCCTCTGCCTTAGCTGGAGCCACTCTCTTAGGAAAAAGACCGCAGGGTGAGCAGGTCCTCTCCCATCATTAATCCAGTGGACTGCAGGACTTTGTTAACAGGCACAGAAACCACGGCAGCAGCAAACACCCACGTGTGAAACCAAGATCTGCAACTAATTTCATTTCTTACCTTCTGGAAAAGGGGAATTTCAGGGAAATCTCTTTAGCATCTTTTAGAGGCACCAGGCCCGTGGGTTAATGATTTAGCTGACAGTGCTGTTAAGCAGATTAGATAAGAGTGGTTTTGTTATGGTCTGTTTTCCTGCCTTTGTCTGCATAACCAAATCAACTGGCAAATGAAGAAGGCAGGGTATTACTTGACAGAGCAGGAAGAAATTAGTGCTCCTCTCAGCTCGCTCACACCATTCTGCTATAAAAACACACTTTTTATACAGATACACGTGCCCATCTATACACACACAGCCTAAAAACCAACGCCTGGAGTAGCTCTTCTCTGTGTGTACACTTGTGTGCTCATATACACAAATATATGTATCAAAAATACACACAAATAAGCCACTGCAGGCAGTTTGGTTTAGTTTCTTCCCCAGAAGTCAAGTTAAAAAAAAAACCTCCTTGACTCATCGCTCTAAATCTATTACAAAGCTTCCAGCTTAAAGCATTGAGTTCCAAAGAGGTTTAGGATGAGCAGAAGAGGCGGCCGTGCCCAAAACGCACAAATAGGATCACAGCCCCTGGAAAGACTCTGCAGCGGATCCAGGGATAAAGTTCTGTTCCGCTGTGCCCTCCGAGAGGGTTTCTGTGCTCTCCCAGTGACTCACAGGCTGTTCACACCCAGGGCCACGCTGCTGTACACCCGTGGCTGTGTTCGTGCTGCAGGGCAGCGGTGACACCGTGACACACACGGAGCAGGCACAGGGGCTCTACGACATCACAGAAAGTCTAAAACACCTTCTTGCTCCTGCTCCTTCCTACAAACACCGCACACAACCGCCCTGGGGATATCTGGCAGCAGTCAACCAGGCGTGGGGAGAGCCGCCCGAGGTGCCAAAGGGGACAGCAGATTGTCCCTGGCTTTTAGTTTGTGCCGTTGCCACGCTGTGTGACTCTGGTTATCTCCCACAGGTGTGCTGCAAACAAACCTCCAAACCCAGAAACCAGGGGAGATTCCGTGCCCCGGAAGGAGGTGAAGCTGCCTGATGGAAACACAACCCTGTCGCACACAACCTGGGGGACAAGCCACCGGCAGGTCACTGCTGTCCCACATGCTGACAGCCTGGCTGGTTTCTAGCAATAAAGGCCTCAAGCTAAACTGAAAACTAAGATTAAAACCAAGCAGCGAAACAACAAAGTAACCACAAGTTTAAGCGCCACTTTCAAAAAAGTCACCCAAGCAAAAACGCAACCAACTCCCCAGAGCTGTGCTGTAGACCTGGCTGTATCCAAGCCCCTCTATGCCTCCCCAAACGCCGCCCCCGGCCGTCCAGCAAAGCCAAACACCCCTTTACACTCAAACGGGACCATGCGGAGAGGAAAGAGCTACTCACTGCTGGAAATGAGGCGGCAGAGAGCAGCAGAAAACGCGAGTTTGCCTCTTGCAGCCGCAGCCGCTCCCGGCAGCAGGACGGGGGCACGGCGGCGGCGCGGCCACTCCCGGAGCGCGGAGCCCCGACTTCCTTCGCCTTCAAAGTTCGCCTTTCAACTTCCCCCGGGCTGGGCGCCCTCAGTGCTCCTCTGCCAGCTGCTCGCCAGCCCCGCGGGAAGCTCCTGCGGAGGGAAACGCGGAGAGGTGAGCGGAGATCCAGAGGGGATGGAGCGGCAGCGCTCCCGCCGCTCCTCCCGCGGGCGCGCCAGTGCGTCAGCACCGGGAGAGGAGGGGACGGAGCGCCCGCCACAGGAGGAGGAGGAGGAGGAGGAGGAGGAAGAGGCCGGGAGTGTCAGCCCGGCCGCGGGCGGTGCAACAGATCCCGGCAGTGCTGCCCTACCGGCAAACAGCGCCTGAAACACGGGGAAATGGGGACATCACCCATGTTCGGTCTGGTGATTCCTACTGTACGCGCGGAACGCTTTCGTTAAGTGTCACTTAAAAGTCACTGCAAGGAGGAAGGATTCCTTTTTTCAGTATATATCAGTACCAGATGTTAAGTCCTACCCTAAAAATAATAAAAAAAAAAACCTCCACCAAAAAGAAAAGTCGTATTCCACCACACTAACACGAAGCAAAACAACCAATTAATTCCCCAAGCTTTCCATGAATTTTTTGGCTCCACCAGCAGCAGAGTCCCTGGCCAGGCAGCATCAGCACGCCCCGAGGGCTGGATTCCAGCCTCTATCCCAAAGGCCACAGCAAGGACTGGAAGCACACAGGATCTCCTGCCCTTGGATCCCTCAGGAAAGGCCGGTGAAAGCATCCCAGGTGAGAGGGAGCAGAGGATGCCTGCTGGCCACCGCCTCGGGACAGCGGGGAGTTGCTGTAAATCGGTACAAAACCACAACACAAAGCAGGCTGAGTCATGTTGGGAACACTGATGGGATGAGCAGCAGCGCTGGCAGTGTTTTCCAGCAGAGCACGGACTCTCCCGAGCCTGCTGGCTGCTGGGTCCAACAGAGACACTGTCCAGGAGTGAAGTCAGAGGCGTAGGAAGCAGCCTGCTTCCACTCCACGGATGAAATAATGTGGAAACTGAAAAATAGGCACTAGCAGTAACAAATAGCAGCATTTCTGAGCTCCATCCCGAGAGAGGCAGCCTGTTGCCAGGAATGCCGAGGAATCTGCAGAGCCACAGGGTGGAAAAAGAATTTTCAGAAGCTGCACACAGAAATCCTTCCACACTCATCCTGTCACACAGAAAACAAGTATTTTATAGGAGTAGCTGCTTTGGGGTTTTTTAATAGATCCACGCCCCTGAGCATGGCCCAGCAGTGCTTTTTCCTAACACATGGAGACAGCCAAGTATCCAGTGGAACAATGTGCTCACCATCAGCTCCTCCACAAAGTTTAGACACCTAAAAATGGCCCATGGTCAAGTTCAACTCAGCCCATTTTATTTAAAATCTGAGACGTGGAATGGGGCACCAGTGAGCTCTGTTTCTGTTAGCCAGCAGTCTTTTAGTGACTGGGCTCTGTAACATTCAACAGATGTCATCTGCCCAACCTGGCCCCCCTTTCCAGGAGGGATTCTGGAGTGAAAACAGTAATTGCTCATCACCTAAAGCTTCCTTAGACGTAATTCAGTTGGTACCAATCCTGTAAATCCCTCCCACTGAGAATATATATGAGGAATCTGCAGCTTAATTAGAAGATGCTACAGGCCAAGGACTCCTTGTTACGCTGAGGACACTCGTGTCTACTCTGGGTCCTCACACACCTCTCAGGACAGCACAAGTCACCTGGTGAGGCCAGAGGCCGACTCAGTAACTCCCTCCAGACAATAAATGCGTTCATATTTGACAGAAATGCTCTTGTGTTCCTCCAGCAGATCTTATCTTGGTGGTATTTTTTTCCCCCATGATCCAGGCCTGTGTGAGTTCAGTGACCTCAAGGCACATAACAAAGGCAGCCCTGTGTTCCCACGAGTCAGGTGGGGCCAGAAGGGAGAAGAAAAGACAGTTGGACGAGTATTACAGGTAATTAAAAGGGAGCTTTGAGAATAACTTTTCAACCATGGTGCATTTAAATACTGCATGTGTCCAGACAGATACAACATAACACCCTGCAAAGCCCGAAACAAATAAAAAGAAACACAATGAACTCTTCCACTGGATGTGCAAAGGAGGGTGTTTTTTTTCCCCTACACAGGGCAGCCAGGACATATTTAGCCTAAGGGCTGGAAGAGAGGACAGCCTGAGCTGATGACATAATTTTCTTTCTATAGGACTGGATATCTGGGACTACTGCCCTCAGTTCAGTGGCTGTTGCTGTTTCACCTCTACCTTCCCCCATCCAGCTTCAACAGGAGAGTGACAATCACCCAAAAATGCCTGAAGAACAGAGATGGCCACAGAAATGTTGTTTCTTTCCCACCAGACCATGAGTAATGTGACAAAAACCAGATTTGAGGCTGACTGCTGGCACTGAGGAGAAAGGGCTGCTACCCCCGTGCTCCAGTGCTGATGTGTCTTGATCATTGAAGCACCACATGCATTTGGAATGTCCTTCCAAAGGCCTGGGGAAAGGCCATCCTTGCCTTGACAGCTTAAATCTGCCTAAACATCAAAACCAGTCATGTTGAGTCCCCTTTTAACCTATCCATAAGAAAATGTGTATTAGCAGATGAAATCCAGCACTGAGGGTGGCAACAAAAGTCTCAGGCAAATGAGAAAAAACTGCTCAGAACCCCAGGATCCCTGAGGCTGGAAAATCCCTGCCAGCCCATGGAGTCCCAGCTGTGCCCAGTGCCCACCTTGTCCCCAGCCCAGAGCACTGAGTGCCACCTCCAGCCCTTGCTGGGACACCTGCAGGGATGGGCACTGCAAAGCTGCCTGGGCAGCCCCTGCCAAGGCCTGAGCACCCTTTCCATGCAGAAATTCCTGCTGCTGTCCAAGCTGAGCCTCCCCTGGCCCAGCTTGAGGCCCTTTGCCCTTGTCCTGTCCCTGTTCCCTGGCAGCACAGCCCGACCCCCCCTGGCTGTCCCCTCCTGGCAGGGAGTTGTGCAGAGCCACAAGGTCCCCCCTGAGCCTCCTTTGCTCCAGGCTGAGCCCCTTGCCAGCTCCCTCAGCCCCTCCTGGGGCTCCAGCCCCTTCCCCAGCTCCGTTCCCTTCCCTGGACACGCTCCAGCCCCTCCATGTCACTCCTGGATTGGGGACCCAGAACTGGACACAGCCCTGGAGGTCCCTGAGCAGGGCCAGCCCAGCACTGTGAGTGTGTGATGTGTTCACAGGGCTTCACACCAGCAATGTAAATCTATACATCCACCTCACATATCCCAAAAAACCTTCAAAGCATTTTTTTTGTCTGTTCATTCAAGTAACTTGTCCTGGTCGCTGACACATCAGAAAAAAATGTGCTACAGGAGAATTATAAAGCTACTCTGACCTTAAAAGTGTTTGCATTAAAGCACTTAGAGAAGTAATGTGAAACTTCATTATTACACGTGTAATTAAATAATAATTATTATTTCATCTGTGTTACAGCATTAAAAGCCATTACAACTTCTTATGTGGAAGGCTCTTAATGGACAGCTGCTTTTGAAACTAAAAATATTGACGTTAATGGGGTTCTGAGAGAAACTAAAAACTCTGAAACAGCTGAGTTTAAAATCTCTGAAGTACTATCAGAACAACTTCCAGAAGCAGCAGGTGAAGTGCTCAGGTGTGTTTGCTAACACAAAGGGAGATTCCAGAGCACTGATGTGCTCATCAGTTCCAGCAATGAAGTTTCCCGGGAGGAATGCTGTGTCATGTAACGTGTGACTCACAGAGCAACGTCCACAGGAAACCACTCTTCTCCCTCTCTCCCTAAAAAAAGCTCAGCCTTGCCTGCAAGTTGAACTGAGTTTCCTGAGCAGAATTCCTCCAATTTCAGCATCATGTGCTCCAGCACGTATGCAAGAGGAAAGGTGTATTTTAAACCCTGGCAGCAAACCAGAATCGTCTGGAAAATCAGCTGGAAGCTCCTTCTGCTCCTGGTTCAGCAGGGAGTGAAGAAACACCTCGTGCTGCTGTGTTTGGACACGTGGCTGTCCTTTGCCCTCGCAGCAGCAGTTTTGCAACCCGGGATGCTCTGCCTGGCTGAGCTGATCCCGGGCACTCCCAGTCCACTCAAACCCTACAAACCCCCAGACACACTGGGACAGCTCTGAGGGATCACACACCTTCCTTGTGCACACACTGTCACTCTAAAAGGGATGGCAGGAGCAGCAGTGGGATCCCAAACCCCTGAGGTCCACCAGGATTTGGGACCTCACGATGAGGTGTCTTCACTCTGTGCCACCCGTCATCCAAGCAGCTCCTGGAGTTCTCATCTAATCTAAATGGATAAAATCCTCACTCTGCTCATCATGTGTGTTGCCCACCCATCTGTTCTTTTTGATTCAAGGCTGTGGTTGACCTTTAGATCCTTGGAGAAACACATGGACCATCCCAGGGGTGGCTCTGCAGAGCTGAACACCCAGCACCTCTCCAGGGAAAACATTCTGGAATGGCAATTCCATCCAGGGCATGTGCAATCACATACCCAGGTCAAAGCAAGTATTCAACACCACTGAGGTCCCTTTTGAGCCTGGAAGAGTGAAGATTTCCATAAAAGAGAAAAATAGAAATGAGATGCCCTTTTCAAACCCCCCACTCAACAACAAGGACATTTTTCACAGGGCAGGGTATCATTCCCACGTGACTGCATCCCACATCCAGCACTTCGAGCTTGGGAAGTGCCACTCCTATTCCCTGATCCACTTATTCTGCCCTCCCAGAAGTCTCATCACCCAGGTGTCTTAAAAACCTCCTGTTAAAAAAGTCACCGCCTCAAAATTCTAATTTGCTTTTGTCTCTTCCAAATCCAAAATTCCAACTCAGAAGCCTCTGTTACAGAGAGTTTCCTCACCAAACAGTGCAATGGGACAGAGATTGGTGTCCCACTGATTTTTCCATCTAAGGAGTTTGCTGTTTGCCCCACACCTTGGGACAAGGCTGCTGCTATCAGATGCTCTGGCTTTGTTAAGGCCTTAGACACCATCAAGAAAAATAAACATTTCAAAACAACAAACCCCAAGCAACCAAAAATAAACCCAACCACAACCCCAAAAACAAAGCAGGAGTTAATACAGGATGATGTTTGGTGCTAAAGTTCAACAGCAGGGCTTGTGGGTGTGGAGGGGGCTTTTTCCTGTTAAAGATAAATCAACCCTGTCTCCACATCCTGAGCGTTTGCTTGCACGCCACAGCCACACCAACAGTGAAAAATCCACTCCTGGGGCTCTTCAGCAAGATGTTTGTTATCCCAAACACCTGATTACACCTCCTGCTCCTGCCAGGCAGCAGACTCAGCACTGGGACACTCCACTCCAAGAGTGTGAAGATAAAACACCCATTCCCAATTCATGCTAGCCTCCAGTTCCCAATTCATGCCAGCCTCCAGTTCCCAATTCATCCCAGCCTCCAGTTCCCAATTCATCCAGCCTCCAGTTCCCAATTCATCCAGCCTCCAGTTCCCTTCTCCCTAGGGAGCTGGCAGTCAATATCCAAAGGTTAAACGGCCCTGACATGTCCACCTATCCAATACCTCAGTCATTAATAAGCATGATGTGGATCAATACTCAAACACACACTTCCTCTGCCCCAAGGGCAAAGGGAACAAGTCATCAGGAGCGATAAGGAGCTGGTTGTGAGGGTGTTGTATTCCCAGTATCCCATTTCAGGGCTCTACACAGGGCTGAGCTGTGCAATTCCATCATTCCAGCTCTCATCCTCCTCCTTGTGACTACCCCGGCCACAAGTTCACCTGGGTTCTCAGGATGACCTTAATTAAGAGCTGGAAAGAACAGATTATGCTCAGGAAGCCAAAGCCATTAATCTCAAAGGCTTAAAAGGTTTTCAGGGGAAGTGTGTTTATATGTCCCCTTATCTCATCCTACAAAAAACGGAATAGGCAGCAATGCCACCACAAGCAAAAGCTGCTTTTGGTGTCACTCAGATAAAATCTAACTGTACTTTTATCTCCACCAATGATCAAAATGCAATAAAAATTTGGCCTGCTAGACCTTATTTTTATGACCTTGACCTTCAGTCCAATTTATTCTTAAAAGATGTTCAAGCTCTGTGTAAGCATGAAAAATAACAGCCTGGTCCTTCTACCAGGACCATTAAAATTCTGCTTTCCGGGATATATATCCTAAAAAAATCAGCATTCAATGAAATCCCAACTCATATTTCTTACAGGGACACTTTTCTACAAGCAGCTGAATTCTGTGTCTCTCACTACAATTCCAAACAGGAACTGAACAGGGACCTGAAGGAACTTCATCCTGCTCCTACCAAAGCCAAGTCTCAGCAGCTTTGACCACAAAGAAATAAAATCATGGAGAAGCCCATCCAGTGCCACCCCTGCCATGGCAGGGACACCTTGCACTGTCCCAGGCTGCTCCAGCCTGGCATTGGGCACTGCCAGGGATCCAAGGGCAGCCACAGCTGCTCTGGGCACCCTGCTCTGTCTGAGCTTCATCATGTGCTGAAATTTGAAATGTAAGGAACTTTTAGAACTTTGGGTTTGTAAGTTAAAGTTTAGAATTAAATATAGGACTTGATGTGAGATCTTGGGAAAGGCTTTTGAACTTAAGTATTAGAAGTGAAAATGTAGATTTATAGTTTAAAGTAGAAATATGTTAAATTAATTCTTAAAAATTTAGAGTTTTAGAATTGAAAATGTAAAAAAATTAAGTAGTTACAAAAGTAAATAATGAGATTAAAATACAGTACGGTAATCTGTGTTTTAACATAGTTAACTAAAAAAACTTACACTATAACATAAATCCATATGACAAAATATTTAAAAATTAAGTCAAAAACATAAATATCCTTATTAGCAGTGTTTATTAGTAAATAACTCCTTAAAAGATCTTGTAACTAAAAGCCTTGTGACCTTCTAAACCATACTCCATATGGACCAAACTCACCCTTACTACCTATAAAAAAGATAAAAAAAATAAACCCACATCATCAAAAACAACTCAAAAGTCCCATCTCTAACTCATTCAAAACTCCTTCCAAAATCCCCATAATCACACACTAATTAAACCAAACCAAAATAAACTTAAATAAACATATTATGCTGCAGCACACACAGAGCAGCTAAATCAAGCCATGGCCAAATACCTTTCCCCTGGCATTCATCATGCCTATTTTGGCTGGCATTTACTGTGCTGGCACTTGCATTTCTGCTCCTGACACCAGTCACAACACACAGATTATGTTCCTGTTTTCAAACTCCAGAACACCAAAAACCCCTCCCCAGGAGCACACACAAGGGGGTTCACTCTGCTGGATACTGACAGGAGAAGGGTCTGGAGCTGCTGGAGTGAGTCCAGAGGAGGTCATGGAGATGTTCCAGGGCTGGAGCCCCTCTGCTCTGGAGCCAGGCTGGGAGAGCTGGAGAGGAGAAGGCTCAGGGAGAGCTCAGAGCCCCTTCCAGGGCCTACAGGGGCTCCAGGAGAGCTGGAGAGGGACTGGGGACAAAGAGAAATGACACAGGGAATGGCTTCCCAGTGCCAGAGGGCAGGGCTGGATGGGATATTGGGAATTAGGAACTGTTCCCTGGCAGGGTGGGCAGGCCCTGGCACAGGGTGCCCAGAGCAGCTGTGGATGCCCCTGGATCCCTGGCAGTGCCCAAGGCCAGGCTGGAACAGCCTGGGACAGTGGAAGGTGTCCCTGCCCAGGGCAGGATGAACTTTAAGGTCCCTTCCAACCCAAACCATTCCATGATTCAATGATTCTGTGACACCCTACTGCCTCCTGGCTATTGCCAGTGGATTCCCAAAGTTACCGCAGAGCTGATTCCACAAGAGTTAAGTGGGGTAGGTGTGTATCTCAAACTGGGGACACCACCATCCCTGCCATGCTCTCAGTCAAAGAAACCCCTGGTATTTTTAAGGACCTGTAGCTACTCCCAAAGGCTGACCTCACTTGGGTACTATTGTGCTGCACCCACGATTTCCTAGAGCAAGAATAGCTCCATTTCTCCTCCATCCACACCAAAGAGCTCCAATCCAGAACATCTCCACAGAAGTCCCACTGTCTGTTGTGTTTCCTAAAAATCACAGTCAGAGGTTTTACCCCTGCAATTACAGGTCACAAGAATGCAGTTTGGTTAGGAGTTAAAAATATCTAATAGGGAGTAAGACAGTGAAGGTAAATACCTCAACTTTCTAGAGAGGCAGACTCGCTCTCTTGGCTGTTTATTTATGCTGGACTGTTATATTTGCTGAGGGATTGGCACTTGTGCAAAAAACCAGGGCTCAAACATGCTCAGCTTCATACTGAGCACTTCAAAACCTTCGAGTGTTACTTTCTGTGTCTTCTACAGATCACAAGCAGCAGAAAGTAGCAAATGCAGCTTCAGATGTCAGAAAACCTGGCCTTAACCAAAAGTAAATGCTCTTATTTTGCAAACTACACCACAAACACAATACAGACTATTGTATATAAGAGGTAAAGGTATAGTTTGATAGTTTTATAAGCTTGATAGTTTTATAAAGGTATAAACTCTTATATTTTATATAAGAGTTTATACCTTTATAAAACTATCAAGCAAATTCTTTATTTTAGATTCAGACCGAGCACAATAATAATAGAAAGGCTTGAGACGTTTCAGAACCAGGGCTCTGAAGGGCTTAGAAAGGTACAGATAAGGCAAAATTCAGTTTCACTGTAAGGAAATCACTTCCACAGTGCAATCATAATATTTGGGGAGCAGGGGGGAGAAGGAAAAGCCCCTGTGCATCACCCGATGAGGGGGAACAGCAATCCCTGAGCTGTGATGCTGTGCATGCAAGCAGCTGATGAGACAAGTCTTGCTGGATTATTAAAGAGCCATTGTCCTGAGCCTGGAGGCTTTCAGCAACTCATTTCACAGCTCCTCTCTAAAAACCACCCGAGAGTTTCACGCCTCCACCCCCCGGAATGAGAAGTTCACGGGTTTTGGGGGTGGATGTCACTGCATTAGTCAAACAGAAAAAGGCGTTTACCTTGCCAGGCTTGCCGTCCTTGCCAGGCGATCATTTCCTCTGAGTCCCCAGGCCTCCCTTCTCCCCAGCAGGAGAAGAAAGGAACGCTTTGCTTTCTCCTGCAGCTCTGAATGCTTTCTCCTGCGGGTTTGCTTTCAGTTTGGCTCAGACAGACGGAGAGATTTCTTCCAAGGCAAACACTCCTGCAACGTCACCGCGGATATAAATAGGCAGAGGAGAAGGAGGGAGAAGCACAGCCCTTCTGGAGAGACTGCAAACACGCAAGTAGGGGAGAAAATCAGACAGAAATAAAGCTTTTCTTTTCCTAAAGCTACACACACAGCCTCGACTCGGACACCACAGCCAGGATGAACGAGCCAAGAGAAATATTGCATGCATGCAGCCAGAGAGGGAGGTTCTCACAGATGCCGGGTTCTGCCAGGAGCTGTGCTATTTCTGCTGCCACCCTGGAGCTCACACACACGGCTGCACGTCCAAATAAACACCAGCAAAGCCACCTGCACCCACCCACCCGGGTGGGCACACAGGAGAGCCTGCAGGGCTCCAGGGGCCATTGCCCAGAGAAGCTGGGGATGCCCCTGGGTCCCTGGAAGTGCCCATGGCCAGGCTGGATGGGGCTTGGAACACCCTGGGATGGTGGATCTCATCTACCTCATCTCATCTCTCTCCCCTGCCCCTGGGAGTGGATCTCATCCTTACACTGAGACAAGAATTGGTCAGGGGTGTGAAGGTCTGGGCAGCTCTGGCTGCACTGACCATGGAGCTCAGAGCTCCCAAAGGAAGGAGCTGAGGGACAAAGCTGCACCACAGCCCTGGACTTGACGTGAACAGGCATCATCTTCAGGGGTGTGCCTGGAGAATCCAATGGGCTTGGAGAGAAAAAGGACCCAAAAGAGCTGGCTGATAAAAAGAAAAAGGGGCCCAAAAGAACTGGCTGATAAAAAGAAAAAGGGGCCCAAAAGAGCTGGCTGATCAGTTCCTCCAGGCTGAAGGACAGACCATCCCAACAAGCAGCTGATCCAGCTGAGTGGGCAGGAGGCCCCCATGGAGGAGCACAGAGCTCCTGATCAGAGCCAAGTGCAAAGAGCAGGGCAGAGGCAGCTGATCCAGGAGGAATCTGGGAACACTGATCCTGCAGGTGATGCAGGAGGAATCTCAGAAACACTGATCCTGCAGGTGATCCAGGAGGGATCTGGGAACACTGATCCTGCAGGTGATCCAGGAGGGATCTGGGAACACTGATCCTGCAGGGGCAGGTGATGCAGGAGGAATCTGGGAACACTGATCCTGCAGGTGATCCAGGAGGAATCTCAGGAACACTGATCCTGCAGGCGATCCAGGAGGAATCTGGGAACACTGATCCTGCAGGTGATGCAGGAGGAATCTGGGAACACTGATCCTGCAAGGTGAGGTGATCCAGGAGGAATCTGGGAACACTGATCCTGCAAGGTGAGGTGATGCAGGAGGAATCTGGGAACACTGATCCTGCAGGTGATGCAGGAGGAGTCTGGGAACACTGATCCTGCAAGGTCAGGAGCAATCTGGGAACACTGATGGGGCAGAGATGGGGCTAAGAGAGCCAAAACACATCTGGAATTGAATCTGGCAAGGCATGTGAAGGGTGCCAGTGAGGCCAACCTTTAGTAACTGCAGGCCCCTGAGGCCAAAGGGGAAATCCAGACAAGGAAGACTTATCCTTAGTGGAAGAGGATCAGGTTGGGACCTGATGGGATGGATCCACAAGTGCTGAGAGAGCTGGCTGCTGTCACTGTGAGGCCACACTTGATGAACTTTGGAAACCATCTCCAGTCACCTGAAGGACAAGAGGGTGATCAGGAGTAGTCAGCATGGACATACAGAGGGAAAAAATCCTGCTTCACCAGCCTGGCCTCCTCCTAGGATGAAACAATCTCAGCGGATGGAGGGAGTGCAGAGGATGCTGTCCGTCCTGGCTTTGGCAAGACTTTCAACACTGGCTCTTCTCACACCCTCAGATGAGCTGGCAAAGTGTGGAGCAGCCAGGAGGGCAGGGAGGTGGGTGGAAAAGTGGCCCAGCAGGGAGAGGTCAGTGCCACTAAGTCCAGCTGGAGAACAGACACTTCCCACAGGCTGATATGAGAGCCAAAATCATTTAATCTCTTTACTGACCTGGAGGATGCACAGAGTGTGCCCTCAGCACTTTGCTGGTGACACAATAACTGGGGTGAGTGGCCAGTACAGCAGAGGGTCACACTGCCACTTGGATCAACTCTAAAAGGCTGGAGCAAAGGGCAGGCAAGAGCCTCAAGGTGTTCAAACAAAGCAGAGTCCTTCCACCACCTGGGGGGAGTGACCCCAGGAGCCAGCACAGGCTGGGGACAGCTCTGCCAGGCAGGATAGATGACAACAAGTCCCAGGAGCCAGCAAAAAAAGCCACCAGCTGCATGACAAGAGTGATCCTTCCCCTCCACTCAGCACAGGTGACACCATTCCTGAACTTCTGTACTCCTCAGTGGCAAAGAGACATGGGCACAGTCTGGCAAATGGCCCTGGACAAGCAGCTCTGGGTGACCCTGCTTGCCAAGGTGACCTTGCAGAGGTCCATGCCAGGCTCAGGCAGGCTGGGATCCTGGGAGCCTTCAGCCAGTCCCCTCTCCCAGCCTGGATATCATCTGTGATAGCCCCAGGAATTCAGGAGCAGCACCTCAGCCTGTGTAAGGCACAGTGGTCACAGCGCTGACAGGGCACACCCCAGCCCAGCAGAACACCGGACATGTGCCCTGTCTCACTCCTGAGGTCCAGACGCAGTTCCCAGCCCTTGCTCACTCACCCTGGCCACGGTTTGACTCCACTTCTGCTTTCTCAATGTGACACAGGGGTCAGACAAGTGAACAGACCAGGCAGGAGGTGTTTCATCACTCCCATTCCATAAAGGTCCCTTACAATCGCCCATCTCATTCCACCCCATCTCCCTTGAGTTTTGCTTCCCTTTTGCCTTTTTTTTTTTTTTCTCAAACATCACCACTGGGATGAATGCTTTTAAAAAGTCCTCAGCCCCACAAATGCTCTGTTACACCTCTAAAACCAGAGGATGATTATCCTCTGTTAGAACAAAGCAAGAACAGTCAGACATGGGTATCATTTAGGTTTACAGGCCAAAATCTTCACTAACTTAGCAGGTAACTACTTCTTGCTGGTGTAAAACAACAGAAATACTAAAGTTTATTATTTGAAGGCCAAGAGATAAATTAAAGTTGTAATTTCTTTAAATCTCCAACATTCCCTGTTCCTACAGCTGGAAGTGTTTTGGCAAAAAGAGGCCAAGTGAGAGCCATCAGCAATAGAGGGAAGTACAGAATTGATCTTAAAATTATCAATATTTAACCCTAAAAAGGAGGGACAGGGTAGACTCCATGCAATATCCAGGTTTTTGTCCAAAAGTTCCCAATGAAACATGTTTCTCTCTAACTGTCAGTGCATTTGCCTTGCCTGCTTCTCAGTTTAGCACACCTCCTCCTCCTCCTTCTCTCTTTGCAAATACACTGGGGGCAGAGCAGGGACAGGGAGAGCCCAGCTGGGCTCTGCTGTGGTGGCAGCTGGCACAGCTGGGGCCAGGGCACTCGAGGTCTCTTCACACAGCAAAAAAAAACCCAAAAAAAGGCACCAGTGCAGTTTTAAACTGACTCCCTGCAAGCATTGGCTCATGGGGATTTAAGGCCATCCAGGTTCTGGCTTTTGCCATGGGTGTTGTCCCTGTGATAGCCTGGTGTCACCAAACCCAGATACCCCATGTTGCAAGGGACTTCTGGGGTCAGCTGGCCCAGTCCCTGCCCCAAGCTGGTGCATTTTCTGGCAGGGTCTATGGCCCTAAACCATACCATGGTCCCATCCAGCAGCTTGGGAACGTTTTTATGGATTGTTCCTCTTGTGGCTACCAGCTGGATTCGAGTGTAACATGAAAGGTTGGGCTGGGAAGTGTCTGAGAGCAGCCCTGGAGAAGGCCCTGGGGGTGCTGGGGGTGAGAGCTGGGAGCCAGAACCCCCCCGTGCCCTGGGCTGAGCCCCAGCGTGGGCAGCAGGGCAGGGGGGGATTCTGCCCCTGTGCCCCTGTGCTCAGGTGAGACCCCACCTGCAGAGCTGCCCCAGCCCTGGGCCCAGCACAGGAGGGACCTGGAGCTGCTGCAGAGAGCCCAGGGGAGGCACCAGGATGGGCAGAGGGATGGAGCAGCTCTGCTGGGAGGAAAGGCTGGGACAGCTGGGGGTGCTCACCTGGAGAGGAGAAGCTTTGGGGTGACCAAATTGTGGCCCGAAGGAGCTGCAGGAAACATGGAGAGATCCTTTAGAAGATGGAGTGATAAGGGGGCATGGCTTCCCACTGACAAAGAGTGGGTTTGGATTGGGTATTGGGAATTAGGAATTGTTCCCTGGCAGGGTGGGCAGGCCCTGGCACAGGGTGCCCAGAGCAGCTGTGGCTGCCCCTGGATCCCTGGCAGTGCCCAAGGCCAGGCTGGACTTTGGGGCTTGGAGCAGCCTGGGACAGTGGAAGGTGTCCCTGCCCATGGCAGGGCGTGGAATGAGCTGAGCTTTAAGGTCCCTTCCAACTCTTCTGGGATTCCTTGAGTAGGGGCACCAAGAGGCAGCCCCAGAACAACAGACACTGCCTGCAGAGATCTGCACAGGCGCTCAGACTCTCAGCTCAGTTTCGTCTTTACAGTTCCTGCAGCTGTGAACACAAAGACCAGACCAGCACCTCCAAATATCAAAGCAGCTCCTCCTGGGGAGGCTGAGGAGTTGCCTTACACTTGTGGCACTCAGGACACAGAACAATTCCCATTTATACAGGACTCTTCTCTTGGGCAGCATGAGCTACTGTTTCATACTGAATCAAACCCCATAAAGCAGAACCAACTAAACACAGAAAGAACTACTCTGGACTTGCAAGGGAAAAGAGAGGCTGCTTATTACAGCCCAGCTCAGCTCCTCACTGCCAGCAAAGCATCACCAGCCCTGTCTCTGGGTTACCCTGCTGGAGGAGAGTGGCTCCTCTGCAAGAGTCCCAGCTGGAAGGTACCAGGAGGTTGTAGCTGGCACTGAAACCCAGAACAAAGCAAACCAGTGGGGAATCAGGGATTCTGCATGTCCTGCACATTGCTGAGATCCACCCCAAGGATCCTGGCACGCTGCTGGCAGAGAAAGGAACAATTGGCCAAAGTGTCAGGGAACCAAAGAAATAAAAACACAGGCACACACACATGAAGAGAAATAATTATATCTGGAAATTGCACATCAATCCAGAGGCAGCCAGGACTCCATCCTGCCCCAAAGCAGCAGATCTGGAGCCTGGGGATCACCTGAGGCAGCTACACACCCAAGATGTATTTTTGGAGTGGTCCTGAATCCAAAAAGCAGGAACTGAAGCACAGGGGACATCCCTACACCCACACTGAGGGCATGGACGGGGACCAACCACAAAACCAACACAGCACAGCCAGGTTTCCACCACAGACTCACCCAGCAGGAACCCAAATAGAGTTTAGGATCGTTCATCTGGTGACAAAAGGAACAGTGTTCCTTCCCCAAACACACCGTGTAACAGGGCAGTGTGACAGAGATGGACACAGCAGCTCTCCCTCCTGCCTAGGAAATGCTGCAGGACTTTGTGTGGTCAATATGTTACAAATTCAGAAAGATTTTGGCACAAAAGACCTCCATTATTCATTAAACACTTGCAATACCAAGATATTCCCCCTCTAAGTCACTGCCCTTGCTTAGTTGTTCTGGCTGTTATGAATGTGACCTTTTGTTTATATAGCAAAAGACTGGTTTTGGTACACTACTAAATAAAGGAAAATTCAAGCTTCCACATCCATCATGCAACTCTAAAATAAAACAGGAAAAAACTCACTTTGTCTTCAGCATCCCAAAATGGACCAGGCTTTCCAGGGCTTTCAGTGCTAAATGAAAGCTGACCGTAAAAAAATCCCTTGTAAATGTTTATTATTCTAATTTTAACCTCTGGACATTTTTAGGGCCAATAAAAAAACAAGATCAAAACCCAAGAGAGCAAATAATCCACACAGGGATTCTCTCCTGCCTGCACTGGTTCAAAAGTCATTCTGAGATTTGGGGGATATTTTTATTTTTAAACCTGTGTTTAATTTCTTGTACTGGAAGCATTAAATCCCACTACAATGTCAGATCAAAACAAGTCTCTTAGAAAGGAAGGGAGAAGGATTCCCATGGGAAAATACCTCACAGAACCCACTGGGCAGCAGAAACCCCTTTTTAATTTGTCTTTTCAAGGTGAAAGGAACTCAAGGAACACCTTGTGCCAATACACTCTGGGTAAGCACTTCCCCAGGCTCTGCTGGACCCTGCAGGGCTCTTTCATCCATCCAAACTCTCCACAAGTGTTCAAAACATTTCTCTCAAGCCTTAATTGCATCTTTATGCATCCAAACCAGATCCACTGTCATGGTTCCACAATAATTTTCATGCCCAGATCCACTCCTTTGGCTTCTGCCAGGGGAACAGACCACAAAATGCTTTTGGATTTTGGAACAAGAGTGGGATTTTGGACAAGAGTGAGAGCAGCCAGACACTGTGTCACCTGCAGAGGCTCATCACAATGCCACAGGGACCACAGGTAGCCCAAAATCTCCAGGCAGAAGCACAAATGCAGATCTCCAGGACAGCAGCTCTGTTCTTCTTTTATTCTCCTGCCCACAAAGGTAATCCCTTAGGTGCAAGCAGACACCCTGCAGTGTGTTTTGGAGAGTTACTAAGAGGAGAAAAAACAAACAACCAAACAACAAAAGCCAAAATTGGGCTGCTGGGGTGAGCAGCTGCCTGCAGGGATAAACTTCACTTGCAGACAGAACCGTGCTGGTGCCAAAAGGCTTTCCCCAGTCATTCTGACCTTTGTTCCTGGCCCAGCCTCGTCCAAAAAAAGCAGTGGGAAGCACTATTCCTGTGTCTCACAATCCTGACTGTATTACAGCCTTCAGTCTTCTTCCATTTGATCATCAATCCAAGTAACAAATCCATAATTTAGCAGTTTTGCTTCCCTGCCCACCCTACAAGCTCACCACACACTGATGGGACTCCCCTAAGCTGAAAAATGCCCCTTCCTACAGCTTTGGTGGCCAGTGGCCCCTCAATTCGATCTGCTGCTTGTTTTGTTCCACCTGCTATGGCACCTGGCATTTCCTTGGCAAATACAAGCTCAATTTCCCCATTCCAAGTCTATTCCAGAGGGCACATGAAGGCAAAGTGGAGATACCCCTACCCTTGACCTGCAGATCAGAAAAGTCACTGCTTTCTGGGGGTGTCATCCCTCCTGCCTGCCAAAAGACATCCCCTGAAGACCTCACTTTGCATTTGTGCTGCCCTAAACCCTTGTCCTCCCTCTGTGTCACAGTTCCAATTTGATTCCTGAGCTCCTTGCTGGGCTTTGTTTGGAGGGTTCTCCCCCTCCTTGTTTATTTTAATCCATAAACCTACACACCCATAGCTCCAAAAATAAGAAGTCACAGCAGAAAAAGGCCTCCAACACAGAAAAAAAAAAAAAAAAAACAACCTTAAGCACATCATCAATACAAAAGCACTTTCAAACATAGAAATTCAAAACCTCAACAGCACCAAGGAAGAGCAATAATGAATTTTTTTTAAATGAGCCCAGGTGAATAGACAGGATGCCAGTGAAGTGACCTGTGTGACAAGTTACAGCTGTTGGTTGGAGAAAAAAGTGTCACAACTGCTCTCAACACTTCTGATTCAGCTCCTCCCTTTAGTTCCAGATCCCTGGATTAACTGAGCTGGCCACACATCACAGTTCTCTCCCATCTCCAGCTTTTCTGTCCCTGCAACCTGTCTCACACCACAGCTCTAAGAGTTTTCAGCAGTGTCACAGCTGTACTTTGCATGTGATAACACGGAGGAAACAGCTTCTTGTAGGCCATTCCAAGGGTAAGAATCAGCAGGAAAAGGCCACTGCAGGCAGCTTATGAAACACGGATACAAGAGGAGCAGGCAATCCTGGAGGTGAAAGACACCAGCCAGCCAGGAAAAGGAAAAAATCTGACATCAAAACAACTCAAAGTTTTACATCTTACCTAGATGAAAGCAATAATCTCCTTATTAAATATTCCACACTTACTTACAATAGTTACAATGACAAATCTCTGGATTCAGGGTAACCATCCTCTGACATGCACCCAAACGGCAGAATCATGGAATGGTTTGGGTTGGAGGAGACCTTAACCTCCCAATCCCCTGCCACACAAGCAATCAGTAACTAAATAACAGGCCAAGGAGTTTTCCTAAGCAATTTATGCTTAAATCATCACAGACTGTGCAGAAGACACAGGGAAAAAATTAAAACTATGAGTTAATATAGTCATGCTGCTTCCTGCTGCACACAGGCTTGTTTTGTTCCTGCAATTACAGAGGAGGGATTTTTTTTCCAGCACCACTTTCAGCTGCCACAAGCAGGCTATTGTTTGGATTTAGCCAGGCAGCAGCAGTCCCCATGCAAAGCCAGGGCAGCAGGATGGACTGCCTGGAACTGAAACACAACACAAGGGAATTCAGTCCCATCAGGACGAGAAGAGAGATTTGTACTAAATACCTGCTCGGAGCAATGCCAGAGGAAGCACATCAAAGGAATCCTGGGATACTTCCCAACATCCAGGTGCTCACAGGGATGTTGTGCATCAGGTGACAGCTCAGCAGCCTCTTCCCAGCACACATCTCCCAGCTCAAATCCAGGCAGCCCCAAACTGCTCAGACTACATCTCTGCCTCCTCCCCCGCACACCAGGGCATCCTCTCCCATTGAAGAAGTGATTCCCCAGCCCTTGGACACACCAGAATGACTCATCTGGGTGCACTGGTGCCTTCACTCTGAAAACTCCTGCTCGGTCTCCGGCAGAGCACTGAAATGCTGTGAGCTCACTTGTAGCTGTGGCAACAGAAATGCAAATCCTGCCACACTGAAAAACTTCACCACCGACTCCTCCACTACACGGGGACTATGTGTGAGCAAAATCAGTTTTTTTTTTCTTCCTCCCTGAGGATAAATTGGGTTTGTGAAAGCTGTGCCCTAAAGCAAAAATCCAATTGGCAGGGCAGAGCTAAACCAGACACACGTTGCTTTAGCTGTGCTTCAGTGCACACAGAAAACAGGCACAGAAGAGTTTGGAAACAGGGTACAAAACCAGGTTTGAGGTCTCTTACTGCAAGGGCTCTACTCAGTGTTTACACCTGGTGAGGAGCTACTCCATTTGCAGCCTCAGCAAATACCATGGCTGGTTTAATACAATAAAGTTACAGTGGATATAAGACAGAGAGGAGAAAATGGCTTTAAGTTAATTGTTCCTTGGAAGGGTGGGCAGGCCCTGGCACAGGGTGCCCAGAGCAGCTGTGGCTGCCCCTGGATCCCTGGCAGTGCCCAAGGCCAGGCTGGATGGGGCTTGGAGCAGCCTGGGATGGTGGAAGGTGTCCCTACCCATGGCAGGAGTGGATAAGATGGGCTTTAAGTTCCCTTCCAACCCAAACCATTTTACAATTCTATAATTAAAAGATCCATTTTTCAAAAAGAATCAGAAGTCTAAAAAATATCAGCATATCTGGATGCAAAACCATGAGCTTTTCTTGGGGGATAAATAGGATATTTCTAACAAAAATGCAGGCAGTAACTGCATACAGCATCCAGAGGTTAAAAACAACTGATGGGGGTGGTGAAGAAAGAGGGAAAAAAAAAAAAAAAACAAAGAGCAAAAGAGCAAGCCTCACCTAACAAGTTTCCAGCAGCAAAACCTGTGTGTACTGCAAGACCCAGACTGCAAATTTAGGTGACAATTGTGAATCTTTGGTGAGAATTGTACCTCACTCACAGGGTATCTACCTGTGGTTTGCAGAAACTTCTCAGACAAGCTTCAATATCCTGAATGGCAAATAAAGAGCAAACTCCCACCAACGCTTCCTGCATATTGAGAAGTTTGGGTGGGGAACTGGGAGATTTCTGGGCTTGGTGTTGGTTTGGTGCCTTGTGTTTTGTGGTGCTCTTTGTTCCCCTTTCAATTTGGGTTACTGAGCGCAAACTGTTTGCAGGGAGTGAAAACCCTGCAACCTCAGCTTCACCTGTGAGTGAGCAGAGGCAGTGTAATCCCACAGGGAGGTTATTCCATCTGGGAGCAAAGCAAAGGAGCTAAAAGCAGAGGAAAAGCAGAGTTACCATGGGATACCAGGATGCGTCACTTCTCTTGGCTCTCCTGGCGCCACGTGACGCCTCAGCCACCAATGAAGAACTCGGCAGATGGGATAGGGAAAAAAAAATATTAAAAGGTCCCTAGATTATAGCAAAGTTTAGGCTTTAAAATCTATACTGCTTATGGCTACAGAAATAGAGGCAACAATATTTATCTATAAACCAAACTATCTGTCTGTAAATCTATTGCCACGGAGCAGTAAATACACGCTTTCCCCTCCAGCAGTCGTCACCATCTACACTTTTCAGTTCCCTACAGTAAATTTAGTCCAGGCACATGCAGAAATACCAGCCCTGCCATCTCAGAACTATCACTTGCCTTTCAGAGGAGGCAAAGCAGGTCAGTAGTTTCCACCTCGCTCATAAATACAGAAGCAGCCACTTGACAGCAACAGACATGAGCAGTCAGAGTTCAAGAGAGATCAGAAAAGGGATGAATCACTTGGAATTTACTCTCCAAGTTATCACACAGGTCATCAAGCTCATGCCTTGGGCTGGAGCCCTCTGAACCAAGAGTTTCTCTCTATTTTCAAGGTATAGTTGTTGAGCATGTGTGTGCAGCATGTCAGTGACCCCACACGTGCTCACCCACACTGCTCAGACCAGGATCAGTTCTCCAACAGCTCCTGCTCCAAGTCTTTCTTCTCTGCACAAAATCCTAGAGTAGTCCAGCGTTTGAGGATTTCTCCCCTCCTTTTACAGCAGCCAGTTTCTTTCTAAGCAGATCAAAACAGCTCTGATTCAAAGGACATTATTCCAACTCCATCCTCCTCCACCTCCCAAAGCCTCCTGACACCCACACGCTGCTGAACGTCAACATCTCCAGGGAAATTCAGTCCTTGCAGATGGCGCCAAGCAGCCCCCTGGGTGTGGTAAAAAGCTCTGTGCACATGAGGAACCTTCACCCTCCCTGGGTGAAGGTGCAATCCCAGCCTTCCAGCTCTACCCAAACATTGCAACAGGCTGGGAATGGAGTGTGCAGGGAGCCTCCAGTGCACCAGGGTAACCTGAGCATCACCCCAGCAGCAGCTGGCACGCTGCCACCCCAACCCACCCGCTCCCAGCACGCTCCAGACTGCAGGATTTTGGGAAAGGAGCACAGCCCAACCAGCCAAGACAGCTGCTGCTGTCATCTGCTCCTGAACACCAGCTTTCTATCACCTGAATCACTTGCTATTCCTGCTTGCCTGTTTCCCATTACCCATCAAAAGTAGGAAACAGCCTGGAAGCCAAGAAATCCCACATTTCATCTGCTACTCCAGGTTGTAGCCCCTGTGTTACACAGCTACACAACAGCTGGGTGTTATTTCTGACCTGCTTACAAAAGGAAGTTTCAGGTTTCTGAAACAGAAAGTTTAACACAGACAGTGATACCTTTTACAACAAGGGGCTGGGGCAGGGCTGGGCGCACACAATGCTGTGCCCTGAGCTCTGGGATGGCCCTGCTGGAGCAGGGAGGGGACACCAGGTGCCCACTGAGCTCCTGCAGCCTCACACACCCTGGGATGCTGTGCTGAGCAAGGGCCTGGAGCATGTGGGTGCCCAGGAAGGCTGAGGGAGCTGGGGCTGCTCAGCCTGGAGAGGAGCCCCAGCTGAGAGGGGCCCTCAGGCCTGGCTGGCCCTGGCTGCAGGGAGGGGCAGAGCAGGGCCCGGGCTCTGCTCCGGGGCCCAGCAATGGCACCAGAGCCACGGGCAGGGCCTGAGCCCAGCAATTGCCCTGCACAGGAGGCACAACTTCTTCCCTGGGCAGTGCCCAGCCCTGAGCACATTGCCCACACAGCCTGGGGGCTCTCCTGCCTGGGGCTGGGGCAGGGCTGGCTGCACACAATGCTGTGCCCTGGGCTCTGGGATGGCCCTGCTGGAGCAGGGAGGGGACACCAGGTGCCCACTCAGCTCCTGCAGCCTCACACACCCTGGGATTCCTCCCAACTCTGCTTTAATAACTGTTCCCCGAGCCAGGAGACACTGTTTGCAATAGCTTTTAATAGGATGGGTTTTATCCAGCCTCCTTTGAACCCCTCATCTTCCAGCAACATCCTGGCCACCAGAAATACCACAGCAGAACTGTGCACCACCAAAAGAAAAGCTTTCCCTTTTATAAGGTTGGTGCTTCCTTCCTTGTTGTTTTGGTTTTTTAGGATTTGTTTTGAGTGAGGATGGCCTGGGTACAGTCATCTTCTTTGGAAGATGCAAAGCTCCCAATGTGTTTAACATTCCTCTCCTTGCTTCTTCCCCTCGCAATCGTTTCTGCTCCATGCTAAAGAGACAAAGTTTATTTATCTCCTTTTCTACAACAGCTGTTCCATGCCTTTGATCACCTTCATGATCCTTTGCTGAACCTTTTTCTTTTTGGAAATAGAGGATTCAGGACATGCAGAACCATGGAGAAAAAGGTAATTTTAAAAATTATTTTTTACAGTGGATTGTCCTATTATCTACTCCTTCCCTAATAATATTTATTCATTTACTACTTTGACTTTGCAGCTATTTGCAGTGAAAAAAGCTCCCAATTCAGAAAAAAAGCCTCCCAAGAGCAGAACAAAACCCCAAACTAATAAAGCTTTTGCTTTCTGCCAGTGTTGCAGAAAACAAGCATCAGAGACAGGAAAGAGCCTGCAAAATGCAGTAATCTCTCAATATCTTGAAACAGAGGCTTCCAAAATTTTTCTTAAACCAGAGCAGCAGAGCAAGGAACTAACCACATCCCTGGCTGTGCATGTGCCTTCCTCCCCTCAGCTGAAGATGGTTTTTGGTAATAAAACATCAAATAAATACACATACACATACCTAGGTCACCTACATTTATTATTTCCTCATGCAGCACCAGCAAAGTGACCCCTAAGGAGGTGCACAGAAAATGACCTGGATTTTTATTAGTAACCAATTGCTGCTCTCCAGCCTCACTGACCTTGCAGCACACACCTGATTCCTGCTCAACACACCTGGGTTTCCTCTCTCCATGTGCACAGTCCCCACAGTTCTGTGTCATTAATATTCACACTACACCCAGGGGCACAGCTGTAGCCTCAAACTCCTGCTGGGACACAGATATTTTTTTTTTTCTCCCTGTTTTCAGCATCTCAAACTCACAAGATGACAACACAGAATTGCTTTGAAGTGTCCATTTTCACCCCACCTCAAATTACCACAGAGAAGCAGATCCTGGCTGAGTATCAGAATTCTCCAGATAAAACTTAACAACCAGGGCATCAACATGGAAACAATGGGTGGCTTTTTGTAAACAAACAGAGAAGAGCTTCAGATTTAGCAAGACTTTTACAAGGACGGTGCCTCTAACACAAGCAAGAAGCAGAAGGACTCAAAACAAAAATTTGCTGTTTTATTATGCTCACTTATCTAAGTTTTTAGAGGTGCTTTTTGCAACACTGTGGTGTAAAAATAAAGCTGCTCCTTGGGGCAATTTGTCAGGTACTCCTACTGCACAGTTTTGAATGCTGGAACAGAAAGGAAGGATGGGAACAGGGATTTCACTGAAATGACCATCTAGAACCCCCCCTTGAGAAGAAAGAGAATAAACAGGTCCACAAAAACCAGACTCTCTTAGATATTCTGATGCCTCAGGTTTTAGCTGTTGTATTTTTCAGATTCTGTGCTGCTTTAGTGTGTGGATCTGAGCTTCACATTAAGGGATGGTGAGCTCTGTGCACAGAGTTGCTAGATAAAATTCCTTCTCTAGCTGGGCACCAAGGACAAACACCCAAATCTCAGCCCCAAGAGCACACACAAAGCGGGCTGAAGAGAGAAAAACAAGCAGGATGGGACTTCATAACCTAAAGCTGGAATTGGACAATTAACTCCAATATGCAAATGGAGCAGAACTTATTAAAGTGGGAGATTTTTGTGACCGGGTGTCCATTTTGTGCCCATTTTGGTTCACCTTGGGTGCAGCCCTGGCTGGGCTCTTGTGCTGCCCAAGGTGGATCCATGGAGGAAATCCTTTTAATAAATCCCTGCTTTATTCTTTAGCTCTGTCTGGCCTCTGTTCTAGGTCAGCCTTACAAGGCATCAACTCCACACGGAATTTCAGCAGGAATTTCTGCATGGAAAGGGTGCTCAGGCCTTGGCAGGGGCTGCCCAGGGAGCTTTGCAGCGCCCATCCCTAGAGGTGACCCAGGAAGGGCTGGAGGTGGCACTCAGTGCTCTGGGCTGGGGACAAGGTGGGCACTGGGCACAGCTGGGACTGGATGATCCCAGGGGTCTTTCCAACCCTAATGATTTTTTAAGTCCATAAATTTCAGGTTTCAAAAGAGTTTTCCCTTGTAAAATTCAAACCACATAACCGTGGGCTGTGAAACAGCATTCCTCTGCTGGGGGCCACTCCTCAGGTTGTTGGGTGCTGTGTCCCCCTCTTTTTCCAGGATGTCACCTCTCTCCAGACCATCTCTCCATCCCATTTTCCCTCTGTACAGGGACACCTTCCTGCCCTGCCCATGTCCTCAGAGGTTCTGAGCACAGAAATCATGTGCTGGCTTTGAGCACTCCTCACAAAGCACCAGCACAGCCTTGTGCTCAGTATTACTGGAGTGTAAGAAAAATCATTTAGAGAAACAGCATCTACAAGACAGCTCCTTGCTTTATCTCCTCTCTAAACAGCTTTTAAACTGCCAGCTACAGCTAGGAGCTGGAGACAGAAGAGACATCCCTGTGCTGCTGACAGGTGAGTTTATTGGAGCTTCAGCACAAGCATTTCAAGATAAAAGAGCACAAGGAAGGTGCTGAAAGACAACTGACAGCTTGAGGAGTACGCACTGGTTTTCAAATTGTTTCTGTGATGTAGGGTAATGCTTGTGATCACAGCATCCACCGGGAATTAGATCATCCGTTTAGCAGCAAGTTTGCCTGATCAACTGTCTGGGGCCTTCAAACACATCAGCAAAACTGCAGAGCTGGAGACAGTGCCTTGGTATGGAGCTGCCTTCCCTGAGAAGCTTCACAGAGACCAAAACACAGGCGAGGAAATTGTAACAAAACATCGAGAGCAAGTTGGGGGCTGCCCCCGAGTTTGGGAAGCAGCACCTGGATTTTTATCAGTAACCAACTGCCCAGACAGGGCACTCCTGCTGGCACAGAGCACCAGGGCCTGGGGCAGACACAAGGAGCTGCCTCTGCTCATCTGGATCAGCACCAGCACCCACAAAACACCTGGAGCCACCCCAGATATTAACATATCCTAACAATGACACAGCCTGTGTGCAAAGCCTGTCCCTCACCTTTCTGCCTTTCTGGATGTGCCACACACAGCTCAGGGAGCTCCCCAGCTTTCCAAGAAACTCCCAGCAAAGCTTGGGGAATTTGGTGATGTGTCAGTGTCTGGAGATGGCTGTGAGGATGCTCCACAATGCAGGAAGCTGGAGATGGGAGCATGCTCTGGACAGGAGGATATTTAAAGCTGCCTGGGTGGAGCAGGGATGCACACATGATTTGAACAGCTGGGACAGTCACACAGGACTCTGGTGACAGAGCAGACATCCTGTGCTGGCACTACAAAACCCCCCAGTATGTTCATATCAAATATTTCACCCACCCTTTGCTGTGTATTTATCCCTGCACAGCAAAATATGTCAGATGTAACTTTTTGTCTTTTTAAGTAGTACAGGAAAATCTGTCAAACAGCTGCTGAGAGCCTTGCACTGCTCTCTGGGAATGGGGACAGCAGAGGCAGGGCAGCACAGGCCCGGGGAAAACCTTTCCATTTCCATGCATCTTGCAAACACAGAGAGAAACATTTAAAGAGTGAACTGAAACAAAGCATCTTGTGCAAGAATCCCAATAACTGTGTTATCTGCTGAACAATAAAACTGCAAAACCGTGGAGTCATTTTAAACAAGTACATCTGTCATCAAGATAATGACCAAGTGAGTCAGTGCTTGTCCAGTAAGAGATATTTAAAAGAATCACGGGAAGGTTTGGGTGGGAAAGGAGTTTAAAGCTCATCCCATTCCCTCCATGCCTGTCATGGGCAGGGACACCTCCCACTGCCCCAGGCTACTCCAAGCCCCAAAGTCCAACCTGGCCTTGGGCACTGCCAGGGATCCAGGGGCAGCCCCAGCTGCTCTGGGCACCCTGTGCCAGGGCCTGCCCACCCTGCCAGGGCAGTGTGGGCAATTCCTAATTCCCAATATCCCATCCATCCCCTGCTCTCTGGAAGCCATTCCCTGTGTCCTGTGCCTCCATCCCTTGTACAGAGTCCCTCTCCATCTTTCTTGTCGGCTCCTTCAGGTCACAATTTGGTCACCCCAAAGCTTCTCCTCTCCAGGTGAGCACCCCCAGCTGTGCCAGCCTTTCCCTCCCAGCAGAGCTGCTCCATCCCTCTGCCCATCCTGGTGCCTCCCTGGGCTCCCTGCAGCAGCTCCAGGTCCCTCCTGTGCTGGGCCCCAGGGCTGGGGCAGCTCTGCAGGTGGGGTCTCACCTGAGCACAGGGCAGAGGGTTTAATTCAACACAGGAGCAGAGCCTGTTCCACCCATCCAAGGACTGAGGGAAAACAACTGATGAACACCCCAGCTCTCCCAAAAGGCACAAACCCAGGGGTGCTGCCCTCAGCCTGTGGCTCCTGAGTGCAGAGCAAGAGGCACCTTCAATCCCTCAGTGTGGTTTGAATCCAGCTCTGCTGATTGCAAAGAAAGCAGAGAGCAAAACAAGATTAGAGCTCAGTGAGACAGCGTGCCCCTCATGCATCCAAATAAACAAGACATTTTGAACTATTTCCAGCATGACTTCAGCACAAAATAACATTTGCACATCAGTGTAATAGCTGATGTTTTAACTGCTTGCTGAGGGAGCAGTCACGCACTGCAGCCCTGAGTTCAGTGGTGCTGCTCAGCCTTCAAAGGAAGCAAAAAGAGCTGCAAAAAGAGCAGTGCTGCACTTGAAAGCCTTTCAGAAAGCACTAAATGTATTTGTGCTCACTCTTGAACCCAAGGAGAACACAGCCCTGTCCCCACAAGCCTTGGGTGGATGATGGGGCACTTGAAAGGAGCTGGGATGGCTTTGAAAGAAAGTCTGCATTGCAGGCCATGGGTGGTTGGTTATTGAGTCAAAAGTAAAAATAATTTAGGTGTCATTTCTTAATTGGACAGTTTATCCTCAAATCCCAGCTGAAACCTCCTGGGTTCCAGAGGCAGGGAGGAAAGGGAGCCAAAGCCAAGGGGCACAAGTCCAGAGGATGCAACACAAGAGGGAAAACCCATTTTCCCTTTGAACCTGTGCAAGGACTGGTGACACACCCTCACAGGAAATCCCATTACTGGGGGCCCTAAGCCATGAATCAATCCCAGAGTCATTCAGAGGCAGCCCCAGGACAAAGGAACAGTCAGATGCTAATTCAGGCCACAAAGCTGGAGAGGGAACGTTCCCTCTTTGGACTAAGGATTCATCATCAGCAAGTACAACCCATTTTCATTAACTGCAGCCATTTCCTGCTGGCACATCCTTTCCATTTTCCTGGAAACACACGGGAGCAGCTACATGTCTGAAGGCAAATAAATTAGGAGACAAGAAGGAGATTATCCACAGCACCCAGAACAAGCCAAGCCACTGAATAAAGCAGCTAAAAAATCTACCAAAACCCAACTTGACTGATCCAACAAATTGAGCAGAGGATATATAAAATCTCTGCTCCAAAATTCCATTAAACCTTTAGTTTTGCAAATGACAAAGATGTAATTGCCTGGAGAGGCTGTGGATGCCCTGTGCCTGGAAGTGTCCAAGACCAGGCTGGATGAGGCCTAGAGCAACCTGGGATGGGGGAAGCTGTCCCTGTTTGTACCAAAACCAGCCAGGCACATCCTGCAGCATCCTCTGAACATCCCCACTTCTCTGGGATAGTTCTGATGAATGCATCTCAAGCTGTGTCAGGGAAAATATAGGTTGGATATTAGGAAGAAGTTTTTCACAGAAAGAGTGATAAAATATTGGAATGGCCTGCTCAGGGAGGTGGTGGAGTCACCATCCCTGGATGTGTTTAAACAAAGACTGGATGTGGCACCATGGTTTAGCTGAGGTGTTGGGGCTGGGTTGGATTTGATGATCTTGAAGGTCTCTCCCAACCCAGTGATTCTGTGAAAAGCTGGGAGGAATCATCAAACATTCAGGTTGGAAAAGACCTCCAAGAGCACTGAGTCCAACCTCCTCAGTCAGCAGCAGCTTCAAGCTCAGGCTTGCAGCAAAACAAACCAAAGGTGTCACTTAAAAAGCCAATGTCACAATCAAAGTGTGGCCTACAGAGGACACAGAAAAACTCCACATGATTCATAAATTCTCCCCAAGGTGCTTTTACGTGCACAGGACAACACCCAGGAAACAGCCACCACTTCTGACAAAGATTATTTGAAATTCACAGGGTGGTGAGTTTTGTGGTTGATGGATTTGTGAGTTTGTGGGAATTTTTTAGGTGGTGATGTTTTCCTCATTTTCTATTTAAACATCTGCTCTAGCCACCTGTTGCCCACTTAACTGGGGGATCTCACTGCTGAGTGCTCTGCACTGGAATTTACTGTTAACCATTCCGACCCTTGCTGTATTCACACACAATTCTATTCCTGAGCAAACAAGCAGGAATATTTTCAAAAGACTGCACATATGCTCCCTTCCCATGGAGCTAAATTTGGTAGGTATGAGCATACCTGGCTGTAACAAGCTGAAACAAAAATCACTGAGACACAGAAACTGAGTTCCAGGCATAAACCCCTGCTTTGCACTGCTCTAAATAGTCCCTGTTACACTGTGATTACACAGCAAGCAGTGCTTGCTTTGCTCTCTGAGCCCAGGGTTTCTCCTTCATAGCCACTGAAATTCAAGTTTAAAACAGAGTTCAGCAAGCAGCTCTGTCAAGCACATTCAGTGCCAAGCTGGAGGATGAGTATATTTATATAACAAAAGGCTTCCTGGATTATTTTAAGGCTCAACTTCTGCAAAGGGAACAACTGATGAAAGGGATGTTTTTCCTTTGTTGAAAAAAATAATACTCATACCAAGAAGAAAAAAAAGCCATTGAAGAGACAGCAGTGCCTTAAAATTCCACTGTGAGATCCCTGGATCACAGCAGAGTCATCCACGTGCACTCTGACCCCCTGAGTACAGAACCTGTGCTGTCACAGATTGAGATAAATACAGCAAAAACCAGAGGTCACAGACACCAAGGCAGCTGCAAGTGAGTATCTGCACATAAATGATGAGCTGTGCCACAGAATCACACAATTATTTTAGGCTGGAAAATCCCCACCAGCCCATGGAGTCCCAGCTGTGCCCAGTGCCCACCTTGTCCCCAGCCCAGAGCACTGAGTGCCACCTCCAGCCCTTGCTGGGACACCTGCAGGGATGGGCACTGCAAAGCTCCCTGGGCAGCCCCTGCCAAGGCCTGAAATTGAATTCCAAAATGGGATGAGAGAACTGGGATTATGGGTGTGGAGTTTGAATAGAAGTGTGTGATAACACAGGGTGGGAAACTTAAGAGTTTCAGCTTTTAGAATACAGTAATATATATAAACAAGATGGAGGTTTTAGGGCAGAGGCTGGTCCTTCTTCACCTTCTTCTTTACCTTCTTCTCTGTGGGTTTGGGTGGTTCTGTGTAATTGGATAAAGAAGTCCACATTGCAGGCCATGGGTGGTTGGTTATTGGGTTAAAAGTAAAAATAATTCAGGTGTCATTTCTTAATTGGACAGTTTATCCTTAAAAGGCCTTGTAGAGAGCGAGATGCAGCTCCATTTTTAGTTTGTTAGAGTGAAGTGCTGTAGAACTCAGGGTTTGTGAGACTGTAACGTAGATAAGAACGAATTCACCCTTTCCATGCAGAAATTCCTGCTGCTGTCCAAGCTGAGCCTCCCCTGGCCCAGCTTGAGGCCCTTTCCCCTTGTCCTGTCCCTGTTCCCTGGCAGCACAGCCCGACCCCCCCTGGCTGTCCCCTCCTGGCAGGGAGTTGTGCAGAGCCACAAGGTCCCCCCTGAGCCTCCTTTGCTCCAGGCTGAGCCCCTTGCCAGCTCCCTCAGCCCCTCCTGGGGCTCCAGCCCCTTCCCCAGCTCCGTTCCCTTCCCTGGACACGCTCCAGCCCCTCCAGGTCCCTCCTGGATTGGGGACCAGAACTGGACACAGCCCTGGAGGTCCCTGAGCAGGGCCAGCCCAGGGGACAGTGACAGCCCTGGGCAAGGGAACAACCCAACAACACAGACCCAGCCACGCCTGGATTGAATTTTTTTCCCTTCAGCACAGAGCAGAGCAGCCTCCTCTGCACCTCTTGATGTCCAAGCCTGATTAAAGCTGCATTAAACTTTAAGTAATAGATGCCTGCATTATTCATCACTGCTTGTATTGGATGCAGGGCAAACAGAAGCTGAATCAATGCAGTGACAGCAGATTCAGGTGTCTGCTCAAAGTGTCTCCTGCTCCCAACACTGATGCACTTGAAGAAGAGTGGGGAAAATAGGAATTTTTCACAACTGCTGTAAACAAGCCTTGGTATTATTACAGTTTGTCCAGAGCACTGACACAGAGGCAGCTTTCAGAGAGCAACAAGTGCAAAAAAACCTGCTCATCATTCATCTGACCTGTGACACACAAAAATACCATTTCCCTCAATTTCAGCTGCCTTGGTGTTTAGTCACAACATTTTTCTCAGGATTTCTGGTGGTATTTCTTACAGATTCTGTGGAAAAGCCACTGAACATCTTAATTATGCAGCCTTTGAGATCCAGAGAGATGCAGAATTGGGACAGCCACTGGAGAGGGGCTAAACCCAAATTTTCCAAAGACAAAGGTGTTCAGCTCCCTGAATTCTCTCTGCAGGGAGAATTCAGCTGGATTAGGAAGAATCACAACTGAAAGGTGCTTTTCTGCTCTGTCTCCCACCACAGCCTCTCACAATCAGCCAGTTAAGGCTCACTAATATTCCAGAACATTTTCAGGAAAAAGGCAAAAGGATTCCCAACTAGGAATGGGAGGCATGAGAGACTTGGCTCACTCAAGGTGCTGGACACTGGGGCTGCACACAAACAAATAACAGATTTTAGAACACTCTTCCCCAGAATCTTTACACCCAAAACTCCACTTTTATTTTCTGATTCTCATTACACCTCCCCTCTACCTCTTCAATCAGTCATGGAGCTTTCCAGCATGGATCAAACCCAACAAAACCATGACAAATCTTATGAGATGCCTTTCAGCAAATCCTCACACAGCTTCAAAGGATTACTGAAAGACAACAACACAACTATAAGCAGCAATAAAGGGCATCCATCCTGCTTATCCTCTCTTTGCAGTTCATTTATCCATGCCAAAGCCAGAGCTGGGAACAGAACACAGGTATTCCAGCCCTCATTCTGGCTCTCTACACAATATATCACTCCAGTTTCCACAGCCAGAAGGGCAAAGATTTCCTTACAAGCAGAGTTTTGGGAGCATTTATCCACCATCTACATCTTCAAGTTCTGCTCTTAGTCATCCTTCCCTGCAAGCAGGCAGAAGGAACTGATCTAAGGGATCTTTCAGCTTCTTTCCCTAAGATCTTACAACTTAATAATACTGGAGTTAGACAGTTTGTGAAATATCCAAAATGTCCATAACAAGAACTTGCCCCAATTCAGGTCACAGTAAACAAGGTACTGAATGAACATATCACTCCGAAACACACTTGAAAATGCAAAATGCAAGATGCCCTGACCTACCTGAAACTGCTTTTCTAGCCAGAGCACTCAATGCATCAGCTTAGAAACTCATTTGGAACAGGAGAGTGGAAGCTCAGACCTGCTGCTGGCAGCTTCTCACCGAGTCATGAGAGTCACTGTTAACAGAACAGCAAAGAAATAAAAATAAGGACATTGAAGAGGTGGAGCTAACAGCAAGCCTTCATCAGAGCATCAGGAGGTGTTTCAGTGCGAAGATGACCTCAAGGTCTAACAAGAGTTTGGATATACAGGGAAGGCCATGATAACACAGAATCATGGGAATGGGTTGGGAGGGACCTCAAAGCTCATCTCATTCCACCCTTGCCATGGCAGGGACACCTTCCACTAGCCCAGGTGGCTCCAAACTCCATCCAACCTGGCCTTGGACACCTCCAGGGACAGAGCAGCTGCATTTTAAAAATAGTATTTCCCACAGGACTCAGAAAGAGAGAATACCCTTGTGTCCACACAGGCCTAGATGAGGTTTGGAGGATATCACCAAAGGGGTATCAGGGACAGCCAAAAGTGATACAGAGACTCCACCATCAGAAGGCATGAAAAGCCACTTTATTATTAGAAATCTACAGTTCTTATAGAAACAACTGTGCACCTAAGACCTGATTGGCCATGAGGAATCTTCTCTCATATTATTGGTGAACTATGAACAGCACACTCTGGAGAACCATATCTATAAACAATGGTTATAGAAAGAGAGATAAGAATTAAGTTTTCCACAGCTTCTACACAGCTTCCCAGGATTTTCCTGGGAGAACCATGTCTCTCTCTGTTCAGAGGATATGAAATTACTACAGGAGGAGACCACCATCCCCAGAACAATGTGGGTTTCCCACTGCCACAAACAGGCTGCTGGCCACCCTGCTACACCCAGAGCACCTTTTCTTAACTACAAGAGCAATCCAGGAAACTTATGGGATACACACTGCCACGTGGAGCCACAAGTAAAGAAATGAACCTCAATGTTTGCTCTGAAGGGAGCTGCTGAAGTGACTCTGCAGCACAGAGTTCAGAGGGGGAGCAAAGGAGGAAGGCTGGAAGTCTTTCCTGATAGTCTCCAAAAGAACCAGAATCATTTAGGAGAGAGAGGAAGAAGCAAAGAGAAGCAAACCCAAAATGCTCATGGCCAAAATCCCCAGGTGGCAGCACCAGGGACCAAGTTTCTCCCCACGCCTGTGCCCAGCTCTGCCAGCAGCAGCACACAAACCACTCATCCTGCCCTGGGAAGCAAAGCCACTCTTCATCTCATCCCTCCAAGGGAGACAAAACCAGGGTGGAGATTTGGAATAGAACCAGCCCTGTGCTGCACAGGGCTCTTCCAACACAGCTTTCACTCTTAGATAAAGGAAAGGCAGAAGTCTCCTTGCTCCATTCACATTAGTTGGTGCAATTCATACATTTCCACTCAAATACAAGTTGGGGAGGAAGGGGGGATAAATAAATCCAATTCTGCTTATGAAGCAGTACCAAACCCAAGGAGCTGTCTGCCAGGAAACAAGCAGATGGAAGCCTGGTAATTCTAATTTCTTGAGACTCCTTTTTAGCTACATTTAGGATTGCTTGGAAATTTGCTTTTGAGTTTTTACACTGCCTCACCTTCAGTGAGTGCTGAAGGGAGGGGGACACCAGGCACACAAACAGAGCCATGGAAAAGCCAGAGAAAGCCTTTCCAGCCTCCTGGCCTGCCTGCTGTAGGATCATGAGAGGTGTCACCCATCCCAGAAGATTCTTTTGTGCCACAGGCTGGAAATCAAACAGCTTTTGTCTGTCTGGACAGAGCCATGGAAAAGCCAGGGACAGAGCCATGGAAAAGCCAGAGAAAGCCTTTCCAGCCTCCTGTAGGGTCATGAGAGGTGTCAGCCATGTTAGGAAGGCCCTGTTTCCATGAGTAACTGGCCATTATCTCACCAGAGCAGCCCTCCCAGGCTTATCAAACTCGCTTATCTGCAGAGTTGCTGAGCCCCCAAAAGCCACCCCAGGAGGAAGCTCCACACCCTGCCTGCCCCCTCTTCCAGCCACGATAGCTCTCATGGATCCCAGAGCCCGGAGTGGTGCTCAGACACAAACACACTTTTGATGAGCAAGCTGTGAATCAGCAGCATTTGCTGGGAGAACCCCGAGCTGCTCCCTTGCAGCTGCAGCCTCTCCCTCTCCTCTCCATGGAGCCTGCAAGGACACGTTTCCTGCCACATCCAGAGTGATTTCTGGGCTGGTGAAAGGACAGGAGGAGCAATTCACAGTGCCAGTTTGGGCACTAGCAGCTCTGCTGGCAGCAGGACTGCGTGGCAAGGTTTGATTAGAGCTCTGTGCTGTGGCACACACAGCACTGCCCAACTCTACGTTGCTAATACACTTTTCAGAAAACACAAGGGCTATCTTCCCCAAATCAATGAGCCTGTATGCCAAACTCCTCCCTCCCCTGAGGGACACCCTTCTGCTTGCAGAAGGTTCAGGGCCCTGTTCAGCTGCTGGTTCAGGGCCCTGCTTCCCTAAACTCAGTATCCCTGTGGAAACAGTGCAGCTCCTGGAGTTGCTAAGTGATGCGGAGCTGGGGAATATCTGCACATAAATGACAAGCTGTGCCACAGAATCACAGAATTATTTAGGGTGGAAAGGCATCCTGCCCAATGCGATTTACAGAAAGGGTGATAAAGTTCTGGAATGGCAGAACTTTATCCCTGGATGTGTTTAAAACCAGACTGGATGTGGCACTGGGTGCCAGGGTTTAGTTGAGGTGTTGGGGCTGGGTTGGACTTGATGATCTTGGAGGTCTCTTCCAACGCAGTGATTCTGTGAATTCTGTGAATTTCAGCATCTAACATGACCATGCTCAGCTCTGGCTGTGCCACCCCTTGCTCTGACAGCCACAGCATTTCCTTAGTGCAGGAGCACCAGCCGAGAAGAAATTCAGGAGGTTTTGATGCTGTGAGGATTAATGAGTGAAATTAGCACCAGCCTTGTTCTCCGTGTCACAGCACAGCTCAGAACCACCAGGCAACAGGACCCAAACACCTGCTGAGCTCTGCTGCCTTATTTCCAAAAGATTCCTGATTTTCCAGCACAGTGTCCCCAGCACAGCCTGCAGCAGGCTCAGAGTGGGAGCTCCACCTCTGACTGATGCATCTGGAGATGTCACAGCCAGTGGAGAGCTGCAGGATTCTCATTAATATTCAAATCTTTCCCAGGTAAATGCTACCATCCTTATTATCCATGTGGAATTACAAGCAAACCAGGATTTAGGAGAGTTAGAGGCCACATCTGAGTGCTGAGGGCCACTTCTGTAGACTTTACAGAACTCCTCGTGCTGCTCATCAGCAAAGTTTTGGAGTTGAGGATTCTCCTGTGTCTTTTCCTTCCCACATCCACACAGGCAGCACAATGGCAAAAAGAGCAAGATCAGGCTCTTGTCTTGTTTTCTTATTCCATTTAACCAGCAGGGATCAGGAGTGTCTGTAAGGGCTGAAGAATGCTGCTTGGAGAAGGCACCCCCATGACTAGAGCAGCCTGGCACAGGGTATTTCCATATTTCACTGCTTTTTTTTTTTTTTTTGCACCATTTCACCAGTACTGAAGTACTCTTTAAAATACTCTGGAGAAATTCAGCCTAAATAGATCACTCACACAAGTTCACCACGCCAGTTTGCTTGAGGACTGAAGAAATCAAATTAATTGATTTAGAGACAACGTAAGGGATTTTGAGAGGACGTTTAGCTGATGTCTAAGATGTCATTTTAATCCTCCTCACAGTTAATTCTTTGAGTGTAGGGAGCCAGTAAAATTTGTGGTGCAGCCCTTACACAGAAAAACATCTCCACAGGCGTGCTAATCAGGGAACTATTTTGCAAATTGTTCCTAATCTACAGTTGCTTGTCTCTGCTCTCTTCCTGCAGAGACAATAAAATCATCCAGCTAATAGCAATGTGAAAGGGAAGGAATGATCCTCATTTGGTTTAAGTAGACAGATCTGCACTAGGGAACCACTAAATAGCGCAGTGATGAACTCAGGGAGGCAGCCCAGAAACATCCCTTCCATCTTTTGGGCATGGAAGGCTGCTAGGAGACCTGGCAGCACGTTGCAAACTCATTCCTAGTGTCCCAAAAAGTGAAAAAAATCGTTACTGCAATCAACAACAACATAACTGAGTGAATTAGTAGGATTTGTTCATGGGATTATTTTTTTCTTAGTTCTTGCAGTATCATGGTGAGCTGAATACACCCGACCTCTGCAGCAGGAGACTCTTTCCCTGTTTCCAAAATAATTATTCTTGTTCCCAGACCTCCTCCCCTGCCTTATTGTTGCTCATCCTTCCAAAAAACACCTTCCAGGGCACATTCCTCTCCACAAACCTGGCCCCAGTGTTGCTGTGACCCTTCTCACCCCTCAGGGAGCCAAGTGCCCCATGGAAATCTCAGCCCTACATGGATGCCTGGACACTGAGAAGTGACTTGGTACACAATGATATTTTCAACTGTCCCCAAAGGGTGAGATGCTCAGAATTCCCCAGATTTACCCAAAAATACTTTGAAGAGAAAAAGAAAGATTGGTTAATTCTAAGAAAGCAAATTATGGCTAGGTCAGAAAACATTAATAACATGAAACACAGTGCAACTGCTCACTGTTGAGGCCTAGTCAGGGTGTGCACAGCCAGACCCATCAAGATAAAAATCCAGAATCTGATCATTTAGACATGTTAGGGATAAGGAATTCAGGGAATGACCCGAGTTATGGACTGCCATGACATCAGAGAGGTTTCCTGTTGTCCACCACCAACAGGAACAACTTCACATTGCTTATTCTACAGCTTTATTTTACCAATCAAGCTGGTGTTTGGCATCTCATGAACCATTTTCCTGTGACTGGTACCTATTCTGGTTTTGCAGGAGGATGGGATGAAAGCTGAGGACTCCATGACAGGCTTGGTCTAGACAAGCTCCTGCTAAAGAGATGGAGACAGAAATGGTTCACCTTGACCTGTAGATAATGTCAGAATTCCCACTGTACTTAAATCCATGACTACACAGCCAAAAGCCCTCCTGTCAAGCTGTCCACTGATTCAGAAATGAGACACAGCAGTTTGAATTTAGCTCTTCCCATTCTGCAAGTGCCTTGAGACAACAGGACCTCAGACATATCCCACCTTTTAACAGGTAAGAACTGAGATTCAGCCATTGCAAAGACAGGAATCACAATAATTCCTTCAGAAAAAGAGGTCCTCAAGGATCAGATTTCCAAGTTTTTAACACCAGAACAATCCCTAGGAGGATGAGACTTCACTAAGTGGAACATGACTCCTGCAGAGCAGTGGTGTGATGGCCAGGGAAGGAGGAGGGAGACCACGATGGCTCCTGGTGCTTCCCTGCAGATCCCAAAGGGAGGATGGGCAGAGCAGAGACACAGAGTCATTTACAGCCTGCAGAGACCACATCTAATTAGAGAATTTATGTTTTCCTCACACAACATAGTCCAACCTGTTCCTGCAATTCATATTGAAAAATCTGTTTAGAGGAATTGTTCCCCAGCAAGGGCAGAATGTCTGTGAAAGCCCCAGTTACAGTGAGGTGTTTTGTTTCCTTTAAATTTAAATTTTGGTACAAATAAAAAGTGTAAATACAAAGGTTTATAGCTGAATATAATAAATAGAATAATATAAATATAATAACAATAATCATATATAACATTAATAATATTATATTAAATTATTATAATTATTATATTCTATTATATTTATTAATATAATAATATATAATGTTATTATATTTATTTATATAATAATATCATTTGTATAAATATTATATTATAATCGTGTTATTTAATTGTATAATATATAATATATAATATATAATACATTATATGTAATATGAAATATAGATATATAATATATACTATATAATATATACTATATAATATATACTATATAATATATACTATATACTATATACTATATACTATATACTATATTATATATTATATATTATATATTATATATTATATATTATATATTATATTATATATTATATATTATATATTATATATTATATATTATATATTATATATTATATATTATAATGATGGTGATGATGATGATTATGATAATAATAATAATGATAGTAATAATAATAATAGTAATAATAATAATAAAAGAGACACATAAATGTAGTAACAGACCAATATGAAAGGAGCAGGGCAGCAGCCCAGACCTGCTGGCTGCTCTTCCAGCCCCAGCAGGGTTAAGAGCATTAGTGCAGACTCTGGGGGACAGGATCCTGAGCTGGTGACTGCCTGAATGTCCCCTTTGTGAGCCACCCCAGGCACAGAGCTCGCTCCAAGGACACGTGGAGCACAGCCAACTCCACAGTTCCACAAGGATGCTGTGGCTCTCCTGGGCAGGGAGGCCAGGGGATACTTCTCAGGACAGCTAAAAACAACCTGTGCCATGAAGAACCCTGAGAGCTCCACTGAAATGGGAAAAAACACACCCAAACACATTCTGCTCGAGTGGCAAATACCTCACAATGAGCCCAAGCAGCTTTCAGTAATTAAAAGATCTTCTGAGTATAAAAAATATGCTGCTGGCACTTAAATTTATAAAGGAGGCTTCTTTGAGCTCTTAAAATATAATTTCATATGTGGGTCCCATCTAAAGTGAGGATTTGCACAAAAATTGTATTGATATCAGACCAGCAAACTTCCAGGCATGCAGCTATCCCTTGTTAACCTTTGCAATTCACCTTCCTGCCCAGGAAAACTCCATCAAAGAAAGGCTGAAAAATGGGAAAAGGGAAAGTATGGCCCCCATGGCACCTCTAGGAAAGAGTCAGCACACCCAAGACCAGGGATGACTTTTTGCAGATTCCCTTTGGTGCTGCAAACACTCAATGCAAAGTCAGGGTTTTGCCTCCACTGTTACAAGCCTCAAAGTCAGTCACCCCAAGCTTTAGGGGGTTTTATTTCCTTTATAGCCTCGTGCAGCAGAAAAACCACAAACAAGCAAAAGCACAGAGAAGAAGCAAAAATAAACCATGACCCAAACCCAAACCCTCAAAGCTGCTCAGCCGTAGCAGTTAAATCAACATTTCAGAGCAGCTAAACTGCCCCAGCCAGACAAGGCTCTGCCTGAGGCTTTGGCTACTTTCAGCTCCAGGACCTTCCTGAGCATGGATTTAGCAACTTTTTGGGAAATTTCTCATCCCAAGAGCTGCTCAGCTTCCCTCCACTCCCTGCAACTTGATCCCACTGAAACTCTTTGGATCCACAACACTCTCTGGCAAGGAGTCTGACATGTCCCTAAGAGCGGAGTCTGGGTGCCACTGCCACTCCTTGGGATTCCAGTCCCTGCCTCATCCCACCTTTCCCAGTCACAGGAGTGCAAAAAAATCCTTTTTTCTGGCTCCTAGGCCATGCAGCTATGTTTAATTACTGCCTAACAAGCTGGGAGGGTTTGCTCTCTCACAGACAGCAGGTTGGGAAAAATTCTTCCACTCTGCAAGTAGGAGAGACTTTGGAAGCTCTTTACTGTAAACCAGCAAATACCAGAAATGTGCTTTTCCTCTGGAAGCAAAGCAGATTTTAGCTCAGTAGGTTCCTCCATGATTCCTAAGATGCCACACTAGGATTTTCCAGCACATTTCTAGCTGCTCCTAATTACTTACCCAGCAATATCCAGTGGAAATTTGGGGGAGAAAAGCTGACTGCAGACTGTTCCATAAACAAAAAAAATAATCTGGTTATGGATGCCAGTAATTTTTCATACAATAAATGGCTTGGAATGTGATATGCCAATCAAAATTAACATTTAAATATGACATGTTGCCCCACTCCATCCCACTCCTGGCCATCAACTCTGTTAGAGGTCCTTGTTCCCACTGCACTTCTCCCCATGGCTGCATTCCACTCCGGGGGTAAAGGTTGCCTGTAAGCACTTTGAACAGTATGTGAAAAGCTTTGTTTATCCAAAAATATTTTAGCTCTGAGAAACATTAAAGCAAGATGTAGATTTCAGCATTTGCACAGCAAAGAACTGCAACTCCTACAGATATTGCCAGAAACTTTTTTTTTTTCCTAAAGGGTTTGCAGCTATGAAGGATTATTTTGCTAAAGCAAAGCCACAAACAAAAAGTGTCATCTTTTAGTAATGGGCTGCAAAGGGTTGTCACAGCAAGGCTATAATTTCTGTCTTGCTCACTTTTTCAGAACAGATAATTGATCAAACAGCAGGAAAAACCTGAGGGTGCAGCAGGGAAACCCAAAACTTATGGGGTCTTCCCCAGTAAGCAGCTCTAGAGAACCACTATCATAATAAAGGGAATTTCCCTGCAGCCTGGCCCACAATTTCCCTTCCAGGAGTGAAATCCAGCCAGCCTGCAGATCACCTGCTGTCCTCCAGCCCCAAAACAGCCCTAAAACCCACCTTAAAACACAACTTTGCCCCAGGCACTCAGCAAGGCTGTTGTTCAAAACAAGAGGAATCAACCACAGTGGTCACCACCAGAGACAAACAATCACAATTCAGCTGATCCCAGTTATCCCAGGGGGACAGGACTGCAGGACAGGAATATTTAGAATGTTATAGCCTAAAAGCAGCTCATTTTCCAGCTCAAAGCTCTTCTCATTTGCAGTAGACACAATCCCTGTTTCAGCAGAGGAAATAAAATGTGCTGGACCTTGTTGCTCATCCTACTGAGCCTGGGGAATTCTTTGGGAGAGGGCAGGGGACAGTTATCTCCCACCCCACTGGTTTTGGAGCAGTTATCAATTAATGCATTTTCCTGGGCTGAATCCTTATCTATCTCTACAGGCTCACCATCCCAGAGCTCCAGATCCCTGTTTTTCTTGGGATACAGTTTGGTTGTTTTCCTCCTGCCAGGGAATTCCCAACCAGCAGCTGGTTCTGCACCAGTTCCTTACATCCATAAACTGCCTAATTAATTCATGGACTTACCTCTTTCTGCTGCAACAGTAGAATTAACCAAGTATAAACAAGAAAAAAAAAAAAAAACACACAGAACTTCACTTACTCCTGCTGTCTTCCAAGCTGGAATTTTCCTGGTGTGATTTTAAACCAGACTTTATTTCCCTTTTTTTCCCTTACACCTGGGAGAAAAGTAGTCACACCAGGCATGCTAAGTGCCAAAAGTAGATGGTTTGCCTAAATGCAACACACCAACCCAGCTGCAGCACTTCCTGAGGTACAGACTACACAATCAGCAAGTCACACAAGATCCTCAGCGCTTAGTTTAAGAGAAAAAAGGAGGGGAAAGAACTGGTTTACACCTCTGAGAGCACTGGAGGGGCAGAAAGGCAGGCTTGTCATACACCAAAAGGCTCACACAGCACCACCACCGCCTTTAAAAAGGAGATCTCCCTCCCTCTTTGTCCAAAGACACTTTCCAAAGCTGTGGAAAGTAATTCTGAGCCACACAAAAGTCATCATGCAAGAGGTACCAGAGCTGGGGCCAGCTGCCAGCTCAAACAGAGGTTTCTGTCCTTGCTGCCAAAGCACAAAGAGCAACAGGCAGAGCTGCCCTGGACCCATGAATTCAATGTCAACACTAAAGCAGACAAAGAGGTTGGAACACAGAAGTGACCTTCAGGCCTCACTGTCCACTCCATTTCTTCTCCAAACACCAGTGAAATGACACAACTGTCCCGGTCAGCCCAATGAAGCCATCAGTTTGACACAGGCAGAGCAAACCCTAGCACAGTGCCCTTTCTGTGGTGACAGAGCAGCTCATGGCCACCTCACCTCCCCTGAGACCTTTCCAAACCACTGCAGAGCCTGGCAGCACAGCAAAGAAATCTGTCCTTTCCCTTTCAGAGATCTGCAAGGGTTATCCTCACCTCAGGGAAACTCTAACAACCTTTTTGCCTTCTCCAAACCATGTTTTTTTTTTAATTTGGGGTGTGGATTAAGAGCAGGCCAGAGAGCAGAGCTCAGTCCCAGCTGGGTGGTGACAGCCTGCACTGCTCAGCCCCAGCTGGAGCTCCCTGACCAGCAGAAAGTCTCTCAGCACAGAGAGTGTGTGTGTGTGTGTGTGTGTGTGTACACAGCAATAAAACCTGAAATCAGTGATGCTGTCTCATTTCCCACTCCTCTGCACAACACAGTTTATTTTTAGGTCATAACTCCTGATGCAGGATGGAAAGAAAGGATGGGCACAGGCATAACAGCTGCAAGCAAACTTGGAAACACCAAAAATAAGACATTTCCACTTCATGTTTTGTTAAAACAGCTACACCTTCACTTCACACTGAGTATTTCTGGAGCCAAGATTTGTCCTGGCACATGGACGTCACCTTCTCATGTGGCTTCCCAGCAGGCACAGAGCCTGTCACCATCCCAAAAGCTGTGCCAGGGGAGGGTCAGGTTGGACATCAGAAGGAATTTCTTCCTGGAAAGGGTGGGCAGGGAGGTCACTCAGTGCTGGTGACAAGGTGGGGATGGGACACAGCTTGGACTCCATGGGCTGGGAGGTGTTTTCCAACCTAAATGCATCTGGGAGCCTTGTGAGCTACAGCAAATGCTGCTTTTTCTGGTCTCTTGCTTCACAGGGAAAGAACAAGATTGAGCAAGCTGGGTCAGGTGTAGGGGAGGAATATTGAGCAGGTGACTCCTGAGTGGTGGCTGAGCGGGGAAATGTCTGCTACGAGGAGCCAGAAGTCAGTGAAACTCCTTTCCAGGTAACCAAACCCAACACACCACATCAGAGCAAGAGCTCCACAGTGAGACCTGGGCAGCAAATGCTGCACAAGGCAGGAAAACAGAGCTGAGGAAAAATCAGCAAAGTGCCCATTAGCAAGCACACCTGAAGCAGCTCTCTTGCTGGAGAGCCCATTGTCACCCCAGCCAGCCAGCAAGGAAGGGATGCACACCCAGAAGTGCCTTCAGCAGCCTGAAGCTCTGCTGCAGCTCCTTGCTCCCCTCTCTCACAGCCAGGCTTTTTATTTCTTAAACGTATCAAGCACGTCTCACAGCCCTCTCACAGCCACTTAGAGCCAGGGGTCAAGTGCAGCTCAAGTGAGGCAGCATTTCTGCTGTTACACTCCAATTGTCTCACATGTTGCTTTTTCTGTTGGTGCCACAGGCATCAGAGGGAAGCAGGAGGGAGCTGCAAGTGCAGGTACAGGCACAGGAAAACAACTTCAGGGTGGCTCTGCACAGGCTGGGGTCCTTTATTCTCCCAAATCCCACAAACAGAGCCTGTTCCTTGAGTGTCCAGAGGCAGGGGATGTGCTCTCCGGGTACTAGGAGGGACTTATTCTCCCAAATCCCACAAACAGAGCCTGTTCCCTGGGTATCCAGAGGCAGGGGATGTGCTCTCCGGGTACTAGGAGGGATTTATTCTCCCAAATCCCACAAACAGAGCCTGTTCCCTGGGTATCCAGAGGCAGGGGATGTGCTCTCCAGGCACTTTATTCTCCCAAATCCCACAAACAGAGCTTGTACCCTGCAAACAGAGCCTGTTCCCTGAGTGTCCAGAGGCAGGGGATGTGCTCTCCACATACTGGGAGGGCTTTATTCTCCCAAATCCCACAAACTGAGCCTGTTCCCTGCAAACAGAGCCTGTTCCCTGGCTGTCCAGAGGCAGGGAATGTGCTCTCCAGGTGCTGGGATGGCTTTATTCTCCCAAATCCCACAAACAGATCCTGTTCCTTGAGTGCCCAGAGGAAGGGGATGTGCTCTCCAGGTGCTTTATTCTCCCAAATCCCACAAACAGATCCTGTTCCCTGAGTGTCCAGAGGCAGGGGATGTGCTCTCCAGGTGCTGGGAGTGCTTTATTCCCAGCAAAGCTGCTCCCAGGACATCATGCTCAGGAAGGGACCACAGACCTCAAATTCCCAGCAAGGCTTTGCCCTCAGCTGCCCCACACATCAAATTCAGCAGGAACATTTCTCTCCTGACACTGACTCGAGTCTCCTGGGAAAAGAGATTCTTCTGGCCACTGCAAGGAAAGAATAAATGAGCCACCTGCACACAAGGAATCCAAGCTGGGTTTGCACTTGATTCATTTGCTGCAGGTAAAGTTACAAGATGACACCTGGGACAATCAGCTGTGTGTTTAATTAGTAGAAAGCAGCTGCAAGAGCAGCAATTGCTCTGTGCTAAACATCCACACATCCCCAGACTGATGGAAAAGACCTCTAAACCTCAGGAAGAGATTTTAAACAGGCTTGACACCAACATTAACAAGTTGCTGGAGTTGAGAGGTCATCCCTGTGGAAGAACAGCACAACGTGTCCATAAATAAACTAACTAGACAAAACAAGTACAGCTGAGCCCTAAGGAAGCAAAATAAATTAAACAAATTGAAACTTCCAGCTACAGAAGTTATGTCAACTTTCAGAGGTTCCCATAGTTTGCAGCAGAAATTTGTTTCACGTGCTCTACGTTTTTTACCCTCTGTCTTGGCCTCAAAGGCATCAACTTGGAGAAGGAATTGAACTTGGAAAAGGTATTTTCTGGAGAACACACCCTTGCCAGGCTACAGTAATTGCTTTTTAATCTTGCTTCTTTCAGGCATTGCTGCAACAATCCTCCTGTGCAGGTAAACAAATGGTAAGGGATGGTCATTTCCCGGGATTTAATGGGTATACAGGTAGAAATCCCATATAAAAAAATATATCCTTTCAGAGTCAGCTTTGGAGCTAAGAGTCAGCTCTGTTAGCTAAGGCTCTGCTTTCCTCATGGAAAAATCCCTTTGGGACAGGCAAACCTGGCCATGCACTCTCAGCATGAGATCTGGCACCTGGCAAAGTCCTGCTGGCTATTCTGCAGGGGCACTTGGCTGGAATTCCACGGCTTTCTGAAATTCCACAGCTTTTCCAGGAATTCCACAGCTTTTCCTGGAATTCCCCCTCAACACCCCAGCATCAACGGCTGCAATAATGAACACACACTTCCACTTTGAGCAGAACCAGGTTGTGATTCACCTCTGACCACTTCAGTCCTATCCATTCCCCACCACCCCCCCCACCCCAAAGTTTTCACACTTGGTTTTGCAGTGGTTTTGGTATTTCAGCAGGAACTGCCTTCCCCTTTTTCTCCTGAAAGTTTCTGTGGTAAACTTTGACACCCAGTTACCAAACTGTGGCTTTTGAAAGATACACAAGTTCCCTAAAGAAACCAAAACCAAAATACTGGATTGGAACAGGGGGGAAAATTCCCTGCTGTGGCTGCTCCTGTTAAAATACCCAGCTGGGAGTCTGAAGGCTGCACCTGCACAGATGTGAGGGATTAATAATATCTTCCAAACAAGTCTGTGAACAAGGAAAATATAACTGGCTTTTGCACTACTTCCCTTTTTGAGAGGCCATTTCCTGCAAAGCATCCTTTACTCAAGTTTTCCATCAGCTTTGTAAATGCCAAACAGTCTCTTCCAGCTCCAGCAGTTCATCAGATGATTTATGAAAGGTGCAAAAGCACTACATTGGCAGGAAAGAGAAAAACTGAGCTCCACAAATATATTTGCAAATTTGACCTGAACAAAGCAACATATTTTTGCTAAAAATTAAGAGAAAATAGGGTGGAAAATTGAGCTAAATCTTCCATAAAATGAGAAAGTGCTGCTGGGGCTGTGCTCAGAAGCAAGGAGTCACTATGAGCAGAAAAGACCTTCCCTGGAATGCAGAGATGCCTTGTTCAAAAGGGATAACAGGAACACAACAGCAAGAGGAGCACTGCATAAAATCACCAAAGTCATGACAATAAACAAACCCATTCGAAAATGGTTGTTTGTCCCCATTTCTGTGGGGATTGATTGTCTGCTTTCAGTTCCCAATGTAAGCAAGAAATTTAAGCTCCCTCGTCCTCAGAAATATCAGCAGTACAAGATATCCCATTTCTCAGCTAAAGAAACTTTTCTATTGCAGATGCGACGAGCCAGCTGGCCTCATATCTGGCAAAAATGCAGTTTCTGGTCCCACCTCTCCAAAACTGGACACACCTCAGCAGCAGGAATCTGTTCCATCCCTCTAAAAGCCATCTGCAATATCTTGGGGCTCTGGCCAAGCAATTAATTCCTCCTAATTTCTGGAATGGGACCACCCCTAGCTGGAATTGCAGCCAGCTCTCCCTCCCTGCCCTGCCCTGCCCTTCCCTTGGGGGGATGCTGATCCCTGACTCCAGCTTCAGTCACTGTGCTGGGAAAAGCAGCCCTTGGAAATGGGATCCTGGAGGTGAACATGCAGGGGGATGTCCTGCAGGACAAGCAGGGCCTGGCACAGTGACACCTGGGACCTGGCAGCACTGGGATGCCTCCAGCTCCATCCTGGCTCACCACAGGCAGCTTGGGGAGAAGGCAGACACGTTCCCTGACAGGCTGCAGGGTGAGGATCCTCCCTCCTCTGCCCTGCAGCTCTGCTCAGTGCTTTGCTTCTTAAACAAAAGGGAAGGAAATGTGGCAGAGCATCCTCCCAATCCCACACTTGGAGGGGTGTCCCTGTCCCCCTCAATCCTGAACTTTGAGGGGTGTTCCTGTCCCCCAAAACCCACACTTGGAGGGGTGTCCCAATCCCCCCAATCCTAAACTTTGAGGGGTGTCCAAGTCCCCACAATCCTGAACTTTGAAGGTGTCCCAATCCCCACAACCCACACTTGGAGGGGTGTTCCAGCCCCCACAATCCTAAACTTGGAGGGGTGTCCCTGTCCTCTACAACCCACCCTTGGAGGGGTATCCCTATCCCCCACAATCCTAAACTTTGAGAGATATCCCTGTCCCCCACAATCCTAAACTTTGAGGGTATCCCTGTCTCCCACAACCCACCCTTGGAGGGGTGTCCCAGTCCCCACAATCCTATACTTGGCGGGATGTCCCCATCCCCATAATCCCAAACTTTGAGGGGTGTCCCAATCCCCACAATCTCACACCTGGAAGGGTGTCTCAGTCCCCATAATCCCAAATTTTGAGGGGTGTCCCTGTCCCCACAACCCACACTTGGAGAGGTGTCCTAATCCTCACAATCCTCAACTTCGAGGGGTGTCCCAATCCCCACAATCCTAAACTTGGACGGGTGTTCCTGTCCCCCACAACCCACGCTTGGAGGGGTGTTCCAGTCCCCACAATCCCGAACTTTGAGGGGTATCCCTGTCCTCTACAACCCACACTTGAAGGGGTGTCCCTGTCTCCCACAATCCTAAACTTGGAGGGGTATCCCAGTCCCCATAATCCCACACTTGGAAGGGCTGTCCCAGTCTCCCACTTGGAAGTTTGCTCAACAAACTGACAGGGGAAAGGATTAAAAACAACCTGGATGACACAACTGCACAACCCCCCTCACTCTGATACCATGAGGCAGCACCAGAGGTGTTAAACCAAACTTGGGAATATTTGCAAAGTCACACTGAGAATATCTGTATTAAAGGTTGTGCTTAAAGCCACGTGGCTTTGCTGCACATCAATACTGCCATGGAGGTATTATTTAAGTACACAGCTCTGTAAGCACCTAAGAAAGTGTCCAGATAAGGAATAGCTCTGCTCCTTCTCCTTCTCTTCCCACTTGTCTGAGGCACTGCAGGAACGGTGCTGCCCTCACCCTGCCGCTGTAAATCATAGCAATAAAAACCCCAATTAAAACCAAAAAGGGACTTTGCTCAAGACAATCAGGCAGGACAATCTGTCTTCTAAGGGCCTGACTTGAACACTTCATTTTTTAAAATCCAGCCCAAATAAAATAAGTAGGTTATTAAGCACTCAGTAGTTCCTTCACATAAATGTCCATGGAGTAATTCACTGCTTTTATGAAAAAGGAAATATTTTTAAAGCAGACCAGGAAAGGAAACAAACCCTCAGAACCAGAAGGTAATATTGCCTCCAGAGATGCCACTACAGAAACCATTCCTCTTTTTATTTATTTTAATTCTTTGCCCACTTTTAAGGCTGTAAAGACAGCAGCATCAGCATGTTCAGCTCTCCAAATTCTTCTCCTGTCACTTTGCCGTGTCTGTGGAAATAAATGGACTTTTCCTCCCTTCCAGCTGAAGTTTGTGGGGCCTCTTCCATGACCATCAACACCACACAGATTCTGCACTCAAGCATTGCTCCAGCACCCCCAAATCCAGCAATCCCAGGCAAAGAGACTCCGCAACACCTGAGTGCTTCTTCCCAACAGGGAGTAGCACTAACTGAACAGGGAACATTCTGGTGTGCAAATGTTACACTGGAATATACCCCACAAGCTGCACTGGGCTCTATCCGAGCTATTCTAATTTAGGGCAGTACTGGAAGCAAGCAAATCTGAGCATTTCCAGCTGTCTGCACCCATCCTGTCACTGCACTGGCTGCTCACCACCAGCAAGTGTCCTCCAGTTATTCCCAAAAGCAAGACCCACTTCAGCTCAGTCTACTGCAGACCCTCAGCTGCCTCTTGTTTTTAAATAAAAATAAAACTCAACAATTCCTCAGTCCCAAACACAAAGTTTGTTGACACAGCTGACAGTCACTGCAGAAGTTACTCCAGTTTAGGAGTGCAGAAAATGTCATGAAAGCTTTGCATAAGCCAGACCTAAAAGAAGATTACAGATATTCCCTGTGCTGCTGTTTCCCTCAGCGCTGTTATTTCCCTCTTGATAAGGCCCCATCCTGTCAGGCAAACCACAGAGCCTGTCTCCAAAACTCATGGAGCACCCTTTAAATGTGGGATATGAAGATAAGGTGAGGGAAGAAAAGACTGCTCTTTAACAGCCATAGAAAAAACTGCTCTTTACCAGCCACGAATTAAATCAGCCCAGAAAGCTCACTATGAACAGATGAACCCCAAGCTTGGGTTTCTCTGGAAATGAAAGCAGAGGTTCAGTGATAGGGATCAGAGGTTACAGCTCTGAGGTGTGCCCTCCTCCCCTGGGTGCCAGGGTGGGAAGCCTCTGCCTGCCACAAGCCACCCTGCCACCACAACCACTCCCTCACAGAGGAACACAGCGGTGTTCCAGGCTGGGAAATTCAACAGCGAGCACAGAACCGTGGAATGGCTCCATCCTGGCTTGGAAGGGACCTTCAAGGTAATCCCCGATGAGTTCTGCACAGGCAGTGAGCCCAGAGTTTGGAACCTGCACCTTGCAGAGGTTGGGAGCTCCATGTCCCCACAGCCACCTGTGTCAGGAACACACTGCCAAACCCCTCTGCAAGGTGTCTCTATGAATACAAGGCTCCCACCCCATAATACTCATGCTGAAAAGTGCAGCAAGACAGAGGCAGGGAAAGTTTGATCCACATCACAATTTCTGGGAAGCTCAGAGCAGAACGGCCAAGCTCTCCCTGGGTTATTATCCCATGCCTGGGTTATTATCCAATCTTCAAATAAACACGAGTCATTCATTTATTAGCATGACATCACATCCTGCAGGCTGGATTTCAACACACAGCCATGACAATGGAACCACGTGAAGAAATACAGCATTCCCTAGGATTTCTGATCTGCTTTCCAACCTTTTACCTTGGTAAGACTTAAATGGATATCCTGGACATGGAAACAACATCCCCCGGGAGTAAATAAACAGAAGTCAAAACAATCTATGAAATCAATCAACATTTTCTAGAGTGGACAATTATTTTAAATATTTGCTTATATCCAGCTACAAATGGGCAGCATTAAAGCACAATTACAGTATGAGGGTGATAACAAAGTTATGAGGTCAAAGGAGATGGTTTGCATTAAGTACAAGAAGTCCAACGGGAAGAATCATAAAAGGTTTTTAGACTGGCAGCCACTCAATAAAGTGGCCAAGGAAAGTTCCCTGCAGACAGTTATAAACGATGCTGCTCAATTCACTTGTGCCCTGATGGACCATGAGTTAAGGAGCAGCAGTCAGAAATTAAGCCAGCTCAGGAGTAGTTCCTTAAGAACATCAACTCAGCTGGCCAGGCTCAGAGGAGAAAACAGCTAATGGCCTTTAGTGCATCAATCTGGAGCACCTGGATCCAGTATCAGCTGGGGCTCAGGTTCCCTCTCCTCCCCTGGCACTGAATCAAGCTTGCAGGCTATCTCCCCACACCAGCTAGGAATCCCTCTCCCCAAAGCAGCCCATCTCCTTCTTTGGGCATTTTCAAACCCCAGAGGGACCCTGAGAAACCTGACAATTTCTTTGGGGTTAGGCCTGCTCAGAGGAGGAAGTAATATAGATTTGCCTGTGGTTTGTGACTCTCACCTCCACAAGTGTCCTCCCAGCCACTTACACTTCCTGAACCCACGGCTGAACTCTGGCATTCCCTCTCAAATACATTTTAATTCTTGGATACAAGACACGTGGCTGGATGGGTCTGTGTCTTCTCAGCACAGACACTCATTTTTTTGCAAGCAAAGGAACTCTGAACAAACCATCAGAACTCAAATAATCCCCTTCTGATAAATGTGCTTAGGGCACTGGTTTTGTTTTTGAAATGGCCTTTGATAACCCATCTATTTATGTTTTGAAAGGGAGAAGACATGAATTAGGAAATTGCACAGGCACAAAAACGAAGGCAATACCTGACAAAGAGTTTTGTTAATTTGTGGGTAATTGCTCATTACTGCAAAATAAGGTTTTTGCAGTGTTTCATGGAGAGCAGGTAAGAACCACCAGCCCATTACTGAGTATTGCTTTTGGCAAAGGGTGGAGAGCCTCCATAAAACCACGATTCCATTAAATAGGGATCCTGCCATCCCAAAAGCACTCAGGGAAAGGGAACAACGTGTTCTGTCGAGTCATTTAGCAGGGATCTTCATGTGCTTGCACTCACCCTTCTCTGTCCCCTCTTGCCTTGCTCACAGCTCTGCTTTGGTCATCACCTCCCCCTCGCTGCCTCTGCTGAGCACCCCAAAATTCAGCCCCTTGGAACATGGGTGTTCCTCTCCCTTCCTTTAAGTCTGGGTTACTTTCTTAATCCACTAAAAGTGTATTCAACATCCCACAGGCCACTGGCACCCCCTGCAAGGGGCAAAGCTCACCCACAAGTGCTGGATTTTCCCTCCCAGTTAAAGCAAGTGGGTCACTGGCCTGGGACACTTCCAAGCCCTGTCCAACCAGGCCTTGGACACTTCACAACTTTTGTGGCTGCCAGCACTGAAGGAGGACACCCTGGAGTGCTCCCTCTGGGAACAACTCACCACTCACACGGCCACGCAGGAATTCCAGCAGCAATCACTCTCAAGGCACTTTCAAGGTCTTTTTCATCATCCTAACAGCGGAGCCATTTTTAAGCCTTTCAAACAGCTTTAAATTAACTTTCCCTGAGAAACTTTGCCAGAGCAATATAACCTGGCTGTGTAAAACTCCAGGCAGGGACACACAGAAGACAAAGAGCAGAGCTGAGAGAGGAGGAGGAGACGCTGGATTTTGATGGAGCTGTTTCATTACTATGTAGATTCAAAGCCATTCCTGCAGTTACTGAAGCACTACCCCAGCCCTCCTAGCAAGCAAAAATCCATTCTGTGTACAAACAGGGCTTTTACAGCTTTGGCACAGTGCTCAACTGAAGAGTCAAACTTTTCAATGCCTGATAAGATTTACTTGAAAGAGGCAGGAGAGCTCATGCCAGGAGCCTGTATGAAATGCCAGCTCAGTGGCAGAAGGTCAAAGCCTGGTATCAGGAGATTTAATGGAAGTGTTTCCAGACAAACTTCTTAAAAGCACTGTGCTATCTAGGGAGGCACAGATTTACACACTTGGAAAGCCAAGGACCAAGCTTTATGACTCTTCCAATCCAGGGTTATTTCTTTAACACTTTACCTCACAAAAAGCACAGCACTGGGGTCTCCTTATCTGTGCCTATCCAATCCTTGGGTATTTGGCTGAAGTTAAGAATAAAGAAGTGTTTAATGCCAGTTTTTGTTTTACAGGAAAAAATAAAATTTTTAAAAATACAAACACAGAAAACATCAACCAAACAAAAACTACCCCAGCCCCTCCCAGAACAACAAACTCACAGGGGCAGAAGTTGCTAATGTCTGGAATAAAAACCCCAGAAGACAAACACAGACAACTGAGTTTACAGACCAACAGCCCAAACAATTAACCTTTCTCCAGCAGTGCCTAAAACTATGGCTGGAGAAGCAGAAATTTAAATTGCACTGAAAGGCTTAATAATCTTTACCATTTTTACAGAAGTATTTAAGGTTAAATTGGTGTCAACAATGACCCTGAGCAGACGTCAAGCATTAAGACTTTCAACACAGTGGATTTTGCCAGCTGTTACCAATGTACAAAGGGACACTAAAACCCCATCAAACCCTGATCTGTCTGCTCAGGGTCTCCCCTTCCATCTACACAAATGCACTGCTGGATTCATTCTCTCTTAAGAGCAGATTTGCAAGTGCTCCTCCACTCTCCCATTAAAGCATTTCAATTGTCTGCCTCTGCCATTTTAACAAATTCAAGTATCAGACTTTAAATTCAATTAGCACAAATCTCAGTGCTCCCAACATTAAATTTGCAAGTGACATTTAGTGGCATTCAACACACACGGAGCTAAGCTAATACACTAATGGACCAGCAAGGGAAATTGTAAAACACTCCCAATTGCAATGCTCTTTTTTAGTAAAGGAAATTAAAGGAGTAGGCTGCAGTGGACAGGAGGAGATGGCAGCTATGAAAAATCCTTCTTAAGCCAAGGCTGCAAAAGCTCTCCTCTCCAGATCCACCTGCTCAGAAAGGGGCACTTTTAAGGCTCTTTCAGTCCTTCAGACAGGATTTACCTGGTTTTACTTCAGTTTCTTCCTACTTTTTTTGCTGAAGGCTTAGACAACGCAGCCCCACTGGGTGTTGTTCCGCAGACACAGAGAGCAGGGATAAAATTCCCAAGCCTTGTCCCACACAGCTGATAAGGATGGGATGTGCCCACAGCACCCCAAAGAGCCAGTCCAGCAAAGCCACCTGAGGAATTCTGCCACCACACCTGTGCCTCACCCAGCTTGCTAAGGAGGCTGCCAGTTTCCTGCACTAGAAAAACCCAAAGCTACTGCACTTCAGAGATTCCTTTTTTGTTTCCAACTGGCAATATGCTTTGCTTTAGTTCCATTTAAACAGAAACAGCTACATTCAAGCAGCTTCAAAATCAGGGAGACACAAGGCAGACCAGGCTGGGAAGTCAGAGAGAAAAAATGTGTTGGAGCCATGGCTCTAAGCAGAGGGGGATTTATTTTGTTGTGCATTTAAATCTAAGCAAATTAGCAAATCAGGCAAGAGCTAGGGAAGATGCTTCCCAATAAGGATTTATTAGTGGTTTTCTTTGATTATGGATGTGTAATGGGCAGCAGAGCAGGACTGCAGCAGCACACAAAGGAAACACCAACAGGACATCTGTCCCACTCGAGATTTGCTCCCCTGATTTGGATGAGTCAACTGTAAAGCCCAGCAACAGCATAACTGCATTTCTTTAAGAAAATGTTACAGTCTCCAAAATTAAGTTTTCTCTTTCCAGCTCTTGATCAAGGACTATCAGAACAAAGCTCAGGGGTCACTTTCAAGTTTTGGGTTTTTTTTTCCTCCCCTCAACTACACCACCACGTTTGATAAGACCAGAAACAATACAGACAAATATTCAAGAGATGTTTAAATCCCAGAATGGTTTGGGCTGGAAGGCACCTCAAAGACCCTCTGTTTCCACCCCACTGCCATGGGCAGGGACACCTTCCACCAAGCCCTACTATACAGTTACACCTGGCAGCTTATTAGGATGGATGTTCTTTCATGAAAAGGCAAAGTAACCTGCACCAAACACTGCCTCTGCTAAGCAGATTTTCAATAAAATATGACTGGGATGAAATCATCCCAAAAAGCCAATAGGTTTCACACATTCCTCAGTCTTCAGCATTTTGGGGAAGGAGGGGGACAGGATTTAATAATTAACTTAATGATGTCACACCACACACTTTGGGAATTCAAGCTGTATTAAATGCTGGAGATTCCATGCAGAACACTAGCCCTTCCAGAGGGCTCCTGCCCCTCTCTGTGTGCTAGTGCACTGGGCCCAAAAAGCTTCCAATGACACCAAAAATCCTTTGGAAAGCACTGCCAGTACCTGGGAGCTCAGTTCGTGACCACCAGATCCAAGAAACCTCTAAAAAAATCGGGTTTTTGAGCTCCTTTTAAGCTCAGCTCCTCTTCAGAGCCGAACAGTTGGGTTTGATGTGCTGCACTTGAATCACGACTGAAATAGCATCAGGTGCTCTGCTCCACTTCAGCAAAGAACAGCCTGGACCCACCTGGCTGGGCAGCCTTAGAAATCCCTCCTGCCCTCCACCAGTCCCTGCAAACCGCCCAGGGAACAGGGACCTCATGCCATGGCCAACAAAAGCAGCCTTCAGGCCTGTGTGCAACACTCCTTCACTTTCTGATGATGCTATATGGATTTATTCTATTACTTAAACAGGCCCTTTCTCCAACAAGGGTCTGGATTATTTCTGAGCTTTTTTTTTTTTCCCCCTCACAGGATGTCCTGCTGCCCCAATTAAAAAGCCTTTAATTCCACAACCATTCCTTACGGCCAGGCTGAAATTGCTTTTAGATCTGAGTAAGTCCCAGGCCACCCATATTTAGTGCACCAATTAACCAACGTTGAGCGATGCACAGAGGCAGCAACCAGAAGAAGGAAGAACTTTTAAGTCACCATCACCCACAGTGCACAGGTCCAGTTCAAGAGAACTCAAGAATTATCTAATTAAAAGTAGCACCTATTCAAGCTTGACGAGATCCATGGAAAACAACAAATTGCTGCCTTTTAACCATTAACTCTGAGCAGTCAAATAACATCCATAACACCTCCAAGTCCTGAACATCATCCCCCTACTTGGATTTATTAAATTTGTGTCACGTTAAAAGCTAATTAACATGAGAGACGCTGTTCCCAGGTTGATAATGTGGAAGGAGAAAGAAGTGTAGTAATTTGGGAATCACCATTTGTTGCACAGATCACAAACACAGTCTAAAGGCATCTGAGCTGAATTTAGTTCTGCTCCACATGCCCAAAAACTCAGATAAATCACAGCAATCTCTCTGGATTTAGAGGGGGTTTATTACCCATATTTTAAAAGCAGCTTTTACCTTTTGTCTGCCACCAACCAGGGCGACTGCTCTCTCTGTCCAAACTCCACACAACTTCACAAAGCTGGAGCAATTTTAACACCCACAAAACATGACACAAAACAAACCAGAATGCAACCCCAATACAGCATCCACTCCCCAAAAAAACACAGCCAAGCCCAAACCCACCACGATCCACAGCACCACCTCCACTGACTTCAGCCAGGTGGTTTGCACTGGTTCTGTGTTTTGCACTGCTTCACAAAAGCCAAAAAAAAAAGCATTTTCAGCCATGTGGACCTGGGAGAAGGGAGTCTGAAGGCATCACTACAAATGCTGCTGTCACACCAGGCTGCACCATCAGCCAAAGTGACACGAGGACGTTCATCGACATCCCGGTGCTGCTCTGCTAGGAGAGGCTGCCTGCATCAGCAAGCTTCAGCAGCACCATGTCAATATGGCAGAGCTCCCATTTTTTACAAATACTCATCTTTTTCTCTCTCTTCCCATCCTCTCTCCCTGTACTTATGGTGCCTTGAAGGCACCGAGGCACTCTTTAATGAGTTTTTCACACAAGACAGAATAAATTAGAAACCTTGATCAAAACAGGGCCTCCAGCAGGAACACAGTACAAAGACAGCCCCATGCCTTATACACCGTGAAAAATCCAAACACTGCAGCCAGGCAATCAGCAAACCATTCCACGAGCAAACAGGGAGCACACCCTCCTGCCAGGGTGCCCGTGATGGACAAGTCTCTCCTTTTCACCCCCATTCTGTTCATCACCAAGACGGGGGCAATGCCATCATCCCATTGCCACCCCACAAACCTGAGCCCCAGCGAGGTAGCACAGCCCCAATGGGGATGGGATGGGATGGAGCTGCTCTCACTCACAGCAGATGCCTCCAGCTCCCTCTGGAGCAGGGAGCATCCTGCCTTTGCATCCCAGCAAGCAGAGGGACCGAGCCCCCAGGCTGAAGGGGACCGGGCTCACCCCCACACCGCCACCGGAGCTAAGGGCACCAGATGTCCCCGCAGAGCCCCTGGGGCAGGGAGCACCAGACCCGACACTCCAACACCCTGGGGAGCAGGGACAGACCTGACCGGGCTGAAGGCAACAGAGCCTCTCCTGGGGCTGAGGGGGCTGCAGAGCTCCCCCAGAACCACCTGCAACCGCCCGGGCTCGGGCTCCCGGAGCTCCCCCGGGACCCGCTGCGGCCCCACGAGCTCGGGGACCCGCGGCTCCCCGCGGAGGGCTGCGGCCCTGAACCGGGGATGCGGAGCTCCCTGGGCACAGCACCGAGCTGCCGTGGCCGCAGCCCCGGGCTGGGCTCCCAGGCTCGCCAGGGCTGAGCAGACCGCACCTTCGCGGCGCGCCCGGGGCCCAGATCCGCCCGTGCTGCGGGGCCGGAGCTCTGTCACACCCCCGAGCTCAGCCGCCCGAAGCCCCCCCGGAGCCTGCGGGGGCCGGAGCTCTCCTCGCATCCCCCGGGGCTGCGGGGGCCACAGGCGGGATGAGGAGTCGGAACCCGCCGCGGCACGTCCCTGCTGGGGCGGCGGCGGCCGCGTCCCCGCTGTCACCGCCGGTGTCCCGTCCCGCCGCCACCCGCGGGCCTGCGCCGAGCCGGAGGCCGCTGCTTCGCCGCTCACTCACCGTGCGGAGCCGCGGCTCGCTGCGGGCCGGGTGGGTGCGGCCGCCGGGCGGGTCCCCGGGCGGTGCGGCGGCTCCAGCCCGCTGCCCGTGTCCCGTTTCCAGTACCCCGTTGCCGTGTCCCGTGTCCCGTGCGGCGGCCGCGGGCGGGGCGGGGGCACCACGCGCCACGTGACCGCCGTGTCATCCCGGCCGCCATCTTGTGCCCGTCCCTCCGTGCCGGGGGAGCGCTGCGCCCCAACATCCCCATCCTCATTCCCATCCCCATTCCTATCCCCGCTCCCATTCCCTTTCCCATTCCTATTACTATTCCCATCCGCATTCCATCCCCATCTCCATCCTCTTTCCCATCCCCATTCCCTTTCCCATTCTCATTCTCATCCCCATCCCCGTTCTCAGGACCAGCCCACTGCTCGCTGTGTTTTACAAAATCCCAGATTCACTGACGCTGGAAAATCCCTGCCAGCCCATGGAGTCCCAGCTGTGCCCAGTGCCCACCTTGTCCCCAGCCCAGAGCACTGAGTGCCACCTCCAGCCCTTGCTGGGACACCTGCAGGGATGGGCACTGCAAAGCTCCCTGGGCAGCCCCTGCCAAGGCCTGAGCACCCTTTCCATGCAGAAATTCCTGCTGCTGTCCAAGCTGAGCCTCCCCTGGCCCAGCTTGAGGCCCTTTCCCCTTGTCCTGTCCCTGTTCCCTGGCAGCACAGCCCGACCCCCCCTGGCTGTCCCCTCCTGGCAGGGAGTTGTGCAGAGCCACAAGGTCCCCCCTGAGCCTCCTTTGCTCCAGGCTGAGCCCCTTGCCAGCTCCCTCAGCCCCTCCTGGGGCTCCAGCCCCTTCCCCAGCTCCGTTCCCTCCCTGGACACGCTCCAGCCCCTCCAAGTCCTTCCTGGATTGGGGACCCAGAACTGGACACAGCCCTCGGGGTGGCCTCAAAGAAGCCACCCTGAACCCTTCTGAGGGTGCCCCCAAAATATGAAGTTCTGCCATCAGTGTAGCTTGCTCGGAGCAGCTGAGGAGTAGCAGTGTGTGAGTTCTCCTCCTAAATCCATCTGACAGCTTTCCAGTACCTAAAGGAAACCTATAAGAAAGGAGAGGGACTTTTTAGAAGAGCATGTAGTGCCAGCACAAGGGGGAATGGCTTCCCACTGCCAGAGGGCAGAGTTAGATGGGATATTGGGGAGAATTCCCTTGTGATCCTGGACTGGGATGAACATGTCCTGTCCCAAAATCCCCAAAAGCAGAGTGCAGGGTGTTGGAGCAAACTGCTACCTGCCTTTATTTCCCTCTGCAGGAGCTCTACTGTCCATTGGGCTTCAGTTCTCTGTCAGTTCTGGAGATGTGAGAAGTCAGCTGTTATTAATAAAATCTCAGTTAAAATAAACTCACAGGACCATTTAGCTTAGGGGCAACCTCTGGGTGTCACCATCTCCAGGTAGAAAGAGGCTCAGATTTTGTTCTGTGAGCACTAACACCCATTTCAAACCTTGTGCTTCATAAATTGTGATTTCTAACACAAAACTCTTTTTTTTTTTTTTTCCATGCCAAAAGGTCAAAATAATTTCCTGGTGCCCACAGAGGGGTCCCTGCGTGTGCTGAGCCTGGTTTCCTGCAGGGCTGTCCTCAGCCTGGGAAGATCTGCAAGGTCTGATTAAAACCTTTCCCGTATTTCAGGCATTTTTCCAGCCAGGAGATTGTGGTGATAGCACAGCCACACATCCAGCTCCCCCTGTCCCAGGCATGGGAGGATGACAACACACATGGGAGGGACTGGATGTACCGGTGTGTTTCAGTAACACTGAGCAAGAGACATGTTTTGCTGATCTTGGCACGTAAACAAAACAAAATATAAAAAAAACAAACTCGTGACTTTTCCCAATCAAAAAGTGATTTCAGACATTACCCAAGCAAAATTAAGAATTAAGCTTGAGTTAATAGTAATTTATGTACTGGGACAGGTGAAACACAATGGTTTCCTGGGCCTCTGTGAAGAGCTGTCAGATCCTGCACTTTCTAAAAATGGAGTTGAGCCATTCTGAGAGAAAATTCTCTGTGTAATAAAATGCAAATTTAGAGTCAGCTTGAAAGTCATTTAAAGTCTTCTGTGACCTGCAGCTCCTCACAGATTTTCACCTGTGACAGTGAAGAGTGGACAAGTTTTGTTTGACCTCAGGATCCAGGTAACAGCTTTGACCCTGTGCAAACTGTTTGGTAGTTAGGAGGGGAAACAGATGGAAGAGAATGGCTTTGGAGAAGGGCTCTAGAGAAGTCCAGGAGAGTGGTGCTGGGGACACCAGATGCCCACAGCTTTGATTCTCTCATCCCTGAGGAGGGATTTATTTGTGAGTCGATGTAATACTGGCAGCTCTCTTCTGGTTTTTCCCAGATTGATTAGGCTGGTTTGCATGACGAAGAGGAAACCAGGAAGAGTTTAGGAATAAGCAAGGCTTTTGGGAGTGCTGCTGCATCTCCCTTGGGGCAGTGAGCCTTTGGAGGGCTTGGCAAACCCAATTCCAATTTATCCTTCCATTTGCTCCCCTTGTGTGATGCCATCAAGGCAGGGGGGGTTAAGGGAGTTCCTGCTTTTCAGCAGGGGCTGTTTCCTTCCTGACTATGGTTTCTTGCCATCCCATGTCACAATGCTCTAATAGGATTAATGTTGTTGACACTTCCCTGTACAATAAATCCCCCCTTCCCGGGGTTGTTCCCCCAGGATGGGCGTTTTCCGGCAGATAATAGGAACCTGAAGCCTGTGCAAATTGGTTCCCTGGGAGCCTGACCTCCCTGTTGGGAATGACAAAGGGCTATCCAAGAGGCTTAGGAATAGCTGTCCTGAGCTGCTGCCTGGGCTTAATCCTGCTGAGCCACTGCAAACAGCATTTCCTGCCTGGCTACAAGCAACCCCCAAGTGTGGGGGACATTCCAGCAAGGCCAGGTTGGATGGGGCTTGGAGCCCTGGAAGGTGTCCCTGCCCGCTCAGCTGGGGGTTTCTTCTGCTGGAGCTTGGAATAAATTGATTAATCAGAATCAATGTGAATGAACAAACAGTGAGATGCTAATAGGTCACAATCATAAGGCACTGATCAATAATCCATAAATCGATGATGTTCCAATGGAAGAGATATTTTTATTTAGAAAGGTATGTTGATTATTAGCATGCTGGCACTTTATTAATGAAATAATATTAAACTAAATTAAGTAAAATTTCAATTACCTTCATCGTACCTCACTCACCATGGGTCCTTCTTTGAGGGCAGCAACAACCCCATACCCATCATTTATGCCATCACTTGATGACATCATTTCCCCATTGATGGTATTTATGACATCATTTCTGTGGGTTGCATCATTCATTTAGTGCCTTTATCCATGACACCATTTACACCAAACAGCCCCATCAGCTCAGTGTCTTTGAGATGTCATTTTGGGATCATTTTGACCCCATATGACATCATTAATTCAGCATCTTCACACCAAACCCTGGTGTTTGATGGGGTTGTACTGACTGTGATGCTTTTAAAAGCTTTAGAAATAGAAACAGCCAGAGAGGTCATTGCTCCAAATGGGTAGAGTCCCACAGGGCTTTGTCCCTGTCCCCTGATGCTAGCAAGGTCTGTTCAGAATAAGGCAGCAGAGCAAAAAATCAGAATTAAATACGTGGTGAATGGAGTTGAGCAAAGAGCACAGTGAATCCACATGCTGTGGCTTTAAGGAACTGCAGGGCAGGGCTGTTAGCTGCAGTATAAATGGCAAAAGAGACCAAAATCCCTGTGTTCCAAAGGATGCAGGAGATTCCTATTCTGCTACTTTGTTATTCAAGCAGTGATTAATGGTGAGGTGGCGTCATCCTCTCTGATCAGGGATATTAAGCAGTAATGGGTTGCAGACAAACAGCATTATAAATGCAAGATTGTTTCAGATCATTAGGAAAATACGCAAACTCATTTCTTTAATTAATCTGGCTTTAATGGCTGATTGCTTCTGATTAAAATAGCACATGTCTGGGGGAAATGCGTCAAAATTGGAAGTCAAAGGAGAAACTCTTAACGGAGAGAGGGCAAAAACATTTCCCCATTTAAACAGAAGAAGAGAGAAAAACGAAGTGTGGAAGATGGTAAAAGAAGGAAGACAAGACAATTCCAAGGGGAAAGCAAGCCAGCAGTTCTCCAGATGGGAGAACTTGGGGACATTTGGGATGGGCTCTGCTCGGTGGGGCACAGCTGCATCTTGGGAAGCCCCAGCCAGTCCCAAGAAAACAATTCTTATTCTTACAAATTCACTGTTAGCCCATTGCCTCAAGAAATCTGCCATTTCCTAGCCTCTGCTATGATGTAAGCTCAGCCCTGAGCACTGGCAGAGCTTTCCCTCCTGTTTTCCCAGGATTTCAGCATGGTGCTTGCAGAATAAACCTGCTGGCAAAGTGAATACAGGGAGCATCCGCAAGGTAAACTCTCTTGGTGGGTTTTCCAGAGGCACGGGCTGTCATTGCCTTGCCAGAACATCCTTGGAAGCAGTGTCCTGGCTGGGCTGGGGACTGCTCCCCCAGGGTCCTGGCGACTGGATGTGTCCCTGGGCTTCAGGACATGAGCACCATTCCATGCCTTGGGTGGATCCATACAGCATTTCCTTTAGTGCCATGCCAGGCATTTTCCGTGGGATAATGAAAGAGTGACACAGGATCCCAAAAAACGGCTGTGGGAGAGCCCAGATCTCCTGCCTGGGCTGGGCACTGCTCCCTCCAGGGTCCTGGATGTGTCCCTGGGCTTCAGGACAGGAGCACCATTCCGTGCCTTGGGTGGATCCATACAGCATTTCCTTTAGTGCCATGCCAGGCATTTCCCGTGGGATAATGAAAGGGTGACAGAGGATCCCAAACACAGGTCTGGGATAAAAGCTGCAGCTCCCACTGGGCTGAAGATGATAAGTAGCTGGGAGTGGGATGGAGCTGACCATTCCAGGTGTCCCGCTGCAGATATCCCTGCTCCGGGCCCCTTCATCAAGCGAGCTTCTCCAGCATCTGGAAGTTATTCTGCTCCCTCTTTCCCTTGCTGCTAACGGGGTTTGCTTCTCCTCTTAGAGGGAAATAGGTTTCCAGAAGTGCTGTATTTCCTGAGAATGGTGGCTCCCAGGCTCATCAAATCACCCACGCCTTTCCTACCCCGTGCCTGGCTCTGGCACTGCCTCCTCTCCCAAGGAGCGAGCGCTGCTCCCAACCAGGCTTGTCAAAACCCGCCAGGCGTTCCGGGCTGGCAAAGCAGCTCCTCAGCACCCGTTCATGGAGCAGGGTGTTTCTAACCACCCCCCTTCTACACCTGCATGTGCTTTGCAGCCCTCTTGCTGAGTCAGCAAGGAGGGCACGGTGCCACCCTGTCCGCCTCGGAGGGTCACAGGTGGTACGAGGTGACAGGGACAGCAGCAGCTCCACGGGGCCGTCATCTCTGTGCTCCTGCTGTGGCAGGAGTTTGGATCTGATTTGCTGTGAAATTCCTACCCCAACAACGCCTCACGTGCTGCAGCCCTTTGGTTCTTCCCACGATGCCAGCGCTGCTCGTCCCAAAAGCTTTTTTTCCTCCCCACTTTACATGAACTGTGAATAAATAAACCTTGAAGTGGATGTGGATCGTTGCTGTGCTGCATGTCTCGGCGTGCCCGTTTCCTTGGAAAACCTGTGCTTGTCCCCAAAAGGGATTTCCAGACGCACCAGCAGGGCTGAGCTGAGCCTGGAGCGGAGCCGGCGCTGCTGCATCCTCCTCCCTGCAGACGGAGCCTGCGTGCTCGGGCAGGTCCGGCAGCCCAAAACCCATTAATTATGGAGTCATTAAAACTCAGTTACCTCTCCAGGCAGGAGCTGGGAGAAGAAAGCCTTGCTGTGGGAAATCAGCAGCGCCAAGGTGGGGTTTTAGCGGTGCTGTGGCTCTGCAGTGACTCAGGGAAGCCCGATTTGCTCCAGGCTTTCAAGAGAGATTACCTTGCGGATGCTCCCTGTATTCACTTTGCCAGCAGGTTTATTCTGCAAGCACCATGCTGAAATCCTGGGAAAACAGGAGGCAATGGCTCTGCCAGTGCTCAGGGCTGAGCTTACAGCACAGCAGAGGCTGGCAAGAGGCAGATTTCTTGGGGCAATGGGCTAACAGTGAATTTGTAAGAATAAGAATTGTTTTCTTGGGACTGGCTGGGGCTTCCCATGATGCAGCTGTGCCCCACCGAGCAGAGCCCATCCCAAATGTGCCCAAGATGTCTGTGAGCAGAAGGAGAGGCCATTGGATCCCCCTTTGCCTCTTCCTCTTCTGGCTGTGGAAACCTAGCTCCCACAGCCTCTCCTTGCTTTCCCTGGCTGTCACCCACCCCTGCCAGGGTGTCCCCAGGCTCACTTTGCTTTGGAGATGCCTTGGAGCCCCAAACTGGTCCCAGTGCAGAACAGGAGGAAATGTCCCCCCTTAACCTGATGTCAAGTTGACAAACAGGATGATGCCTCCAGATCATCTTGAAGTCACCTCCTTTGGAGACCCAGGCAAACATGGCTGTCCCCCTGTGCCTGGCCACTGAGCTCCAGATTGTGTCACCTCCATGGTGCTCAAGGGGCAGGAGCAAAAGGATACCTGGAGGCTCCCACTGAAGCTCTGTGTGGTTTTCTGCTGAGCCCAGAGATGTTGCAGTCACCAGTGGCAGGTCTCCTTCCTGTTCAATGCCAGGATCCCATCCCGGAGGCTTTTTCATATCATACTCTCCATTTGTCCATCACCTCATGTGATTTTGGGAGCTGCCATTGCCACAAAAAGGTTGGGGATTCTGTACTCCTGTTGTGCTGGCACCCGGAGAGGGCACGAGTTTCATTCCCAGGCTGGATTTTCTCGGTCTTCCCTGTAGGGGCAGCAGTTGCCTTTGAAGCCAGCCCAAAGGAAGAAAAATATCTGTATTTAAAAACTAAACTCCTGTTCCCAGTGACTGCAGCTCTGATAACAGGACTAAGGTCAGAATGAGCCTCTGCTAAGTGGGTTTAGCAGTTATCATGTTGAACTCAGTGCCTAAAGCTGCCTAGTGATTTGTGCCCTGTATCCCCAAGCCAGCTCCATTCCTCAAATTAGCATAAGGTCTATAAATCAAGCTTCTTTTGATGATGATGATAACAACATTAACAATAACAACAATAATAATAAAATATCTCTTCACTGTCCTGTTTGATTGCAGGCAATAGTCTTGCCCTGGAGTGGAGATCTCCAGAGCTCCCTTCCCAGTGCTGCTGCAGTCATGCCTCAGGTGAGGGAAATTAAGGATATGTTATTGGAGAAAGGTTCTTTCCCCAGAGGGTGCTGGGCACTGACCAGGCTCCCCGGGGAATGGGCACAGCCCCAAGGCTGCCCAAGTTCCAGAAGTGTTTGGACAGCCCTCCCAGGCAGCGGTGAGACTGTTTTGGGGTGCCTGTGCAGGGTCAGAAGCTGGCCTTGATGATCCCTGTGGTTCCCTTCCAACTCTGGGCATTCTATGATTCCCTCCTTAAATCAGATGAAATCTCTGTCTGGATCCTCTCATCCTTTCAAGGAAACATCAGATCAAACACATGGATATCCTCTTACCAGCTTGATAAGTATTTAGACTCAAATAAACCTTGAGAGCATCAGGTTCTCCATGTGAGGAGGAGCATCAAATGTTTTCCCACTTCTACAGGGGCTTCTACAGATTTCTCTGCAACAGCCTCTGGAAACAATAATCTGCTGCTGCTTAGGAAACAAAACTCACCATACCAGGTTCCTGATGTCACTTTGCAGGAGGCACTTGGCACTGTCAAACCAGCCCAAGTTGGCTGTGGTGGCAGCTTGGGTCTGGGAGGCATCCTTTTGTGTTGCCCTTGGGATGCCTTTTGCAGCTGCAGGGTGCCTGGAGCTGTGGGCTTTGTGGTTTTTGGAACCCTGGGCGTAAGCCTAAGCCTAACCCTAGGCAGTAAATGCAGCCTAGGGCTAAGGCTGGTTCCGAGGAGAAAGCTGTGTTGGAAGCCATATTGTGGGAGTTTTGTGTTCCCCATGGCATTCCTTTTGCAGCTGCAGTGTGCCTGGAGTTCTGGGCTTTGTGGATTTCAGAACCCTAGCAAGCGGTCACCCACTCAGGCCCACAGACCCCTGAACACCAACACCAGCCCTTTTCCCTGGCAAACAAAACTCACCATCCCAGGTTCCTGGTGTCACTTTGCAGGAGGCACTTGGCACTGTCAAACCAGCCCGAGTTGGCAGCTTAAGTCTGGGGGGCATCCTGTGCAATGTGGAATTTCAGCAGAGGGCCAGCCACTTAGGGAAGAAAGGAAACAAGGGGAGAAGCTGGTGATAAGGTTCTCATTTTGATGGCAAATGTTGGTGATTTGAAGATTTAACACCCAAGTCCAAGTGGAGCTAGAGTACAGTACTTGAGTGGGATTGCAAAGCAGTATAAGCCATAGAAAGCTCAGAGTGATACAACCTCCTCACTCCTGCTGAGCCTGGGCCCCTTCAGCGTGGCCACACAATTTATAACTGTAAAAAAATGTCATTTCCACCTCTGCTAAAGAAAGAAAAGGCAGCTCAAAGCAACGTGGTGGCTCAGGCATTGCTGGGGCTCAGCCCTCCCTCTCCCGGAGGAGAGCATGGCAGAGGGTGTGTGGGAAGGAGGCGGGAGGTGGAGCGGCTCCCATCAAATCCAGCGGGAGTTTTGTGTGGAGCACAATCCCATTAGCGCTGTTATTCACGGGTCACGGCCCCGGGGCTTAGGGTTGAATGTGTTTGTTCTGTAAATGGGGCTAATATTGTGAGGAGCATAAAAGAGGATGTGTAACTGTGTTTGGCCTCTGTTTGGAGATCACAGCAGAGAATGTTTCCTTGAAATTGTGTTAGCTGGATTCAATCTTAGGGTAACTTATAGCTAGGGAAGGCTTCCATGTCATTAATAACACCGCCATCTTTTTAATGTTTAATTATAAACAAAGTTTTGCTCGGATTTCTGCTTTTCTCCTCAGTTCTCAATCTATAAAATTATTCAATAAATGAGAGTCATGCTGAACACTTAATTGCTTAGCAGTGGGTATTGCAAATAGATTTTACCTTAGCTTTAGCTTGCCTGGGCTGAAAACTTCTGTTGTTCTACTCTTTCCCTGGAACTCATCTCATCACATTACCTTTGAAGCAAGTTCAGGAGTTGTATTAAAAAATTAATTTTGATCTAAGAATAACTGCAAAAAATACTATATTATGTGTTTATTGATGCCTTTAGTGCTTCCCCATGTTTGTGCTATTAACTTAATACTTTCTGCTTTGGGAAACCATCAGCAGGACCCCAGAAGGATCTAATGTATTCTATTTGCAGGATCCACTTCTTTGGCTGTAAGTACTTCTAGATGGAAGAAAAGAATACTAATTTGTACTCAGCTCTTCCTGGAATTTTGCTCTTGCATGAGAATGGTAACCATTAGTGTATTTATCCACTGAAATCCTATTTGCACTTTCTTCTTCTTCCGGATCATAATGTGATTTTACTTTCATGCCAAGGAGTGATTTTTAACTGGTATTTTCTGGGTTTTTTAGAGATTCCTTTTATCTTTTATGCTTTGTCTCCACATATTCTAATGAGAGAACCATACAAAATCAAGTTGATTTCCATTGGGTACCTGAAGTTATACAAGAGGAACAGTGGAACAGGGGCCTGAATAATGAAGCTCCAGAACAACCTAGGGGCATGAACAAGGTGTAAGATTCATGTCACCAAACCCTGTTGTTTGCACAAAGTAGATGTCAATATGTTTACAGCATAAATTTGTCAATCTTCTGATTGATAATAATACAATTCTAAGTATTAGTTTTGCTCTTGGTTTGGAACGAGACAGCTGGAACAAAATGAAATCTGAAGCCCCTTGAGTCAGCCAAGGCTTGGGCTTTGTCCTGGAGGGTTCTGTGACACCCAGGTGACCTGGCAGCCACCAAAGGGAGAGGCTGCCCTGAGTTTTTGGATAAAAATGCAAATTGTGGAGATAGCATTGTGAGAGGTCACCCAAAGCTCAGGTTAACACAGCAGCCTCACCCTAAAACAAGCTGTAAGTGGCTGAAACACCTCTTGTTAGATGGGCTGTGCTGGAATCCAGATTTGGAGCTGGGGATTGTCACAGGGCTGTATCAAATGCCACTGTCAGACCTCCTGGCCATCATTCCCTTAGTTGCTCTCTCTTTTCTGGTGACACTGCCATTGTCTGTTGCCTCTGTTCTGGCTGGAAACATTTCTTTCTGCAGCAGCAATTTGACTTCCAGGCCCAACCATCACTGGGTGTGATTATCACCGCTGTAAGAGCACCCCTGGTGCAAGGAGGATTTATTAGACATGATTAATAAGCACAAATAATTTATCTGGTGTCACCCAGTATCCCATGTCCCTCAGAGCTCAGCCTTGTGCACCAAGAGTTGCAAATGTCCTTCAATACCCATTTAAATACACATCAGCAATAACCCAGGGCTGATAATAATAGTCCTGAACCAAGCACTGAACCAGGGGAAAGCTGGTTCCAGCTGAGTGTGGTGTGGTATTTTTGATGCAGGAAGGGAGAATAATTCCTGTTGGGTACATACATGAATGCAGATGTGATTTGGATGGCACGAACAGGACGTTTAGAAATGGAAAAAATGGAAATCTCATTATCCTGACAGTAATTCAGGACTATTACAGGGAAGCTCAGGAGCTTTAATCAGTAACACTGTATTAGCATGACAGAGCTAATGGTGATAAAGTAAAAGATACTGATTAAAGAACATTTTTCTCCACCTAAGATCTGCCACCTACTGTATCCAAACACATCAGTGGGCCAAATCCTGCCTTTGATTTGCTGAACCCTTCTCCCCAGGCCAGGGGGAGCATAGGTGGGTTTGCCTCCTGCCCTTGTCTGCTCGGCAGCAGCAAAGAAAGTCACACATATATATATATATATATATATATATATATGTATGTATATATATGATATCTGTTACCTTAGAAAGGTTCTTCTCTGGCTTTTTTCAAACCCCACTTTATTATCTCCATGCCATGGGGGCTGTTTTGCAGGTGTAGTCCCCATAGGAATGGGCATGTGGAGGCCCATATGGAACACAGAGCTGCTGCAGCAGGGCTCTCCTGGTGCCACAGGGCTTCTAGCAGCTTCTCTGGGTGTTTAACAGCCCATGGTTACCTCCAGCTAAAAATAAGGCCTGGGAAGAATTAGCTGGCTTCCCTGAGCAGGGAGAAGTGCTGACTTTCTGTGTCAGTTCAAAGTTATTCCTGGGGATGAATTAGCCCTTGTTCTGACCACATGTGCTGGAATGGGTTCCCTGACTCTGCTGCTGCCTCAGCAGCCAAATGCCAACGTGCATCAGGAGTCAGAGCCTCCAGGAGGAGATCTCTGACCCTGGCTGCTGGGATCAAGCTTTGCAAAGTGTCTTTTCCTCGTGCAAAATACCTGGGGGCTTAAAATCATAATGGTGAGATAGTTTCAAATGCAACCAGCATTTCTCCTGCTTAAATAAACTCTGAGGAACAGCCTTGTTCATTAGCAGGAAGATTTATAATGACAACAGAAGCTGCAAAAGGATATTCAGGCTGCCATCAGCAGCTTTGGTAGGACCAGAAAAGGCAGGGCAGGATCTTTAAACACACAGCCCATTAAACACACAGACCACAAGTGTTTTGTTCTGTGTCTATTTAAATCAGAGTAAAAATACACCAACAGAGGGAACAGATTGGCTTTTAAAATATTCCATGAGATAAACAACAGCTTTGGCTATGTCCAACCGAATGAATTTACCTTATGAGAAGTTTAGGTAGTCTCAGAAGTCAGGGGAAACGTTAAGGGGGCACAAGCTGAGCTGCTTTGTAAACTTGTTCTGCAAAAATAAGCAACGCTGGTTACATAGAATCACAGAAGGGTTTGGGTTGGAAGGGACCTTAAAGCTCATCTCATTCCACCCCTGCCATGGCAAGGACACCTTCCACTGTCCCAGGCTGCTCCAAACCCTGTCCAACCTGGCCTTGGGCACTGCCAGGGATCCAGGGGCAGCCACAGCTGCTCTGGGCACCCTCCCAGGGAAGGATTTGTTCCTAATAGCTGATCTACACCTACTCCCCCTTGTCCTGTCACTCCGTGGTTTGCAGTAGAGGCTCTGCTTCAACCCTGAAGTTCTTCTCAGGCTGAAATTATAGAGAGGCTAAACCAGAGGCTTTATGAAAGGAACAGGCTGCAACCTCTTAGTGGAAAAGGGGGTATTTTACAGTTAGTTAGAAGAGCCAAGTGTCACCTTTTTTTATTTTAATCTTATTCCAACCCCGTGATTTCCCAAAAATAGACTCACTCACCAAGAATGTCACATTCATCTTGGTTCAGCTAATGATATTTATACTTTTATATTGGATGGGATTAATTTTCCTATCCTGTTAATGCAGCATGTGATCATTAACTACCTTTACTGCACACATAGACATATATTTTCTGTGTCAGAAAGGAAAGCAACTGGCATTTTAAATTACTGAGTGATAATTGTAGGTGGCTGTTTTCCATAGTGCTTGAGGAATTCCTTTCATTGTGATAAATGAGTATAAGACTCCCTTTTTACACAGAATCAGTTCACAAGTGAATTTATTCGACAGTCACGGATTGTGGGTCTGCTGAAGAACATTTTCCACAGAGGTACCTGTGTTCATGTAGTGAACATGTGTAACAGCACCTTATGGAGGGGAGGCACTGAAATTTCCCAAATGATGGGTTTGGGTACTAACACCTCATACAACTAATGCTGCAGCTCATATCCTGCCAAATTTCACTGAGGCTCACTTCACATCCACACCTCAAGAAGTGGAGGGAGTGCCTGAGCAAAAAGAGATCTAATGACAAGCAGAGTAAATTATTATCCTGGCATTTTAAGTAAAATGTTTTATAAAATCGATTTGCAGCCATGCGCCATTAACGCATGAACTGCAAAAGTGAAGTCCAGCACAGGGAATCTGCCAAAAAGGAGATTTTATCCTGAGAGGAGTGAAACAAACAGACATTCAATCGGGGTAGGTGTCAGGAAAGCCAAGAGAAATAAGAATTCCATTCTACACAGCACTGTTTCCCAAGACATAAAAACAGTGATTAAAAATGAGACCCTGCTGCTTGTGAAACTCTAAAGCTTTAGTTCATGGCTCCTGAATGGAGTAGCGCCTTCCACAAAACCACCTCAGCCCCTGTAACCTCCCACAGAAAGCAAGAAGAAAACTGCTGGGGTTTGACCATGTTATCAGGCAGCACCTCCCACGTGCAGCTTGTTTCTGTGCACAGGGGTTTGTTTCCTCAGCCACAACAACACAGAAAACTTGAAAACAGAAAATCACTATCTTTTCTGTCAAACAGGAATTTGAGTTACCTTCAAAGGAAGGTATTTGAGTTTTGCTTCACAGGAAGCTTTCCCATCTCTTCCATTCAGTCTTGCACCGGTCCCTCATTCATGGGCTGTTTCAGGGAGGTTCCTAAACCCTCCCGGTGTCTCTCCTGGGACTGCTGGCTTAGAGGGCACGGTGGTGTTCCATGAAAGGTTGGAGACCTTGGAGGCCTTTTCCAACCATAATGACTGTGTGATTCCATGGAAGGTGTGCTAGCCCACACCCACCCTGAACCCCCCAGCTGCAGTCTGGGGTCAGGGGCCATTGACCCATCCCTGTTGCTACCAGGAAAGGTTTGGCTTTGACCGCTCTGTAACCAAAGACCTGCAAACACCAAGGATCCTGAAAAGAGGTAAAACATCCCATTTCATTGTTTAATTTTGAGTTTGAGTGGATTCTCCATGCACACATAAAGAAAATAAGATGTTTTTCATAGCTTTCTGTTTTCAGCACAGGACTCCAAGTCATTCCCAAAGCAGGACATGGCAGCACCATTCCTCCACCCCTGCTGTGTCCAGATCCATGCCCCAAGCACTGTTGCACTGGGCAGCCCTTTTCAAGCCAAGTGTAAAGAAGAGTAAATGACTTTACCTTAATGAATGGTAAAGCCAGCCCACAACTCCCTTTTCCTTTATCCATGCTCACAGTGTTACTGACACGCGCTGATTCAGAGGGGCAAGCACACAAAAGTTTTTAATTTGTTACTCCAGTCCTCAATGGGGATGTTAAGGATTTTCCAGACAAAAGACTAAGACTCAGCTAGCCCCAGCTGAATGCCTCTTTCTGTTCATTTGCCTTTTGTGGTGTAACTGCTAACAGGGCTAAAAGAAAGAGCCTGATGACTGATGTGCTGCTTCATTCCTGTTATTGGAATCTGTGCTCTGAAACACAGGATCAGCTGAGCCCTGGGCAGAGCTGGGAGCACAACAACACATTTCCTCTGCAAAGCTCTGTTTGCCACCAGCCTCAGCCTGGCTTTGGGCAGGGAAAAACCCCTTCCAAAAGTATAAATGGATTATATGTTTTGTTTGCAACCCACACTGCCTGGACAGCATAAAAACTGCAGAATATGTAACAGCCAAAACCAGAGTGTGAGTGCAGATAACAGATTTGAGTGTGAGAGTTACCAAGGGTGCCTTCAGTAACTTCACAGACAGCACCAGGCTGCCTGGACTGTGGCTGTGCTGAGGGCAGGGAGCTCTTCAGAGGGGTCAGGACAGGCTGGATCCATGGGCTGAGGTTCAGCAAGGCCAAGTGCTGGGTCCTGCCCTGGGCTCAGCCCAGGCCCTGCAGCTCCAGGCTGGGCAGAGGGGCTGGAAAGGCCCCTGGGGAAAGGCCCTGGGAGCTGTGCCAAGGCTGGACAGGAGCCCAGGGGTGCCCAGGGGGCACGAGGCCAATGGCCCCTGGGTGTGCCAGCCATGGGGTGGCCACAGGCCCAGGGCAGGGCCTGTCCCCTGGGCTGGCCCTGCTGAGGGACCCCGAGGGCTGTGTCCAGTTCTGGGCCTCATGGCCAGAGAGCCCTGGAGGGGCTGGAGCGTGTCCAGGGAGGGGAACGGAGCTGGGGAAGGGGCTGGAGCCCCAGGAGGGGCTGAGGGAGCTGGCAAGGGGCTCAGCCTGGAGCAAAGGAGGCTCAGGGGGGACCTTGTGGCTCTGCACAACTCCCTGCCAGGAGGGGACAGCCAGGGGGGGTCGGGCTGTGCTGCCAGGGAACAGGGACAGGACAAGGGCAAAGGGCCTCAAGCTGGGCCAGGGGAGGCTCAGCTTGGACAGCAGCAGGAATTTCTGCATGGAAAGGGTGCTCAGGCCTTGGCAGGGGCTGCCCAGGCAGCTTTGCAGTGCCCATCCCTGCAGGTGTCCCAGCAAGGGCTGGAGGTGGCACTCAGTGCTCTGGGCTGGGGACAAGGTGGGCACTGGGCACAGCTGGGACTCCATGGGCTGGCAGGGATTTTCCAGCCTCAGTGACCCTGGGATTCTATGATTCTACGATTGTATGACAACTGGTATGGACTGCCCTTCCTTCCATAACCATGAAGTACCTTTGGCATGGCTGCAGCCAACAAGAAGCACCTGTCTTCATTCTAATGCTGAAGGGACTGGGTGTTCACTCTCAATATTTGCTTCTCCTCTTGTAAGAGTGTATTAGCAAGTACAGTAATTTCCTTGGCTTCCTAATGCCTCACTTTCTCTCAGGTCTAGAGGAGATGAAAGCTAAACCTCATAAGACAGGGCAGCAAAGAGCAAGCAGAGAAGCAAAGTGAGCAGCAGTGAGTTGTTTACATCCTGCAGAAAAAATAAAGTGACAAAAGTTAACTCGTCCAGATCAGAAAAAACTTTTGAACTGTACCTAAATTGACTCCAAACTTCTTGAAAAAATTCCCTATAAGCTAGTCTTTTACAACTAGACAGAAGTTAGCATGGCCTTCACTCTTCTAAGGGTAAATGAGGGTGATCAGCATTTTTAAAAAGAAAACAAAAGTTCTGAACTGCAATAGAAAACACAGAAGGAATTGAAAAGCAGTATCACAAAGATAATTTACTGCCTTAGAATTAGGAGAAATGTTACCAGACAACATTTTGTTTCCTGAATCTATTAAAAACCTGCCTTGGTCATGAAGAAAATCTGTCTTAGATGACTGTGGTAATTTTAGAAAGTTGCTGACCAGCTGTGACTGTACATCTGCTGAATAACTTGGCAAGCTGCCCCTGTTTCCAGTCCTTCGTCCTGAATGATTTAATAAGATGTGGCTTTGAATGCAGCGTGATACAGTTGGACTCGTTTCATGCCAACTCCTGACACTGATTTTTTCTGAAGCTCTTTCAGAGCTTTTCCATCCCTGTTTTCCTGCAGGGATGGATGGCACTGGTCAGGGGAAATCACACTATTGTTGTTACTATAACATCCCTTTTGTTTTGGGTAAGAGCTGGCTTGTAAAAGAGCGCTGCAGGCTGGAACCTCTGGCTGGAAGCAGAGTAGGAGAACAGGGAACAGGATGGAAACATCCCATGCCACCAAGCACCTCCTTGACTGAGATCCTCAATCAAGCCCTCACTGAGATTGAGCACCTCACTGAGATTGCTGAATTCACCTGAGGTCAGCTGGGTCATATACTCTAGCAATGCTGTGAGGGTCCCAACGAAGGAGGAATGATGAGGAGGACTCCACTGATATCAGAAGGCTAACAAATTACTTTATTATACTATATTATTCTATACATCTAAAATTGAATCTGCCAAGCACTCAAACCTGCCCGCCGTGCACACTCTGCACAGAATCTCGTGACTGTCAGCCAACAGTCCTGACACACACACACACTTGGCCCTGATAGGCCAAGGAAACAAAACACCATCACTTTGGGTAAACAATCTCCATGTTGCATTCTACTTTGGCTCAAACACAGGCACAGCAAATGAGATAAGAATTGTGTTTTCTTTCTCTGAGGTTCAAAGAATGTGAATCCCAGAAATATTCTTGGGAAGAATTGTGCCTTGCTTTTCTCTGTGAAGAGAAATGTGGGGCTACAATTTACTGTAGTAGCAATTTGGAACTGCTGGAAGGCTAGGCTGCTTACCAGTCAAATTGCCAACCCAGCACCTCTCCTGCCAGAGTCCTCTCCTGATGTGAGCAGAGCTGTCACATGCAATCACTTTTCCTATCAGCTCACTAATGGGGGTTTCTGGCCTGAGCTACCTGGCATCTCAGGCTCCCTGTGCCCCTGGGGACTGGGCTCCCGATATTAATAAGGCCTACAAGAGGCGTTATTAATAATTTACTGCTGGAAGGCTGCTCCCAAAGCATCCCTTTCCAGCTGAGAGTCCTCCTGCATGTTCACTCATGTCTGGTTTGCAGCCACCTGAGTGCCCTCTCAGAAGCTGTGCACCATCAGCAGTGCTTCCCTGCAGCCCTGCCCATGGGTGGCTGTGGCTACCCACAGTGGGGAGTGTTAATCTCTCCCTGTGTCCTGATAATGTCACTTCTGACCTGCCCCAAACTCCTCTTTGCCGTTATGTGGCTATGCCACACCCAGGGCTCCCAGCTGCCTGGAGATCTGCTGGTCTGTTCAAGCCTTTCTATTCCTTTGTCCTTCTGAGCTTTGGAGTTTGCAGCAGAAATCCCTGCTCGCTGCAAGAATTTCTCACTGTTAAACTCTATCCTACCTCTGACTTGTTCTCTGTACTGGGGCACTGTCAAGCTTTGTGCTGTCAGCAAACTTCCTTACCGTGGTCTTCTTTGGGCCATCCAAGCTCAAACCCTGTCTGACAGAACCATACTAAAAAGAATGGCACTGGATTAATTAATTAATTAATTGCTCTTGCTGGTTCATAGAATTCCAGAACGATTGAGGCTGGAAAATCCCTGCCAGCCCATGGAGTCCCAGCTGTGCCCAGTGCCTACCTTGTCTCCAGCCCAGAGCACTGAGTGCCACCTCCAGCCCTTCCTGGGACACCTGCAGGGATGGGCACTGCAAAGCTGCCTGGGCAGCCCCTGCCAAGGCCTGAGCACCCTTTCCATGCAGAAATTCCTGCTGCTGTCCAAGCTGAGCCTCCCCTGGCCCAGCTTGAGGCTGTTTCCCCTTGTCCTGTCCAGTTCTTACATGACTGACTATCCTGAATAGTCCCTTGCCTTTAGCATGCCTGAATCTTTGAGCTTTCTTTGTGCCTGTATTTTGGTGAAAATACAACCAAGAAATTTACCTTTCCATATACAGAGCACAGATCCACATAGTTTTTGTAGTTTCTGTCTTCCTCTTACTTATGTGGAAAAGGAAACTCTTATTTAAAATTACTTTTACCCTTGGAAAACCCAGTTTGGCTGCGTTTTGAGGCTTTCTGAATTTATGTCTGGGTTTTTGAATCTCCAAGCCTTTCCATAGCCTATCATGGGGTTATGCTGCTCCAGAACTGGAAAGGCCTGCCATGTTCCAGAAAGGCAACCACATAATTATGGGGTGGCCATGCTGACAATGTTGCCCACACAGGGTGAAGCCACACTGCAAGACCAGAAACTCTGCTTGCAAAGAGGTCAAACCACTTAGGATCCCCAGAGGTTTCTGTGTTTTCTGGGAGAACAGGCTGTGTGTGTCACACACATTTAAATGGTGCTGTGCCTGAGGGGAGAGCATGTGGAGCACTCTCTGTCCATCAGGACAGCATGGATGAGACCTGAATTCAGCCCTTTCTGCAGAAAGCAGTAATTCTGTGTGTCATTCCTTTTCCAGTTCTCGCTGCTAACCAAAATGTGGCATCAGCTATGGAAAACCCCATTGTTTTCCTTGTGAGAATAAACTGTCCCTACACACACACACACACACACACACACACACGAGGCAAAGGACTGCCCAGAAGAGCAGAAGGTGCCTCTGGAGAGCCCACACCCCAAAAGGAGCAGCAGGGACCTGGCATACACTCAGCTGGGGACAGGAAAATTTGGGTTTTCTCTCCTTTCACTGCTAAAGAAATACACTTCCATTAATGGCAATTACAGGCCAGCAAAGCAGTGAGGAGCAGAAGGGTTTCTAAGAAAAAAAGGGTGTTTTCAGAAGAGGTTGGTACATTACCTTTCTCAGTTGCATTTTGAATAGAGCTTGGTTTGGAAATGGATGTGCCTCTACAGAAAATCCATAGATGAAGCAGAAACAAGGAAATTATTCAGGACAGGGCTATTTGATTGCACTGCAAGAGAACAAAAAAAAAAATACTGCTGTGGAAATGTGAGTCATGAACTCACCACCCTCAGCATCACCAGAACTGAAGATGGAAAGAAAAAACAATAAAGGAAAACAAAAGAGAAAACAAAACAATCTGATAATGTTGCATTTGGAACATTTGTAAATGGTTTCAGCCTCCAACTTAGATGTAAAGAAGACACAAAGACCAAACCAAGAACATCACAATACTTGTGGAGGGTGAAAATGGCAATGTGGCTGTTGTGTAAATGCTTTGTCCAGAGTTTTGGGATATGAGCTACAGGTGTTGTGACTCCTCATGGAATGATATCTTCTTGATAAGATTTTCCCTGTCCTAATAGAAAATATCCTGTGAAACCATTCAAAATACATATCTGAACAATTTCATGGGATACAATAGGCTGTGATGATTTAATGTGATGTGAGAAGAGCAAGGAAGGGATCTCATGTGGGGTAATTGTCTGCCCTTGACAACTCAGAACACAGAAATCCCTTTGTCGAACAGAAACTGGGATCACAAACCAGTTTTTATTTCATTACCTTTTAACTTCACATTTACAGTCTCTGACAGAAAACTCTTTGAGCTCTCTTTTGCTCCCTCACAGCAGCTCACAGGCACACTATAATATGCAAAATATTATATGTAATATGCAAAATTCATTTTTCTACTAAAACCAACTACAGATTCCTTGTATGCAGAAGATGGAATGGGTATTTTTCTCAGTATTTATAAAATACCCTCAATAGGTTTCAAAGCAACACAGAATGTAGTCTCATGCTGGTTTTGTTATAAAAGATGATATGCTAGAAGTGATTTGTGGGAGATATGTCTAATATAAACTAAATGAGCCACAGGAAAGGGGCCAAATAGCCCTGCACAGAGTCACTGGGAGACAGCTGAGTCACACTGCCCTGCTCTAACAGAGAGCCCACGACTTTGCCCACAAGCTTTAAACCACTTATTTATTCCCATATTTTCTTTTCCTTTTCTCTTTCACCATTACAGGCTTTCCCTACCCTGTTTGAGCCTTAGCACACTCTTGAATTAACACTTTCTTTTGGATGTTGAGGAGGTGGGGGACAGGTGAGGTACACACTTTCCAACAGAATTTGGAAAGAAAAATCATAAAAAAAAATATTTATTCACTGAAAATTCTCAGCTGCAGAAGCAATAGCCTGAATATGCAGGCAGGGAGTAAAGACTGATTCTGAATAAAACACAGGTTTCCCCAGGATGTGCTGTGGGCCAAAAGCTCAGATGACTCTGTTTCCTTAGCTACAAGCTGGTATCTATTCAGTAGTGAGGGTTTAGCTGAAAATGGGTATTATCAGCATGGGGATGCTTTGCTTATGCTTTTGCCCTGTTTTATAACCTGATGTGTCACCACTGCACTGCTCAGGCTTTTCCACAGGATGCCTCTTTTTATTCTTTGCTTTTCTAAGCCTCTCTAAGCTTTTCTGGATAGGTCATTACAATGCCATCATTCCATGCTGCCAGCAGTGCCAGTGGGATGTGACTGAGTGTCTGCAGAGGGAGGGGCAGAGCAGGGCCCAGGCTCTGCTCCGGGGCCCAGCAATGGCACCAGAGCCACGGGCAGGGCCTGAGCCCAGCAATTGCCCTGCACAGGAGGCACAACTTCTTCCCTGGGCAGTGCCCAGCCCTGAGCACATTGCCCACACAGCCTGGGGGCTCTCCTGCCTGGGGCTGGGGCAGGGCTGGCTGCACACAATGCTGTGCCCTGGGCTCTGGGATGGCCCTGCTGGAGCAGAGAGGGGACACCAGGTGCCCACTGAGCTCCTGCAGCCTCACACACCCTGGCATCCTGTTTATAACCAATACTGGTGGCTCTCTGGACACAGCTCCCAGCTGGAAGCATCCCTGGCTGCAGACTTCGTGCTCTCACTTGTTTTTACACAGCTGCTTATTCCTACCTCCTCTTGCTGGGAACTAAAAGAGTTAAAAGGAGTTAGACTCCTCTGAGGAGACTCAGGGGTGTTTTTATCATGCCATAATTCCCAATAGGATGGTGATAGCCCAGGGGGCATCAGGGTAGGTCCCAGGGAAGAGGGACAGGACAAGGGGAAAGGGCCTCAAGCTGGGCCAGGGGAGGCTCAGCTTGGACAGCAGCAGGAATTTCTGCATGGAAAGGGTGCTCAGGCCTTGGCAGGGACTGCCCAGGGAGCTTTGCAGTGCCCATCCCTGCAGGTGTCCCAGGAAGGGCTGGAGGTGGCACTCAGTGCTCTGGGCTGGAGACAAGGTGGGCACTGGGCACAGCTGGGACTCCATGGGCTGGGAACACTTTTCTCGCCTCAATGACCCTGGGATTCTGTGGTTTGGTGATCTATGTGTGTCCCTTCCAACTCAAGAGATTCTATGATTCTTTGGAAATTCCACATGCCCCACGCTGCCGACCCCTGCAGCAGCCACCTCAAATCCCCTCACAGCATCACTACCTTACCTTGAGTGCCATCCAGCTGTTTTTAGCAAAAAGGAGCCAAAACCACCTGTCAAAGATCCTTCTTGCCTTTGGTCGCTCATGTTGGAGGATAAAGTGAATTCTGAGGGGAGCTGCAGTCCCTGGCAGTGTTCTGGTTTGGGATTAATTTCTCCCATGAAGAAGCAATAAAGAGAAGATTGTAGTAACTTTTTTAAAAATCTATCTATGCCAGAGCTTCTCTAAAGATGAAGATATTCACACCAAAGCTGAAGTTTTCACAGAGCTCTGAGAAACAGATAGTTTTAAAGTTTACTTCCACATTCCCACTTGCCCCATTCCCAGCCTGGCCTAGGCCCTGGGTTTTGACTGAAGTGGTCTTAGTATTTAGCTAATTTAAATGCTAATTAGACTAATTTTATGAATAAAACATGGTAGGGATTTGTTGGCAAGTTTCTGCTGTTGCTTTATGTCTATAGATAGATTCTCTAAAACAGGACTTCAAGGGACAGCAGCACATTCTGTTACCAGCTGAACAAGGTGCATTTTTGGCAATAGTAAATCTTAGAGTTGATAATACGTTGCACAACTGCAGAGAAGAAGAGAAGCAATTTTAAATTTTTCAGAACTAGCACATCTTGGACACTGACCACCAAGAAGGTTGGGTTGTCCTGAGCCCATCTGCTTCACAGGGTTTGCTCTATTTTTACACAAGAAAGACAACATACCTCGTCTCTGTTTCCCTAGTGCAGTCCCTCCAGTTGTTCTACCTGAACAAAGGAATTAAACCATTCCCCTCGTGTCTGACTGCGTATCGACTTTTTTGTTTTTACTGAGCTCCGTGAAGCCAGCGAGGCTCCATAGAGGCAAAGCAGATGCCAAAGTAGGTCAGACGGCCCATGGCTCCCCTCAGGGCTCATGGCTCCCCTCAGGGCTCCCGCCTGGGTACGAGTGCCCCGGGCGGGAGCGGACGAAGCCATGAGGGACGCGTGAAGCCATGAGGGGTCGGCTAAACCTGGATGGAGTGGATGATGGAGTGGATGATGGAGTGGATGATGGAGTGGATGATGGAGTGGATGATGGAGTGGATGATGCCGGGAGGAGCCGGGAGGAGCCGGGGTGATGCGAGCGAAGCCGTGAAGGGGCGGGCGAAGTTGTGAGGGATGGGCGGAGCGGGGCTGGGGCAGCTGAAGCCGTGAAGAGTCGGCCCCGCTCCGCCTCTTCCTGCGGCAGCCGCGCACTTGCAGCCATGGCGCCTCGCCGGGAAGCCGGTCTGCTGCTGCTGCTCCTCGTCCTGCCGCTGGCGAGCGCGGGGCTGAGCGGCTACTTCGGCACCAAGTCCCGCTACGAGGAGGTGAACCCGCACCTGGTGAGCGACCCGCTGTCGCTGGGTCCCGGGGCGGGCGGGTCGCTGCCCGCCTCCTGCACTCCGCTGCAGCTCCGCGCCGTGCTCCGGCACGGCACCCGCTACCCTACGGCCGGGCAGATCCGCCGGCTGGGCGAGCTGCACGCCCGGCTGCTCCGCCGGAACGCGGGAGCCGCCGCCTGCCCCGCCGCCGCCGCCCTGGCCGAGTGGCCCATGTGGTACGAGGAGAGCCTGGACGGGCGGCTGGCGCCGCAGGGCCGGCGCGACATGGAGCAGCTGGCCCGGCGCATGGCCGCCCGCTTCCCCGCGCTGTTCGCCGCCCGCCGCCGCCTGGCGCTGGCCAGCAGCTCCAAGCACCGCTGCCTGCAGAGCGGGGCCGCCTTCCGCCGCGGGCTCGGGCCCACCCTCGACTTCGGCGGCGACGGTGAGTGAGCGACACCCACCCCCTTCCCTGAGGGAGCCCTTGGCTTTTCCTGAAGGGCTGAGGGATTCCCAGCTGTCCCAAGGGGATGGGGGAATTCCCGTGCCTTCCTGAGGGCGCGCCAGGTGCTCTCTGGGGACCCGCTCCCTCAGGGGTGAGGGAGACCCATGCCCTGAGCGAATGGCTCCCATGTCCTCCCTGAGGGACTGGGGCAGCCCCTGGGATTCTCGGCTCCACCAGAGGGGATGGGGGTGCCTCACAGCCTCTTTGCGGGAGCTCCATCCCTCTCCTGAGGGTGCCCTGTGCTTTCCCTGAGCGCCGGAGGAGCCATGATCCAACCCTGAGGGTCTGGGGAACTCCTGATGCCTTCCTGGGTGGCTGGAAGAATCCCTCTCTGAGGGAGCTCTCTGGGGCATTGGGGATGCACTCTGCTCTCCCTATGGTTGAGAAAGACCGTGCATCCCCTCCATGGGGACACTGCTGTGGTGGGTGGCCTGTCCCTTGGAGGGTGTCACATCCTGGTGCCTTTGGGGATGGTGGTGCTCCCACTGACGCCCACGTTTGCTTTCAGAGGTGGAGGTTGAAGTTAACGACTCCCTGATGCGGTTCTTTGATCACTGCGCCAAGTTTGTTGTGCTGGTGGAGGAGAATGACACAGCCATGGGCCAGGTGAACGCCTTCAAAGAGGGGCCTGAGATGAAGAAGGTCCTGGAGAAGGTGGCCAGTGCCTTGTGTTTGCCAATGGAGGAGCTAAATGCAGGTAAGGAATTCCTGTCACAGATGGCTTTGGCTCCAAGGCTGGCCAAGAGCAGCTTCCAAGATGTGTAGTTATGCAGAGTAGATAATTTAGAGTGGCTGTGACTTGGAGATGCAGTCTCTAATTAAGTGCATGAGACTGTAAGTCTGTGTTGGTGTTGCAGTAATTAATATTGTTGGATAGTGGTCAGATGAAAAAGATGCTTGAAAACATCCTTCCCGTAGATAAAATCAACTTTACCTGGTTTTGGAGGGATTTGAATGTTTTAATTTTGCTTTTGAGAAACCCATTACAACTCCAGCACATAAATGACCTGAGGAAAAGCAGCCCTGTGTGCTAACTCCTGTTCAGAACAGAAGTGCTGGGTTTTCCTGTGCAGTCAAGTAGTGGGAAAAGCACCCCAAAATTGTGTTGCTGTTGGGATTGCAGCATTAGGGACATGCTGGAGACAAAGTTCAACCTGGTGCTGCTTGTACAACTGCTGATGTGGAGGAGGTGTTGTCCATGAGCTCACATTTTCCCTTTGACTCTTTTGACCTGTGTGACTGCACCAGTAGCTGGCACCTGTTTCACATCAGCTGATGGACAGCATTTAATGTGGAATGCTCTTCATTTCCTCTTATCATGATGTAATGCCAAGAGCTTGCAGTCCAAAGTTTGAATTTTGCACAATAATTCTGTTAAACTGTGTATTTTTGGTGCTTGGTCTTTGTCCTGCCAAATATTTATTGAATTTCATTGTTTGTATTGCCAAACAGTAGTTACAATTTGTTTTAGAGGTAAACAGAGGAGAGGAAGTTGCTACTTGTGTAGCAGTGATTTATTTTCTCTTGCTTTTTTGTTGGATTTATTGCAGATCTTGTTCAAGTGGCTTTTCTCACCTGTTCATATGAGCTGGCCATAAAAAATGTGACCTCCCCATGGTGTTCACTTTTCAGTGAAGAAGATGCCAAGGTATGTAAGGCTTGGAGCAGCCTGCTGTAGTGGAAAGTGTCCCTGCCTGTGGCAGGGGGTTGGAATGAGGAGATGTCAAATGGCCTTCCATCCCAAACCATTCTATCATGTGTGGTTTTCACATGATAGAATCACGTGATAAAATTCACTCCAGGGTACATCAAATGAAGTCTTCCAGGGCCTCTAAGACTCTCTGGTTTTGGGGTCTATCAACTCTCTAAACCAGGACAGAACCCAGATAAATGAGACAAATGTTTGTTCCTCTTCTTTCACCATTGTTGGTGGAACTTTTGATGTTCAGTAAGGCTCCCCCAAGGCTCTTAAGGAAATTTACACCCTGGGAAAAGAGGAGACCTTTGCATAGGTAGGTGTTTGGCTGAAGGGTGGGCAGTCAGGGGTAAGAGATGTCCTAAGAGGATCAGGGTCACCATGGGCTTCTGCTGAGCCCTGCCCCGTTCAGTCTGGTTATAAAGAACTCAGCAGGGAGGTGAGAAATGACTTTGATGCCAGGAATTGTCAGGAAAGGAACAGAGAGCAAGGAAAGCATTGTGTGCTCTTGAATAATCCAAGGCACAGTTCTGTCTATTTGAGATGTGTGCCTGTCTCTGGAACTTGAAAACAGATACAAAACAAGCTGGGCTAAAGATGTGGGATGGATTCTGTGAGAAGAATGACAAGCCAAAGGCAAAATCAGAAGTGCTATAAAATCAGTGGATAGTGGTTGTCTTGTGATGTGCAGCACCTCAGGGTTTTTTTGTGATTGTTACCAGATGCTGAATTTGGTCACTCTTTGGTCTGATCTGTTGTCTGGTATTGTGGTGTTTGTGAGGGTCCCCAGGATGAGGTGAGAGATGAGAATCTGACTCCCTGTTCTCAGAAGGCTGATTTATTATTGTATGATATTACATTATATAAAAAGAATGCTATACTAAAACTATACAAAACGACAGAGAAAGGATACATCAGAAGGTTTCACAAGAATGATAATAAAAATCTGTGACTGACTCGGAGAGTCTGACACAGCTGATGGTGATCGGCCATTAAGAAAAAAACAATTCACGTGGTACCAATCAAACATTCACCAGTTGGTAAACAATGTCCCAGCCACGTTCCAAAGCAGCAAACACAGGAGCAGCAATCAGACAATTATTGTTTTCATTCCTCTCTGAGGCTTCTCAGCTTCCCAGGAGAAAATCCTGAATGAAGAGGATTTTTCAGAAAATATCATAGTGACGTGGTTTTATGCTGAAGTGGTTTGAACTGGAGCTCTGATGTTTGTGGTTGTTTTTGTGTCATTTCTGCAGGCTGTGAGCTTTTTGCTTTCCCTTGGTGCAGCAATAAAAACTTATGAACTCCAATTTTAGGTGCTGGAATACCTGAATGACCTGAAGCAGTACTGGAAGAGAGGATATGGCTATGACATCAACAGTCGCTCCAGCTGCATTTTATTCCAAGATATCTTCCAGCACTTGGACAAAGCAGTGGAGGAGAGCAAAAGGTAAATCAAGAACCTGCAGTGCTTTGGGTGTGAGCTTTCTGTGCTGAATCTGAGCTGGGTTTCATTGAAAGGAAGTGCAGTACTTTACTTCTGAACATAGCAACAATAGGAGAGCTGGAGCTAGGAGAATTTTAACAGTGAGAATACAATTTTTACTGGAGCAGTATTACTTTGAAGAGTATATTTTTTGCTTTCATTGATGCTTTTGTGCTCAGGTCAAGTATTTCCATCTTTTAACTTGCTGATCCACACAGGCCTTCAGGGGATAGCCAACTGCTGCCTGATAGTGGTGTTTTCTTCCTGCAGTTTGAGAGGAGACAATGAATTAAAATAATAGAGCTTTTATAATGTAGCTTTCTTGTTAAAAATGTCCTTGTTAAAAATAATTTGTTGCTTAAATCTTAACTTACAGCCTGTGTTCATGTTCTTGTGTAAACTGAACAATTAGAAATTCATGATTAATAATCAGTCACATTAATTAATACCTTAGCAAGTTAGTATGGAAATTAAATAGAAGTACGGGATATCAAGGATGATAGGGCCATAAGATTGTATAATGGAAGGAGAGTGATCAATTTTGTTCCCTTTTAATGTCATTTCCTCTTCGAGCAGTGAGAGCCTTTCAATCCTTACATTACACCCACTAGTTGCAGCTGTGTGTCTATCAAACATCCCTGTAAGTTGAATAATAACAATTTTTTAAAAACCCAAGAGCTGTAGTTGGAAGAAGAGGTACAGATGGAGATTTCTGATTTTTTGGGAGGTGGGAAGAGCAGGTGTCTGAGGCAGAGCTCCCAAGCACAGTGGTAACTTTGTCTTTCAGCGCTGGCTGTGGAAGTTCATTTGCAGCACCTGGGACTCTTATGTTTTGCTATCACAGAGGGAAGCAGGCAGTGCATGTAGAGGATCAGGACCCTAAATCTTGTAAAATCCCAAGCTGGGTGAGCAGTGTTCAGGATGAGCCTCATCCTAAACAGGAACGGGAAGCCGAGGTAGCCGCAGGAATGTGTTACTCCCTTCCACAACAGAAGGTGGCACTCGTAAAGCGCTGGAGACCTGGGAATAAACGGGGTTGGGTAACCCTGGAGAGCGTGTGGGAATCTACCAGAGCCAGCTTGTCTCTGTTGGAATCTTGGGAGCAGAGGTGCAGCTAATCCTAGTTCAGCTACAGAGGGAGATTTATCTCTTTTTCATAGAGACACCCTGTGGCAGTGTGAGAGCACAATGAAAATGAGAAAACATACAAATAAAAAGATATATAAAAATCTTTCTTTTTATGGTGATGGTCAGCTTCAAGGCAGCAGGTTAAACATTTTTGCAGCTTTTTCAGAAAATGAGCTTTTGTGATGATGAAATGTCTTTTCAGTGGAACGTTGTTTCAATTTAACAATGTTTAACATGGATTTATAACTGGCTGCTTGCTCTAAAAATTTAAGAACAAGAAATTACTCTAAACATTTAAGAAAGAAATTTACTTCCAGGGCATTATCTTCACCCCAAAATCTCTTTTCTCTTTGGAAAGCTTAGATTGGGCTATCCAGAAGTAAAAAGGGAAGCATTTCTGTTCTGGGAAGAAGCTGAGGGATCTGGGTTATCTGTGCTGCTCCAGATTTGACAGTGGAGAGCAGTGTTGGCAAAGCTGCATTTTTGTAGCATACTTTATGCCTTTATGTTCAAAAGCTTTGTTCTGTTTTCCTTCCCAGTGAAATTAAAAAGAGAACCTGTTTCTTCCATAAAGTGATTGTTGCCCTTGCAATCTTATCACCAGAATTAATTGCCTTATCAAAGTTTGATTTTATTTCCTTGGTGGAAAGCCCTTCCTTCTGGGTAGTCTAGTCTTAAGAACATGATGAAGGTGGTAATAAATACCAATTGCTGATCAGTCCCACTTTCAGTTTGCAGTGCAAAAGTTTCAGATGTTTTTAGGCTCTTCCATCATGTGAATTCCAGTATAACTCTGGGGTTTAAACTGGCAATAGTCTCTTCTGTGCAGGTCTTGCTGTTAAAAGCTGTGAAAGGGAAAGGTTGGGGGCCAGGACTCTCTTTCTTCCATACAAATTTTCTTAGTTACAAAAACATAATGAGATGTATATAAAATGAAACCATTTCTGCTTAAGAAATAGACTTTGGTTAAAGGTTTCTCTTGTTCCATATCAAACCCATGTGATTTGCTCTACTGAAATGACATAGTTGGGCAGTTGTCTTATGTCTTCACAATTAATAAAGAATTGTGTTTTTTCCCAAGTCTGCCTGCTAGGGATAGAAAACAACCAGAGAAGCTGGTGCAGAATTACTTTTCACTGCTGGTTTTCCCAGCAGTTTAATGAACAGTATTTTGCCCACAGGAAGTCTCTGTATGTTGATGAGAAATTTGGGTATTTTGGTGTTTAATGCAATGTGAAGCTGCTCATCTGATTTTAAAAATCTCTGCAGCTGCACCCTTGGGCAGAGGTGGATTTGCAAATCAGTTGTGGCACACTTTAAAGCACATCAGCTATTCACTAAAGCTCTTTTAGAGTTTCCATTTTTTTCCTTCTAGCTTAAAATATTTAACATTACTATTTTCTGCTGGTGAAAGACCATAAAATATTACTTGTACTGTCCAAATGGGTTACCATAAGGCTCTGGAAATTGGGAGGATGCTTTGTGCAGCCATCTCAGTATTTGTAGTGTGTATTGATAATACCAGCCTAGCTGTACATATGCATTGCAAAATATTTGGTGATGGTTTCCTCTTAGAGAGTAAATGGGTCCAAAGTATTAAAAAAAAAGACTAATTTGAATATGATTCAAGATCAATTGAAGGTGATCTTTGTGATTTATGGTAAACAGACCAATTTGGCAATTTATCGGTAGCTTTTATTGTTGCATGTAATTTGCCTTCCTCTTTGTAGGTCACTTCCCAACACAATTGGTACCTCACAGGAGTCATTTACTGCTGTGCCCTAATTGTTCCTTCAAACCTATGACTCAGTACAAAAGAGTCTAATGGATGATCTAAAACCACTTCACAGTTCAAAACTCTACAAAGGGAAGTGAGCAAAAAGCTTCTACATGGCAGCAGCAATGAAATCATTAGATTGAAAATCCCCTTTTGCTCAGGTTCTAAATGTTCAGTCAGGTTTTTTATGAAAACCCCTTCACTGCTGCTGGGATGGCTTTCATTAATAAACAGTCCATGTCTCAGTCAGCAGCTCTGGATCATAGTGTGTGGTTGGCTTTGATTGCTCCATCTTTCAGGAGGGGGACTTCTGACATGACTGAAGGGAGCTACTGGGGAGGCCAGAGGTGTGAAATTCACCACAGATCCTTGTGGCACATTCAGCAGCATCCCTGTGGCTGCATTTCTGAGGTGTGTCTCGTTCTCTGAGAGAAGTCAGCAATCTCTCAAATTTTCTCCCAGAGTGTTGGGCAGCCCAGGGTCTCTCCCCTGGGAGTGTGGCTGTCCATCTGTCTAGCCAGAACTAGAGATTTAAAGTTTCTTGGGCCTTTCAGACTCTCTAGCATGTCCTCAGTCTCACATTAATTAGTTAATGGATACTTTTTTCAGATCTATCCTGAGCAAGTATGTGAGCAACTTTTTGATAGAGTCATACCCTTTTATGTAAGAATGAAAGGCCCAAACTGAACAGTCCCTAGGCAAGCCACAGACAAATGAACTGGTCTGACCAGTGTCCACCTTGGGCACAAAGGGTTTGCCAAGTGCCAGCAGCCTCTTGGTTTGGTTTTGGCTCATGATGGATCAGCATTGAGCATTATTGTGGTGCTGCTGCAGGAATGCATTTCACCTCTGAGGTTTGAAACAATGGGAGAGGTGGTGTCAGCCAGGAAAGAGTCTTTGAAAGTGCAGCAGCTTCCAGTGAAACACAAGGAGGCCTAGCCTAATTACCTCCAGCTGATAAAGTATTGCAGGACTAGATAAGAGCCTTTTAATCAGGGTTTTTAATGAGTTCTGTGCAGTCCAGTCAGCTTTTCAGGTTTGCTTTTGTCATGAGTGAGCTTGTTCCTTGTTGCAACAGAAGAAATTTTTCTGCTGTCAGTATTAGTAGTGGCATTTTCTTGTGTTGGTGCTGATTCTGGGAATGATTGGCTGTCTTCTATTTATAGTGGAAGTTTTGACATATGAGGACTTTACTATTTGACAGAAATATATTTAATTTTTTTTTATTCTTCCCACTGGCGAAAACCTTCTGAGCTTCAACACTGTTAATATTTCTGCTGCCCTCAGAGTGCCACCACTGCCTTCCTTGATCTCTGCAGCTTCCTGCTATGTTTAGGGTTTGTCCAGCTTTTTTTTCCATGAAATAAATCACAGGGGGAAATGAGAAGGATGAAGAATTCATCCCATAGTTGAAAGCAGGTTTTGAAGTCCTTTGACCTGCCTTTTTATTAGGGAGAAAAGGGACAACATATAGTCTAAGCTTGCTTGTTAAACAGGTGGCAAATCTTACCTTCTGTGCAGTTGTTGGAGGGATTTTTGCATGAGGTTTGAAGGTTGGCTGGTTGAGCTTTGGTGCAGGAAATGTTTCATCTTATCCCACTATTTCCTGTGGTTTGAGTTATTTTTAACTGAAAATCCAGTCAGTGCTTAGGAAATAAACTTTGGTTAAAAGAAAGTTCACTTTTTCCATATGGAAAATGAACTGTCAGTAGTCCTGGGAAGAGTAGGAATGATCTGCTCTGGAGGATGAGTGAGCTGATGCAGAAGATTGAGTTAAATGCAAATCTGCTGAGATCCAGGAGAACTAGAATTTACTGGATGATAAATCCCATATCTGTGCTTTTCCATGATGTTTTTTTCTTCCCCATGGTGAGACTTAGCTTTTGGGGTTGTGCTGCTGAATTGTTCAGTACTTTCTTCATTTTCATCTGTGGTCAGATTTACTTAAAAGGTAAAAAAAAAAAACCGTAAAACCCCAAATGTGGGCAGTTGAGGAGCTGGCACATCTCTCCAGTGAAACCCTCTTGTGCTCTGCCTCCTGAGAGCACCTTCTGCTCATTTGGAAGTGCCCCATGAAATTAGTTTGAAACCAATCACTTTCAGACAAGCTCCTAATATTTTATGGCAGAGTTTTATGCACAGTCCCTTCAAAGGTGGGAATGAGATTTCCTCAGTGGGCTTTCCCAAGGCGTGTACTAGTAAATAAAAAGAAGGGGAAAGGTGGATTGAAATGCCATTAGTAATTGCCAGAGTGCAATGTTGAGAACTTTGGTGCTTCCAGCAAGACGCTGAGTCATTGATAGATTGTGAGGCAAATTGAGCATGGAAACATCTGGCCTGCCATTAATATTTGATTAACCTGTGCGACTGTTTATCACTGTTTTGTTGCTTGTTCTGCCTTTATCAGGAACGCAGGGACGGTGGTAACCTTTGCCTGTGGGTATTCTCTGAAGACATAATCTGTCATCATTCTCCCCACAATTTAAAATATTGCAGTGTAACCTTGATGGCCGTTTCGATTGTCATTGCTGGGTGATAGGAAACCACATCTGAGCTGGAGTCCAGACCCTGTCCCCGAACAGGGAGTGCTGGAACAGTCTGGGAAATCACCAGTGCTGCTGAAAAACCAGGCATGCTGGGTTCAGGAGGCTGTGGAGAACTCAGGCTTGTGCTGTATCAGGAAACAGTTTTAATCTTCATTACACTAATCCAGTGGGATAGTGCTGAGTGGGAGAGGTTTGTTTTGCCTGCCAAGGCTGCTTGGCCTGTTGGCATGAGGATTTTATGAGACTAAAGCAAGTGAAGGAAAAACTCAAGCTACACTGAGAGTCAGCACCTTGTTTAATCCTTCTTTTCCCACTTTTTCCTCCCTTGTTCTTAAAAACTTGTCTGTGCTCTAATTTGTTTCCTGCTTTGCAAATATATGCCTTGCTAGTTTTTTATGATTTATTTTTTGCTCTATCTTTTGTGATTTACTTCCATTTCAACATTCCTGCTTAGCATCACCTGGGAAGTGAAGCTGAACTTTGCTTAAAGCCAGCATTGATAGCCAGAGTGTTAATTTTTTTTTTGTCTTAGCATTTCTGAAGCTTTTTTGAGTGGTGAGATGTGAAATCCATTCCCTGTGGGGTCAGTAATGCCTATGTAAGGTTGTTTTGGAGATTCTAGCAGCATATTTGCATTCCCAGCTTCCCTCTTAGTTAACAAAACAAAGACCATGCAGATGGGAAGACATGATAATAAAAATAATAAGGGAAAAATTAAAAAAACAGCTGCAGGAGATAATCATAATTCCAGGCCCATCTTGTAGAAATAATGCTCCAGAGTCGTAGTGCTGAGCACCTTGATGAATCTGATACACCTGAGAGGTGTTAGGGTGGCTCTTTAAAAGGAAAACATTCCTCTTGGAGCTCTTGGGAGGGATCAGCAAATACAAAATAGGGTGATCTGGTAACTACAGTCATGATTTTCAAACATCCTTCTGAACGGGTTTCCTTATCTAAAGAAATAGGGCAGCTGGGGTTACAGGGAAAGGTCCTTACAGAGGGAAAAAATTGATAAAATTACAAGAAATAAGGGTAGGGACAGCTGATTGATTTTTCCTAGCAGAGATAGAGCTGGAAAGATCTGACCTGCTTGGAATGTTGAGAAGAGCTGACAAGTTCAATGGCATTGCAGATGTGGCAGTTTTATTCAAGATACATAAGATGAAGTGTTTCTACAGGGAAGATTGTGAAAGGACCTGGGGAGACTGACTGGGCTGGAAAACTGCAGTGCTGTCGAGTAATCCACATGGGGAAAAAACGATTTTCTTATCAGCTGTGGGGTAGAATCTGGGAGAGCCTATTGCTCAGGGGCTCTTACGAGGTTGTTGTAGCTGTCTGAGATATCCCAAACTTCAGGCACGTGGGGTTTGGAGCAGCCTGGCCTGTGGAGGGTGTCCCTGACAGGGACAGGGAGTTGGAATGAGATGATCTTTAGGGTTCCTTCCAATCCAAATCATTCCATGATACCGTGTTGGATATCAGAAATTAAGCAGAGAGCTCATGGGTGTGTAGCATTGTTTTCTCTGTAACTTATGGTTCTTTTCAGTATTGTGCATTCTGATATTCTGATCTAAAGGGATATGGAAAATTGTGGAAGGACTGAGGTAGGATTTCTCAGCTTGGAAAGAACACTATTACAAAGCTGTGAGTAGAATGGATTAAATGGGACATGGAATCTACAGATAGAAAAATTAAGAGCAGTGTGTGAAGCTGTGCAACTCCCTGCCACAGGACACTGTGTGTGCTAAAAATGCATGTGGATTGAAGGAGAGATTTGGCAAAGCAGGGATTCATTACCTAGAAGCCACCTCTGGCCCTGGAGACTTCTGAGCTGTAAATTACAGGAGATCAAAGGAATGGCCTTCTGTTTCCTTCCACAGACATCTGTGTCTTGCTGCTGTGACAGGAGGGATGTGAATGTGTCCTAAAAACTAAAAATACTTCCCTGCAGGTGTGTGTGGATGGGAAGGATACATGTGAACTGGTCAAGTGCACAAGAGAGGGAAGGGAAGAGAAAGGGATTCAAGAATCCAAAAGCTTTTATAATTTTAAAATTATAAAAGTGAGTGAAAGAGTCATAAATAGCAAGGGGAGAATACGAGCAGGAACATTGATTTTGGAGGAGCTTGAAGAGTGTGGTGAATATAAAGATCTTGGTGCAACAGAGGCATAGGTGGGGAAAAATACACTGTCCTCCACAGAGAACCTTTATGTGGTTTGAAGGCTGCTGCTTTTGAGCAGAAAACAGAGGCAGGGTTTGGATATATATTTTAAGGGATGTTTTGTCTAAGGGGAGAGTCTGAGGAGTGGAGTCAGAAGGGCTCAGGCTCACCAGGAGCATGGTACAAGCTGTGTGTCAGACTGTACAAACACCAGTGCACCATCCTGGCCCAGCACTGAATTCCAATCCCCAGGCAAGTCTCCCACTTAACCATTTCTCCATTGCTTTGGGCGGGAGCTGAGGAAACTCCTCCTTTTCAGACCAGTCAAGATGTGTCTCCTAAAAGCTAAACCTGTATTTACCTGTGCTGGATTTACATGGGCCACTTGGAAATGGTCCCCAAAAGCCATCATCCTTCTCTGGAGCAAGGGTCAGATTTACCTCTTGGCTGGTGTTTCCTGGCACAGCAAGCCAGCTCTTACCTCCCCTTTGGCTGAGCACTGTGTAAGCTTTTGTTACATAAGCTGTCCTCGGTCATGGTACGAATCAGTGCCTTGATTTGCTGACCTGTTCCTGAGGGAGTATCATCTCCTCCAAGACTGCTTGGTGCCCTCAGGAACTGGTAATAGCAGTGTTCCTGCTGGTCATTTGGACTGCTACACTGGGGAGGGACAACTGTTGCCCTGCATCACTGGATCTCTGCCTTCAGACTAAATTTGGTAAGTGCTGATGATGATTTGGAGGAGACTCTCTCACATCTAATGAAGGGTTTGACTGTGTGAGCTCCAGCCCCTCCTGGGCTCTCTGGCCAGGAGGGCCCAGAACTGGACACAGCCCTGGGGGTCCCTCAGCAGGGCCAGCCCTGGCTCCTGTCCAGCCCTGGCACAGCCCCCAGGGCCTTTCCCCAGGGGCCTTTCCAGCCCTCTGCACAGCCTGGAGCTGCAGGGCCTGGGCTGAGCCCAGGGCAGGACCGGGCACTTGCTGAACCTGACTTGGATCCATACTTGGACAAAGTTTAGGAAGCTGCATTTAAAATGTCTGTACCAGACTGAAATTGCCAAAGAGGTTTTTCTCACAGGTTCAAGGTGTCCCTCAGCCGTGGTCGCTGGCAGCTGTGCCACGCGTTGGAGTTTTGTTTTAAAGCACAGCCTCTTGCTCATCCCTTCTGGTTCTTTTGTTTTGTAGCTCCAAACCCATTTCTTCGCCTTTGATTGTCCAAGTTGGGCACGCAGAGACCCTGCAGCCCCTGCTCGCCCTGATGGGTTACTTCAAAGACAAGGAGCCTCTCCTGGCCACCAACTACGCACGGCAGGCGCAGCGCAAATTCCGCAGCGGCCGCATCGTGCCCTACGCGGCCAACCTGGTGTTCGTGCTCTACCACTGCGACCACGCCAACGTCTCCCAGGAGGAGTACCAGGTGCAGCTGCTGCTCAATGAGAAGCTGCTGCCCTTCCTGCACTCCAACGAGACCACCTCCACCTACACGGACCTCAAGGATTACTACAAGGACATCCTGGAGAACTGCCACTTCAAAGAGGAGTGCGAACTGCCCCAGGTCAACGTCACTGCTGTCGATGAGCTGTGAGGGAATGAAGTGTCCTTCACATTGCTCTGGGTTCAGTTCCACAGCTGTTGGGAACAAGCACTTTGGATGATTTGCTGCTGCTGTGTTGACTTTCTAACCTTGCAGATCTGGGGGGTTGTCTCGGCTCGGTGCACTGGTTCTTTGTTGCATAAGCACAACTGCATAAACAACTGCTGTCACAGGGAAGTTGTAACAAATGTGTGATGCAAGACACAAATACCTGTGTGTTTATATGTGCAAATAAGCTGATTTCATTGGTCACTGCTCTTATGAATGGGCCATAGATGGATTTAAGAGCTGGGGCAGCTTCTATTTTGTTGAATCTGAAGGTGGTTGGACTGATTCAGTGTTGCTTTCTGCTGCCTGTGTTTCTAGCTGCTGTTTTCCTGTGCCACGCATGAGGTATTTCAAACCTTTTTTTGATCCTTTTCTCAGGCTTCTAGAATGGAGAGGGTACATAGTTCTTCTCCACAGCTGAGCAACTCCTGCCTGGACAGCACCATTTCTATTTTGGGCATTTTAAAACAGGAGGAGTTCCTGCATGCATCACCTGCTTGAAAAGGGGCAAGGAATTAAAAGTCTTAAGGTTGTCATCGACCCATCCTGCATAGCAAGTTAGTCTCCAGCGTAAGTAAATTATCTTTAAAAAGAAGTAGGAAGAAAAAAAAAAGAAAAGTGAGAGAGTGGAAAGTAGCCACTCTTCCTTTTAGGTGCTCTGGGAAATGCAGCAGTTATTGTCTAAATACTCTGGAGTGTCCTTTCACTAACACCATCCATTTCTGGTGTTATTTGGGCCAGGGCATTCAGGTTAGGCTGTGCCATGGCTCTCAATCTCTTGGTCCTGGCCAGGTGCTGACGGTCTTCCTACCAGCTCTGGCTGGAAAGCACCTCTGATGTCTCCAGCCTCCTGCTTGAAATGGAATTATTGCTAACTCTAAATCCAGTTTTTTGAACTGTATAAAGATTGGGCTGAGGCTTGACTTCTGCTGAGTTTAAGGCACCAAACGAGCTGCCACTTATGCAGGCCTTACACATTTGATGTGCCACCTTGCTTTTGAAATGCAGCTGGTTTGAAAGAGGTGAATGGCATAGAAGGACTGGTGATATTTTAAAGGAAGTGCACTTTAAGTAGTTCCCTGATGCCTGAAAGCTGGGAAGTATTTTAGAGCTCTGCAGTGTGGCAGTAAAAGGAAAGCTGAAGATAGCTGATGAGAAATGTCTGAATTAAGTCAGGAAAAGATTCTTTCATCACCTGCAATGGCTGGAATGGCTGACCAAGTTGGCCCAAAGCAAATACAGGATGGATTTTTGGTGCTGGTAGCTCTTGAAGTGTGCATTCTCATCTAATGAGCATTCAGAGCTCACCCTGTAAAGTGGGGTTTGTTTTGCTGTGTTTCCTGGGCAGGAGGTGAAGTGATTACCACAGCATAGCCTGCAGCAGTTGAGGTTATGTCTGTAGTGCACCTGATAAGTGCTTTTTGTAGGCTCACCCCCAGAACTGGGAACTTAACTGCTGCAGCAACAAAAACAGAAAAAAGCCAAACTTCAAGTTGAGAAGTTACACTTAGTGTATCTGGGTGTTTAAATTTTTTTTTCTTGAGGACTCAGCCTTTGGTCACTTTTTTCTTCTTAATATACCTTGTATAAAAACACTTCAAGTTTACATCCTGTGAGTTAAGGAGAATTGAATGCTTGTTTTTTGCTGCTGCTCTCTGAGTTAAGGGCATTTCCCTACCTGTGGTTGTAGGGCCCTGTTTGATTTGTGCACCACTTGCTGCAGAGATCACTGAAGATACTGATTCAAATATTTCAGCACTTGCCTGTGTAAAATCCACAGCTCTTTCTGAAGTTGGGGAAATGGTTAGGGAGGAGTTCAGTGCTGCAACAGCCAGAGGAATATAGGTCAGGATAATTGTCAGCCCCTGCATATGACTACTGCTCAATCACCTTTGCATGTCTTCTTTTTCACATGATCCTACCTGGAGACTAAGTCAACTGATGGAAATGGTTGTGACAGAGCCCAGTTAAGAACTTTATTGCAACATTTGAGTCAGGCTATAAAGAAATGAGCCTTTGTTTAAAGGCAGTTAAGTTTGGAAAGAGCAGATATGAGAGTGAGAAAATCCACCTTTGAACAAATATTTTTTTTCTGTGAGTCAGTGATGATTCATGAACAGAAGGGATGAAAGTCTGACTATGTGAGATGAATGGAAGATTCTGTTGTCAGTTCAGGAAGACTGATTTTAAGACATCACATTTGTTAAAAGATACATCCTTCTTCCTTATGGAGGGAGGAATACCTTGCACCTGACTGCTTTTCTGATTGTGTGCCAGGTGAGGTGCAGGAACCAAAAAACTCCTGTTGTGGGTACCCTTTGTGCATTAGCAGGTTGATTGTATGTTTAAATTCTGTGGGTGATGCCTCAGAAGCTGTTCCCTATTTCACCTTGGATCCTGGTCCCTCATACCTCTCTAACAGATCTCTCTTCAGGGGCTGTCAGCAATTAACTGGAGAGGAGAATGTGCTGTTGGGGCTCTGATCTGTGTTTAGAGGATGCTCTGACTCACTCCTCTGGCAGAATTAAAGGCTTAGTGTGGAAATTTTGCACCATTGTGGCCCTATAGAAGTGTTGGGACATGTAAATACTCCAGGCACTCTGGTTCAGCCCTGGGGAGGTGCTGATCCTTTTGTCTGGTAAACAAAGACATTTGTTTAGATACTTAAAAAGAAAAAAAAAAAAACTGAAATGGATCAAAATACTTCTCCAAAGTTGTGCACTAGCTCAGTATGCAGTGTTTGATCAGGCTGCCACATCTCCTGGCAGTGCACATTCCCACATCCTGCAAGACAAATAATGCTTTCTCCTCCTTCCTGTGGCTCTGGAGGCCTCATCTCAGACACCTGTCAAGGACTCTCTCTGCAACCTTTCTGCAACTGGAAGCTTTCACTGGTGGGAAATACCAACAGTGTTCTGGTATGCTGGCCTTCAGTATGTGTGAAATACTTTTTAATTTGTGAAATGGTTAATCTTTCTGGCAAGTGAATTTTTGCTGTCCAGTAAGAGCTGCTGTTGTTCTGGTTAGCGTGGAGCTGTCAGATACAGATTTGTAATGATCTGGTACTAACTGGATGAATTTGGAGAACTTGAAATGTTGATTTTTAGTGCTGTGAAATAAAACTGCACACTTTCTGAGCAGCAATGATGAAATGATCCTTGGAATCACGGTTTTGTTTTTCTTCAAAATACATTTGGTAGGTTGCTGTTACCTGTGTTGGTGTCTCTGATTATTTTAAGTCATCAGATTTCTTGGTGGTTAATAGAAAATGCCTTAATTAGGTTTTTATGTTCATATTTTGAGGGAACTAAAGATTTACTCTCATTTCCAGGAACCCTGCTATAAAAGGCAGCAATAATTTCCTGACAAGGTTTTTGCAGATGCAAAAAGGGTGCTGTGGCTGGGGTGGCATCATCTTTGATTGAGGGCTGTTTCTGCATTTTCTGTGGAGATGTATTAGTCTGTAAGAGAGCTGGAAATGGAAAACAACAGAGGATGTTTTGTTTAAAGCAGGGAAAAAAACCCCAAACTGTGCAGTCACAGGCAAAGAGGGAAAGCCTCTCAAATGAAAACACCACATCCACCACCATCCATCTCCCCTCCCCCTGGTTTTTGGGTCTTTAATACATAAAAGAGTTGTGTTTGTGGTCTAACTCTTCAAAAGGAAGGTGGTATTATCAGGTGCTGCTGAGGCAGAAGTAATGGCTTATCTTTAAAGTGTTACATTCTTGCTTTCCTGGCCTTTAAATTATAGATTTTCTCCTGACTTGACTGGTCTGGAGTGAAGGTCAGGACTGAGGAGGTTCAGGCTAACAGCCTGTGGTGTTTAGGGTGGTGGACTCATTTATTTATTTGATTTAACAATTCCTTTGTGTTTCAAGGTACTATTGTTTCTCTGACATTCTGCTGAAAGGTTAGAGCATGGCTGTTACTGTGTTCAGTTAGCAGAAACAAACCCCTTATCTTCAGGGAAGGGATTACTCTGGAAGGAATAGTGTGGAGGGAGCAAGGTGAATTTTGCATTATTTATTGAGGGGTCAGAAAAGCTCTGCAGGTTTGTCCACATTAGTGACCTGCAGCTCTCAAATGCTTCCCTGGCTGTGATAGCAGATCCTGAACCTCTTACAGAAACAGAAGGTGCCCAGGCGGTCTGGGAAGCACTCCAGAAAGAGGATCCAGGTGGGATCAGGCTCAAGGTCCTTCGGCCTGGTTTCCTCTGGCTTTTGGTGGGATGTGGTGCCTTGAGCATAGGGACAGAGCAAACATTCTCCATCCACTCCTGATTGTGGCTACAGGGTTTTTGAGCTAAGGACAGTGGATTTGTGTTTAGCTTTATGTATTTCTCTGAAGGAATTTCTCTTCTACACAGGTCTCCGGGTGCTTTCCTAACCCAAAGGCAGGATTCTGCCCCTGTGCTCATGTGAGACCCCACCTGCAGAGCTGCCCCAGCATGGGAGGGACCTGGAGCTGCTGGAGAGAGCCCAGGGAGGCACCAGGATGGGCAGAGGGATGGAGCAGCTCTGCTGGGAGGAAAGGCTGGCACAGCTGGGGGTGCTCACCTGGAGAGGAGAAGTTCTGAGGTGACCAAATTGTGGCCTGCAGGGCCTGAAGGAGCCAACAAGAAAGATGGAGAGAGACTCTGTACAAGGGGGAATGGCTTCCCAGTGCCAGAGGGCAGGGCTGGATGGGATATTGGGAATTAGGAATTGTTCCCTGGCAGGGTGGGCAGGCCCTGGCACAGGGTGCCCAGAGCAGCTGGGGCTGCCCCTGGATCCCTGGCAGTGCCCAAGGCCAGGCTGGACATTGGGGCTTGGAGCAGCCTGGGACAGTGGAAGGTGTCCCTGCCCATGGCAGGGGAGGAATGGGATGGGATGGGATTTAAGGTCCCTTCCAGCACAAACCTTTCTGTGATTCCATGCCTTGCTTTGCAGTGGGATGAGGTGGATGCTGGAGCTCAGCTGGAGCTTTGGGAAGGTCCAGCTCCTCTCACCTGAGCCTCCTGCTAGACTGGAATTTCAGCCACGTTTCCAGGAGCTGTGATTTGAAACCAGTGAGAGCTTCCAGCATTCTCAGTTAGCAGAATTAGTTACCATATGCAAATACTGGGGCTTGGCATGTGTTCTGGAGCAGCTCTGGTGATACTGATCTTGTTTCAGTGTTCTTTTCCTCAATACCAGCAATTCATCCCATTCCTTGGAGCACTTTTATTGGGAGGGCAGTTAAACACTTGACCTCTTTGCATCACACTTTGCTACTTGTGACTTTGGTTTTCTTTTCCTTACATGGGAGGGGCTCATCTTCTTTATTCCTTGTGCTGAAGTTATTCTGTTCTTCTCATTGCTGCTTTGATTTTTGGCTTGGTTTTACCCTGTGCCTATAAATATATTTCCTGGGCCACACTTGCACACACTCTTCAAGGTGAGGCTGTGCTGTTGACTTGAAAAGGAGTGAAATGATAATTCTTGTGAACTTTTCTAGGTTTTTATTTCACACTTCCTCCACATAAAATAGCATCCCAGAGATGTCCTCTGTGTATGATGTATTGCTCCTTCTTGCTATTAATGCTATCTTGCTGCTCTCTGAGGGTTTTGGTTGCCTAAAAACACTTCTGAAAATTGAAACAACTTTCTAATATTTATGAATGTGCAATATCCTGTATTTTCTTAATTATGGTCGTTTGAAATGAATCATTGGTTTGTTAGAATAAATATACAAGGGATGAGGTAGAGGGAATATTTTCAAACAATCAAATAATTCAGTCCAAAGCACAGGGAGGTGCCTCTTGATCCTCTGTGATCCCACCTTTGTGCTGGATCAGCCAGGACAGAGCTGGCTTTCTGGGCTGCCAGGTCATGTCCAGCCTCTCTTTTACCTATCAAATTAAAAACCCAACCCCCTAAGCTCCAGTTCCTGGTTCATGTGCCACAAGGGAGATGTGAAGTGCTCGGGAGTTTGGTTTGCAGCCTGTAATGTTACACTCACCCTTTGTGTCCCGACACGGTAATTGATCTGATCCCTCTGGAGATGCCACTTGCATCTCATTTCAGTCTTGGCTTTGCCAGATCTAATAAGTTGGTCCCTCTCCATCTCTCCTCCTCACCTGACTTATTTCATGTGTGTGCTGGCTTGTTTCACTTCAGTTCTTTTGAACTTTAGTGACCACCATTGTACTTGGTTTTCCAGATGAGGTCCAACAAACAGCTCACTGCTGGCAGGGAGATCTTCCTCCCTTTTTTTCTCAGGAAGGTTAATCATTAGGCCAGTGAGGTTTTTATATTTATTTGCTTGGTCAAGGGCTGTCTTCTATGGCCCTGTGGAGGTTTTGTGCTCTGGTTCCCATCTTCTGCTACAGAACTTTCTCACCAGATGCCACAGCTCATTTCTTGCACAGGGATTTGCGTAGAACAAATTTCATTTTTTTTGCAATATAAAGAGTGCTGCTAACTCTATCCTGCATTTCTCTGTTTGCCTGCATGTCTGCTGCTTTTATTATCCAGGACCTGCTTCCCCAGGGTCTCGTGCTCCCAGCCCTCTCAAGCATCAAGCATACGCAAAATCCTGCTGGCTCCTGGCCTTGCAGGAAAGCCTTTGGGGCTCAGATTTCATCTCCCATAACCTGGAATTATCAGGCTGTTCTTCATCTAGGGATGTGGGCCTTGCTGTGGCAAAGAACAGCACATCTTTCCTCTGTAGGGAATGCAGCTCTGCCCTGAACCCACCAGTGAGGATGTTTGGGTTTCCAGGGGTTCATTACCCCTGGGGATAATCAGGAGCTTTCCTGTGGTTATTAATCGTTGTGGTGTTGTTGTGAGGGTCCCCAGGATGAGGTGAGAGATGAGAATTGACTCCCAAGTTCTCAGAAGGCTGATTTATTATTTTATGATACTATATTAAAAGAAAATTATATACTAAAACTATACTAAAGAAAGAGAAAGAATCCAGACAGAAGGCTTGGAAGGAATGGTAATAAAAACGTGTGACAGACTCACAGAGTCTGACACAGCTGGCTGGGATTGGTCATTAAGTTAAAACAATTCACATGGAACCAATCAAGATGCACCTGTTGGTAAATAACTTCCAGATCATATTCCAAGCAATCAGATCATTATTGTTTACATTTCTTTTCCAAGGCTTCTCAGCTTCTCAGGAGAAAAATCCCGGTGAAGGGATTTTTCATAAAATATGACAGTGACAGTTTCCCCTTTGCCTTTCTACTCCTGTGTTTGAGGTCAGGTGAGGTGGATCCCCCAGTGCTCCCATGGAGCAGATCTCCCCTGTGTCTATCTGCATCCTTTCCAGGCAGAACTGGGAGCAAATGCCACTCCCAGCGTGCCGTGGCCTCACTGCCCTGTGTCCCTGTGCTCCATGTCCCTGCTCAGGCAGGACAGAGCTGGTCACTCAAGGGGCTTCTTGATAGGTTCAGGTTCTTTCTTTTCTTTTTCTTTTCCCCCACGAGGTGCTGCATGTGTTGATCAACCCAGCTTTGGGCACAGGGCTGGAGTTGGGTGTCAAAGCCAAATCTAGGGGTGTGCTTGGAGCTCCCAGCTGGATGAAGCAAGACAAGGAACAGCAGAGGTTCATGTGACCTACTTGTTCAGCTCTCACGCACAGCCTGCAGAGCAGAGACCTGGGCTGCAGGACACAGCTCTGCTGGGAAGTGAGGAATTGTTTCCACCTGCACAGAAATGGAGAGCTTTCAGGAGCTTTGAACTCTCTCATGGTTATTGGGCCACTTTGCCCAGAGCAGCTGTGGCTGCCCCTGGATCCCTGGCAGTGCCCAAGGCCAGGTTGGATGGAGTTTGGAGCAGCCTGGGACAGTGGAAGGTGTCCCTGCCCATGGCAGGGGTGGCACTGGGTGGGCTTTGAGGTCCCTCCAAATCCGTGTTTGAATAAAGCACCCAACACTGTCACAAACAGTAAATCTCACCCTGATTTTTTTAAAGCTTTATCACTTCTACCTAAGAGTGGCTTTTCTGTGAGAGTGGTAAATAGGCTTCTCTGGATTATTCTGAAAACAGCAAAATTGAGATTGAGTTTACCAAGCCAGTAGAAGTTTCCCTTCACATGGTTTTCCTGTGAGAAACCTTTTCTTAGTTGGTGGCAGCACACATCTGTCATGGTGGACAGCTTGTCTGGGAATCTGTGTGACAAATCCCACTAGGAAATGGCACAGGGGGGAAAGTGCTACAATCCAGCAGTGTATTGCAGATCCTAAATCTGCTTCTGCCCAGGAGTGAAAACAGGTGAGGACCATGGGGTTTTCCCTGTGCTGCCTGGCAAAGTGCTTGGTGCTCCTGCTCACGAGTGTCTGGAGATGGAGGGAGTGACAGGTAGGAAGGAGCTGCTGTCACAGCTGGATGCTTTGTAAAAGGATTAGGATGAAATTACACTTCAAAATGTGACAGGAGCTGACTTCCCTACCTGTCTGGGCTTGTCCAGCTCCAACACTGCCTGGCCCTGGAGAGGCTGGGTTTTAAATTGACCCTTAACTGATTCTGCTTCAATCCCCACCGTCCTGGTGGCAATTTTAGTCAGCCTGGTATCTCTGTAGATATCTTTGGCCTTTTTTTCTGCCAGGCTGCTTTTGGAAGAAGACATACATGGCTTCTAATCTGACTTCCTGAGTTCCCAGATTACTGTAGGGAAAGTAAGTCTGAAAAAATTTCAGGAGCTGGGATTTTTATTCTGGTATTATAAAAGGAACAAGGTAGGGAGATGGGTCAAAGTCTGTGATAGGGATAAGAAATCACATAGGGCAAAGGCAACAGACCTGTAGTAGATAATTACACTCAATAAATAAATCTCTTTACTGCAATACGACACATCACAAAAGGATAAGAATCCTTGTTTTGCTTCCAAGCAAAGATACTTGTAAAATCAATACTCCCTTCCTTGCAGAGTGTTGTCCAGGCCCTGGTAGGGATACATATTTTATATATTTCATATCTTGGAGCTGTGGTGTGCAATCAGAAGGAGAGCATGAGGTCTGTCTACAAGTGGGAGCTGGGATTGCTCTGGATTCTGTGGGACGGGCAAGGAAACCTTGAAAGCACTACAGGTTTATAGACAGGGCAAAGGGAAAATAGAAATATGAATAAAAATAAAAGAAAAAACCCTCAGAATAGGTGAGTGAGAAAAATCAAGGACCCCTGTCAGAACTTAGTTTACAGATCTGGTGGGCAGAAGCTGATGCCCAGCAATTCACACAATGCTGTGCCCTGGGCTCTGGGATGGCCCTGCTGGAGCAGGGAGGGGACACCAGGTGCCCACTCAGCTCCTGCAGCCTCACACACCCTGGCATCCTGTGCTGAGCAGTGCTTGGAGAACAGGACACATTTATACCCACACTAAAAATGAAAATTATAGCGGTGGGATTGATTGTTTTGCATTTTTACCATTTCCCTCATGATTGTGGGGATTTGGTCTGTGTGGGATGCCACCCCCAAGGCTGGACCAGTTGCACTGGGATCCTTCAGAGCTGTCAGTGCAGCCCAGAGGCTGTGTGGGAAAGCAAGATCCTGCTGGGGAGCAGGAGTGCTTGTGTCACTGAGGCATTGCAAACCTGGCCTGGGCTGTTTAAAGGGAGCTCTGCAGCACTATCAGAAGACCCAGGTAGGTGCAGAGCTTGTTCCTGCCTTGGGCTCCTCTCTCCCATTGTGAAATCCTGGCAAACTGGTTTGGAACTCAGTTTTTGGCTGTGGCAGTCCCCACCAGCAGTGGGTGTTGCCAGTGCTGGAGGCTTCAGTGGTTGATTTCTTGTCACTTCTGGAGCTCTTGTTCTCTCAACCAGCTTTCTGGAAGTTGGGGATGATCCTGTGTGTTTGAATTTTAGAACAAGGAAAGGAAAACATTTCCTGTTTTCATTAAAAGTCCTAATTGCTGACTCCAGGAGGTAATGCCCTAACCTGGGATCTCTGGTGCTCCCAGCAATCTGTGCTTGGCTTTCATGGCTCATTTCTGATTTGACATTTCACAAGTGAGGCTTTAGGGCTGCAGATCCACCCTTGACTTATACACAGAATTCAACCCGCTTTGTGCAGAGGGTGAAAGGTGAGGTGGATAAGCTGGAAGTGCTTGTTGGGGCAGTTCAGTATCTCTGGTATCTCTGCAGGCTGAGGAGTTACGTGTGTTCATTTGGAGAATATTCAGATTTCAAAGGTACCTCATGCACTGGGGACAGGATGAACAGAATTTGCCCCACCCCAGTGACTGCAGGATGCTCCATGAACTTGGTGACAGCTTCCCCTGGCACTGTGGAAAAACAAAGCCAGAGAATCTGAGAGGAAATGGTGCTGAAGGCAACAACTGTGTCTCCATCACTTGAAAAACTAAGCAAGGCACTTGTGGAAACCCAGGGCACAGGGAATATTTCTCTGTCTGCTCTGGGGTGCCCTGACCCCCAGGGAGCACTGACTTTGACCCTCATTCATGGAGAAAGTTTCCCAGACTTCAAGATAGACTGGAACCCACAAAAGTGTGCAATAGATTATAGAGAGCAGTGTAGGTGTATCACTGGGTGAGAAATTTAGGTTTTGGGATTTTTAGTGTGTTGTGGATGGAAGCAAGATGGAGGGCACAGGGTGTCATCCTGGGTTTCTTCTTCATGCTGCTTCTTCCTCCTTCTCCATGGGTTTGGGTGGCATTTTGTAACTGGGCAGAAAAGTCCCCATTGCAGCTCTTTGGGATCAGTTATTGGGTTAAAAGGGAAAATAATCCAGGTGTCAGTTCTTAATTGGATAGTTCAGTCTTAAAAGCCCTTGTACCAAGAGATTGTTGGCCACTTTGTGCCTTCCAATGAAAAGCTGCAGAACTCACAGTAGTGAGGCTGTTTTACTGATAAATAATAAACACCTGAGTCTGAACATGAGCTACTGTCTCAGTGCCTTCAATGCAGACCCAGAGACACCCACAGCTGGGACCCCCACAGGCCCTGAACCCTGATCTGCAGGTCCCCTGGTGCTAGGAGAGCAAATTAACAAGAGCAGAGCCAGCAGCAGTGGAGTAGTTTGAGTGCAGGGGGTAGTGGAGTGCTGTTCCACCTAACAGTCATCAAATAAGGGAATTCCTGCAAGGATTTCAGAGCACAGTTGTGCAATTTCAGAGACAGCGAGCTCCCCCCATCTCTTCCCTGTGTGAGAGCTCTGGCAGGCACAGCTCTTTCCTTCCATGGCATTGCCCAAGGGCTGCAGCACTTCTGGGGCTGATAGAGCAGAAGGGATGTGGCCTCTTCATTTCCACCTTGTAGGTGGCAGAAAGTGGTGGTGAAGCTCTCCCACTGGTCATGGCCAGCTTGGGAATGTTGACCTGAGTTTTGGTGCTTTGGGGCAATTTTTTGGGTAGTGCTGAGACAGGAATTTGGACTACGAAGGTGATTTGGAATGGGGAAGGTGGATGGAGCAAATGCCTCACAAGCAGCTGCTTGCTGGGCCTGTTTGGGGGAGTTATATATAGATTCTGCTCTCTGTTAGTGTAGCAGCTTGCACAATGGGCTCCTGAGAGAGCTCTTTCTCTAGGGATTTATTGTTTCTTTGAGATCAGGGTGTGAGAGCAGTACAGATTTTGCAGGAAAATGCTGAATCCCAGTGCACAAGGGCAGGTCATGGGGCATGACTTTCTTTTGTCCTTCCCAGTAAGGAGAGGGGTCCCAGTTTACTCCTGTAAACACAGTGAGAATCCCCACAAATAAAAATATTCCCTGTAATCATAAAATCACTGAATGGTTTGAGTTGAAAGGGATGTTAAAGCTCATCCAATTCCACCCCTGCCATGGGCAGGGACACTTTCCACTGTCCTGGGTGGCTCCAAGGACCTGGCCTTGGGCACTGCCAGGGATCCAGGAGCAGCCCCTGCCTGCTTTGCTGGGATGCTGCTGCTTTCCCTGGCTGTGTGAGGCTGAAGCTCTTGTTCAGTAGCCCAAGAAGTTCTTTGATGAAAATCGAGTGTCACTAATTTGCTTGTCTCTTGAGATAAGCAACTAGATTTTTTTTTCTTTCTTGCTTAGTTTCTGATTGTTTCATCAGTTACTTCTTTGAAAAGCCCCACACAAATTAAAACTTGTGATAATATCCAAATATATATATTATTTATATTATTTATTGTAGCTTAATGTAATAAAAGTTCACACCATTCTTTCCATTGTGCTTGGGAAAAATAAATGAAAAATAGGTAAAAAACCCTTAGATCTCTTATGCACAAAATATTTGCTAGGATTCTCAGGAAGGTTATGAGCAGTTAGTTTAATTCCTAGAAGGGAAATAACTTTGATGAAGTTAGAAGTGAAGAATGATGCAACAAATGGAGATAATGTTGACTCACTTTCTGTCTCACTGATAGGTATCTAGGGGAAACAGGGAGGTGTTACATGCTCTGGATGCTGTTTTTTCTGTTACATTGTAACACTAGTTTTAGGTCTTTCCCCTTTCCTTTCTACAGCTCACTTTTAATGGAAAAAAAAAAGGTTTCCTTCAAAAATTCCCTCTTTAGAGCCAGTTGTGTGCCAGGCCAGGGTAGTTTAGAGTCGTCTGTTGTTACAGAAGCCCCTCTTTGTGCCTCTTCTTCTTCACAATCCCCTTTGTGCTGCTCCTTGTTCTTCAGTAAATGTGTTTCCCTGCCGGCCTTGGTCTGTTGGGCACCATTTCCACCCTTCTGCTTTCCTGAAGGTTCAGAAAGACAAGGTAATTCACGAAGACGTGAATTTAAGATTGGACTTATCCAATGGATATTGTATTCAGCCTTCTTTCCCTGTTCTTCCAACCTTGCTGTGTCGTTTCTATGGCAGAAATTTAATCTGCCCTTAATTGAGAAAAGCAATATGAGGAAAAGCAAGGAATGAGAGATGCTCAAAAGCAACCCTGGCATTATTTAGCTGAGTTAATCCTGAATGTAATGCCATGGGTTTAACTGGAATTACACTGGGGATTAGTTCAGCTGATAGCTGATCACACTCTAATAGCTGCCTGGCTTTGGGAATTGGTTGAGCAGGTACTGTTGCCTCCTTCCAGCCCCAGCCCCCTTCCTTCACGTCCCTGTTTTCCCACAGTGAGCCCTGTTCTTCCTGCAGCAAAATCTCATTTGAGGAACCCGATTTATCCTTTCACTGCTCCCTTGGGATTTCCCATTTTCTGTTTTAAGAGTTCATCAGGAGAATTGGGAGCATTGCAAAATCCCAACACCTCTTTCCTTTTCCTTCAAGGGGCTCAGTCAGGGCATCAGTGATTTTGAACTCTGCTGGAATGGAGGACAGAGATGAAACAGGAATATTTTATGGACTGCTGGTGATCATGTGCTGAAAAGTTAAAGTAGGCTCAGCATGTTGGACCTGGAGGGAGCTTTGCTCTTGCAGGCACGACAAGAAGTGAGGTACCTCCTCCTAGAGGAGAAGCAGCACAGTTGGCACAGCCATCCTTGTGGCCCTGGGATGGATCCATGGATGGGTGTGGAGCAGGAGGCAGTGATCCAAGGACCACAAGTGCCATGCTGGATGGCACCGTTCACCCTCAGGTGTAAATTACCCACCCACCCACCAGGATCTTCCTTTCTCTGTCCCTGGCTCACCGGCCATCCCAGGGTGTACTGTGGTTTCTCTCCACCAGGGCGTTGCTTCTCCTTTCTCTGTTTCAGCAGAGTTCAGGGACCTGAGCTTTTCCAGCAGTGAGAAACTGAGGATTTGGGGCAGAGCCGTCAGTCACGGCATTTCTCTTCCCCTCACCTTCTGCACTGTTTTTGCTGGGAAGCTCCTCTGAGCTTCCTTTCAACTTTTAAATTTTTTTTTGTATTTTTGCCAAACCCTTAGTGACCACCCTCCAGCACCGCTTATTTTAAACATCACTTTCACCATCATCATCCTCCTCGGGAGCTGCTTTTCCCTCAGTAGCGTTGTGTGGGCTGCCGTTCCTCCTCCCTGTTCCCTCCCCGGCCGTGCCAGCAGAGCCCCAAGCGCTTCATTTCAGGTCCCTTTTCCCAGGCGCGGTGTCGGAGCTCCCTGCCCGCCCCTCACGGGGGATGAGGGCCGGAGCTCCCTGCCCGCTCCTCCGGGGGCTGAGGGCCGGAGCTCCCTGCCCGCTTCTCCGGGGGCTGAGGGCCGGAGCTCCCTGCCCGCTCCTCCGGGGGATGAGGGCCGGAGCTCCCTGCCCGCTCCTCCGGGGGCTGAGGGCCGGAGCTCCCTGCCCGCTTCTCCGGGGGCTGAGGGCCGGAGCTCCCTGCCCGCTCCTCACGGGGGGTGAGGGCCGGAGCTCCCTGCCCGCTTCTCCGGGGGGTGAGGGCCGGAGCTCCCTGCCCGCTCCTCCGGGGCTGAGGGCCGGAGCTCCTCGCCCGCTCCTCACGGCGGCTGAGGGCCGGAGCTCCCTGCCCGCCCCTCACGGGGGGTGAGGGCCGGAGCTCCCTGCCCGCTCCTCACGGGGGATAAGGGCCGGAGCTCCCTGCCCGTCCCTCACGGGGGCTGAGGGCCGGAGCTCCCTGCCCGGTTCCCGCGGGAGCCGGGCCGGAGGAGGCGGTGGCGGGGGCGGGCGCAGGGCGAGAGGGGCCGGCCCAGGGCCGCGCTACGTGTCCCGCAGCCCTTATAGGGCTTCCCCCGCCGGGCCCTCCGAAGCAGCAGCAGCAGCACCATGGCGAGCCGCGAGCACACGGTAGGGACGCGCCGGGGGCGGGGCTGGGCTGTCCCCGCGGGTCCCTCCGGATCCCTGTCCTGTGCTGGGATCCGCGGGCAGCGGCAATTCCGGCACCGCTCGGGAGTTCGCCGGCCCATCCATCCCTCGGGATGGATGGTTGAGCTGGCCGAGCATCCTCCGCATCCCGCACCTGCCCCGCTGTGCCCCGCGGGTCCCCTCCAGGCACGGCCGGAGGTCCTGCCTCGCTCGTGGCTTTTTGGGTGTCCCCTGTCCCGGTGCCAGGCGAGGCGCTCACCGCCGCCGCCAGGCTCTCGGCATCGCTTCAGAATACGCGCGGCAAAGCGAAGGAATCGCAGCTCAGTGAGAAATTCGAATTGCAAATCGCAGCCACTGCAGGCAGACATCGCGTTCCGCTTGCCAGCTGCCCTCCCCTACTCCTTGGGGCTGGGATGGGAGCTCTGGGTCCCTCTGGCTGTGTGTGCGTTTTCCAGGTTTTAAATCAGAACCAGAAGAAATCTTGACGTAAGTCTTTGGGGCTGCTTTCTGCTGGTTAATTCCCTTTTTTTTCCTTAACTTTGCCATAAACTTTTCCGATGGATTTGATGCATTTTGGACACAGTGGTAATCTGTCCGGGGAGGAATGTGCCCAAACCCACATGGAACAAAGCAAGCCTGTGCAGCAGGGTGTTCTTGGAAACGCAAAAACCTGTGGTTTAGGGATTATTTCAGGCAGGGGAGGTGCGAGCCGTGAGCTGTGTATGGGAGTTCTGTTCATTGCTGTGACAGGAGAGAGGTATTGCTGAACTTCCAGAATAATCCCTCTCCTTTGCCTCCACCCTGGGCTGGAAAAATGACCTTTATAAGCGAGTTTCTGGCTGACCTTTGTGCCGTGGCTGTCAAAACAGATGCTATCAGCTTGACAGCTGTAGGTGGATTTTTGAGTGCTTATCTGCCAGGGATCCGATGGAGTGAGAAAAGGCGTGATTTTGCTAATTACAGGAGGTTTGGGGAGTGATGGTGAAACGGTGATGTCCCATTAGTGATCTTCCTGTCTCTTGCCAGGAAGATGTGGTTGCACAGTGTAAAGGAAGTTCTCTCTCCAAACTGCAACCTCAGCAGCTTCTTGGTTTCAGCCATCTCCAGTTTATATCAAAGGCCTGGATAAGGAATTTCACTTTGTTCAGGGTGCTTTGACCTTTTTTTGTGCCCACAGACACTTTTTGTAGCTGCAACAGCCAGAGGTGTTCCATTTTAAAATGAAGACACAATAATTTATCCTGTTGAGATCCCTATTGATACAGCAGTAAGATCATCCTTCTGCTGCCCCTTCTTATTCCAGATTCTTTGTTCTCCCAGTAACACAAATCCTTATTACCCCCAAAATCCTTGTTGCTACTAAAACCTCAGTTTTGTCACAGTTTCTTTGTCCCACAGACCGGGTTTTGTGAGGCTGGATGTTACCAGCTTTGTTCACCAGCTGAGGGGACATCAGAACTGGGTTTTGCAGGTGATGGTGTCAGCTGTCAGTTTTGGAAAGGCACAGCAGTGCCAGCTGTTGTGAGATGGACCACTGTGCTTTGACAGTGCTCTTCATTTTGCAAGTTGAATCATTAGAAGCCCAGGATTTAAATCCTAAATTCAGCCTGAATAATGCTCTCTGGAGTTTGAATCTGGATTGAGGGTGCTTTAATTGCACACCTATTTATTAATTGATACTATGGTAAGGTGTAAAGAAGAAAACTTTTTTTTTTTTTGCTTCTGTATGTGTAGTCCTTTAAAATGAGCATGGCACCTTAATTCTGCCTTGTGTGAGGACCAGAGTCTTGGTGTGCAGGAATCTCTCTTTGGCTGGTTAATATGGAAACGCTTTGTGCTCTCTTCATTTCTGCTCACAACACTGCAAGAGGCATGAAGTCCTCTACGTGCCAGGCCGTGCCCTCCTGTTCCCAGCCCTCACTGACAGAAAGCATTTATTCCTGGCCAGTTTCAGGACTGACTTTTTGGGCAGTTCTGGAACGATGACCTTAGAGGCTCAATGTCCCTCCTGTGTGCCTCAGTGGCAAACCCTGCTCTCTCTCAGGAGCAAGCACACGGTGAAGGGAGTGCAGCGAGGGAGGTGCAGCTGTGGGCCGGCCCTTGTTCATTGTGTGGGCTCTTGCACAGCGTGGCTTTCATGGCTCAGGGCTTCTTTGAGCTCTGTGCAAAGAGCAGCTCCTTCTCCCCACACCTGCGGTGCCGCCGGTATTTCCGCAGCTCGCTCCCCGTGCCCGCCGAGCCAGCGGCGTTTTCCTGACGGCCGGGAGGACACAGATGGAGCACTGTGCTCCAGGGAAGCTTGCCACGGAGCCCAGAGCCACAGCCCTGCCCTGGCAGGGTCACTGCCTGCGTGGCTTCGTGTCCCCAGGGCTGTGTGGGAAGTGCAGCTCGGCGCATCTCGCGGCATGGAGGCGTTGCGAGTCCTGCCCCCGGCCAGTGAAGTTTCTCTTTGCAGGTGCTTGGGGAGAATGAGAGCCCAGTACTGAAACTGCCTTTTTCAGAAGTGTTTCAGCTTTGTCACCTGCCTGGTGTGGCAGCAGCATCTCCAGGAATGTGGCTGGTGTGGCATCCCTGGCTGGCAGTGGGATGTGCTTCCACAGCCCAGCGGGTGACAGAGCTGGAACTTCTGCTAGCTCACTTGTGTTTGTGTAGGGTTTATGTGCAAATGATGTGGGCTTATTTAAATTTATTTAAAGACCAGCAACAAACCCACAAGATCAAATCAACCCTGAGGAAAGAGGTTTCGTTTCTTTGCCTAAAAACTACTCTCATGTTGAAAAAAACAGAGCTGCAGGGCAGAGTTCAGATGGACTGAGTGATACCCCAGGCAGAGCAGGAACATATGTACATCTCCATCGATTTAATTGCCTAGCAACATGAAAGAAAAAGCTTGTTAAAACACCCAAACCGTGCATTCATCACTCTCACACTTACTCTTAACTGTTGCCTTGAAAGTAAAGAGCAAAACAACTTGAAAGATGTTTATTTTCAAAGCAGTTCCGAGCAGCTCTTTGCAGTGACACTGCCTGGGGGACAGGGCAGCAAAGCCATGATTTCAGAGAATTAGCTTGGCTCGCTCTGCACTGAGTCACTCCATAAAGTGAGTTTTCTCAAACTCATGTTTTATCCAGTGAGCCACAAGCTGCTTGTTCTTACAGCATGATTTATTCTGTGGAACACAGTGCCCAGCTCATTGCACCGTGACATCTAAAGGTGATTGTTTCCCAGCTGCTCATTGCATGCTTGGGATTTCTTGGTTTATTTTCTATTACTTTGTTTGCTTTCTATCTCTTTTCTTCAAAGACCATGGAAAGGTGAGGTGATTAACTTCTGTTATTTTGTTAATTATAACTTCCTCTCCTTTTCTTCCAATTTCTGCACTGTTAGAAAGTTCCCTTTCCAGTCTCTTGCTCTTTCATTCACTTGGGCTGCCAGTGTGCCAGAACAGTGGTCAATAACCACACTCTGCTCTGTAAGAGCACACAGCTTCAATCTGGGGGATTTCAGGGAAGAAAAGCCAGGAAAAGTTGCAGGTTCTTAAATATGAATGCCTTCTCCTTTCCATGCTTGATCCCTCCAGGGCTTGGGGAATGAAATAACCATCTTGGTGTGGTCTGAGCACCTCTGCTGGTGGTGGCTGGAGTGGTGCTGCCATCCCACACTATCCAGACATGTGCACTGCAGCTGCAGCTTAGATTTAGGCCAGGGAGATTTTGTTTTTCTGGAGGGTTTTCAAGACAAACTCTGGCATATTTGCTTTTTTTTTTTTTTTTTTAAATTATTATTATTTTAACTGGGCTGATGTTGATCCTGGAGGGTGTCTTTAGAAATGAAAAGCCTATCTGAAACCAGGTGTTTTAGATAAACTCACAGCTGTATGTGCCCCCAAAAGATAAGGGGCATGAAGGGCCTGTGTGAATGCTTGAACTTGTACTTTGGTCACACTTTGCTCCTCAAAAATCCATTAAGAAAAAGGCTGTGTAATTCAGGTTGCCATTTATGAATTTGCTGTTATCGTGAGCGGGGTGTCACAGCTGAAGGGAGTGAGAAATAGCTCCTTAATGGGTTCACAGCTTAATCATTTCCAACTGAAAATTTACACTGAGTGTATCATTAACAAAAGGAGGGATGCAAAAAAGCCCTGCCCGTGCGTCATGCCACAGGATGCTGGGAGGTTGGGATTTGCCTGTGGGGCTGGCAGTTCCTTGCTAGCACTGCCTCCTGTCCCTCCCAGAGTGGTCTTTGCTCCTTTGCTCACAGCTTGGCTCGGTTACAGCTCCATGTGTCAAAAGCTTTGTCTGCTGAGTGGGTGCCAAAATGTGTTTGGAGAGCAGAGCTTGAGGAAGGAGTTGTTTTACACAGATTTGATTTGATTTTCTGTCAGCTGCAGCACTTTGTGGCTTGTTCAGATGAGCTTTTTCTGTGCATTACTGGAAAACAACCGTCTGCACCTACATTTCCAAGACTTTCTGACCTGGAGGTCTTTGTGGCCTCTCTGGCAGAACAAAATGTTTTCTTCAATATCAAACTGTGTTTTAGCTTCCCATTGTGGTGCAAAAAAGTGTGCTTGGGTGGGAGGTCATTTTTGAGGCCTGCCCAGCCCTTCTGATGGGAAGATCATTAGGCTGTGTTGCCAGTGAGTGTGGGAAGAGGGGGGAAAAAGTCATTTTAGAGGAGGGGTTTTTACAGGGCTGCTCTGGGGTCTGAGCTGGGCACCTGCCCCTGGGCATGATGAGCACCCCCAGCTATGGCTGAGGCAGCTCATTGCATCCCTGGGAATGCTCATTGCATCCCTGGAAATGCTCACTGCATCCCTGGAAAGCTGATCTGAGAGCCTGGGGATGGATGTGAGGGGTGTGGAGCTCTCAGAGGTGCAGCCTGAAGTCCAGAGGAGCTGCTCTTCAAACATATGTCATTTTTATGTCTTAAATATTGTGGGAGCTGAAGTCTTCATCTGCTGCTGGTCTTATTCACCACTGCCCTTCTGGGGTTGCAAAACTGGGGGTGATGCCACCCCCTGAGAGATGCTGGGAGTTTGCGTGAACTTTTGAGGGACCAATTAACAACAATAATCTCCAAGGAAAATGTGGAATTGTCCTTGGACCAGCCTTTGAGCAGTGTGGAATGGCCAAGGGCTGTGCCTACACCTGCTTTAGGGAGGGGTGGGGAAATGCTGAGCAGCCACTCACTCAGGAAGGGTCCAACATCCTTGGTGCTCACTTAGGCCAGGGTCTAGGTAGCCCTGTGTGCACTCACACATTAAAAACCCATCTTGCAACTTGTAGGGCTCAGATGCACAGGGAGATGGGGCAGGAAAACTCCAGAAGTTCTCAGCTTGCCCTTGTCTCCTACAGCTGGTTTTGTAGAGCAGCACATTCAGTGGTACAGCAGTGAGAACAGCCCTGTCTTCATCCAGCAGGAATTCTGGGGGGACTGAGAGGTGCTGAGTGAGGGGAAGGTCTGGCCTTGTCTGTCGTTCCCAGTGGCAGCCAGGAAAGAGTTTATGGCTGGGACAACAGTGCATTGTCCCCCTTTCCACTGATTTACAGCCTGAGATATCAGAGGCTGTGCCTTTCCTCCTGATATTCCTTGATGAACTTTCCTTCCATGAATTCATCATCATGGGTTTTTTCCAGCCTAGTGAACTTTTGGCCCGCCAGGCAAAGTTCCCCCATTTAAACGTGTCCTGTGTGGTTCTTCTGGCTGAGCTCCCCTGAGCTCCTTCCTGCTGCTGCTTTTGCACTTTGAAAACCCTAAAAAAGGTGCTGAGGTGGACAGAGGTGTCCTGTGGCCTGCAAGTGACCATTGACCCCACAAAGTCAGGCACATGGGGCACAAGAGAGTGGGTTCAAGGCTGGGCATCCAGCCTGAGGCAGGGAGAGGCACCGTGTGGCCACCACACACTGAGCCCACCAGCCTGGGCTGGAGTCCAGCTTTGCCCTTTCTTCAGGTCCTGCGGAGGAGAAGCCTCACAGAAGAATGAGTTCTTTTACAGAATCGCAGGATTATTTAGGCTGGAAAATCCCTGCCAGCCCATGGAGTCCCAGCTGTGCCCAGTGCCCACCTTGTCCCCAGCCCAGAGCACTGAGTGCCACCTCCAGCCCTTCCTGGGACACCTGCAGGGATGGGCACTGCAAAGCTCCCTGGGCAGCCCCTGCCAAGGCCTGACATTGAATTCCAAAATGGAATGATGGAACTGGGATTATGGGTGTGGAGTTTGAATAGAAGTGTGTGATATCACATGGTGGAAGACTTAAGAGTTTAAGGTTTTAGAATACAGTAATATATATAAACAAGATGGAGGTTTCAGGGCAGAGGCTGGTCCTTCTTCTTCACCTTCTTCTCCATGGGTTTGGGTGGTTTTGTGTAATTGGATAAAAAAGTCCACATTGCAGGCCATGGGTGGTTGGTTATTGGGTTAAAAGTAAAAATAATTCAGGTGTCATTTCTTAATTGGACAGTTTATCCTTAAAAGGCCTTGTAGAGAGCGAGATGGAGCTCCATTTTTAGTTTGTTAGAGTGAAGTGCTGTAGAACTCAGGGTTTGTGAGACTGTGACATAGATAAGAACCAATTCACCCTTTCCATGCAGAAATCCCTGCTGCTGTCCAAGCTGAGCCTCCCCTGGCCCAGCTTGAGGCCCTTTCCCCTTGTCCTGTCCCTGTTCCCTGGCAGCACAGCCCGACCCCCCCTGGCTGTCCCCTCCTGGCAGGGAGTTGTGCAGAGCCACAAGGTCCCCCCTGAGCCTCCTTTGCTCCAGGCTGAGCCCCTTGCCAGCTCCCTCAGCCCCTCCTGGGGCTCCAGCCCCTTCCCCAGCTCCGTTCCCTTCCCTGGGGTCAGAAATAGATGCATTTTAAAAGCTGATGAAGCTGCTTGAAACACAGATCCTCTGTAGCTCCTGCTGCTTGTGAAACCCCTGGAGCTTCTCTAAAGACAGAGGATTTCTTTCCTGAGAGGGATATGCTGGGCATGGTGAAAGGGGGAGTCTTATCCCCATATCATTGAGACCTGTTCTCAGGTTTAGGGTGCCTGTCCTGCCACGGCAGGAGGTGGGACATGTACAGTGCCATATTTTCCATAGAGAACCACAACCCACAAATTAAATTCCTGAATCTCATATTCAGGGGGGGGGGAAAATTATTGACATGTGGATACAATTCCTACCTGGAAATTCTTTTGATACTGAAGTTAATGTGTAGTCAGAATCTGTACCTTTGCCCTCTTTTCCTCTTGTTCCTGCAATCTGAGGGACTGATACTCAGTTTCCCACTTCTGTAGCCAGATCTTTTTCTCCAGGAGAAGGCAGAGAAGCAGGGTCCTGTGTTCTGGGAGGTTTTCCTGGCAGGCATCAAACCAAGGCAAGTTCTTCTGCAATGTCAAACCCATTTTTTGCAAAAGGAGCAAGGGCCCAACTGCTCAGGTGGGTTCAGCTGGGGGAGATCATTTAGCAGAACTGCTCTGAATATTCAACTTTAGGCCACCATAGAGGGGTTTTGTGTTTAAATTGTGCTTTTTGACAAAATGCTTTGTTTGTTAAAAATTTGTTGTCCCTGCAGCTGTCCCTTGAGATTTCAGGAATGAAAATGGGGAGATTTGTTTTTATAACATCTGTCCTGGCCTTACAAGTTTATCCCAAAAATGCAGGAGCACAGGATGAGTCACTAGCTTTTCTGCATCGAGGAAATGAGAGTAGTGACATCACTTCATTCCAAGATAAGGAAACGCCTGAGCTGGGAGCCCTCAGAGAGGCAGATTTCAGTCCCCAACTGCTGATTTGGACTCACAGTGTGGAAATCAGCATCTGATTTGGGAAGTTACTGGAACATGAGCCTGATTTTGTTGATTTTCTTCTCTTTTTTTGTGTGCCAGTGTTATATAAAACTTGATTGTGACAACCCAAGCTGTGTGAATTTATGCCAAGAGAAAAATATTTGAGCTGCCATCAGCAAATAAGGTCTCGCTAAGAGCTCAGAAATTCTTGTGGCTTAAGAAAACACAGCTTCAGCTTAACAGCAGCTTGAAAATCTTGTGTTGGTGAGGTTTGGCATCTGCAGCTGTCTGTCTCCAGGCTGAAAGGCTGCTTGTTTTGGGGCACTGGGATGGCTCTGCTGCTCTCCTTAAGGTTTTGTGTGCTACGTTCCTGGCAGGGCCCTGGGGGTGATGCCAAAGGAACAGGCAGAGAGTGCCAAGGAGAGCCTGAGCCTGCTGGGCTTTATTCAGAGCACAGGCTGCAGAAAGGGATCCCAGCCCAGCACCCTGCCTGGAACTGGGGGGGCTGGCAGCCCCTCAGCCTCTGCAGGGCTGGGGAACACGGCAGTGTCACTGCCCAGCTCAGCCTGGAGAGAAAACAGTTCCTGGGGCTGGGAAAGGAGACTGAGCCTGTGGGCAGGGGACAGGGGGACAGCAGAGGGGAGCAGGGAGATGGTGGCACAGCAGGGACAGCAGGAAGGTGATGGCACAGTGGGGACAGCAGCATGGGAGCAAGAAGGTGGTGGCACAGTGGGGACACTGGGAAGGTGGTGGCACAGCAGGGTCACCAGCATGGGAGCAGGAAGGTGGTGGTACAGCAGGGACATCAGGGAGGTGGTGGCACAGTGGGGACAGCAGAGAGGTGGTGGCACAGTGGGGACAGCAGGGAGGTGGTAGCACCAGTAGGGACAGCAGCATGGGAGCAGGAAGGTGGTGGCACAGCAGGGACAGCTGGAAGGTGGTGGCACAGTGGGGACACCGGGAAGGTGGTGGCACAGCGGGGACACCAGCATGGGAGCAGTGGGGAGGTGGTGGGCAGTACAAAAGATGCTTGCAAGGTCCCACTTCCCCATCTGGGGCTGCATCCTGAGGGGTTAAACGGGCAAAATTCCCAGGGTAACTCCTCCTTGCTGGGGTTTTCCCTTGGGAAAGAATGGGGCTGAGTTTGAAGCATTTTCTTCCTTATTGCAGTAAATGAATATCTGGGGAAAGTCCATAGGTTTTGGGTTACAAGAGCTTAGCTAGAGTGTGAGAGATGCCAAGGTTTCTCATTGTTCTTCAGTATGATTGTAATCAAATCTCTGCTTCCACAGACAAAACCCCCGTTTTCCCTCTCTTCCTCCTTTTCTTTGGAGTATCAGTTTTGATCTTCTTCAGCAAATGACTCTTTTACAGGAGGTTTTCCCCTCTGCTCATGGATACAGTAACACCCTTTTGCCACAGCAGCCCTGGTAAAGGAAATCAATTTTTTAAGGAAAAATTTGATAAATTTAGTTAGTAGTTTTTATATTGCAAATGCAACTGGTAGGAACACATTGAAATTTTTTTTGTTTTTAGTATGCTGGCAGGAGTTGGGAGGGTTTTTTTAATGATAGAGTAGCTCACTCTCCTGAGGCTTAGGGAAGTGTTTGACTTCAAACTCAGAATCACAGAATCTCCTGGGCTGGAAGGGACTCACAAGGATCATCAAGTCCAATTCCTGACCCTGCACAGGACACCCCAATAATCCCTCCATGTGCTGGATCCCACTGCTTGCCTGTGAAAGTGAAGGCTTGCTTGATCATTCTATCATTTTCAAAGCCCATTCTACTATTTGCAAATAGGATCAGCTGCAAACATTTCAAAAGCCTCTATTTTTATTTAGCTCTAATTTTTCCTTCCTGCAGACGTGTCCAGGCTGCTGTACCAAAATAGGGTGTGTGTGAAACGCTTGACTGGAAAAAAATGAATCATATTCCTGGTGCTGTGAGCTTGCCCTGTAAATAAAAAGGCAGCTGGGGGAGTCCTGACCCTGCCCTGGCTGTTGGGTCAGGGTTTCCCTGGGGCTCTGAGCGCTGCCAGCTGGATGCTGGTGCTGAGTGAGCACGGGGCTGCTCAGCCTCAGCGTGATTTTGGGAGTGAGAAATGAAATCCCTCTCCAGAGCAGGATGCTGCTGCAGCCTGCCATGAGTGCAGCTCCTGGACAGCTTCCAGACCTGTGTCTGTGCCAGCTGCAGCAGGCAGGGGTGAATTGAGGGCACCATAAGGACATGGGCTTGGATCTGATGGGCCACCGTGGCTTTCTGGTGCCTCATCTCCTTCTGCAGCATCGCAGAGCTCTGCCTTCTCTGGGTGGCTGAGCAAGGGCGTTGTGTGCACTCAGGGCATCTCTCAAATGTCCTGCTCAGCTCCCAGCTGTCCTTCATTTCCACCCCTCAGCTGTGGAACGTGGCATTGCAGTTGGTTCTTGCCTTGCTCCCACTCGTGACACAGCCATGGAGGTGCTGGTTAAAGAACTGGGGATGTGGGGGCAGGAGGAAGTGCTGCCCTAAGGACCAGAGTTTATACTTGAAATCCTACTGGGAGATGGAAAAATATTCATGCAATTTGTTGGGACAACCCTAAACCTAAAAGGGCAAGAGAGCTGGGGAGGGGTTCTGATGAGGAGCAGCTCAGGGAGCTGGCAAGGGGCTCAGCCTGGAGAAAAGGAGGCTCAGGGGGGACCTTGTGGCTCTGCACAACTCCCTGCCAGGAGGGGGAAGAGCCTGCAGGGCTCAGGCTGTGCTCCCAGGGAACAGGGACAGGATGAGAGAAAACAGCCCCAAGTTGTGCCAGGGGAGGCTTAGATTGGATATTAGGAAACTTTTTTCATGGAAAGGGTTGTAGAACATTGGAATGGGCTGCTCAGGGGAGTGGTGAAATCACCATCTCTGGAAGTGTTCAAAAAACATGTGGATGTGGCCCTTGAGGACATGGTTTAGTGGTGAACACAGTGGTGGTGCTGGGTTGATTGTTGGACTTGATGATCTTAAAGGTCTTGATAATCTTAAAGGTCTTTCCCAGCCTTAACACCTCCATAGATCTATGATTATAAATGTTTCTTGTCTGGTGCATTTTCTATTAAATGTGCAGTGGTTCTGCTCCCAACAAGCATCAGCGATGTCTGGGAGAGACCCACAGACCTCATGCTTTTAACTGTCAGATGAGAGGAGAAGATGCTCCCTGATAAGATCTCCTTGAGTAGTCACACATAATTTATGTGGGCAAGCACAACTCCTCCTTTCCAGGGCCAATTACCTCAGGAGGAGCTGAGGTCACTCCTTGGGATGCTGTGAATTGAGCAATGGTGGCTCTCAGAGCACAGGACACTGGTGGTTCCTGATTTCCAGCAAGACTCTCCTCTCTCAGAGGCCACATCTCAGGGAAAGCCTCCTGCCTCTGGCTGCAACCTGCTTTCACACAGCAGGGCAGCATCTTGGGGAAAGCTTCTTCCCTTGGGAAACTGAGCCAAGAGACCCTTGACAGGCAGCTCAGTCAAGGCTGATCCTAAAGATCTTGGTGTCCCCCTGTTTGCCAACCTCATGGAAGGGTTCAGTAGGAGGGGAGACCAAAAACTGGGCTTGGTTTCTTGGTCTGCTGCAGCCTCAGCCCAAGATTTGGAGCGATGTGTTTGTTTTTTTTTCTCATTTCCTGGATGAGGTAAGGCAGGGTGGGCTGAGCACTGAGCTCATCCAGACAGGGCCAAAGAGCAGATTTCCAAGGAATGGGGAGAGTGTGGCAGTGTCATCTTTAACCATCTGTCTGGGGATGCACAGCCCTTCTTTGGACATGCTGCTGACATTTATTGCCTTGTTTGGGGCTGAATTATAAGTCAGAAGTTCCTATCCCAAACCTCATTCCCTTGACCCAGACTATTCCATGACATGCTTACCAGTGTCCTAAATTGTCCCTGCTTTAAGGCCCAACATCCAGGTGTTGATGTTGTGGTGATGATTGGATTATCTACTTAAATATGTTTGATTTGCGGTGACAGGGTTAAAACCCCAAGAATCAAATGAGCAGGACAGCCCTGCATGTGATTAAACCCCCTCCACTGCTTCTCTCTGCCTCCCAACCATCTTGCAGGATGTGCTGTTCCTAGGCAAAATCTCTCCAGGATTTGCTGTCAGGCCATTAATGATCAGTTTTCCTGGTGTCTTCACTCCTTTCCACCACACTACAGCTCTGGCTTCCCAAACCCTTCCTAGCTGGTGGATGATGAGGTGGAAAGCTGATCATTCCCATTCCCAGCTAAGCAAGCTCCCAGCCCAGCCATCCAGTTGCTCAGGGTTGGGAAGAGTTTCCTGGGAAGTTTGTGAAGAGAGCAGAAAAACCCGAGGGATTTGGTACCATCTGGAGCTCCCATCAGGTGGGAGAGGTGTGACAGTGCTGCTGAATTGCAGAAATGCCCTCAGTGGTGCTTTCCCAAGCTCCCAAAGGTGCCAGTGTGCAAAATAACAGCTCTGAGATGCTCACCCAGGGCAGATTTATGGCACAGCACCCTGTACTTAGAACAATCTCCTTACATCAGCCATGTAGGAATGTGCCAGATCCTGCATCTTCCCCAGGCACAGACTTTATCGTGGCTCATCTCCTGTGGGACACAGCCTGAACTCCTGGGGAGGGGAGAAGATTAATCCATGGTGCTGCTGTCTCGCCTTTGAGAGCTCAAAATGTTCAAACTTTTGACAACCCCCCACAAAAAAAGCCCACAAAAAGCAACAAAACAGAACAAACCACAGAAACCAAGTCTTGAGCTATTTATCTTTTATTCTCTGAGTCACAGGATGTGGAGCATTCACTCACCTTTTCAGGGGCAGGTCTAGAGATGTTTTGGGTTTTTTATAGAAGCACAGACTGGTTTGTGTTGGAAGGGACCTTAAAGCCATCCAGTTCCACCCCCTGCCATGGGCAGGGACACCTTCAAACATCCCAGGCTGCTCCAGGCCCCGTCCAGCCTGGCCTTGGGCACTGCCAGGGATCCAGGGGCAGCCACAGCTGCTCTGGGCACCACTCCCCAGCCTCACAGGGAAGGATTTCTTCTGTATAACTAACTTCAATTTCAGTCTGAACACATTCCCCTTGTCCTGTCACTCTGATGAACAGTCCCTTTGCAGCTTCCCATAGGCTCCTTCAGATACTGGAGAGTTCTGTGATGTCTCCATGCAACCTTCTCTTCTCTCTCTCTGCATATGTATCCAGGATATATTTATATCCTTGTTCCCTCCTTGTTCTTCCCCTTGCGTGCCTCTGTTGGGAACATCATCCTCACAATGAACAATGTCTTGTGGATATTTCATGTGCAACATTCCTTGTGGAGGTGCTGTTGCTGGAGCTGCAGGGCACAGCCAGGCTGTTTCACCTGCAACTCTGTGGATACTCTGGTGTCAGCAAGGTTAGGAAGCATCAGAATTAGGAAGCACCAAAATTCAGGCCTCTGGCTCAGTGTTGTGCTTGGGAATGCACATGGACACATCAGGGGTTGTTTCCTCTGCCTCCCATCCCATGTGTGTCCAGCTTGGGGCTGCTCCTGCCCTAGCTGCAGTTCTTGTGTTACACAGCCAGTAAATTAGCACCTGAAGTCACTCTTGTTTTGCAAGCCTGATTCAAATAATAGCCGAGGCTGTCTGTGTTTGAAACTGTCGAGAAGGCAGGGAGGGTGTCTCTGCCCAGGCTCTGTGTCCTGCCTGCCTGCCGGGGATCAGTCACCTGGCAGAGTCACCTTCTCCCTGCTGGCACCAAGGCATCACCACCAGAAACACCCTGGGCAGAGGCAGAGAGCCTCTAAAAAATGAATCTGTGCTGCTGAGACAGAAATCCAACTCACACCAATGCACCAAAGTTCACCATGTGAACCACCACCCCATGCTACCTCATCAATGAATTTGCATTTCTCTTCCATCTGTTTGTCCCAGCAGAGATTTCCTTTTGCCCTGAGAGCAGCAGAGGTAACAGAAGTGCTTTGTTCTGCTCTGTTTTCTCAGGGATCCACCAATGTGGTTTACCAAGCCCACCATGTCAGCAGGAGTAAGAGAGGACAAGTGGTCGGCACCAGGGGAGGATTCCGAGGCTGCACGGTCTGGCTCACAGGTATTTTTGCCAGGCTGTGAAAGCCTGGCCTCACCTGTGAAACTCCACGAGTGTGGCTGCCAGGTGGGGATTTGGGATCTGCAGGAAACCTCAGCGTTCCCTGCGAGCCGGGAATTGCAAAACATCTCCACGTGGGAAACGCAGACACACGGTGCTGGCGCGGCAAGATGTTCTCCCTGGCAGCTGCTGCCCAGAACTAATGTTTTTATGGATTTCCCAGCTGCTCTCAGGCTCCTTTGAACATGTCAGAGGCCCTCAGGGTAGCACTTGTTGTTCCCAAGTGTGTAGCTGAGGAAGCCTTGGCTCCAGTCCAGCCAGTCTTTGGCAGTGGAACGTACCCGGGATTGTCCAAAACGCGGATGTTTTCATTCAGGAGCAGTGGGAAGTTCACTGGGACATGTAGGTCTGCTGGGTTTGAGGCACACAAGGCAGTCACCTTGTCTGGAGAATAAACACTCCCAGCCACAGAGTCATGCTGGAAGCAATCCCTTGCATTTGTTTTGTTGCCCTTCTCTTCTGCCTTGAAGTATAAATTCATTGTTTGGAGATTAGGGGATGTGGAGATTAGGGGATGCCAGAAAGGACAACTGCATTTCTCATTTCTAATATTTAGACAAGTCTGTCTTTTGCTAGTTGTCCAGTTGTTCCTTTGCTTGTTAAATATTAGCATTTTCTTTGGCTGCTTGAGGATGTTGAAGGACATGTTTGGAAGGATTTGTAAAGCCATTCTGATTTGCCTTCCTGTCCCCTTAGGTTGTAGCTGCTGGATTAAAGCATGTTTCTGTTCTGTTCTCCTCCTCAATGTTGAAGTGCCCAATCTGCTTTTATATAGTTTCTGAAGCCAAAAGCCTAACCCAAGGCAATTCCTTCCTTTTTTGAGTATTACTCAAAAATCTTGTGTCTGAAAGGTTTGAGCTCTCCTGGCTGATGATTATTCTTTGAAATGCACACCTAGAGAAGGAGGTGATGAAGTCTCTTTGCTGCTGGAGCCTGTCCTACTCCACATGGTTGCTGCAAGAGCTTCTCCTTGGGTTCAGAATGGGAGAGCAGCTGGCTCTTGACAGTGGGAGCAGGGGGAGGAAGAGGAAGATGAGGAGAGACCTGGAGGAAGCAGGATGCTTTGAAACCTCCCCTGCTTCCTGGAACCCAGCATGGCCCAGCAAGACACACTGCTGGGTTAGACCCCTCCAGAGGTTGGGCTGTAGATGCTTTTCTCAGGGCAATTATGTCACCCCTCCAATAAATAATAAGGGTTGAAAAGGGGAAGGTTCACTTGTGAAGGTTCATCCTTCATCTGTGAGAGACAATCCAACTTCTTTTAGGAAGGAATGAGGTAGGGAACTTCAGACAGAAGGAGTTTGGCCGCCATTGTCACTCGTTTTAACTCTCTCGACCTCAAACCTGACCCCTCGCTCCTCTGCCTCCCCCAGGCCTTTCTGGAGCTGGCAAGACAACCATTGGCTTTGCTCTGGAGGAGTACCTGGTGGCTCATGGCATCCCCTGCTACTCCCTGGATGGTGACAACGTGCGGCACGGCTTGAACAAGAACCTGGGCTTCTCGGCCCAGGACCGCGAGGAGAACATCCGGCGCATCGCCGAGGTGGCACGGCTCTTCGCCGACGCGGGGCTCGTCTGCATCACCAGCTTCATCTCCCCCTTCACCAAGGTGAGGGTGTGAAGATCCTGCTCTCTTCTCAGCTTCACCTCAGATGATGAGGATGGTTTATGCAGAGGGTTTCCTCAAGGCACAAATGCTTGGTAGAATGCCGCTGATGCGCAACCGCGCGCGGTCAGTGTTTGGAGGGCAGCGGACTCACTGGATAAATTCAGTGCTGCACACTGATGAAAATCTAAGAGGAGCTTAAGATCTCCTTGCTATTAACTCCTCAGAAAAGAGTCACAGAAGCAGCAGCCTGTCCTAGACCTCTCACTGGTTTTTTGGAAGATTTGACTGCGATTTTCACTTCTATAGCTGCTGTTATCAGGGTGATGCAAGCAGTTCCTTTTTTCGTAGAATCAAGGAATCACTGAGATTGGGAAAGACCTCTGAGATCATCAGGTCTGATCATTTTCACATAGGGCAGATAATTATTCACAATCTAAAGTTCTGCTATCCTGCCTAACGAAAAAGTCTTGAGGTTTTGCATGGGAAAAGATGAAACAGATTGATGATTTGATGATTTTTACAAATTTTTTTTTTAAGTATCTTAAAAGGAGGGAAGTGAGATGAAAAACCTTCTTAGAACTAGTGTATATTGAATAAATCTATAAGAAAGATTAATTTACTTGTGTCAAAATCCAGGGAGGTTTTTTTGCTGCAATTCAGATTTTTCCTATATTTCTTCTAACAGGACCGTCGAAACGCACGGAAAATTCACGAGGCAGCTGGACTTCCTTTCTTTGAAATCTTTGTAGATGCTCCTCTAAATATTTGTGAAAGCAGAGATGTGAAGGGCCTGTACAAAAAGGCAAGAGCTGGAGAGATCAAAGGTATGGAGGAGTGAGATCTTATTTTGCCTTTTGCTTTCCAAAGCTTTGGATGCCTTGTCCTGGCAGTGCCACAATAGGAGTGGGTGTCTAAGGGCCTTTTGTAGTGCACAAGAGGATCCTGTTCCCCTAATCTTACTGTCACGAGTGTCACTTGTTGTACCCAGCATGGCTGAATGCTCCCTGGTTGTTTGTATAGTGTTCTTGTCTCTAAGGCACTGATTATTCTATTAAATAAATTTAATTTGGGGGTTAATTGTCCGTAGGATTCACGGGCATTGACTCAGAGTACGAGAAACCCGAAGCTCCTGAGCTGGTGCTGAAAACAAACATTGCATCGGTGTCTGAGTGCATCCAGCAGGTCGTGGAGCTCCTGCAGGCACAGGTGGGTCACTTTTGTGTCACCATCACTGGCAGCCTTGGAACCCTGCTTTGGGACACTGCCTTTTTGGTGTGCCTGTAAAAACAGCGTATTACAAGTGCTGCCTGTCTCTGTCTTTCAGAACATCGTGCCCCAGGGCTCAGTCAAGGATGTTCTGGAGCTCTTTGTGCCTGAGGATAAACTCAGCAGTGTCAGGGCTGAGGCAGAGAAGCTGCCAGCACTGGAGATCACTAAGGTATTGTCACACACAGTTTCTGACACTACTCAGCTGCTCCAAGGGTGGGAGCTTCCAGGAAGATATTGCCAGAGGGGCCTGTGTTCTTCTGATGGCCCTGACCTTTTGTGGCTTTGGTTTATGGTGAGCTGAGGTGGGATCCTGATCCTCAGCCATTTTCTGCCATGCCTCCCCGCTGTGTGCTGCAGGGTGTTAGTCCCCTCTGCTGTGTTCACACAGCCCCACAAGTTCAAGCTGCCAGAGGGCAGGGTTTGGTGGGATATTGTGAGGCCCTGGCACAGGGTGCCCAGAGCAGCTGTGGCTGCCCCTGGATCCCTGGAAGCGCCCAAGGACAGACTGGATGAGGCTTGGAGCAGCCTGGGACAGTGTCCCTGCCCATGGCAGGGGTGGGATTGGGTGGCCTTTAAGGTCCCTTCCAACCCAAAACAGTCTGGGATTCTAAGTTGTGCTGTGAGAGTGTGTGAGTCTGGCTTTAAAAGCCCTGAGCTACATCCCCCATGTCTTTCTCCTCTTTATGAATGTCCTGTATTTGAAGCAAAACAAAATGAAAATGCTGTTTCAGCAGAAGGGAAGGAAAAGCAACCTCTGAGTGTGACAGGAGCGTGACCCCTTTGGGTTTGTTTTGCAGCTGGATCTGCAGTGGGTGCAGGTGCTGAGCGAAGGCTGGGCCACTCCTCTGACAGGATTCATGAGGGAGGCTGAGTACCTGCAAGTGCTGCACTTTGGCACCCTGCTCAACGGTATGGATCCCCTGTGTCCTCCTGTCCTGCCTTGTGGCACACTCCTGAAGGTGGCCAAGGTCACCCTGCTGTGGCCACAGCCCTGGCTCACAGCTCTGACATCTCTCATGGTGCTGCTCAAACCTTCCAGGAGTTCTTGTGTGGCTCTTGTCGAGCTTGGCTGGACCAGGGTGTAAATAGAGATGCAAACCCAAGGCCAAGGAAGCAGGGAGGCTGCCAGGCTCAGCTGGAGGTGGGAGGAGAAGGCAGCTGCTTCTTTGAAACAGGAGCAGAGCCTGGTTTTGCTCCCCCCGCCCCATTTCCCTGCTTCTTCAGCATGTTAGCTTGAAGTAAATCTGATTTATCTATGCATTAGCAGCCTGCTAGAGGTGCTTCATCCCTGGAAGAGGCAAAGAGGGCTCAGGTGATGCCCATCCACAGCTGGGACTGGGGCACAGATGTTTCCACCCCATTTCTCAGCTGTAGATGCTCTTGCTGTGACTTCACCTGCACCTGGGGTGCTCATGTTGGGGTTTGTAGACCTGGCAGTGCTCTCTGCCTTCAGGGATGTGGGTGAGCAAGTCCCTTGGAGCCTTGCCTGCCTTCTGGACAGTCCTGTGATCCCACAGGGCAGAGGTTTGCTGCTGTTGCTCAGATTTGGGCACAAGGCTCAGGACTGCTTGCTTTGCACTGTGGGAGTGTCTGTGTGTGGGGGCCCTGCTCCCAGACACACCATAGCCTTTCACCTCCTGCCCAGTGTGCAAACAGCATTCAGAAGCACATGTCCCTGTTATCAGAGCCTCCTCTGTGGTCTTTGAGCTGCTGTTGTGCCTGGGGAGGTCGCAGAGTGCCCTGGGATGGCCACGTTGCTCCAGAGCCCCGTACTTTGTGCTGGAGGCTCATCCCAGAGTGTATCTGGTTTTGGGGTGCCCCCTCAAACCTGCCAACATCCCTGAGCACATCTCCTCTGAGCTCTGTGGGCAGGTGCTCAGGGTTTGTAGAGCTCTGTGGAAGATGTTCAGGCTTTGTAGAGCTCTGTGGGGATCAGGGACAAAGGCCAGGAGGCTTTGCAGGGGGATGAGCTCTCCAGAGCGAGCTCTGGATGGCAGAGGGCAATAGCCTCTGGAGATCCTGTCTCCACAGGGCTCTCCAAACTCAGCATCAGTGTGGTCAGGCCCTCAGGGTGACATCTGAGTGGGAGAGAGAACACCAGCTGCTCCTGGAGAAGCTTTGGGAAGTGGTGGAGGGTTCCATCTCACTGGTGTGGCACTGCCAAGGAGAGGCTTGAGCCTCCTCTTCCCAGAGCCATCGTGCCCTGGGCTGGCTGACGGTTTAGGCTGCTCCTGTGGGTTTTTGGGGACACTTGTTCAAGCAGCAAATCCCTCCTGGATGATGCCCCAGCAGGTGGGTGATGTGCTTTGTGTAGGGCCACCAGGAAGGGGATGGACCTGCAGCAATGCACAGCGGCCCGTGACTCTGTCAGAGGGGTGACAGTGACACTGGAGGTGTTGGATCACTCTCAGTGTGAGGCTGTGGTAGGACCATGGCCACGCCAGCAGGAGCTTTTAAGTGCTTTGAGTCTTGAAATGGTTTCTGTAACGTGCCCCTGAGTGTTAATTATCTTAATTATGTTTGTGTTCTCCCAGGAAAGAGGCGCTTGGGAGCTGGTATGTATGGAACTGTTCTCAGGCTCTGCACAAATTACCTCAATTGAGATTCTTTTGACTATAATTTTTTGAGATTTACAAAAAAAAAAACAAAAACACCTTGAAATGACTATGAAATTATTACAGCCATGGCCCATTTATGATCCAGGCAGTTCTGACACACCCCGTGTCCCAGGGACCGGTCTGCACAAAGATCCAAGTTGTGTAATTTTGTAATTACCTGCACTGGAGTGATCTTTTGTTACCTCTCCATCCTGCATTTGGAAATGGAGCCTGAAGATCCTCGCTTTCAGCAGCATTTGTTGGTTTCATACTGCAGCTTTTTTTTTTCCTGTGCTGGCTTCATTGACTGATCATTATTAATATGATTTAAATGTATGAAGTTAATATTGATTGGATGCCATGTGAATATAATTATGATTATTCATTGAAATTGCTGCCTGGCAGATGAATGATAGCCAGTCATGAATTTAAAGTAAATGCAAATATTTTCATAAAAATTAAAGTAAAAATCTATATCATAGCCAAAATCCTCAAATTGAGACTCTCAAGGGTCCAACCTGATTTCAGTCAGATCAGAATAAATTGAATCAGTGATTTGTTTGTGACTGGAAACCCATTGAAGAGACTGATTCTCCTGTATTAACATTGGAATATTGTTAATATCCAAATATCCAAGGAGAAATGGGAGGACCTCAGTGGAACACTGGGAAATTGGGAGGGTTGGGTTAAAACCAACATGATTTCAAGCTATTTAGGGACAACACAAAAATTAGAAACTAGGTGTGCACTTACAGACTCGCAGAGAAAACAGATTAAACATGAGCAGTGCAGAGATGTAAAGGAGGAGGAGTAGCAATATAGAGATAGCCAGGAAAAAACCCAAACAAGAAAAAAGAAAACAAATTAAAACTGAGTGTGGTGGAAGAGGCAGCCCAGGAGGTGTGCAGGGAATGGGGTGCTCCAGGGAGCACCAGCCTGGAGCCATCTCCACAAAGGGGGTTCTCTTGGACGAGAAGGCATTTTCCAAGCACGTTGAAATTTTTCAATTTATCCAGGATTGCTTTTTGCCAGCACATTTAAATTTTTCACCTTCACAAGCAGCTAACGAAGAAGAACCAGGGCAAGGGAGAGTGTAGGAACTAATGAGATGCTCCAGGTATCCTGGAGACACCTCTGGCCCTTAGATAAGGAGCTTTTATATTCTGCTAACATCACCATTTATTAGCAGTGCAGAGAAAACTGCTGCAATGACTGATTTTCCATGAAAACCTCTGTTTCCTGTGCTCCTAGGGCTGGTTACAATTTTTGTCCATGCAGGAGGGTGTTCAACACCTCCTCTTCAAGGGTTGTGAGCATCGCCACAGTGCTGCTGGTGTCCCTGTGTCCTGGTTTAGGGCAAATTTGGGAGAAAACCTCCAAAGGGGTTCCTCTAGAGAGCAAATTCAAGCACCTCCTCCCCCAGCTGGTTCAGGAAAATAATTTCTTGGAGAAAAGTGGAAAAAAATCAGTTTATTTAGCAGGCAAAACATTCACCAGCACAAAAAACAAACAATATTAAACAATAGAACCTCTCGCTGTTCTGAAGAAATGGCAAACTCAGAAAGTCCCTCTGTGGGCTGTAGCTTGGCTCACTCAGTCTCTTATCAGTCCCTTATCAGTCCAGTATCAGTCTCTTATCAGTCCCTCTGGTGGTGGAATGCCATGGCCCAGGCCCAGCCCAGTGGGCCACAGGTGGAGCTGCTGGTGCTCTTCTGGTGTTCAGTCCAGAGCAGGTTTGAACAGTTCCAAGAAAAGAAAACCACAGTGCAGGGAAATTTTCTGCCTCAGCTAGCTAGAAACTAACTAAAAGCAAAGGGGAGCTCTGCCCTGCCATCTGTCCATGCTGCAGACAGCACAGCTGGGGCATTCACATTCTCTGAAAAAATCCCTTTGCCCAGGATTTTTCTCCTGGGAAGCTGAGAAGCCTCAGAGAAAGGAAAACAATTCTTGTCTCATTTGCTTCTCCTGTGTTGTGCTCACATGTGCAATGTGTTTGGAGATTGTTTATCCAACAGGTGATTGTTCCATTGGGTTCTGCTGTGAGTTGTTTTCACTCTTTGGCCAATTGGGGCCAAGCTGTGTCGGGACTCTGGAAAGAGTCACGAGTTTTCATTATTATCTTTTCAGCATTTAGTAAGTATCCTTTCTGTATTCTTTAGTATAGTATAGTATTCTTTAATATAATATAGTATTATAAAGTAATAATTTGCCTTCTGAGAACATGGAGTCAGATTCATCATTCATCTGGAATGAAACCTGGGACATTCCCAGCAAATACAATCACACAGTCCCAGAGAGGATGCGGGGAGCAAGCGCAGTTTGTGATAAGAAACTCCACACTCCTTCTCTCCTCCTTTTGCTGTCAGAACCAGTCCTAAAGGTGCAAAACCTATTTCTGGGCTAAACAGAGAATACAATTCAGGACCATAAAGCCATGTCAGGACATCCTACAGGACACACAGCGGCTGCAGGGTGCTGAACCCCCTCTCTCTGTGTCTCTGGGCAGATGGAGTGGTGAACCTGAGCGTGCCCATCGTGCTGCCCCTCTCAGCAGAGGACAAGCAGCAGCTGCAGGGCGTTGAACCCCTTCTCTCTCTCTCTGGGCAGATGGAGTGGTGAACCTGAGCGTGCCCATCGTGCTGCCGCTGTCAGCAGAGGACAAGCAGCGTCTGGAGGGCAGCGCGGCGCTGGCGCTCAGCTTCCAGGGCCGGCGGGTGGCCGTGCTGCGCCGCCCCGAGTTCTTCGCGCACAGGAAGGAGGAGCGCTGCGCCCGCGTCTGGGGCACCACCTGCCCCCGGCACCCACACATCCAGGTGGGTCCTCGGGGCTGAAACCTGCCCACGGCATGGAGAAGTGATTTCTTCCAAGGTTTTGGGCGCCAGCTGTAAGGAATCGTGCCTGGTTCCAATCCTGCTAGCTGTGGGCCCAGCCCACACCATCTTACATAGGACAAGAGGCGCTCCACGTGAGAACTAAGTCCTATTTTATTTCCTAGATTGGAGAGCACCAGGTCATCCAGGTGACTCCCCAGGTGGAAAAAAAGAGGGAGTGGTCTTCTCCCAGTGGGATTTTGAGCTGAGGGGAGGGGGGGCGGAGGAAGGGGGCAATGTGATACAAGTGAGGAGGGGCAAACCAGGAAGAGGTCACCCAAACTGAGGCTAAGGGGGGAAAGGGGAAGACCATGTGATGATAGAATACAAATCATGTGAACGTGCAAATTTCTTAACACCCAGTGCAAATAACTAAATAACTGTTTAGTGCAATACAACACAGGTGGGTCCAGCCCACGGGAAGCATGGGCTCGGAGCTGAAACCTGGCCAGGGGATGGAGAAGTGAACTTTTCCAAGGTTTTGAGGGCTTCCAGTCCAGCTCTTTGCTGGGAACCAGCCCATCCCAAGCAGGCAGGACTGAATTTTTTGGCCACCAGCCCATCCCAAGCAGGCAGGACTGAATTTTTTGGCCTTCAGCCCATCCTGAGCAGGCAGGACTGAATTTTTTGGCCACCAGCCCATCCCAAGCAGGCAGGACTGTATTTTTTGGCTTTTCCCTACTGGCAGCCAGCAGGGTTGGTGTGTTTTTGCAGCTTCTCTCTTCCCCCTTATTCTGTGGCAGTACAAGGAGCGTTGTCCCTGGGAAAGGGAGAGCTCTGGGTTGCACACAGTGACTTGAGTTTTCTGCCTAAAAAGGGCTACAGCTGTGGTAGTTCTTTCCCCTCCCTTAAAATGCCTGGTTTAATTAATCAGCAGCAGGTGTGTGCCTTGCAACAGGCTCATTCCTCCTTTGTATTCCCAGCAGGAAAGCAAAGGGGGAGGTAGAGGAAGGTCTTGTGCCTTCCTGTAGACTGCTGGCTGCCTGAAGGGAGCCCAGCATCCTGCTGGGTGGGGACTGGGTGCCCCACTTGGTGAGGTTCTGCTGCCCAGGACATTTGTTCATGTGGTCACTGCAATGATGTTTTCCACCTGAGAGAAGAAAGGTCATCCTACAATGGGGTTGAGCCTCACACTTTTCACAGGAGGCTGGGAGAAAGAGGAGTGTGCTGTCCCCTTTGCACTGAAGGTGTGTGTAATTCCCAGATGGTGATGGAGAGTGGAGACTGGCTGGTTGGTGGAGACCTGCAGGTCCTGGAGAAGATCAAATGGAACGATGGGCTGGACCAGTACCGCCTGACGCCGCTGGCTCTCAAGCAGAAGTTCAGGGAAATGAATGCTGGTGAGTGCCCTGGCTTATACCAGTGACAGGGCTCTTCCTGCCCCACCAGGCCTTGGTGTGATCCATGATGTGTTCTCAAGCTCACAGCACTTCCAGGTGGCTTCTGGATGCTCCCAAAATGGGGCTCTTTGGGGGAGTGGGCAGTAAAGGGACTCAGGGCATGGCACAGGTGGCACAGGGCTCCTTGGTTAGGGCAGTGCTTGTGATGGGCTCTGTTCCCAGTGGGCTGCTCTCAGGGCTGGGATCCTGCTCACATCCCCCCTGGCAGGTCAGATCCTCTCTGCACTGACATTCTTGGCCTTCACACCTGGGGCACAGCTCAGGTGTCTCCTCCCAGCTCTCTGTCCCACAGAATCCCAGAATGGTTTGGGTTGGAGGGAGCTTAAGGTTCATCCCATTCCACCCCCTTCCACGTTCCCAGGTTGCTCCAAGCCTCATCCAATGTGGTCCCAGCAGGATGGCAAGGGTCAGACACCCACCCTCACTTTGGGGAAAGAACACTGGCCCTCCTGCAGGTGCCACTGAGCTTGGGGAGGTGACAGATCAGGTAAGACCTCAACATTGCAGGAGAGCTGATAGGGCTGAAATCAGCCCCAAAGGAAGAGAGTGCAGTGAAAATACCCCTGGCAGGGTGATGTGTGTGTGTGAAACACTCAGGGCCTTGTTTGTGTGGAGACAGGGCACACACAGCTCTGTCATGGCACACAGGACACACACAGGTCTGTCATGGCACACAGGGCACACACACACAGCTCTGTCATGGCACACAGGGCACACACAGCTCTGTCATGGCAGGACACACACAGGTCTGTCATGGCAGGGCACACACAGGTCTGTCATGGCACACAGGGCACACACAGGTCTGTCATGGCAGGACACACACAGGTCTGTCATGGCAGGGCACACACAGCTCTGTCATGGCACACAGGGCACACACACAGCTCTGTCATGGCAGGACACACACAGCTCTGTCATGGCACACAGGGCACACACAGCTCTGTCATGGCAGGGCACACACAGCTCTGTCATGGCACACAGGACACACACAGGTCTGTCATGGCAGGGCACACACAGGTCTGTCATGGCACACAGGACACACACAGCTCTGTCATGGCACACAGGACACACACAGCTCTGTCATGGCACACAGGGCACACACAGCTCTGTCATGGCACACAGGACACACACAGCTCTGTCATGGCACACAGGACACACACAGCTCTGTCATGGCACACAGGGCACACACAGCTCTGTCGTGGCAGGGCACACACAGCTCTGTCATGGCACACAGGGCACACACAGGTCTCTCCTGGCCCTGTGGGAGCCCAGAGTGTGGCAGTGGCCCCTGTGACCCTCCACCTTTCCCTTGCAGACGCCGTTTTCGCCTTTCAGCTGCGCAACCCGGTGCACAACGGGCACGCGCTGCTGATGCAGGACACGCGGCGCCAGCTCCTCGAGAGGGGCTACAAGAACCCCGTGCTGCTGCTGCACCCCCTGGGGGGCTGGACCAAGGATGATGATGTCCCTCTGGAGTGGCGCATGAAGCAGCACGCCGCCGTGCTGGAGGAGCACGTCCTGGACCCCAAGTCCACCATCGTGGCCATCTTCCCCTCTCCCATGCTCTACGCCGGCCCCACGGAGGTAAGGCAGCTCTTGGCTGCCCAGCAGGGCAAGGCAGGCAGCCTGTCCATGGGGTTGTGCTCACAGCCTGCCTGGAAAAACCCAGGAAGGGGCTGGAGCTGTGTCCTCACTCTGCTCCCTGCGTGGTTTGCCTGTGCTTTCTGCTGTAGCATCTTCCCAGAGAACTCTGCTTCCATCCTCTCCTGGGCTGTGGAGGGCTGGGGAGAAGGGATAAAAACAGGTTTCACCTTTTTCTAGTGGGCAAGGATGTTCATTTGAAACCCCTTCTGTCCCTAAATCAGTGGGATGAAAGGGGCAGATGCTGAACCTCCCCTTCCCTGTGCTGGGCATCACCACCTTGGCACACCAAAAATTCAAACGGAGCCAGCCTATAGGAATGTGCCCCTTGTTGATGGAGTGACAAAACTGTCCTTTGTCCCCTCAAAAAGGAAACAAGCCCAGTAAGTTTCTCTCCTCCGTTGGGTGAAAAGGCACCTCATAGGATCTGGGGGGCTTCACCTCAAACTTAAGGATTGGACAGGAGCCAAAAGTCCCTCCTGAGCAATTCACTAGAAAAAGAAGAGAAGAAACAAATTGCTTTTGTGAGGTGTTTTACCAGGAGCAAGAACCTCTGGCACCTGGCTGGCTTTTTCTCTGTAAAGAGTTTTGTCATTTTGCCTTTTATTGAAACCTTTTTGTTTCCAACACTGCCACAGAAGCCATCCTGCTAATTTTATGCCTTCTGAGGTAGCTGAGCTGTCTTGGGTGTGAAATAGATCTCCAAGAGCTTATGAGACCTGGCTCGAGGAGACTCCTATTTCACCAGCCCAATTCCCTCTCCCTGCCTGGGTGTGAAAAACGCCAGTCACTTGTTTTTAAAATTTTAAAAGTTTAATAGTAATAACATGGTTATAAAAATAGCAAATATAATTAGAGTAATAAAAATTTGGACAATATGAGAAAATAGAAACAAAGAGTTACAGACAGTCCAAGTACCCTTTTCTGGGCAAAATAAGCCCAAAAAAGGACCCACGTTAACAGAGGATTAACCCTTAAAAGCAACAGCCTGTTGCATATTCACACACCTCATACATGATGGATAAATGCCATTCAAACACAGGATTCTGTCTGGGCAGTGTCAGCTTCTTCCTCTGAATCCTGACTGAGCCTTCAGGGCTGAGCAAGGTGGGAAGAAGTTCATTTCTCCTGATAATGGAGCAATAAATTCTCTTTCTCTGAAAGATTTGGGTGTCCTGTGGCTGCTATCTGGTGTGAGTACCTCATTCCTTTCTTTAAAAAAATATCCCACATACATAACTTCTATTTTAACATTATGTTATAACCTTAAACTACTTGAGAAAATTAATACAGCATAATTTTCTAACACAACATATATGGGAAAAATGCGTATTTTATGATTGGCTTTTTGCAAATATTCAAATGAATACTATGTGTGTTGTGTTAGAAAGTAATGCTGTATTAATTCTCTTAAGTACTGTGGTAAATATAATTTTAGGTTGTAACAAATGTTAAAATAGAAACTATGCTATGTAAGATACTTTTTTCCTAAAGAGAGGACTCGCACTGAGACAGCAGCCACAGGACACCTAAATCTTTCAGAGAAAGAGAATTTCTTGCCCCGTTATCAGGAGAAACGAACTTCTTCCCACCTCACTCAGGATTGGAGATTAGGATTAGGAGGAAGAGGTTGACGATGACCAGACAGAATCCTGTGTTTGAATGGAATTTATGCATCATGTATGAGGTGTGTGAATATGCAACAGGCTGTTGCTTTTAAGGGTTAATCCTCTGTTAACGTGGGTCCTTTTTTTGGGCTTATTTTGCCCAGAAAGAGGTACCTGGACTGTCCATATGTTTCTATTTTATGTCCTCTGTTTCTATTGTCTCATATTGTCCTAATCCAAATTGTCCAAATTATTATTACTCTAATTATATTACTGTCTTAATAACCAGTTGATTACTATTAAACTTTTAACATTTAAAAAACAAGCGATTGATGTTTTCCACAACATATTCATTTTAATATTTGCAAAAAGCCAATCATAAAATACCCATTTTTCACCAAAAAAAAAAATGCCCAGGACCTCCCTGTGTCCATCCCTCAGTCCCTGTGTCCCCTCCCTGCAGGTGCAGTGGCACTGCCGGGCCCGGATGGTGGCAGGGGCCAACTTCTACATCGTGGGGCGCGACCCGGCGGGAATGCCGCACCCCGACACCAGGCAGGACCTGTACGAGCCCACGCACGGCGGGAAGGTGCTGAGCATGGCCCCCGGGCTCACCTCCGTGGAGATCCTCCCCTTCCGAGTGGCTGCCTACAACAAGCTCAAGAGAGCCATGGATTTCTATGACCCCAAAAGGTAAAGGCAGCCGTGGTTCCTTCGCAGCGTGGGGTTTGTGCGCGCCGCGGGCTCGCGGCTTTTTGGGGACAGGGAAAAGTCCCCAAGGAGAGGAATGGGGGCAGGACCTGGGAAAGGCACCCGTGTGTTCTGTCACGTGAAACTAAAGGTGCCACCAGGGAGGAAAAGCAGCACAGGCTGGGGGCTGAGAGACTGTAGGAAGGCAGACTCCTGCAACTGGGAAGTGTTGTGGACACTGCAGCTCCTCTGGGATGAGGAGCCCTGGGTGGGTAACTTGGGCCTGTGGGGTTTGTGTGGGTCCCCAGGAGGAGGGAAGAGATGAGAATCTGACTGCAAGTTCTCAGAAGGCCGATTTATTATGATATGACAGGATATGATGTGATATGATAGGATATGATTGATATGATATATATTCGGAATGTGGTCTGGACATTGTTTACCAACAGTGAATGTTTGATTGGTTCCATGTGAATTGTTTTAAATTAATATTATATATTATGTTATATTATGTTGTATTATATTACATTACATTATATTATTTGGAATGTGGTCTGGACATTGTTTACCAACAGGTGAATGTTTGATTGGTTCCATGTGAATTGTTTTTAATTAATATTTTATATATATAAAAATACATATAATATTATATAAAAAATAATATATTACATTACTTTACATTAATGAATGCTATACTAAAACTGTACCATAGAAAAAGAAAAGATACATCAGGAGGCTAAACAAGAATGATAATGAAAGCTCGTGACTGACTCCTCAGAGTCCGACACAGCTGGCTGTGATTGGCCATTAATTAAAAATAATTCATATGGAACCAATCAAACATTCACCTATTGGTAAACAATGTCCAGGCCACTTTCCAGAGCAATCATATAATTACTGTTTTCATTCTTTTCTGAGGTTTCTCAGCTTCTCAGGAGGAAAATCCTGAGCAAAGAGGGTTTTTCAGAAAATATCATGGTGACATGGGCCAGCTGTGCTGATGTCACCTGTCTCTGTTTCACACAGGCACGATGACTTTGACTTCATCTCAGGAACACGCATGAGGAAGCTTGCTCGGGAAGGGGAAAACCCCCCAGATGGCTTCATGGCCCCCAAAGCCTGGAAAGTCCTCACCACCTACTACCAGTCACTGGAAAATAAGAATTAACTCCTCCTCCTCCTCCCTAGAAATGCCTGTATTAATAGTGAGCAATGATCGATTGATTCCCCGTGACACAGATCACTTGGCATGACCCTGGGGTTTTCCTACCCGGGTCAGAGTGTTTTTTACCAATCAGAAATACTTTCAGCCTGATCCTCCTCCCCCTGAAGCTGCTGGGAGTGTCCCCATGGAGTGGAAGGGATGGGGAGCAGGCCCTTTGTTCCCAGCTGGCACCAGGACGTGCCACGGTGCTGCCAGGGCCACTCAGCAGCTGCCAGTGCAGAGGGGACCGGGATAAATCCTGCCTGTGCCCTGCCTGGAACAGAAATGAAGAAGTGCCTTTCCACCTTGTGCCTTAGACAGTTTTTGCTAATTAACAGCAGAATCTTTTTAATGCCTCTTTTTTTAAAAAGGACTTTTTTTAAGATCAGCTGTGACCACCACCAGTTCCTTGTGGCTGAGCCAACTCCTCACTGCTTCCTTCCTTCCTTCCTTCCTCCTGCTTGACCTCTTTGGTCAAACAAATGCTGAGCTGAGCATTCCTGTTGCTCCAAGTTCAGGAGCCTGTGAGGATGTGCCATGTTATCCCTGGCACAGGGATCCATCCCTGCACTCACAGCCCTCTCCTGGGAGGCACCATAAACCCTGAGATCCCTGAGAAAGCTCTGCACAGCGAGGAAAAGTCAGGGATGCTGGCACTGTGCTTCCAGGTGTCCTCCCAGGTGGCAGGATGGGACCCCCCTTCCCTCTGCCCACACTCCTCCCACCCCAGAGGCAAATCCGGGGAAAAACAGCAAAGTCACAGCACCAGGTGGGTCTGGAGAACGGCTGAGAGAGGCTGCAGCTCATCCACACCTGTGTGGGTGCAGGTGACCTGATTTATTCCGTGTCTGCGGATGGGGACAGCCCGAGGATGGCAGGAAACCCTTGTTCCCCCCAGCCCTGTGTGCTGCTGCTGCTGCTGAGCCGAGAGCCCGGTGCTGCCCCAGCCCTGGCTGTGGAAAGTCACCGCGGACATTGTCGCCTTCCCCACCCTCACCCCGGCACGGACTTCGGCAATGCCCTGCCTGAGGCTTTTCTGCTGGCTCGCAGGAGCCCCCGAGGTGACAGAGCAGTGACCAACAGCGACAGGACAGCCTGGGGCGCTGCCGGGAGCCCAGGGCCGGGGCTGGTCCCGCCCCGCCGCCCCCGCTGTGCGGTGGCCGAGCAAGCAGCGCTCGGTCATTGCAGCCTCACTCCGGGGTTTTTGCGCCTGGCCGTGTTCAGCAGCGGCCCCAGGAGCCGTCGGGATGTTCCCAAGGAAGGGCAATCAGCGTCCCTCTCTTCTTGTGCTTCTGTTTGAGTTCCAGCTGGATCCACGTTCAGCAAAACCAACCTGCTCCTGCTCGGTACTGTGAGCTACGACCTGCTCTGCTGTGGCCAGGGCACACTGCCCAAGCCTTCATCTATGACTGGAAAATATCCTTGAAAAAGGGCTTTTTGGGTGGCTTTTAAATCTTTTTTTTAGGCATTTGGAGGAAATCTGTGTTTTACCCCAAGGCAAATGCTGCAGCCTCTGTGGGAGCTGCCAGAGCACCAGCAGCAGCCCAAAAGTGACATTCCCATTTAGGATTTTTAAGGAGTGAAACAGCACTGTTGCTGCTCATCATGAAATAGTCCTGTCCCCCCCAGTAAATTCAGGTGGTCACAGCAAAACACAGATGTTGTGTTATCATTTTAAACCAGCGTAGTGTCCTGATTACCTCTGATTGAAGCACGTGGACTGGGGGGTTTATCGTTTATTTATTAAAGACATGAGACTGGAATTTGTACCTCAGCTGATGCATCTCATGATTTAATATATTCTGAACTTGATACTCTATGAAACACTCACTTTTAGTACAAATAAATATTTATATGTGTAAGTAGCTGTCACCTGGTGATTTTTGGGTGGAGCTTTGCTGGAGGCTGGCTCAGCCTGGGCAATGCTGTGCTTGAGCAGCTGTCCCTGGAGATGTGAAAGAGGAATTGGGCTCTTCCCCCTTCAGAGAGACAGGATCAGGTGCTGAGGGCTGGACCAAGCCTCTGGAGCCATGGGATGAAAGCAGCCACGTCCCAAACCCTCAGCCTTTTGGGGAAGCTGCCAGAGGGTTTGTGCTTCAACAAGGACTCCCACAGCAGCAGCAAGAGTGGACAAGTGTGGGAGAACTCCTGGAAAAGTGGGACTTGCACTCCAGCTGCAGAAACTGCCCCCAGGAGCAGTTAATTATCGGAAATATTATTAGCAGTTATTATCAGAAATGACTCCTTGTGCCTCTCCAGCCAGCCCCCGAGGAGTTTTGGGCAGCAGGGAAGGGCAGCTCCAGCCAGCAGTGCTTAGAGCCACCACGGGCTTTTGGAGACACCAGCAGGAGATGAGGGCTCAGGCAGTGACCAGGGGCTGTCCCCGGGTTTGTCCTGCTGCCGTGCCCTCCCTCGGAGTGACATTAACCCCCTGAGGACACACCTCACACTCAATTAAACCAATTAACACCTGCCTGCCTTGGGGTTTTACCGAACAGGAAACAGCCTGAAAATTAAGTACAAACAGCCCTCTAGCACTTGGTGCAGTCTGATGTGCAGCTGAAGAGCCAGCAAGCTGTACTACTGCCCTTTTACCCAGATATTTCCTGGAGAAAATGAAACTATGGGTGAGATGGGGCAGTATCGCTGTCATCAGCCACTGCAGGAAATGAGAAGGACCCAGCAATAGAGGCAGGAGGAGCTCCCCAGGCTGGCATTTCTCAGGTGTAACTGTCCCAGGCTGCTCCCAGCCCCAAAGTCCAGCCTGGCCTTGGGCACTGCCAGGGATCCAGGGGCAGCCACAGCTGCTCTGGGCACCCTGTGCCAGGGCCTGCCCACCCTGCCAGGGAACAATTCCTAATTCCCAATATCCCATCCAGCCCTGCCCTCTGGCAGTGGAAGCCATTCCCTGTGTCCTGTCCCTCCATCCCTTGTACAGAGTCCCTCTCCATGTTTCTTGCAGCTCCTTCAGGCCACAGTTTGGTCACCCCAAAGCTTCTCCTCTCCAGGTGAGCACCCCCAGCTGTGCCAGCCTTTCCTCCCAGCAGAGCTGCTCCATCCCTCTGCCCATCCTGGTGCCTCCCCTGGACTCATTCCTAGATCCCATGTTCACCCAGCCCAGCACTGAAGTGATTTATGGGATTAACATCCCAGATCCCAGACTTTTCTCATTTCCATATCCCCGCAGTTCTGCTGAGCCTAAATTCTTGCACCTCTGTGTTGGACCACTGTGCATCTCCCATTGCTTTGGATACAGAGAAGTCTAAGCAATTATACAATTACTTTTATCCTCCCCCTCCCATTTAAAGATTAAATTGGGACAAACTCAGCCCTGCAGCATCACCCAGCCAGCATTCCAGAGGGCAGGACAGCAGGGAGCAGGCTGAGCTTGAGGGACACTGTCACCAGCCCCTGACACCGTGTCATGGCAGGGCTCCAGCCCTCCTTATTTCACTTTATTTTCCTTTGCAGTGCATTTGGTTTTACATCATTCTGTGCCTCCAATGTTTCCCTCCCCTCACAGGCAGTAGAGCTGTGACACAGCATCCCACCCCTGGGCTTTGAACATTTAATTCCCTTTACAGATTTGGGGTCAATTAGTGCACAGTTCATAGCATTATATGAAGAAACCTCAAGTTCTTGTCTATCTCTGACAATAACTTCACCAAAAAAAAAACCCAAACTATTTTTGCCACTCACATTTGTAACCCTTGGCCTTTATCGCAACAGAACGTTACAAGAATTCACCAGAACTGGTACCTGCAAGGACAGCACGCTGCTAAACCACATCAATAAGCCCAAAACCCATTTCCTCCTCTTTAAATTCACAGATCTGAGCATGGCACAGAGTCAAACATCACACAGTGTCCCCGCTGTGCCTCAGGGCTGTGACACTTCAGGGGATGGTGCCACGGTGGGGCTTGCAGAGACTGAGGGAGAAGCAAGTCCTGAGGACAGTGCACAGGAGCTCAGAGAGCTCAGAGGGCTTTAGGAAAGAGCAAGTGGGATTCTACTCTAACTGCGCACAGCAAGGGAAAACCAAAAATAAAATCAGCCTTCATTTAAAAAGCCTTCAAAAGCAGAATTCATAAAAAAATTAAAAGTATTCAAACATTCTTACAGAGTAGTTTACTATCTTGACTAAATGGCACCAGATTTCAAGTGGTCATGTGGAAGAAAAATCAGTAGCATTTCAAATGTTGCTTTGTTCTAGGAGCAGTTTCTATCCTGGCATTTGCTGCTAAAAGGTAGAAGTGAACTGAGTATCGAGGAATCTTTCCCCTATACAGCTTCTGATTTGGTTTGCTTCAGGAAGGAAGTAGAAAAGATTTTCCATACTCAAGTTATCTACAGATTATGTCTATATATAAAAAAAAGTGTGGCTATGTACAGGTCCTGCACTCACACACCCATCTGTACACACACAGCCCGTGCCAGGCCCTGCCCCTGGCCCTGGGAGCACCCACTCCTGCTGGGAGGCTCCAGGGGGATCCCTGGGGACAGCACGCAGGCACTCGCTCTTGGTCTGGGCTGAATTGTTCCACTCATGATCTGTGCTTCCACTCCAGGTTGGAATTGCAATAACTTAAGAGGTTGTTGTTGTATAAAAACGATTCCAGGAACAGAACTCCCTTTGCCACCCCTGCTCCCACCCCCTGACACTGGTTTTGCTAACTGATTACAGAAGTCAAACTAAATCACATCAGGAACTGCAAACACACTCTTTTGTCTTAATCAAACACGATCTCCATGGCCAGGTTCTGCATGGAAACATCCTTGGATTTCCTCATCTTCTCGATGGCCCTGTGGAGATCCTGCTGCTGCACGGGCCGGATCTCATCTTCATCGTGCCTGGGGGAGAGACAACAGCCAGGTGAGGGGCCAGGGGCTGGGACAGCTGTGCCAACCCTCAGCAGCCATCCCTGCAAACAGCAGCTCTGCATGGACCCTGAGTCATGATGGAATCACAGAACCACTGAGGCTGGAAAATCCCTGCCAGCCCATGGAGTGCCAGCTGTGCCCAGTGCCCACCTTGTCCCCAGCCCAGAGCACTGAGTGCCACCTGCAGGGATGGGCACTGCAAAGCTCCCTGGGCAGCCCCTGCCAAGGCCTGAGCACCCTTTCCATGCAGAAATTCCTGCTGCTGTCCAAGCTGAGCCTCCCCTGGCCCAGCTTGAGGCCCTTTCCCCTTGTCCTGTCCCTGTTCCCTGGCAGCACAGCCCGACCCCCCCTGGCTGTCCCCTCCTGGCAGGGAGTTGTGCAGAGCCACAAGGTCCCCCCTGAGCCTCCTTTGCTCCAGGCTGAGCCCCTTGCCAGCTCCCTCAGCCCCTCCTGGGGCTCCAGCTCCTTCCCCTTCCCTGGACACGCTCCAGCCCCTCCATGCACCCAGGATTGCTGCAGGCATGGCAAACACCAGAGGGATGTCCCAGCACTGTGGCAGCAGCAGGAGCTGCTGGACTGAAGCCTGGCACTAACCAGTGCAGCAGCAGGATTTGGTGGCTCAGGCCACCTCCAGCTTGGGCACCTTGGAACAACCAAGGCGCTGAGCTTATTTTCGGAGCCAAAAGCAACAACGGCAACTGAGCTGTGAGGGGTTGTGTACAGTGCCAGCTGGGCATGGCAGCAGGACACTGCAGCAGTGTGTGACCCTTTGGGCAAGCCCAGCCCCAGAGGAGCAGCAGTGAGGGTGCAGCAGCCCCACGTACACGTCCTCCTCGCAGGCGTTGTTGACGTACTCCCGCACGCAGAGCAGCGCCGCGTCCCGGCACATCTCCTTCAGGTCGCTGCCTGAGAAGCCGTCGGTCTCCTTGGCCACCTGCAGCAGGTCCACGTGGCTGTCCACCTGTGGGGAGATCCAGCTCAGCCCATGGGCACTCCAAAGCCAGTGGCTCTGCTCTACAACAGTCTGAAATCATCTTCATTTGGCATTTTGGAGAGCGGAATTATTCCCTTGCTCTTGGAACCTCCAAGTGGTTCACACCGTCACGTGTCAGCTCATCAAACTCTGCCATTGGCTCCAAACCCCCCCAAAACCCCAACCTGTCACAGACATATTTTATGAAAATCCTTTTATTAGGATCTTTTCTCCTGAGAAGCTTCAGCTTCTCCATGTTTTGCTGCTTTGGAATGTGATTTGAAGAACTGTTTACCCAGCATGTGAAATTGTTTTTACTTGATGACCAATGACAGCCGCCTGTGTCGAGGCTGGGAGCAGTCACAAGATTTTATCATCATTTCATTCCTTTCCTTTCTATTCCTTGCTAGCCTTCTGATGAAATCCTTTTCTTCTATTCTTTTAGTATAGTTTTAATATATCATTATAATATAATTAATATATCATATCATATAGTATTATATCATATCATATAGTATTATATTATATTATATTATATATTATATTATATTATATTATATTATATTATATTATATATATATTGTATTATATTGTAATGTATTATATTGTATTATATTGTAATATAATATATAATGTAATATAATGTAATGTAATAGAATAGAATTAATATAATTAATATAATATAATGTAATATATCAGCCTTCTGAAACACAGAGTCAAGGTTCTCATCCCTCCCCTCATCCTGGGATCCCCTGCAAACACCACCACACCAACCACCCTGTACCCACCTTGGCATGTCCTTGTGGATACATCCTTGGAACCCCTGAACATTGGTATATCCTGTACTAACCCCACTCCTGCCTGGCAAAAACTGGATCCCAGAACAGTGACCCCTTTTCCCAGGAGTTTCTCAGAACTCTGCTGTCTGCACACCTGATCCTGCTTTACACAACCCCAAACTGGGGGATTTAGGGGCAAAATTTTGTGTCTAACTCAGTGCGCTGGGTCAGGCTAAACTCTTGCCAGTCAACACCTCAGGTTTATTCAATCTTTTTATGGAATTTCTGACTCCTTTCCCACCATGTGCATCAGTGTTTCTTTTTCAAAAAGTTCAATCCAAGGCAGTCTAATAAAAGGCTGAAATTCAGGGATAACTTCTTTCAAGAGGGAAACTATTCCATGGTTTAAGTCAGGCAAGGAAAAGGGAGGGCAGGACTTCCCTTGCCATGTGAAGTCTGAGCTTCAGAGATCCAATTCCTCCTCCTGTGGGGTAACTGATACAGGCTGGTTTTTTATCTCCCTGAAAAACTAATTTGTGTGGTTCCCTGCTGGTGAGCTGCCATTTTCAGGCCTCTTTAAAAAATTTAAGTTGGTTTTACTAATAAATTATATTTATTAGGCTGGAGCTCAGCCTTCAGACACTTTGCAACATAAACTTGAAGGCAATTAGTGCTGCTGACTAAATCTGGGAAGAAGCTCTGAGGACAGGGATTCCCTATCCTGCCACAGACACTTCCAGGTGTGCTCACACCTTATCCTTCCCTGAAATCTGAATTATGGATCAAAAGCAGCAGTGTCAAAAAAAGCCATTCCTCCTCACTTGAGTTGAGCCAAGAAAGAGTTAAAGAGTCAGCATCCTCTTGATTTCCTTGAAATTTCCTTCCCTGATCTAAACATGAATCACCTGCACCTTTTTTAGAGAGAGAAATCTCTTCTCTTGTAACAGAACAAGCAAATGGAGACAGAAATGGAGTCACTCTGCTCAGAGGGGGTGAATCACCACACAAGCCAAGGCTCCTGCTCACAAAGGAGCCAACTGCAGGGCTTTAATGTCAGGCCACACCTAAACCCACAAAAGATTCCCAAGTTCTCAGCAGAAGTGCCCTGGCAGATCATCTCAGCCTCACTGCAAGGCAGGCAATTACAAACCACACCTTCTGCAGGGCCAGGGCTGCACTGGCGGCAGCAAAGCAGCCATGAGCCACTAACAGGAGGCTACTCACATTTTCATTCTTCAAAATCAGCTTCAAGATGGCTTCTCTTTGCTTCAGAGCCTGGAACAGGAGAGACTGAAGTTACCAGAGGACAAAAATGAACCCTTGTGACATCCCAGGGCTTTCAGTCCCTTCAGTTCCCTCGCCCAGGACATGTGACACACACTGAGGAAACCTCCCTGATGGCAAATTCCCTTCCACAGGTGATGCCTGGGAAATTCCAAACCAGATAAATCACACACTGTGTGATTCAAAACTCCACCAAAACCCCACAGAAACCCCACACATCCCATTGGTATATCCTGCACTAAACCTCACTCCTGCCTGGCAGAAACTGGATCCCAGGAACAGTGACCCCTTTTCCCAGGAGCCCACATGAGTTTCTCAGAACTCTGTTGTCTGCACACCTGATTCTGCTTTACACAGCCCCAAACTGGGGGGTTTAGAGGCAAAATTTTGTGTCTAACTCAGTGCTGGAGGTTAGTGAAGAATCAGCTGAGGCCTGAGCAGATCCTTCCTATGAAGGTCAAACACAGGCAACAAACACTGGGTTTTGTGCCTGCCAAACCTCACTTCCATCATTAAAAAGGGGAAAAATCCCCCCACAGACAATCTGGCAGCTGAAAAGTTGCTACTCTGCCCCAAAACCCAAACTCCTGCCATTTCCCTCTGCTTTGCAGGCAATTTTTGATGAGTAATTTGAGGGCTTTTCATCTCAAACTCAGTTATAAAATCTGCAAGGCTTTCCCTGCTGCCCATGCCAGTTCCCAACCCACAGCACATCAATTATTCCACTTGCAGTGAGAGTCAGGGCCAGTCTGGGCTGATCACAAAGCCCAGAGGAGCAGTAAGCTCATGGCAGGGCTCTGGGGGGTAAGGAAGATCTATTCTCCTCGGAGAGGGAGCCAATCCCTGTCATCTCCCAGGGCACATAATTCATCCTTCTAAAGGTGGGGCTTGATAGAATGGCACCACAAAGTTCTCAAATCCACATCTTTGCCCCCTGCTAACTGCAGGAACAGCTGGAGATGAGGAGGGTGTGTGGAACAGGTATGGAAGCACAGCTTATAAATGTTACACAGGTTATAAATGCTGTTCCCAAAGGGATCCACTCCCATGGAGTGAAAGTCAGTTCCAAGAGCGCTGGCGTGGGAACACAACTCTCTTGCACAATCAATAAGAATTTTACTCCTCCAGTTTGCTCTCTGGGTTTCAGCAAAAATGGATCATGATTTCTGTAGCCAGAAGGGAATTCAAGCACAACTGAACTCCTGATAACACTGACACAAAAATGTCTGGTCACATCAGCTGGCATTCAAAGGTGACTGAAATACCTGGAAAAGGATGGGCAAGAGAAACCTTTGGAGCAAGGACAGTTGATAAAACTTAATAAATCACAGAATCGTGGAATGGTTTGGGTGCTGAAATCCATCTCATTCCAAGCCCATCACAGGCAGGTTTTCCACACTGGCTGCTGTGGAAAGGCCTGAGCAGAACTTAATTACAAACCAGCCCTTTCCAGTGTGCAGCATCCAAACAGCTCCATTCCCAGAGGAAAGCAGGGCTGGGCAGCTCATGGTGTTGTTTCAGATAAAAGACCCAAGAGATCAAAACTTCACCTTAAAAATCCAAGTTATGGATGTGCTTCAAAAACCCCAAACCCAGCTGAGCAGGAGGCAGCATTTCCTGGAGGAAAAGCCCCAGAGCTGTGGATCTGCTGCCTGCAGGGGCAGAAAGGCAGGACTCACAGGCTGGTTGATGTGGAAGCGGGTGGGCATCCTCCTCATGATGGCAGAGTCCAGGTCCTGGGGCCTGTTGGTGGCTCCCATCACAATCACCTGTGGGACATCAAGAGACACCACTGAAACCAGAGCTGGGAAACATCCACAGGCTGGGAATGACAACACCAGCCAGGGATGTCCCCCACTTTATCAACAGCACCAACATTTAGAGAAGTTCCATACAGGTTTCCTGGCAGTGATCTCAGCAAGGGCAGCCCTGGTGCCACAAACACCAGCTGGGGGGAGATTTCAATGAGTTCAACTTGAAATTTCAAACCCCAAGGAGGAACTTAAAACTTCTGCTTGTGATGTCACTTTTAGTTCCGGGTGGAGTTCAAAAGGAGACGTTTTGGGAAGGTGTTAAAAATGTGGTGGTTTTGTGCTGTGCTGGAAAATGAATCACAGAAGGTTTTGGGTTGGAGAAGACCTTCAAGGTTATCTTGTTTTAAACCCTCCATGAGCAGGGACATCTTCCAGGAGAGCACCATGGCAAGGGGATCACCTGGTGCCCACACGGTGTCTTTTAAACATTCAGAAAAGCATTCCAGGACCTCCAGGTCAGCACTGGGTTAAAGGTGTCCAAGGCAAGCCCAACACCAGGACAGTGTTTACCTCCCTGGAGCACTCCAGCTCTTAACTCCAGAACAAATTTACTCCCCATTCACAGCTGCCTTGTTCTCCCATTTCTTACTCTAAGCTGTGTACATGGTAAACACCCAGCCAGGAGAGTGACAAACGGCAGGGTGATTGTGATTAACCTGGGCTCCAGGACAGTGACAAACGGCAGGGTGATTGTGATTAACCGGGCTCCAGGGCTTTGCTGCCCTGCTCCTGCCTTTGGGCCAGGCCCAGCAGCTCCAGGAAGGAGGGCCAGCAGCGTTGGTGGCCCGGCAGAGTCACCCTGCCACCTAGAGGCACCGGGATTGCTGGCTCGGGGATGATCCACACTTCTCCGGGCGTTATTTTCAGCCAAAAGGAATATTCTTCACCTGCCACACTTCAGATCCATCCTCAGCAGGTTTAGCTCACAGCTGAGTGTGGTTTCCAGGTGGGATCAGCACATCCACCTCAACACTTCCTTACAATTTCCTCCAAGCATTTGGGATTCTTGTTTTTCTTACAAAACGCAAATGCTGCTGAGCTTGAGAGACCCCAAATTATCTCACTGCAGGGAATGAATAATTTCATTTGCTCCAAGGAATTGTCAGTGTGTTGGGTAAAAAAGGTAATACACTGTGCTTGGAAGATGAGATCAGTTTCCAGTGAAGGGTTCATACCATTGCTTTTTACTAATGGGAAGCTTTAACCCTTCTCAGTACACACACATCACTGATTTTTACTCATTTTGGGAAAAAATCAGCTGAAAAACATCTTTAGCACAAGCTTGGGAGAGGAGGACTTTTCCATTTATGGAAAAATACACATTAAAAGGCTGAAAATTTTCAACTTAGAGAACAAACATCCTGTTTGAGAACTTCAAGAAGATTATCCCAGGTGACACCATGGCATGCTGGCTTTCTGCTATATTCAAGTTTTTACACTCCCAGAATGGTTTGGGATGGGAGGCACCTTAAAGCCCATCCCATCTCATCTGGAAACACCACTTCTTGATTGAAACCAAACTAAGCACAAAGCCAATCTTCTCAGGAAGAACCTGTGGACGCAACTCCCCTCATTCCCATGAAGTGCTGGGAATCACCGACAGGTAAAGAACCCTTGGCAATCCCTGTTCCCAAGCAGCTCCAGTCCCAAGATCCCAGCTGAGGGAATGGCATCCCTCCTCCCAGCACCCTGAGGACTCACCTGGCAGTTGTAGTCGGTGTCCAGCCCATCCCACAGGCTCATGAACTGGGCTTTCATCATGGCTGTGGCCTCGTGGTCGGTGCTGGATCGGTTCCGCAGGAAGGAATCTGGGCCAAAGCAGGGAAAGAGTCACTGCCAACCCCATTCCCCACAGGAATGCACTCCTGGGCTGCTCTCTGATCTCATAAATGCATTTTTAATCACCACTGTCAGCAAACAACAAGTGCTGCTAAGGGTGAAAGTGGATTCTCCTGCAGTCCTAAGCTCCCCTTTCAAAGGACACCACACAAGCATGAACCCATCACAGGACTGCCCCACATCCTGTGCTCCAAATTTTCGCCTTCCTGAATTCACGGAAAGCAGCCTCCCTGTTGGTGTCTCTGGGTCTGCATTGAAGGCACTTGAGATGGTATTGCATGCTCAGACTCAGGTGTTTATTATCTCTTATCAGTAAAACAGCCTCACTACTGTGAGTTCTGCAGCTTTTCATTACAAGGCACAAAGTGGCCAACAATCTCTTGGTAAAGGGGTTTTAAGACTAAACTGTCCAATTAAGAACTGACACCTGGATTATTTTCCCTTTTAACCCAATAACTGATCCCACAGAGCTGCAATGGAGACTTTTCTGCCCAATCACAAAATGCCACCCAAACCCATGGAGAAGGAGGAAGAAGCAGCATGAAGAAGAAACCCAGGATGACACCCTGTGTCCTCCATCTTGCTTCCATCCACAACACACTAAAAATCCCAAAACCTAAATTTCTCACCCAGTGATACACCTGCACTGCTCTCTATAATCTATTGCACACTTTTGTGGGTTCCAGTCTATCTTGAAGTCCAGGAAACTTTCTCTATGAATGAGGGTCAAAGTCAGTGCTCCCCTGGGGGTCAGGGCACCCCAGAGCAGACACAGAAATATTCCCAGTGCCCTGGGTTTCCACACCTCCCTTCCTACTCTTCAGCCCTATGAAACCACCATTCCAGAGCTCTCCTAAAACCATATTTTACTTGCCAGTATGTGCCCTGACAGCAGAAGCACTGAAGTGTATTTGTTACTGGGTTTCCTCATGATCAAAAAAGAAGCAGGAATTTGTTTTACTTGTGAATTCCTCCACTACCACCAGGAAAAAAAAACCCCATTGTTTTTCCTAATGTGCCACCATTCCTTTACAATTCTATTTCTCTTCCTCAACCTTCACTCTTCTGCAGGAAAAGATGACAGCAGATCCATACATCACTGAGCCTACAGTTCAATGTCACTCTGCTACGGCTACTGATAAAAAAAAAAAAGAGATTTTTACCTATTTCATCAATAAAAATGATGGATGGCTGGAGCTTTATGGCCAGGGAGAAGACAGCAGCTGCCAGTTTTTGGGATTCTCCATACCATTTATCTGTCAGCGTGGAGGGCTGGAGGTTGATGAACCTACACCCAGCTTCCTTGGCAGTGGCTTTGGCAATCAGGGTTTTCCCACATCCAGGGGGGACCATAGAGAAGAACTCCTGGAAAATTCACAGTGTTAATGCTTTGCTAGGAAAGGCCTGGGGGTGTCCAAGCTCGAGTTTAATCCAGGTATTAAAAGGTAAGAAACCAAACCAAGGAAACACCATTCCATCAATCAGAGGTTTTAAGGTAATCCCTATTAAATTACAACTCAGAATAGCCAAAGACAATTTTCCCCCTTTTTAGACAGGGAGGGTGAAGCTGAGAGGAGACATCTGAGAGATGACTGATTTATTGTAGGGCTGCAACATCATCTTTAAGGTCCCTTCCAACCCAAACCACTCCATGATTCCATTTTATTCCATTCCCAGGACTATAAAGGTTACAGAAAATTAACCCCTATTTATGTCCTGGCAGACTTTGTTTACAGCTCTTTCCAGCCCTGCTAATAAAACTTAGCACAGAGGAGTGAGGAAAGGAAAAATCCATCACACAACAGACCCGCAGACAGTTTAAACAAATTACCCACAATTAAACATGACATCTTGTATTATTTTTAAACTTGTCACAGTGCAAGAATTCACAGGAGTGTTTTTCTAAACACAGTTACAAAGAAAACAATTTCAAGAGCAACATTCAGTGAAAAGAACCCAAAACACAGGGAATTATTGAGGTTTTTTTCTCTGTTTATGTGAGTGATGCCCACAAACATCATTACTCTGGAGCAGTGATTTCCTATTAACACCCAGCACAAACCACTCATAAAACTAGGGAGCAGCCTGAGCTGGAAAATCTGCTTTAAAAAGATTAAAAAAAAATAAATCATTTTTTCCTTCAGCTTATTAGATCATGGCATTCATGTAATTTTCCAGACAGCTTCAGTTTGTGACTTACACAAAAGCAGCCTGGAAAAACTAAAGCAGCCACCAAAGTGCTGCATTTTCCATCCCTTGTGAGCACCCTTGAGGTGCTCACAGATCCAGGCAGTAATTGAGAGCTCCAGAAATCAATATTCCAGGGAACAAAGCTGTAAACTTGGGGGTTTGTACAACATTTTAGGTTTAAATTCTACTCTTTTTTTCTCTTTTTCTTCAGTAGCATACAACAAATATGTGTGTAGGGATTTCAGCAGAGTCCAGCTTGTGTTTTACTGTGGGAAATGAATCTTCCACCTGCTTTAACACTGTGTAACCCAACTCCAGAGAGAATCAAGGGATCCCCAGAGGAAAAATGGGATGTCTGTCCTGCTGAATGATGGCAATTTCTAGGAGTGTCAAAGAGCAGAGTTAGAGCTCAACTCTGCCAAAGGACAACACAGGGTGTAAAGACAGTGAAAATGACAATGGAGGCAGTTAAAAATGCAGGACACATGGATTGTAATGGCTGGAGTGCCAGGACCAGGGGAATGGCTTCATGCTGACAGAGGGCAGGGCTGGATGGGAGATTGGGAATTAGGAATTGTTCCCTGGCAGGGTGGGCAGGCCCTGGCACAGGGTGCCCAGAGCAGCTGTGGCTGCCCCTGGATCCCTGGCAGTGCCCAAGGCCAGGCTGGACTTTGGGGCTTGGAGCAGCCTGGGACAGTGGAAGGTGTCCCTGCCCATGGCACTGGATGGGATTTAAGGTCCTCCCAAGCCAAATTATTTCATGATTCTGTGATTAGTGCACAAAAATGGACCATCATAACCAAAATCCAGCTACTGCTTCATTGTTCAGATAAAACTTCTTCACCAAAGCAGGGGAAGAAGGAAAATCTGAGGGTTTTCCCTGGCATTGGTCCTGATGTTTGCACTTTGACCCAGCAACCCACTTCCTCTTCCCTTTCTGAAAAACTGCACCTTTTATATTTCAAATACCAAGGTGTAAATCCATCACATTCCCTTCCTACCTTTTGGGGGCTGTAAGAGCCTGGAATTCTCAAACAAATATTTCTTCTTGATGGGCAAAATGACAGTGTCTTTCAAATCTGTGATGACATCATCTAAACCTGCAATATCACTCCAGGTCACCTGCAAGGGAAAACCAGTGTTGGGAATGATCAGCACTGATCCTGCTAAGGCAAATCACCCACCACCTTCAAAGAGTGCCTTGAAAATAAAAGAGAAAAGGGATTAAAACTCTCTGCTCTCTGTGATGCAGTTTTAGATCACAGGATACTTCCTGTGTATTTCCACAGAGGTGCAAATAATGCAAGCCAGGGACAAAGGGGGATTTTGCAGGGAAGTTGCTCACATGCATGCTGAGTGGGTCCACCAGGTGGGCAGCAATGCTCATCTCATACTCAGTCAGCTTGACATTCTTCACCCCTATCTGCTTCATCAGCTTTTCAGCCTGGGGGGAAACCAAACAGCAGGAAAATCAAAGGAAAGAAATGGAATGCTTCACTCAAAAATCAGCTTTTTTAAAGAACTGCTGGTTGTGGTTTGAAAAGCTTCTCCCTAAGAGGTGAAATCTTGTTTTAAGCAGAAGGTTCTGCTGTTTCCTAATGACTTTGTTGTCACTTGAGTGAAACCAAGTCAGATGTCTCAGTTCCCATCAAACAAATGCTTGGACCCTCACATGCCCAAACCCACAACTCCTCTGCTATGACCTAAAAAACAACCAAAACAAACCTTAGAACACAGAGTGTTCCCCAAGCCTCCAGAGCACTTAGAGAGATTCGTGTATTTCACATGAATCAAGCAGAGATTAATGTATTTTTAAATTCCCAGAAGACAATCGATTTCTAATATGCGTCCAGTGGGTTTTCCCTCATTTACAAGGAAAACTCATTGTGCCAACACACTTGCACAATTCAGTTTCTCTTTCTGCTCAAACTTGCAGTAAGTCCAACAAGGTTTTGGGATGGTGCAGTCTCTTAGATAACAGCTGGCACTGAACCCATTGGGAAAGTTGGTTTTCAACTAAAAAGCTCATTACAGAAGGAAAACCACCCAACACAGACTTAGGTTGCTCAAAACCTGTGAAATTCCTGTCAGTCAGAAACCAAACCAAAAGAAAGCTGCCACATCTCCAAAGCAAACCTTTAACTTTTGGTTCTGAAGGGGCCCTAAAGCTTTTACAGAGCACAAATTATTCCAGTTCAAGATAAGCAATGGGGCTTTTCATTTTTTCCCTCCCCTTTCCAAGGCATTTTGACTGCTGGTGAAGGTCTCTGCCTCTAAATTACCAGAAATGCAGAGCTTTCAAGTTCTCTTTTAAATTAAGAATTAACTCAAGGTTTAAGAATTAAGAATTAATTCTCAAGAATTAATTCAAAGTTAACGAAGAGATTGATGATTTAAGGCCGCTGCTGCTCAGCAAAGGTGTCAGAAGCAGAGGAGGCACGAGGCTCACAGACTTGCCAACAGCTCTGATTTTCAGCAACAGTTTTGCTCTGATTTTCAGCAACAGATCAGAACAACAGTTTTGCCACCACTTCAAGCTGGAAATATTAATTTGTTATAAAAATGTGTTATTCTATACTGCAATTTGATACAAAACCTGAACAGACCAACAACCTAAACCCAGAGACTGACTAAAAAACTCCAGCTTCCCACATTCCTCAAAATCCCAAGGAAACACTGCCAGAATGCAATCCTACCTGCTTCTGAGCTTCCACCTTCTGCTTCCTGGTGGGGTCGATGGCATCCACCATCCATTTGATGGTGAAGTAGGTGACAGCCCCAAAGATGGTGAGGCGGAAGATCAGCCCCACCACCTCGTTGCGGCTCAGGGGCCGCGAGAAGGCCTCGGCGTGCACCATCCTCCTTCCTGCTCTGAGGGGAAAAGGGGGGAAAGGAAAGGGAAATCAGAGCTGGAAAAACACCTGCACAGTGCTGGAATGTTGTTGGATAAAAGGTGTCGTGCAGGGAGTTGGGATAAGTGAATGGAGGGATGGGACACAGGGAATGGCTTCATGCTGGCAGAGGATGGATTTTGGGGAGGAATTGTTCCCTGGGAGGGTGGGCAGGCCCTGGAATGGATTTCCCAGAGCAGCTGTGGCTGCCCCTGGAAAAGGGAAGCACAGGGAGGCAAGGAAAGGAAAATCAGAGCTGAAAAAAACACCTGCACTGTGTTGGAATGCTGTTTGATAAAAGGTGTTTTGTAGGGAGTTGGGATAACTGAACGGAGAGACAGGACAAGGGGGCAATGGCTTCATGCTGACAGAGGATGGGATACTGGGCAGGAATTGCTCCCTGGCAGGGTGGGCAGGCCTGGCACAGGGTGCCCAGAGCAGCTGGGGCTGCCCCTGGAAAAGGGAAGCACGGGGAGGCAAGGAAAGGAAAATCAGAGCTGTAAAAACACCTGCACTGTGTTGGAATGTTGTTGGATAAAATGTGTTTTGTAGGGAGTTGGGATAAGTGAATGGAGGGATGGGGCACAGGGAATGGCTCCCAGTGCCAGAGGGCAGGGCTGGATGGGATATTGGGAATTAGGAATTGTTCCCTGGCAGGGTGGGCAGGCCCTGGCACAGGGTGCCCAGAGCAGCTGGGGCTGCCCCTGGATCCCTGGCAGGGCCCAAGGCCAGGCTGGGCTTTGGGGCTTGGAGCCACCTGGGACAGTGGAAGGTGTCCCTGCCCATGGATGGGATTTAAGGTCCCTTCCAGCCCAAACTATGGAGGGATTCTGTGCTGACAGTGGTCACAAAGTTGACATTCCCACTGAAACTGACACTCTGGGAGTGCTGCTGACCCTGAGTGCTGACTGCTGGAGCCAGAGAACTCTGGGAACTCCAGGATTTAAGCAGAGAGGTTTTTTTCCCTGAGAGGAAGTTGACAGGAAAGGCACCCGGCTGCCACATTAAGGAGCAATCAGCGACTCCCATTTGATTAAAAGGAGGTTAAGAGCTGGAGCCTGCACCTGGCAGGATGGATGGGGAGTTATTAATATCCCTGGAAACCTGAAAATGCTGGATGTGGCACACAGCTATCCAGGGAAAAGCCTGGCTGCTGCAGCAGCCAAGCCCGAAGAGCACAGCACCCTCAATCCTGGGAACAAAGGGCACAGAGAAAAGAACTTTGCTGAAACACTGGGAAAATGATTTATAAATCAGGGTCCACCTCCTTCTCAGCTGCTGGGGGGGATCTGCTTGAGAATCCCCAAATCACTCCTTGGGCACTGCCCCATTTTCCTTTTGCAAGGGCAAAACCAGCAGCAATTCCTTTGGCAGCTCCTGCCACTCCCTGGCCACTCTCCAAACCAAGCAGGCAGCCAGGGCAACCCTGCAGCACCCACAGCCAAATTATCCCTGGATCCCCCTCCCTGGGCACCCTGCAGCCAAATTATCCCTGGATAATTTAGATCCCCTCCCAGGGCAATGCTGGAGCACCCACAGCCAAATTGTCCCTGGATCCACCTACCCAGGGTACCCTGCAGCCAAATTATCTCTGAATCCCTACTAAAGGATCAGAGAAAGTACTCCGAAGCTGGGGGACTCTGCGTGTACCTCGTCAGCCTGATTTATTAAAATAAAAGGGCTCTGTAGTCACTGAGCAAGGAGAAAACCTCCCCAAAAACCCCGTGCAGGAACCTCCTTCTTATGCAACCCGTGCCCTGAGCGCCAACCGAAAGGAAAACCTTGAACACGAGAGGAACTGAAGCAGAACCTCGCAGAGCGAAGCCCCAACACCACACAAACGCTAAAACCCGCAGGAACTCAGCGTTTGCCTCCCCTGAGGCGAGGGCTCCTCGCTCGGGGCCCGCAGCGGCTCCGCGCTCCCCGTTCAGGCGCAAAAGGGAAACCAAAAGCGGCAGCGGCGCTGGTTTCCGTTCCGCTCCGAGGGCAAACTGCCGGGAAAGCCGGGCAGCCCCGCAGGGCCCGCTGCAGCGCGGGGATCCCCCCCGGTGCCGGGCAGCCCCGTCACGGCTGCCCCGGGCAGGGCCGGGCCGCGCCGCCCGTGACCTTCCCGCCGCCCGGCAGGTGCGGCGCGGCCGGGGCCGCTGTCCCGCCGGGTCACTCACCGTGCGGCGGCTCTCCGGGACACGGGGCGGGCCGAGCGGCAGGAGGAGGAGGAGGAGGAGGAAGGCGAGGAGGAGGAGCGGGAGGGAGAAGCGAAGCAAAAACCGGCGGCGGCACCGAGGGCCCGGCAGCGGCGCGTCCGGCGCTTCCTCCGTCCGTGCGGCGCTCGCTGCCCCGCTCAAAGGTTCCGGGCGGCGGAGGCCCGCTCGAAGGTTCCGCCCACCGGATGCGGGGCAGCCCCGGCCGGGAAGGGCCGGGAAGGGCCCGGAGCGACCGGGAGCGGCCGCAGCCGAACCGAGCGGCTCCACCGGCAGCCCCCGGGCCGCGGCTCTCGCCTACAACCGCCTAACGACAGCGGGAACTCCGCTCGAGCCCCGCTAGCACATACCATTCACGTTCAACACATGTACAACGCATTAAGTACAAAATTATAATCTAAAACAATATATAAAATATAAAACATGCGTATATACACATATTTTATATAGCTAGACATATAATTAATGTATACATAAATATAAAACATGCGTATATACACATTTTATATAGCTAGATATATAATTTAAAAAATGCATATATACACATATTTTATATAGCTAGATATGTAATTTATGTATACATAAATATAAAACATGCATATATGCACATATTTTATATATATAGATATATAATTTCTGTCTACATAACCGATATAAAACGTACCCCACATATTTACAACACGCACATAGTGAGAGAAGAACGTCCAGGAAAAAGGTGGAAATGACAAAATCTGATAGCTGTAATTAAGCCAGAGTTTTGGCAATTTCTCTCCAGCCAAGGTTTTCCAGCGGCAGGACGAGAGGAAATGGCCTCAGGCTGTGCCAGGGGAGGCTCAGGTGGGACAGCAGCAGGAATTTCTTCAGGCAAGTCCTTCCCTTTCATGCTGCTCCTGCAGGCTTTGATGGTAAAAAAAAATTATAATCTCCTAGAGGTTTTTGGTTTTCAGCTCATGTGGACCATTGTGCTCGTTCATTCCTGGAAAAAAAAATATTTAGGACCCTTCTGGTTTTCTTCCCACTCCTGGGAAAAAAGTGACATCTGTTTTGGTGCAATTAAGGAGAAATGCAAATACACACACAGAGGAGGAAAAGCAGCTCGAAACCTACATTTTGTCACTGCTGTGGTGGCAACCTCTGAAAAAAATCCCATTAAAAAAATAGTTTTAAAAGATGCGGGGAAGTGCAAATTTTCAGAGTGGTGTCCAGGATTGGATTGGGCTCCAATTTATCTGGATATCGAGGGGTTGTGCTCCAATTTATCTGGATATCGAGGGGTTGTGCTCCAATTTATCCGGATATCGAGGGGTTGTGCTCCAATTTATCCAGATATCGAGGAGTTGGGCTCCAATTTATCCAGATATTGAGGGGTTGTGCTCCAGTTTATCCAGATATCGAGGGGGTGTGCTCTAATTTATCCAGATATCGAGGGGTTGTGCTCCAATTTATCCAGATGTCGAGGGGTTGGGCTCCAATTTATCCAGACATTGAGGGATGGTGCTTCAATTTATCCAGATATCGAGGGATTGGGCTCCAATTTATCCAGATATCGAGGGATTGGGCTCCAATTTATCCAGATATTGAGGGATTGGGCTCCAATTTATCCAGATATCGAGGGGTTGGGCTCCAATTTATCCAGATATTGAGGGATGGTGCTCAGGGGTGGGACTGATCTCCTTCCCAAACTTCATGTGGGCTTTCCACTCACAGCTCCAGTGGAATGGGCTGGCTGGAAAATGGGATGTACTGGGAGCCACGGGGTTATACTGGGGGGAAAAGTGGTGGTGGCAGCTCTGTCCCAACGCCCTTGGCATGTTGGAACACTAAAAACAGATCCAGGAGGTGGGAGCACAAGTTAAAACTCAGACACAACGAGTTGGGATGGCTGGGAAACTCAATCCAGCTCATTCCACCTCTTGCCTCCTTCCACTCCATCCCACATTGCTCCAATCTGGCCTTGGGCACTTCCATTTTATCAATTTTGGGGTTTGCAGCTGGAGGAAAGGGGGAATGTGGAAATCGAGGGGGCTCACAGGGACCTCTGTGCCCACAAAGTGCTCCTTGAGGCCAGGGCTGGCACAAGGATAAGTGGATGCAGACCTGCCCCAAATATATTTGTCCTAAAAAGCAGGAGGAGGTTTTGGGAACAGCTTTGCATTGGGAATAATGACTGTAAAACATCTCAAGGTGCAATTTGATACGTTTCTGAAAGGAATTATATCATAGAGCATTTGCAAAGGCTGGAGGCTGCAGCAGCCTGGGAAATCCCGCTGCCTGATGTTCCACTCTATTTTGAGCCCTTAAAGGTGATTTAAGGGCTCAAAACATGAAATTTCCTGCAAAACATTCAATTCCCAAAAAGTTACAGTTCTCAGCTCAGAGTGCAAAGAGCCTTGTACAATGTTTATTTGTTTATCCCCTAATGTTTTAAATAAAGACTGATTTAGAGATGTATTGGCAGGGTTTTCTCCCTGGCAGGATCATTGCGATCAGTGTGGGAAGGAGAATGGACGGAAAGCTCCATGGAAATCCCACGGGCTGCTGGCTGGCCTGACCTGGGGGGACTGGCATGTCCCTGTCCCCCAGCTGGGCTATCCCGAGGATATCAGCAGGAATTTCTGCATGGAAACGGTGCAGTGCCCATCCCTGCAGGTGTCCCAGGAAGGGCTGGAGGTGGCACTCAGTGCTCTGGGCTGGGGACAAGGTGGGCACTGGGCACAGCTGGGACTCCATGATCCTGGAGAGCTTTTCTAACCTTAATAATTCTGCCCTTCCGAGGGCAGCAGGTGGCCCAGAGCCCCCTTCCCTGCGTGTCCCGGTGGCTGCAGGGGGCGACAGGCGCTCGCTCACCGCGGCTCCTCCGCTCCACGCCAACCCTGGGGGGCGTGAGGGGAGGACGCCGAGCCCCCTCAAGACGCCGGGCTGATCCCCTGCCCGTTCCCTTTCCCTGGAGCCCGTTCTTCCCCTTGCCTTCCTCCCTCTCAGCTGGGCTGAGGAAGGAGGAGAGGAGAGAAGAGGAGAGAAGAGGAGAGAAGAGGAGAGAAGAGGAGAGGCGGTCGGGCGGCAGTGCCGGGGCTCGGAGGGGCTGGAGGGCCCCCGGCCCGCGCGGGCCCCTCACGGCCCCTCACGGCCACTTCCGCCCGCGGGGGAGGCGCCGCCGCGAAGCCCACGTGACCGAACGCAGAGCCGCACCGCCTCACTGTACCGCCCGTATCCCTCCGCTCGCCGCTCCCCCCCTCCCCCGCCCCCTCTGTGGGGCGAGGGGAGCCGGCGGGCAGTGGGGTACGGACGGTGCACGCAGCGCCATCCGTCCCGCCGGTGCCTCCGGTGCGCCGCTTCTCCGCTTCTCCGGTGGCGGGGTGGGAGGGACTACTTTGTGTGTTGGCGGATGCGTCGCGTGGGCGTGGCGGCGCCGCCCGCCGTCCCTCTCGGAAGCCGCGGCCATGATGGGCGCCCCGCGCCGGCGAGCGCTGCGGGCCGGGGGATGAGCGCGGCCGTGCCGCCCTGAGGAGCCGCCGCCGGGAAGAGCCGAGGGAGCGACCGCCCGGCCCCCGGGGCGGGGAGCGGAGCGGGGCCGGGCTGGGGGCGCGCCCCGCGCCGCTGTCACCATTGCCGGGGCCCGGAGCGCCGCAGAGCTGCTCCCCCCGCCGCCGCCGCGCTCGCCCCAAACACGGCGGCGGCGGCGGCACCGCCCGCAGGGGCTCGGCGCGGCTCCCGACGCGCTCGGAGGAGGAGGAGGAGAAGGAGGAGGAGGAGGGAGCGGCAGCCGGTGCCGCCGCCGGGAGCCGGGCCCGCCCGGGGCTGAGCCGCCGGAGCATCAGCGCCCGGGGCCGCCCGGTGGTGCCTCGCGGCCGCCGCCCGGGCCCTGCGCGCTGCCCCGGAGCGGCCCCCGGCTGCCAGACATGACCGCCATCATCAAAGAGATCGTCAGCAGGAACAAAAGGCGATACCAGGAGGATGGCTTCGACCTGGACCTGACCTGTATCCTCCTCCCGCTCCTGCTCCCGCACGTCCCGCGATTGCATCAGACCCGCGCGGCGTTACCTAACGCGCTGCCCCCGGCCGCTCCGCCGCCCGCCGGGGCTCGCCCGGGCCGCCGCGCCCTCCCCCGCCGCCGCTGCCGCCGCCTCGGCCGCCTTTTGTCCGGGCCCGGCAGATTAACGGGAGCTCCAGGATTAACGCCAGCGCTCCTTGGCGGCCCGCGGCCCCCCCGAGCCGCCCAGGGGCCGTGCCCTCCCTCCCCCCGGCCCCGGAGCCCCTGGCCGCTCCGGAGCTGCCGCTTATCTCCGGCTCCTTTGGTTTTTTGGGCTCACGCAGCAAATGCGCCCGACCCGTCGTGATTTGCGTGCACAGCGCTTTATAGATATATATAAATATTTTTTTTTTTTAATTTAGTAACTCGTCTTGAATCGCGATTATAATCGTGGCAGGCCTGTGGCTTTCCTCGGGTTGCTTCAGTGGAAGGCTGTGTCCTCTGCCCTGATTTCCAGCCCTCCGCTGAGGCAGAGCTGTACCTTAGGATGCAGCAAGGCTCTCCATGACAAGAGGTGGCAATCGCTCCTTCCAAATTAAAAAAAAACAAAACCACCAAAACGGCCAAAACCCACCATTTTATTTTCCCAGTGAACTGCACGAGGATGTGTCACAAACGAGAGCGCGTCGGGTCTCATCGAGGAGGATTGTATAGAATACTTATTCTGGAATAAGTAATTAGCGTGCAATTACGGCTAATGAGGCAAAAGCCGGTGTGTAGTTTTGGTGGCCTTTGGAACAGATGTGTTGGAGCGGCGTCGGGCAGATGTTTAGCTTGGAATGCCCTGCAGGGCTCATGGTGGGTAGGGGCAGGGTCTTGTTCCGTGGTGGGGAAAGATTGGTGCTGTGGGAAAGATTTTGGGGCAAGAACTTTGCTTAGAAGTTGGGAAAATTAATATTGACAGTAGTGCTCAGAGCTGGACTTCTCCCTGTGGAGAGATGTTTCTCTTCTGCAGCGGGATTAGGTGGAAGTGTGTTGGGTTTTGGAGCAATTACATTCGGGTCTGAGCAAGTGCTCCAAATAAATCCAGTTTTTGAGCAGGATCAAAGCTGGTAAAAGCTGTAGCTAGTACGGAGCTCTTGCTTTTGCACTGAGCCTTGGCCTAAAATTTTGGTGGCTTTAAAACAACCTGAAATGTTCTGGATTTTAGCAAGTGGCTGCTTAGCTTTTAGTTAAAAACGCAGCAGCTCTGGTTCATTATTTTTGCATTATGTTTGTGATAAAAATACTTTTAGGCCTCGATTGTTAGGTGCTTGCACTTGGTCATTGTGTTGGCTATTGGGAAGATTTTGTTTGCTTTATGGAAAGGGTTAAGTGGTGGGAAAACCAAAAGGTTTTGCCTTCACAGTTGAAGAGTTTGGTGTTTCAGGCATCTTTGCCCAGATGTGCCCTTTGTAGGGAGAGCTACTTTGACCCAAAGACATCTTTTTAACTGGTCATGTGCTCCCAGCAAGAAAATTAGTGAATGCTGAACCTCGACTTTCTTGCTCAAGATTTCCTAATGATGTGTCAAACGATGATTGCTTATTTTGAATTTTTATTCTTAGGATTTTGTGTTAGAAGAGGCTGTTACACTGGGCTTAGGCTGGTGTTTCTAAAAGGAGCCGCTGGCTGCAGTTCTGCCATGAAATTTGTGGAAAAGATGGTATGGTTTCTTTAATGATAAAAAAATATTGTAGGAAGAAGTGGTTTTTTTGGTAGCTGCACATTTTGAACAGATAATTAATGAATGAAGACTTCTGCCTGTGCAGTGGCTTTGCTTGAAGGCTGATGTTGCTGCAGAAGCGAAAGTTGAATTTTTGTCATCACTTTGTGCAGGGCTCCCATGGAATTGTTGCTCACCATTCCTGGCAGCTGGGAATAACCTATTTATTCCTTACACACATGGCCATGGATTTAGCTCTCCAACCATGTGATATTAAGGAGAAAAAAGAGAACCTGAAGCCCATGTGAGCTGTTCAGGGCATGGCAGGAGGACCAGGTGTTGAGATGCCTGCTCAGTTCAGGGCGGCTGCCTCTGTCCAGCCAAAAGGAAAGGCAGCCAGGAGTTGGGCATTTGGGAAATGGAGGTCTGGGTTCCTCCTGCAGCTCCAGAACCCTCAGCAGCTGCTGCTCACCTGCCTTTGGGAGCTGGGGAGTGAAAGGAGCTGCAGTGAGATCAGGTGAGGTGCCTGTGTTGTGAGCTCTGCCCTTTCCCCTGCCCCTCTCTTGAGTGTCCCCTGTGATCAGAGATTTTTGGGCATGGATATTATCCAAAGGCCTTGCAGGAACTCCTGGGTGCCAGAGGCAGGCTGGGTGAGGTGCTGGAGTATGGATCAGAGATTTTTGGGCATGGATATTATCCAAAGGCCTTGCAGGAACTCCTGGGTGCCAGAGGCAGGCTGGGTGAGGTGCTGGAGTATGGATCAGAGATTTTTGGGCATGGATATTATCCAAAGGCCTTGCAGGAACTCTTGGGTGCCAGAGGCAGGCTGGGTGAGGTGCTGGAGTGCCAAAATCCTTTTAAAAGTGATCTTGATGTATGTGCAGTGCATTGTGCTTGGAACCCTCAGTTCCTGAGGAGCTGGTTGAGAATCCTTGTGTGTGTCATGTGGGATTTCAGCAAAGGGAGACAGCATCTTCCCAAAATCAGTGCAGAGGTTGAAAATGGGCCTGTGTGTCTTTAAAAACCACCCTGCTGCTGCTTGTCATCTAATCAGATGTTCTCTCTGAGCAGTCTTTATGTACATCTTGTAAAAAAATACTCTGAACTCTGAAGAAGAAAGGGTTTTAAAGGTGGAGACATTAAATCAGCTGTTTAATGTTTCAGATATTTCTTTCTGGTTTATTTGGGTTTTAATTAATTTCTGCAGCACTGGATACTTTTTGGTGCCCACGGGTGAGAAGGAAAGTTTGGATTCATGTCTTTTTCCTCTGATGGTTGCATTTCTTGATGCTGCAAGCACCAGAATGTTTTCTGAGGCACTCTGTGTGTTATTTCTGAAATTGTGCAGCTTGATGATGCCCCCTTTCCTGCAGAGAACAGCAGAGAGAAAACACTTCCATGCAGCAGTGCATGGCTTGCCTGTGTCTTAAGACCTCTGTGTGTGAATTTAGCAAGTGGGAAAAAATCTGTAACTGCTTCTTCTGGCTGTCCTAGCTCGGGTTAAACTTTGTCTGGTGTCCCCAGGCCTTCTGACAGGGGTGCAAACGGGCAGCTAAGCTGAGCCTAGGGCTCGGCTGAAGCATGTGGAGCTCGTGACCTACATAGTGGTACAAACTGCAGCAACATTCAGGCGAGAGGAGATGTTGGGAGCAGTTTACACGTCTCACACGTCCTTTGTCTCGTGGAATGAAAGGCAGGGAATGCTGAAATTGTTGCAGGAAGCTCCTTAGAATCTCTCCTTAGAATCTCTTACTGCTTTATGCTGTTTGCAGTCCTGAAGCTCTTTGCATTTTTAATGAAATTTTAAATTATGGGACTTGACTCAAAATGGCTCAGCTTCCAGGAAAAAAAAAAAAAAGCGAATTAGTGGCATGAGGTCTATACTGTGTTTAAAAATAGAGCCCGAGCTGGAAATGCCATTTGTTTAAAAGACTTGGTCTCATTTTAAAATTGAAGTTTGTTAGAGGTTTTGTAACGAGTTTGTCTTGTACACAAGCACAGGGAGGGTTCAGAAGAAACTAGAAGAGACCAACTGGCAATGCATTTTATTGGTGGGAAAGTATTTCTTTGTTCTGAAGTAAACCATGTTCCTTAGCAGTGTTTAGAGCCCAACAGACTGATTTTGCTTCTGGAGCCTGGGATGATGTTGGGTTTTGGACAAGATCAGTGCCAGTTTTGCTCTGAATTCATCTCAGAAGTCTGTTTGCATAGACAGCACTGCTGGCTGGGGACTCAGCAGAGTTTCAGTTCCCTGCTTGGTACAGGATGTGTTTGATCTCAGGAAGATTTCTGCACTTAGCAAGGATGAAGGGGTTTGAGCTGTCAAATTGAGAAAGCAAGGTGGTGATTGCTGCAAATGTGTTCCTGCATTTTCTCTTCTGGCGTTTGACATGGGCTGGGTCGTTCACTGCTCCTCACAACACAGAAAACCCCAAACTTTGTGCCATGGTTGTGTGGATAGGGGTGTTGGACAGCTGGAGCCCTCAAACCCCACACTCCAGCAGGTGCTGTGTGGTGCAATCCCATCCAGAGTCACCCAGCCCCTTCCTGCCCTGCTCTTTCACTGCTTTCATTCAGAAAGGGACTCAGAAGAAGCCCTCACAAATTACAGCTTGTCCCTTTGCACTTGTAGTGGAGAATTCTTAGGGAAATGCTTCAGCTTGGATCATCAGAAATTTTCAGTGCATGTGGAGACTCTTTGCACGAGCTAAACTCCAAATTAAAAACTACCTTCCTGTGCACACTTAGAAGTGGGCAGAAGCTGCTGAAGTGGTGGCTGTGTGTTCTTCTCAAGGTGGGCAGAGAAATGAGTGGACCCTGCATAATATTTCTGATCTGGTGACCTCTTAGAAAATGCCCAGCCAAAGTGATTAATGGTTGGAGCTCTGTTTTAAGCTCAGTTAAGTGTGTGAAGTCTTCAGAACATGCAGAGCTTTGCTGTTAAACGTGAAGAGGGTGATGCTGAATCAAGTGCCAGCTTTGCTAGGACCAGGTCTGAGTGTTTTTTTAAGGAAAAATCCAAGTTTTCTCTTGCTTACAGTAAGACTGATGAGGTGCTGGCACTCGAGGATTTACTTTGTGGCGTTTGCTGGCTGAGGACAGTTCTGTCACCGTTGAGGACTTGTGGAAATCCCTCCCCACATTTACTCTGTGGGGCTGGCTGGCCAGCCCCAACACTGGCTCCAGCTGCAGTCTTGGAGGGTGGTGAATTTTGGAAATGCATCTTTCTAGGAATCTGTGCTAGTCAGGAAGGCCTTTCTGTGCACAGGATGATTCCATCTGCCTTCCCCTGACCTGGGAGAGGATGGAGCCTTGAGTGTGGAGCTTATGCAACGCTGGAGCTGCTGTGGCTGCTGCAGTAGAATTCGTGCACAGAGATGAGTTGGCTCTAGATAACTGCTAGGCTGGGGCTGGCATATTTCTTTGGGACAAAATTCCTGTTGCTGCCTACCCAGTGCTTCACTTAGGACACCAAGAAGAACTTGCCAAAGTGTTCTGGGGCACAGTGACTTCTGTAGAGACAGTGAGTATTGATATCTTAAAACACTGTGGAGGAATACAGAGTTACCTTAATTTTTTCCCAGAAGATAGGTAGCTATACTCTCCATTCTCTTCCTTGTAGGGTGGTTTGGACACGTAAGTCCTCTTTGTTGTGGAAGCAATTGATATAATTTATTCAGTAATCATATGGCTGAAAGGATGTTGTGTTAAAACCCCCTTTGCTAAAAAGCACAAAGCCAAAACTAAACTTCAGGGAGTACAAATACAAAGTTGAAATGTTATATGTAAAGTTTCTGTCCACCAAGTTTTTGCAGGTTGTAAATTGCTGAATAGTTCCTTAAATTAAATTATATTTATAATGGATTAATGTTGTTGCCATATTAATGCTGCATAAGCTGACAAATTATACCCTGGTACCTTAGCCAGCATCTTCCCCTACAGCAGCTTTAAACATGAAAATAGTTGTTGTATAATGATTTAAAGGACAATTGTTGTGTTCTGACAAACTGGAAGAGAAGGGAGGGAATAGGCAACTGAGCTGTCAAATCCCTTAATTACATTAGAGACCAAAGATACTGTCATTACTCATAACTAACTCCCAGAGCCCAGCTCCTGCCTAGTTTGGAGCAACTTGGAGCTCTGTGGGATTTTTATTCATTTACTGTGCCTGATACAGGGTGGATGTTGAAGTTTCATTTATTGCATGGCTTTTTCAGGGAGGAAAATGGGATCTATAACCTGGAGCTGTGTGTAATAATTCCTGGACATGCCCTGTGCCTCATCTTAAATCCTAGGGGAGGTGTGGGCTCCTTTGATTTGGCACTTGGGTGATGGTTTTTTGGGATTAAAGCTGTGCAAGTTTGTGCTTTCCTGTGAGTTACTGGAATGGTGATTTCTGGGCTGTAAGAAGGGAATTTATTTGGAAATGTATGGCCCTGTAGAACAGGATGTCTCCTGAAACATGGATTATTTGTGGGTGGTTGAGTCTCCTTTGGGCTCTGTTAGTTTTTGGATGTGTCTTAGGCCCAGGTTGATATTTCAGATGTAAACAAATCCTTGTTCCAGTTTCTAATTCAAGCCAGCATCCTCTTTGCTCCTGTCATCATCTGCCTCCTCTGCTGTCTTGCCTGTGAGGCCCTGGAAAAAAAAAAAAAAGGCATTTTTGTAGAATGGAAGTAAATAATTGTGCAATTAGGCCCTGTATCATGCTGCATAAATCTAGGTTATCTTAATAACGATTCTTAGGCAATGGAGCTCAAGTGGTGGCTCTGTGATTCAAATGGTAATTGACTGTGCAGCTAAAAAAATTAAACTCAACTGCTCTGTGTTTGGGATGATGACTATTGCAAAAGCTGGCATTGTTCCCTTTAAAGATGAACTCCCAGCTCCAGAGCCCCAGCGTGCAGCAGTGCAGAAAAACTGCTTAATATCCAGTTTTTTGTAGTGAAGTGCTTAAGAAACGTCTTTATAAACTTAATTCTGCCTTTGTGGAGCTGTAGTATAATAGCTTTTAATTGCATGATTAATTTTCTTAGAGGCCTCTGCTTAATTCATTGCATTGCCTGGGTATATATTGGGCTACAACTGAAGAGTTGTGTATTTGCTGTTCTTTCATTTCTTGTGTGGGTGAGTTAGAGAAGTAATGTCCTTTTTTTATGCTAACATTTAGAGGAGGGAAACACCAGATCTCATTTGGATAAAATTATCTATTTGGAGCTTATTGTTTGAGTAGTGGTTTATTAGAATGTCCCTGTGTCTTGTTTTGCCACTCACCTTTATTTTCTTTTGACCCACCCCACATTAAGGTTTGATAAATCCATACAAACCCTACTTTTTGTAATTTCTGTTCTCTGAAGGTTTTTAGTGTGCTGTATTTGTCCTGCAGCCCCACAGCTCTTTTAAATTCCCTTGTCTCTGAAAGTTTTTGGATGTTCTTTCAGGCTTGCAAAAAGTTGAGTCTGAGCCATTTTTCACTTCCTGTCAGTAAATATCAAAGTAGTGACTCTTCTGTGCTGGCTTCTCTTTACTGAATAAAATTCCTGTGTTTTTCTGGGGGTGTTTGAGGTTAGGACATGCTTAAGTACACAGTGGTGGTTCAGGGAGATCCTGCAAAGTGGGGTGGTGTGCTGGGAGCACACGGTCACATCTCACAGCTCTGCTTGAAAGGGCTCATGCTGAGTTGGCTTGGTGGTTAAAACAGGTCAGTTTGGCACTTAAAAACTCAAATTGAGGTGTGGTAATCCAGCTTCTCCCAGCATTGCTTCCTCTGGAGGGGATCTGCTCCATCCCTGTCTCGCCTCTTGCACACCTGGCTGTGGCCCCCATGCTGTGGTGTGGGTGACAGGGTGGGGATCAGTCACAGGGTGGATTTGATGATCCCAGAGCACTTTCCAGCCTCAGTGATCCTGCACCATCATCCTTGGGTCACCATGTGTTGTTACTGGCTATGGAAAGATGGGATGTGGCCTTTCCAAAATGTCAGCAGAAACAAAAGAACTTTCTTTCCTGGACCTCTGCATGTTTCCCTCTGGAAATCTGTTGGGATTGTTGGTCTGAGTTAGGGAATTGAGGCCCAGTCTCTTCTCAACTGAAGAGTTCTGTCAGACTTTGTACCAATAACACAGAGTCTGGTGCATCATTTGTTATGTTCCTGTTTGCTCTTAGCTCTTTGGGAATGGGCAGGACAGCTTTTCTGTGCCTTTAATAGGGGCAGCTATTTTTGAGGGGTTTCATGTGGTGGAAAGGATTCACAAGGATCATCAAATCCAGCTCTTGGCCTTGCTCAGGATACCCCAGCAATCCCACCCTGTGCCTCAGAGCATTGTCCAAACATTCCTTGCAGCTCTGCACAAGAGCTCGTGCTTCCTTTACTCTCTGCGTGCTTTTGTATCTTTATTTATGAATCCAGACCGTTTTGAAATGGAAGTTTCAGGTGCCTTTTTCTCAGCCTTTGTCAGTACAAGCTGTTCTCTAGAGCAGCCATCATCTTTCATGCCTTTGTTACTATTTTTTTCTATTTCTGCTGTGAGATCTGTGGAGTTTTTTTCCCCCAGTTTTAACGTGACCCCGTTAGCTCTTCAGCAAAGCCTCCATATGGCTGAGAGTTCCTGGACACATTTCCTACACCCCACAGATGAAGGGAGAGACTCTTGCTCTGGGATGACTCCCAAATGCAATATAATGAGCAGGTCCAGAAGTGAGTTGTGGATGTAGACAACCTGGCATTTCCTCCTGAGGCATCTTCTGATTATTTCTTTATGCTGTGGGAATTTGAGTTCCCCTCCAGACCTTTGTCAGCCCCATGACCTCATGTGGGCAGCTTTGCCTGCTGCATATGAAGGAGTTGCAGTTATTCCTTATCTGGGTTGTTGCATTTAAATTGCAGGCTGAAAGCTTAAATAAAAAAACCTAAAAAATGGGAGAAAAAAAGAGTCCTTGTTGGAATATGGAGCATCAAGGGGTTAAATGCATTTCTTCTAAATGATAAAATGTTTCAGCCACATCTGAGTTGGTCCCTTTGCTTGTTGTTTAAGGCACAGATGGTAGAGCTGACAAGTGCAGCTGGCTGGCTACAAGGAATCCTCCTTTACTCTGAAGAACTTTCTTCCTGTTCATTTCCTCTATACTTCCTGATGATCCAGGCTCCTAGAAAAATCCTAAAATTATTTTGCATTTCATGCTGCCTAATGGAAATGCTGCCTGTTAAATAAAGAAGGCACTCATGGGTACAGCTTAAACAGCATGCATGTCAGGAAAGTCTTCTAGATTTGTCTGGGTATATTTTCCTATGTCATTTTCTTTTTTGTTGTTGGGATGCTGTCAAGCAAATGGCACTAATAAGAGCTTGGCCATTTGTCAGGGCTCTTAAATCTCTTTGAGGATGGAGTGTGGACACTTCTTGTAACACTCCCCCTGTAGCTCCAGGCTGTCAAGCTGTTGAACAGTTAGAGCAGTGCTGGTTTTTTTTTCTCCCTTGCTGTTGCTCTGTGGACTTGTTTAAGCTGGAGTTAAAGGGCTGGAGGTCACCAGGGGAACGTTTCAGCCCAGCTGTGCTGCCAGACCTCTCACACAGCTCCTGCAGCCAGAGTTCCTGAAACCTGCAGGCTAATTCAGACAACAAAGCAACTTTGGGAGCCTTCAAAGCCACGCTTTGCTGTCACATGGGACGTGGCAGTGACAGCTTGGCCACCCCACACTGGTGGCTGGGTCTCCTGGCAGGCAGGAGGGTGGGGGGTGACACGGAGCAGAGCTGGCAGCAGATGAGGAGTGGGCTGGTGGGGAGCAGATTAAAGCAAGGCCAAGCCTCCCCTGCCTGAACTGGAAGTGAAAATTAGCATTCCTGGCAGTTGTGAAGCTTTTTTCAGGCTGTAGATTCCTCATTTTAAGGCTGTTCTTTGTTAAATGAAATTCCAGTTTGGGAGCTGGAAGCTGGGCGTTGGGAGAAATGGACTGTTGTTGTTTTATGTGCAGGTGTCAGGTTCAGGGTGTGCAAAAAGCTCCAGAGCACAACTTGAACAGCCCCATCATTCACAGCTTCAGGAATATTCAGCTTCTTGGAAATTTCCTTTCTAAGAAAGATGAAATCTAATGTTTGCTAGGTCTTCCTGAAGCCTTTAATTCACAGAATCCCAGAATGGTTTGGGCTGGAAGGAACCTGAAAGCTCACCCAGTTCCACCCCTCTGCCATGGGCTGGGGCACCTTCCATGATGCCAGGTCACTCCAAGCCCTGTCCATCCTGACCTTGGACATTCCAGGGATCCAGGGGCAGCCACAGCTGCTATGGGCAGGATTTCTTCCCAATATCCCATATAAACCTGTCAGTCATTGTGAAACCATTCCCCTTCTCCTTTTGTTCCAGGCCCTTGCAAATAATAAATATTTGTAAAATTGCAAAGGGCTGTGAGTTTTAAAGTTCTTTTTTGTTTGTGTTTTGATGTAAAACCTGTCTCAGTATTGGGTTTAAAAAGTTGTGTGTAAATTCTGAAGCGCTGCATCCTCTGGCTGCCTATAAAATAGGAGATGAGGTCATTTGTTCTTTGTTTTCCTGTTATATCCACCTTAAAAGTGGAGTGAGGATCAGGGGTTAAATACTTGGAAATATAGGACTTCATAAAATCACTCAGACATTCTAATGATGTTACAGTTACTGACTGGCAGTGTTGATCATTGCAGGAAAAGCTGCAGCTGTTGGTTTTTGCAGCTTCCTTGTGACTCTTTAAGAATTAAGAATTGGTAAATGTTTTGCTATGCTTTTTTGGCCACTTTCCATTATTAGGAAAAAGTCTGAATTTGTGAGCAAAATCAGTTACAGGACCAACATGAGTAATTTACTTTTATATCTCTATGTATGTAAAAAAATTGCAAGTGTATACTGCATATTCTTTAATTTGGTCTTGGCATAATGTGAATATATAGACAGCTATTTTTGAAAGTGATTATAACAGCTGATTTGCATAATGATCCAGGATTTTTCTCATAGCAACTGGAAAGACTGTCATCTTCAGCAATGTGGGAATGATTTCAGCCTTTAAGGAGAGTGTTTTGTTCAGTCTGTGAGCAGCATTAGAGCAAAGGCATTTCTGCAGTGGCACATGGATTATTTGCATTGGTCTGGTTTCTGTATTGACAAAGCATCATTGTGACATTGGGTGATTTAGCAGATCATTGGGTATGGTGATTTTAGGGTTCCTTGGGCACAGCACAGTGTTGTCTTGGCTCCTTTGGAAGTGGAGTTGTGCAGTTGGTGCTAAGAACTCGAGTGGAGGATGTTCTGGTGTTGTGCCTTGTGTGTCACAGGGCAGCAGAGTACAGAGAAGGTGTAAAGCTGCCAGAGAGTGACCAAAGGAGGGACACAGGGATGGGGAAGGGTCTGGAGGGGCTGCATGAGGAGCAGCTGGGGGCACTGGCATTGTTCACAGGAGGAGACTGAGGGCAGAGCTCACCAGGGGCTGCAGCTCCAAACTCTGCTCTCTGGGACAGGGACAGCACCCAGGGAACAGCTGGAGCTGTGCCAGGGCAGGTTTAGGTTGGATTTTAGGGAAAGGTTCTTCCCCAGAGGGTGCTGGGCACTGCCCAGGCTGCCCAGGGAATGGGCACAGCCCCGAGGCTGCCAGAGCTCCAGGAGAGCCTGTACAGCACTCCAGTGTGGGGTTGCTGGGGGATCTGGACAGGGACAGGATCCATGATCCTTGGGGACCTCTTCCAGCTCAGGATATTCATGGTTCTGTGCTCATGAGCCTGTCCATGGTATTATTTTTTTCTTATTATCAGCACTAAAATCCCAACTTCCGTGTTTACAAGACTGAGAAAGGAATGAGTACTTTAAAAACTGTTAGAACCATTTTTGGGAATGAGTATCTTAGGAGAGAGCTACTTTGGCAAAATGTGGTGGGATTTATTTTATGCTTTTTAAAAAGCCCATTTCAAATCCTTGTGGATCATTGTGGGTTCCTTCCAACTCAGCATATCCTATGAAATTTTGGTAGTTACACCACTTTGGTTGATTTTGTTTTTGCATGTGTTGAACAGCCTCAGTAAATGACTGAGGATTTTTCCATTTTTGTTTTCCTGTCTTTAAAAAAAAAAAGCTTGGAATTGATAATGAGCTTGTTGCACGTTTTAAGTGATCAGTTCTCCCAGATTTCTAAAATTAGCAGTATGGTTACCAATTTCATGATGACTCAGAGTTCTTTCTTTTGAATGGAAGCCCAGCTTCCCAAGCTCCTGTGTAAGAAATCTCATCTTGGTAGTGAATATCTTAATTTCAGCTTTGGAAATCGATGTTCAATGAAGTGAGGTGTGAAAAGGGGTGTCTGGGAGCTGCTGTGTGTGGCTGGTGAGAGCAGAGCCTGCTGAACGTGGTGCTCAGTGGATGGCTGCTCCTGAACTGGCCCTTGCAGTGATCAGGGGCTGTTCCTGTCCCTGAAGAGGAATTTCATTCCTCAGCATGGGGATAAAAACAGGCTGGGAGGGATGCAGGAACAGCCATGCCCTCCACTTGCTGCAGATCTTGGGGTATCTTTTCAGAGGATGGGTGGAAGAAGTTGGCTTTATGACAACTTTTCCATTTAGGTGATGAAACTTCCATTCTGTTCTTCCATCTCTAAAGCAAAGGCATTCTTTAATTGTTTGAACCACCACAAGAGCTTCAAAGCAGTGCATCAAGGCTGCCAGAGCTGCAGGAGCACTTGGACAATGCTCTCAGGGATGCACAGGGTGGAATTGTTGGGATGTGTGTGCAGGGCCAAGGTTGGGCTGGATGATCCCCATGGGTCCCATCTGGCTCAGGATATTTGATGGTTCTGCATCTCTTCACCATGCTGCCAGGAGTATTTATGTCAGCATGTTAAAAAAAACCCCAAATTCTCTCTCTCAGCAGTAAGAATGGGTCTGTGATTGCTGTTCCATGCTTTCTTGGGAGCAGCTGGAGCCTGGTGCCTGGAAGGGCGGTGCTGGGGCCGTGTCCTTTGGCAGCAGCCCTGTGCAGACACCAGGGTGAGTCAGCAGTGCCTGGGAGCTGCATTCCAGCCTAATGCTTTCAGATAATCACTGAGGTGCTTCAGGACGATTATATTTAGGTGGGGGAGACATTGGCTTGCCTGTTTAAAAAAATTATCTTGTTTTTTTAAAAAGAACCCTTCCTCCCCATGAGGCTCACTGTTGGGTATTTCATTTTGAGCAACTTTTGAGTTGGGGTTTTGTGCTGTCAGGTTGCAAAGCCTCAAATCACACAAAACAATTTTAGTGAATCAGCATCACAGGCTCACAGAGTAGCTGGGGTTGGAAGGGACCTCTGGTGATCATCCAGTCCAGCTTCTTCTCCAGGCAGGGTCACCTGGAGCAGCTGACATAGGAGCACTTCCAGGTGGGCTTGGAATGTCTCCAGAGAGAGACAAACTCATCACCCTCCCTGGGCAGTGCTCTGTTACCCTCCAGGGAAGTTGTTCTTCCTCATGTCAAGGTGGCCTCACTGAATAGATTCATATTTCCCACCCCACACCCTATTTCAAGTATTTTCTCCTTGTCTTTCCTTACTGGCATATTGGGGAACACCTTTTGCAATTCCCACTTTCGGTTTAAAATGTAAAAATAATTGTAATGGTCACAGAATCATGGAATGGTTTTAAGGGACCTTAAAGCTCATGGTTTAAGGGACCTTAATGGTTTTAAGGAACCTTAAAGCTCATGGTTTAAGGGACTTTAAAGTGGCACCCCATGCCATGGGCAGGGACACCTTTGACCGTCCCAGGCTGCTCCAAGCCCTGTCCAGGTACTGCTAGGATCAGCTTTAGCATTCCCAGTGCCTCCTGGTTGCCAGGTGCTGATCAGTCAGTCCAAGGCTGCTCTCCTGATCCTGGAGGGCTTTTCCAGCCTGCTGTGGGGCAGTGGTGCAGCAGTTTGGAGCAGGAATGGCTGGGAGCTGTGCCCTTGAGCCAGGGAGGGGAGCAAGCAGAGCCAGGAGCTGAGGAATTGAGCTTGCAGCAGCCTGGGAGCACCCAAGTTATTTTGGAACTTTTTATCTGCCTGTGCCTGCGTGTTTGGAGGCTTTGGTGTTTGGAGCAGTGTGTGAGCAGGCTGGGAACGCTGCTGTTAAGATGTTCTGTTCCCTTGGCTCAGGGGGTGTGTCTGCCTCTCTCCCATCTTGCACCAGCTGGGAATCCTGGAAAGTGTCTCCTGTCTCAGCCCCTGGGAGAGGAGAAGCATCTGAACGTCAGGAAAGCTCAGGATTGCAAATAGAAGTGTGAGCAAGTCACTCACAATTCAGTGAAGTTTGGGCAGCTGTCCCATGGGTGATGCTGCAGCTGAAACTGAGTTTTGTTTTGATGTGTCAAAATGAAATTGTTTTCCCCCTGTTGCCAGCATGAGGGCTTTTCTTCCATGAGAAGTGCTGTGGAAAGCAGACTGATAACACTGGATTATTTTGCTGTGGTAATTTATGGTTTGTGTAGGCCTGCTGCTCAGAGCAGGATGCACGAGGAGGGGCTTTGGAGGAGAAATGCTGGAACTGGGAGTGGGGGAGGAATCAGGCTGAAATTGGGAAGGAAGAGGGAGTGATGGGGTGTATTAGCCAGGTAATTCAGTTAATATAATATCAAACCAGTTTCTTCTGCTTATGGCAGAGAATAACTGATAAAACAGTGAAGACATTGCTAATTATATCACACCTTTTGTTAATTAAAGAGGTGTGAACTGCTTGCTGAGTAAAATAGATCAGAGGGAAATTCAAAGTTTGTGATTTGAGGTTATCACAAGCTCTGTAAGTTAAGCACTTTAATGTTTAGTTGGGTTTTTTCCCATTATGTTTTTTTTTAGTGTTTGGGCAAGTACAGAATAAACTGGAAACCAGACACAAACCTGTTTCAGTGTCTGTATTTTAAAACAGCCACAAATATTTATTTGGCTTACTCCAAAGCTTTTTCATATTTTTCTCTTTGTCTGTACAAATGATCTGTTGAATGGCCCAAGCAGACCAATGTCTATGAATACTTGGATTACAACACAGTAAATGCTAATTTGTTTTTTTTTCCAAGAGTACAAAACATTATTTCCGTGTATTCAGTTCCTAATGTTTTTCTGAAGCCTTGCAGTTAATGGTGTCAATGCAGAGCTTGGTCTGTGCTGCTCTGCTCTTGAGGACTTGTGGGAATTTTGCAAGGGTGGAGTAGAGTAGTTTGTGTCCTACTTCAGGCTTTTCTTTGTGCACAAGCAACTGGAATTTTAGTATCTTGGAAGCCAATGCAGTATCTCCCATTCTGATGTGATTATTCTTTGGAACTTTGGTATATTTTGACCATGAAAATAAAAACAAGTCTTAAAAGGTTGGGATAATTTAGGTTGAGAGGGCCCTCTGGAAATCACCTCCTCCAGCCCCCCTTTTTAAAGCTGGGCCAACTTCAAACATATCATGCTTTGTTCTTGCTCCTGCTAAAATTAGTTTGAGGAGGAGTGTGTTAATGTGGCAGGGTATGGGTTGTTTCGAGCTGCTGCTTTCATTTCTGGTTCACTCTTCAGCTGAGCTTTTTCACTACATTATCATTTCTAATAATGCTTTAAACTTAGGAGGACTTTCTTTTCTAGAACTCTGTTAAAAAAAAAATCCATCTATCATTTCACCACGGGGAAAATAAATACCAGTAATTTTCTAGCAGTTTTGAGTTCTTTACTACATCATCTCTAAATGTAAACTTAAAATTTTCTTATTTGCCCTTTTTCCTTAGCACTGATTTGTTTGGCTAAGAGGTACTTTTCTTAAATTCTTTTATCCTGTGTTGCTTTTGGCAAATGAATTGCAGGTAGTTCAGAATAAGAAATGAGAATATTTGTGCAGAAGTGGGTAATTGTTGGGTTTTTTTTTTAATAAGCAAAGTATATAATCCTTTTCAGATCTGCACATTCCCACCTATTGCATGCAGTCTGAGTTGTTGCACTGATTTGGGTACAGTTAAACATTTGATTAATATCCATTTAATGCTTTTGTAGACATTTCACATGCTTTATAAATATTTCCATAACTTGCATATTCAGATATTTATCCAAACATAATTGCTATGGGCTTTCCTGCAGAGAGGCTTGAAGGAGTGTACCGGAACAACATCGATGATGTAGTAAGGTAAGGCTTTCTTTTTCTTCATTTAGAAAACTTTGAATAATGTTTTCTATACTCATTTATGTCCTGCTGAGGAAAGCCTGTGTGTTCTGACTTGTAGAAATGCTGGGGTTTTGCCTCTTGTAGATGTTGCCTTAATAGCTATCCTGAAAAATGTTGGAAACAACAAAAAATGGCCAGGCTGTTTTGGATTGATCTCAAATGCATATCATCTGCTTTTTTAGTGGGGAAATGTGACTGCAGTAACTTGTGTTGGAGTAAAAAGAGGTTATTTACTTATAGAAAGACATCAATCCAATGGCTCTACTCAGTGTCAAGAGTTTCCTCAGGTAACTGATGGTATTTCAGGATAAGTTTGCCCTTATCCTTCCTTCAGTTGATAAATGAAGTGCTTGATTAGTAAATTTTGATTTCAAATAGTAAATGTAGTAAACATTTGTTTCAAATAGTAGATTTGAAACATGTGTTTCAAATAGTGAATGTAAAAGTAAATTACTTTAAATAAAGGCTTTTACATTTGGTTGTGTTGAATAATTATGGACAAGGAGGAAGGTGGCCTAAAATCTGTTACTGCTGGTAAAAAAGCCCCTATAGATTGTCATTTTTAACTTCAGATAAAGTCATTACTCTGAACTGCTGGCTGCAATTGAGAAAGAGGTGAGGAGTGTTGTAGGAACACTGTTACAATTAATTTAGTTAAAACCCTACGTGGGGAGTGTGAGAAGCTGCATTAAAAACCAAACACTTGGTAGAAGCTGCCAAAAGTTTGTGGTTTTAGGGTTCAAAGTTGTGATTTTTTTTTGAAAAGTGGTGCTTTGAGAGGGATCATTTGAAGAGAGATCATTTGAGAGGGATCATTTGAAGGGAGATCATTTGAAGGGAAATAATTTGAGAGAGATCTTTGAGAGGGATCATTTGAAGTCCTGAGCTCAGTAGGTCTGTGAGAGACTCGGCCTTTGGTGTGAGGGATCATGCAGGAAGGTTTTCAGGGAAGGTGTTGGCTGTGTCTGGGCAAGGAGGTGCTTCTCCCAGCTGGGAGGTGCCATGGGGAGTGTCTCATAATTGTGCAAAGTGTTCCCACACAACATCCTTGTGTCTGAACTGGAGAGACATGGGTTTGATGGATGGAGCCCTCAGGCTGGATGGCTGCAGGCAAAGTGGTGTGGGCAGCAGCTCCTGGTCCCTGTGGAGACCAGGGGACAGTTGGGGTCTCTGAGGGGCTGGTGCTGTTCAGCAGCTCTGTGGGTGACTCTGACAGAGGGATTGAGGCACCCTCAGCACATGCAGCTGTGACACGGAGCTGTGGGTGTCAGTCACACACTGATGGATCCAGAGGCACCTGGGCAGCCTTGAGGGCTGAGCCTGCGCCAACCTCATGGAGTCCAGCAAAGTGAAGTGTTGGTGCTGCCCCTGGCTCAGGGCAACTCCCAGCATCAGTCCAGGGGATGAGCAGCTGGAGCAGCCCTGGAGAAGGCCCTGGGGGTGCTGGGGGTGAGAGCTGGGAGCCAGAACCCCCCCGTGCCCTGGGCTGAGCCCCAGCGTGGGCAGCAGGGCAGGGGGGGATTCTGCCCCTGTGCCCCTGTGCTCAGGTGAGAGCCCACCTGGAATTCTGGCGCTTCCAACATAAGAAGGATGTGGAACTCTTGGAGCAAGTCCAGAGGAGGACACTGAGTTCTGATGGGGCTGGAGCCATGGCAGGGGTGGCACTGGATGGGCTTTAAGGTCTTTCCCACCCAAACTGTTCTGAGATTCCATTATTCTACAGCTGCTGGCAGGCAGAACTAGGGCTGCTGGGATTTCCATGGGGATTGCACCCCAGTTGGGACAGAAGTGAGCTGAGCTCCTCCATCCCCACCCTGGGAGGACTCCTCAGCCTCACCTGACAGTCAGAGCTCTGGAGGCTGTGGCTCCCTGTACAGCTGCACTCAGCTGGGCTCCAAGGGCTTGGTTTTGCATGTTCCACTGTCATGACGAAAATCACCATCCACAAATAGTACTGAGAGTGTCAGAGCCTAGAGCTGAGCTGGCTGGGGGAGGTGCAGTGCCTGCATTCTCTGCTGCCCTGGTGAGCAGGGGCATTATTCCCATGGTAGATTAGACATTGGCAAGGAATTCTTGGCTGTGAGGGTGGGAGGGCCCTGGCACAGGGTGCCCAGAGCAGCTGTGGCTGCCCCTGGATCCCTGGCAGTGCCCAAGGCCAGGCTGGAGCAGCCTGGGACAGTGGAAGGTGTCCCTGCCATGGCAGGGGTGGAAGGAGATGAGCTTTAAGGTTCCTTCCAACCTAAAACATTCTGTGATTTGTCCAAAGTCCAGCCTTTGCCCCTGTCCCACAATTTTCAAAGGTGGAGTTCATCAGGGACTGGATAGTCCATCAACTTCATGAAAAGGTGCCTCTGACTGCTGGGAAAGAAAGCTGCCTGGAAATGTGGAGTTTGTGGCTTCAGAGGGACCTTAAAGCCCACCCAGTGCCACCCCTGCCATGGGCAGGGACACCTTGCACTGTCCCAGGCTGCTCCAGCCTGGCCTTGGGCACTGCCAGGGATCCAGGGGCAGCCACAGCTGCTCTGGGCACCCTGTGCCAGGGCCTGCCCACCCTGCCAGGGAACAATTCCTTCCAAATATCTAATCTAACATGGGAATAATGTAAATAAGTATTGATAGACAGGAGTCTTTGAAGGCCTTCTTCCATTCACAGCCTTGATTTCAGTAGCTTCTGGATGAAGGAAAATACATTTTAGTGGTTGAGGAGGTAGATACGTGTAAATTAGATTTTGAAATGCCTGTATAATTATTAAGCTGTCCATAAACACTGATCAAAAGGAGCAGTGATCACCTAAAAGCATCATCAACCAAATTAAGATAAGCAGAGATGTAAATTAAGTGGCTGCAGGGAACTGGATGCTCAAGTATCAAATATATATCAAGTATACATTTGTTACCTTCTCTTTTTAAACAAGAATAAAATGTGATCATGCAGCATTGTGCATGTTACAGTCCTCATCTGCTCCAGTCATCTTTTTATAGGGGAATTTTTTTCCAAGTGCTTTTTATGCAGAAATCCAAGGTGCTCAAGCTCCTGAGCAGTTGGTATTGAGCCAGGATCCAGCAGTGGGCTTTTTCTGAATAGCTGGTACCCTGACAAATTCCAGGCTAATGCTGGCTGAGAAGTACAACCTGCACTGCTGGCTGTCTCCTGTGACTGACACTTGGAGAGGTTTTGGATGGAATTTTGTCCTTAAAAACATCCTACTCCACTGTGTGGGTATTCCTGGAAAAGCAGAGCCAGCTCTCCTCACTCTCTGGTGTGTGTTAACAAACAGGAACATCTCCTGAAACAAAATCCCAGTGTCCACCATCTTCCTGAGGCTCTCCAAGGCTGCCAACAGGGGCACCAGTGGCACTCAGAGATTATTTTTTTATGCTGCACTTGGAGTTTCACACTCACATCTGTTCCCATTTTAGTGCAGGCCTTTAACCACAGAGCTGTTCTAGGTTCTTCTGGAATACTATGACTGATAACCAGAGCTTGTTTTTGCTTGAGCTTTCCAGGATTTTAGCAGCTAGTGTTTCTTTTCAATTTGAACAGCATGTTCTGTCATGGCTAATTAAATTCCTTCTGGCTGATGTGCAGATACACACTGTTGATGATGTTAAGTGTAAACATTTGCATGTTATTTCTTCTTGCACATTGCCAGGTGACACATCATATATAATCACAGCACTTTTGATGAATCATGCTTGCAGTTTGGCTCGCTGAGGCTTGTAGGGGAAGTTTGTGTTCCAAAGTGAGCATGGAAATGAAATGAGTGTGAAAAAGTGGAGTGGTCCTCCTTCCGAAACCCACAGTATCACTGGGGACAGACTTCAGTGGCAAATAATAAAAAACCTGGGGTTGAAATGAATGATTCTGGCTGGAACTGGAACACAAGAGTTATTTTACCTGCTTTTCTTCCTTGTGGCAAAATATTTGGCACAGGTGATTAAGTAGGAAGTGTTTCCAGATACCTGGTGTGATCAATGCTTTCTCTTTGAAAATAACCAAGCCTTCCTCAGCTTCTTAGGGTGACCTGCAGGTGTTTTAGGAATCAGGAAATCAGTACATATACAGTAAATATTTCAGTTTCAGGTCAGACCTTGCTTCCCTTAGTTGCATTGGTGGTGTTATCCATGCTGTTGGATTATTTGGATGAGTGAGGTTTCCAACACTCTGCCTCCTTGATTTTTGGGGCAGTGCTGGGACTGGGCATGCAGAACTGCACATGCTGGGTGCTGCTTTGAGGATGCTGCAAATTGAGGTCAATATTATTCAATGTATATTCATACATACTTTTTTTTTTTTTTCTCTTGAAGGTTTTTGGATTCAAAGCATAAAAACCATTACAAGATATACAATCTGTAAGTATGCTCTTAAAGATACATTCTCCAAAATAATGACTTCTAAAAATAGCTGAGCAGTGCAAGTGGCTTGTTGCTGTCCTGAAGCAGAGCTGGAGATGTTTTGCACATTTCTTAAAACAATTAAGGCTGATTGAGAGCACTGGTACTTCATTTAGTGGAGCTGAGTGAGGTTAAATGAAATGCTGGTGTGTATTCATGTTACTTGAACGTTTTTAAATGACTTGGCATGCAGCCCATCTGGAGCTTGGGCCATGTGATTAAAAAGTGAAAAGTAATTCACAGCAGGCTTTCTATCCATGTAATGTTCAATTGCCAAATGAATCTTTTCCTGTTTCTTTTCTCTATTTTTTAAAAAATCAAATTGCATTGGTACCAAGGCTCTGTTTGCTTCCTCCCTTTTCTTGTCTGTCCCTGTTTATTACTTAAAAAAAGCTGTTGGAGCAATTGGTGGTGGTTTCTGACTTCTCTGAAAATTTAGTTCTGCAGAAAGCTGGTACTGTTACAGGAGTTTTCTGGTTTTGGTTTTATTTTTGGGGGGTTTTTGTGATGTTCCTTCATCTAATTTATTCATTAGCTTAGACTAATTTCATTTGTATAAATGATTTAGTGATGTCAAAGAGTTGTGGTTTTCCTACCCCTCATTTTTTTCCTAAAACTCCAAGTTGAAGATTGACTCTCTGAACTGTTACAGCTTTATTGTTTTTTAAAATGAATATTTTAAAATATCTACAGTAATAGAAAAATTATTGTAGTACTGAAATGCATGACATTATAATCTGTCAAGTCATTAAAAAATATTTAAAAATAAGGATTTAAATCTGCCACTAGGTTAGCCAAAGGATTGTGCATCAATTTTCCCTGATATTGGAGAGAAGTGACAGTAGAAGCTGAGGAACCTTCCAGTGGTCATTGAAGTTGTTGTGGGGCAGAAAACAGGAACAGCTTTTTAAAGTTTGTAGGAGAAGAGCAGTTATAAGACAAATGAATCTGATATTTCTGTTGCTGCTCTGTGTGTTTTCAGCTGTAGAAAAAACTTGTCCAGGTGTGCCAAAGGTTTTTGTTTTCAGTTTCCTTATATAAAAATTGATTTTCTTGTTGTTAACTGCAAAACAATCACAGATGAATCTTGCTAGCATTACTTTATTCATCCTCAGATGAAACATTTCAGAGGATAAAACTGTCTGGGGATATCTTCATGTTTGTGCAGGCCAAATTTATACACATAAAATGCCATCAGGTGAATTGTGGCAATGTTTGGTCAGGAGATGGGAAGGAATTGCATCCATCAGATATTCCAGAGAACTCCATTTCTTCAGATTAAGCTGATCCTTTGTAAATAATGATCTTTTGTCTGTGTTTCAAAGGAGGAGGTGGGAGTTCAGAGGAGTTACATGATTATAGTCAGAATTATTTCAAAATCTGTCATGGGATTTGAGTTCCCTTAAGGTAGCTGTTCCATGAAGTTGATAATAATGTGTGTATTGAACAGTTTTATCTAAAAGGATTTAGAGATTTTTCTGAAACTATGTCAGTTATGCCCCATCCTCACATCTTGCCTTTTAACTTCCCAGCAGTTTGAGCAGTTTAATTTTCCTTCTTGTGTTGCTTCTCTTTTGTTTGCCTTTGCTATTTCTTCAGTATTCTCCTTCAATCTGTTTTAAATCCCCTTTAAATCTGTTCTTCCACTCGCATCTCCTAGCTTCCCATGCTTGTCACCTGCCCTGTTGTAATCATCTCCATCTTCTGCAGTGGGTTTCCTTGAGCTTTCCTGCAGGCAGGTGGTTCAAGGAAGGAGCTGTGATGAAAATGGGGATTTTCTGTGCTTGCTGTGTCCCTGGGGCTGGGCTCTGGCACAGGAAGTCACTATGACTGATGGTGACTTTAACCTGGCAGCACTTGGCTTCTGGGTTGCTTTAAACTCAATTTAATCCTAAGAACAGCCAAACCCCTCCTTAACCTCAAAAATACCAAAAAAATATTCAGGTTTCATCTGGAGATTTGATGCTATTTGAGTTATAATAGTGTTTAAAACCCCACCCCAAATGCACTTGAAGCATTAAGCCCCACCAGTATCCCCAGAGTGTATGTTGGTGGGATTTCTGCTGCAAATACCCAGAAATTTAGTGCAGCTGAGCCAGGAGCTCTGCATTGCTTGTGTATCCTTGGTATCAACAAAACTATTTTTTAATCCCTCATGTTATTCTACTCAATTATACTCTCTCAAAATTCCAAATTTGATGGGTTTTCTACCCATTTGTGGATTTTTTTTTTTAATGTTTCGAAGACTTTCATCTCTTACTCCCCATTTGAGCTGGGTGTTTCTTTAGGAGGAAGCAGGAAACTTTCCTGGATAAGATGCTTTGTAGTAACTGCTTTGCTTCCCAGCAGCTTCCCAAATTCCTGTGCTGCAGGAAACTTTCCTGGATAAGATGCTTTGTGTGTTTGCAGCTTCCCAAATTCCTGTGCTGCTGGCTGTTCCATCCGCCTTGGATGGACACCCTGCATCCATCTCTCTTCTCAAAGGCTCCAGTGCCTTTGAGAATAATATTTTTGGGAGTCCCCTCTTAAGTGCCAGCTTAACCGGGTTACTTCTGACCCAGAGGAAGTGTCAGCACTGTGGTTGGAGCTGTCAGAGCTGCCAAGCTTTTTCCCTAGCACAGGGTAGAGCTCAGAAGGTTCTGGAATTCAGGGAAAGGGAAGCCCTGAGAGCAGCCCCAGCAGACCTGCCTGTGGCTGTGTCATGGGCAGAGCTCAGGGCAGCACTGGGAGGCTCCAGTTACAGTCACACAAGGAGCAGCCCAAAGGTTTGTGTGTCTGAAAGTGTCAGCTCAGCTCCAGAGGCTGCAATCATAACATACCTGGGCAGCAGAGATGAATTCAGAGCAGTCCTGAAAGTGCTGTGGGAATTGGAATAATCCTGGGAAGAACACAGGCTGTAATCAGAACTGAAGCTCTAGGTGTGATTTGTCTGCTGAAATGACTGCAGCACTTGTGTTTCAGCCTGGTGTTCTCTTTCATAGAACCCCAGAGTGGTTTGGGTTGGAAGAACCTCAAACACCATCTTGTTGCACCCCCCTGCTGTTGGCAGGGATGCCATTCTCCAGGTCAGGCTGCTCAGGTCCCCATCCCAGCTGGTCTTAGCAGGATTTGAGGCAGGATTGTTCTCAATTTTCCTTTCTGCACTTCCACTCACATCATCTTCCCTGCAGGGAGCAGCTCCAAGGGAAGTTCTGGAGGGTATCCACTCTTGCTTTCTTCCCCCTTAACCCAAGATTGGAGCTGATTGTTCCTTAGGGTGCTGGTTTGGCTGCTTTAGAGCCCAGTGAGGGATGGTTTGTGTCTCATCACTGCTGTTCATCCCTGGGCAAGGCATATCCAGTGTGGTTTGCTGTGGTTTTGTCCAGCTGGAGAGGGTCTCTGAGTGGGGAGAGACTGGTGCAGCTCCAGAGCCTTCAGAAATGGGCTGCAAACACCCACAAATTCAGTGCAGCTGAGCCAGGATTGTGTTCAACCATTGCTTGTGTATCCTTGGTATCAACAAAACTATTTTTTAATCCCTCAATGTGCCATTTCCCAGGTCTGAGGCTGCTTGGCTTTCAGGGGTGATTTAAATTCAGGAATCAATGCCAGTGACAGAGCAGTGCCACAATCTCTGCTTGATCCAAGTGATCTCTGATGATATTAGTGGGGTTTGTGATGGATATCCCTGTGATCCCCATTGCTCTGAGCACCCACACTGCTGCTGAGGCACCCTGAGCTGTGTTTGGGTTCAGCAGCCCTGCATGAAGGTCGCAGCTCCTTGCTCTGCTCTCCAGGTGTTTGGCAGCACAAAGCTGCTCCAGTGCTGGAGCTGCTCATGTCAGGGTTAGAAGGTGCACACTCAACTCAAACTTGCATAAATTGGTCACACTGACTAAAACATAGCCATGGGCTACAATTCCCAGAGGGTAAGTATTTGCCTTTCAATAAAATAATTCACTTTTTAGTGAGCAGTCTGCTGCAAAACTTTTTTTTTTTTTTTTTTTTAGTTTTTCTGTATGTAACCTCTAGTTTTAAATCATATAGGTGATGGGCATGCATGATTTTCCAGGGTGTGACAGATGCTGGGAGTGCCTCAGAGACTTGTCTTGAACTCTTGTCTGTTTTTCTTTTTCAGATGTGCTGAAAGACATTATGACACCGCCAAATTTAACTGCAGAGGTAGGTTTTTACTGCCTGATGTGTGTTCTCTTTAAACCTCAGTGAATGAAGGCCTAAAGGAGGAGCTGATGAATAGTCATGGAGGAGATTTGGGCACAAGGAATGATGTCAGATTGCTTTGAGTCATTGGAAAAACTTGCTATATTCTTGGTGCTTTCAAAAAAGTGTGCTCCTGACAGTTAAAGATCAAAATCTAATAAAAAGTCTACAGTTGCAAAAAAATTTCTGCAGAATGGGTTACACAGAAATTTCAGTTCAGTTAAGTACAAATTCCTTGTACAATTTCCATGTGAAGCACAAATTCCTTGTACAATTTCCATGTGAAGCACAAATTCCTTGTACAATTTTTGTGTGAAGCACGAATTCCTTGTACAATTTTTGTGTGAAGCACAAATTCCTTGCACAATTTTTGTGTGAAGCACAAATTCCTTGCACAATTTTTGTGTGAAGCACAAATTCCTTGCACAATTTTTGTGTGAAGCACAAATTCCTTGCACAATTTTTGTGGGAAGCACAAATTCCTTGTACAATTTCCATGTGAAGCACAAATTCCTTGCACAATTTTTGTGTGAAGCACAAATTCCTTGCACAATTTTCATGTGAAGCACAAATTCCTTGCACAATTGACGTGTGAAGCACAAATTCCTTGTACAATTTATTTTTGTGTGAAGCACAAATTCCTTGTACAATTGACGTGTGAAGCACAAATTCCTCACGCAATTTTCGTGTGAAGCACAAATTCCTTGCACAATTTATTTTTGTGTGAAGCACAAATTCCTTGCACAATTTATTTTTGTGTGAAGCACAAATTCCTTGCACAATTTATTTTTGTGTGAAGCACAGATTCCTTGCACAATTGACATGTGAAGCACAAATTCCTTGCACAATTGACATGTGAAGCACAAATTCCTTGCACAATTGACATGTGAAGCACAAATTGCTTGCACAATTTTTGTGTGAAGCACAAATTCCTTGTACAATTTCCGTGTGAAGCACAAATTCCTTGCACAATTTCCGTGTGAAGCACAAATTCCTTGTACAATTTTCGTGTGAAGCACAAATTCCTTGCACAATTGACGTGTGAGGCTCAGAGGAATCTGGTTTTTATGAAGGATGGAAATGGAGAACATTTAAGCCATTATCACTGTGTGTATAAAGCAACTTTGGGAAGATCTGGCAGAACTTTCAGATGCTAAAATAAAAATTAATTGCCATGTGATGTCTCTTAGAGATGAGTTGGGTCTTAGACACTCTGGAGAGCTGCCAAAAGCAGTGGGGAATCTTTCTGGGGTGCCTTTTGACCTTGACTGATGTAGCTGTTGTGGCAGAATTACCTCTCCAGGTAATAAATAAATGCAGATTTGCCTTTGTACTTTGGGCAGAGGAGCATTTCTTGCTCAGAAGTTGTAATTCCTTCAGATGAGGGTAGATGAGGAGTCCTTGTGCCTACAGAATCGTAGGAGATGAACAAATTTTGGGCTTCTTCTGCATCATAGCAATGGCTCAACTTCTATTTTTCATTATTATTATTTTAAACCATCCATCTAATTATGAAAGAGGGTTTAGAACGTGACCAAAATGTAATTGGCTGCTTTCATGTCTGAATATAGAAGGGCTGAAATTGTCTTGTTGAAGTCGTCAGCGCTTCTGATTTGCTCTCAGGATGTTGAATGACAGTGCCCAGAAACCTCACTCCATCCTCACCAGCAAGGAAAAAATATTTTAGGATCTGCTTGAGCAGTGCTTTGGGGAAGAAGAGAAGAGGACATGTTCTAATATGGCCACAGCATATGTTTGCTTGAGTTTCTGCTTTCTGATACGGGGGTGCTCAGCTCCCTTTGCTGTCAATCCCAGCCCCTAATGCTGGTTGTGACAGCACCTTTCACAGCTCCTCTGCACAAGACATGCTGTTTTTTCATTTTCATCCTCGAATTAGTTAACCTCAGATAACCAAATTGGTGACTCAGGACTTCCTTAAGCAGAGGAACAAAAGTTGTACTTAAATCTCCTGAAGTGAACTGACTGCAAAGGGAACTTCTGATTGTACTGAGCATGAAACACTAGAATAGTTCATTATTCACCCAGGTTGATCTTGCATCACATTAAACCCCAAACACTGAAAGCTCTTCATCTTCTTTGGGAGGTAGCTTTGTCTTCATGGTTTTTCCAGTTTCTGAAATCTTCCATGCTGGAATTGTCTGCTGCTTTGCCACAGATTTTCTTTTTTTAAACTCTTCCATGTGCTGTTGCTTCTTGCAATGTATAGGGGCTGGGAAAGGGCAAGCAGGATTATTCTCCATTGTAAGGAATCAAAATCCGTGGAAGAGCTGCACTTTCTCAAGGCCCTGCTCAAGACTGTGCAGCTTAATGTTTCCTTCCTCTTAATCCCTGCACACCATCCCAGGGCACCCATTTCATCTTCTCACTCCAGCTTTGAAGAAAGTATCACAAATTTGGCCTTTGATTCCAAGTCTTTGAGAGCACCTTTAACATCCAGTGACTCCTTGGGAGTTTGCAGGCTGTTCTTTCAGGATTTCTTTACTCCCCTTTTCATGGAAACCTTGCTGGCTGTAGTTGTGATAAACTCAAAGCCATACAGACAAATTTGCAGCTCCTTTTCTTAGAGATTTCTAAATAAATTTCATCTTGAAGTTCACATAAAACTTTGGGGATCATTTGAGGAGCCTTTGGATCTTCAATGTGGAAGAGTTGATGTGTTCATATTGTGTTGCCTCTTTAGCAAAGATTATTTATCAGCTTCCCCATTTGTTCTGGGAGAAGAATGGGGCAGTCTGAAAACCAAAAGGCTGTGGACTTGTCCTGCAGTCCTGCAGCAGTTCCATAACTTCATCCCTCACTTGTGCTCTTGGAGTCCTTGGGGATTCATCAAAAGGAGCCTTGCATGTGTGACTACAGAGTGCTGCTTACGAAACCAGTACAGACACTTGCCAAAAAAATGAAATGTATTCATTTTTAGCCCAGAAAAGGAAATGGTGTTTCTAGCTGAGAATTTTGAAGTGAAGCAGAGTTGTGTTTGTAAGATCCCAAGGCTGTAGGTGGAGAATTGGGGTGCACTTCATCAAGTGCTATTCTGCTGAAACCAGAACATTGTGTGTAGTTCTGCTGGTCAGGGTGATATTGTCTCTCATCTGATCTGAGGTGGGAGAAGTTTGGGTGCTTCTCTCTGCTTTGTGGTTATTTTTAGCTCTCTTGAGTTTTCTTGCATTTCCTGCATCACTTGAAATTCTTTTCATCCCTAGATGGAAAAGTGTGTGTGAGTACACCCATATCAGAAAGGACAGCATTGTCCGGGCTTTGACTCTAAACCCCATAAGCACTGCCAGTGCCTTACCAGAGATTTCTCTCCCAATTACCATTTTTGAAATATAGAAATGGCAGGTTTTTGTTTCACAAGGCCTTTGAGCAGGTTCTGAGACTTTATTCCCAAAGTAGACCCAGCCATGTTCAGTAATTTTTCAGCGAAGTTCCTGTTGTCTGCTCAGTGACTGAGGTCTGGCCTTGTTCTCTCTCAGCAGGTAGTTTAATTATTGCTGGAGTAATGGCTTTTCACAAGGTTATTCTGTGTGCCAGCACGCTCTTAAATTCTGGAAAATTCATGTTACAGAGCCTGTGCAGCTCAGCTCAATAGAGGTGTGAAATACTTGCTCCATGGAGCAGGATGCCTGCTTACAGATGAATGGAGAAATGTCTGCTGATGATACACTGAATAATACTGGAATTATGTGAGATATATGTGAGATTTATGTGAAATATGTGAGATGAGGGGGGAGGTCTGATTGAATAACTTAACTTTGCCATGCTTGTCACAAAGGTGACCTGAGCTTGCTTTGCCTTTTGAGGTTCTGATGAACTCCTCCTTCTCCCTGCAGTTGCACAGTACCCTTTTGAAGACCATAACCCACCACAGCTGGAGCTCATCAAACCTTTTTGTGAAGATCTTGACCAGTGGCTAAGTGAAGATGACAATCATGTGGCAGCAATCCACTGTAAAGCTGGAAAGGGACGAACTGGTGTAATGATTTGTGCTTATTTGTTGCATCGAGGCAAGTTTTTAAGGGCCCAAGAAGCCCTAGATTTCTATGGGGAAGTAAGGACCAGAGACAAGAAGGTGAGCTGTTGCTGTTCTTCTGTCCCTCTACCTAAAACTTGCTGCTTTTTCCTCCTTGAGATCTATTTGATGCTCAAACCATTTATGTTGTGTTGTCTGATTTAGCTCCAGTAGGATTGGATCAGTGCAGTTGGAAATGGAAAAGCTTTAGTCACAACATTAAACCTGATTTTAACATGTCCTGTCCAAGAAGACCTGGATAGTTGATTTTAAATGGCTTTTTCAGCATTGTTTTGCTGAAAAACAGAGGGGCAGTGAACTTTCTCATTCAGCATTTTCAGGCCAAATGAGAGGATTGTTCCAGCTGTTTTTTGCCTGAATGGATGAGTTGTTCATCTCCTCTGGTTCCCTTAACTGCTGTGGTGGGGTTTGGAGGTGCATAGGGGAATATCCCATTACTGTTGGATGCCCCTTGTCTGTAAAGGGTAGTTAAGGACCCTTCTGGCAGGGTTAGGCCTCATTAATGAGAATTTAACCTCCTTATTTGAAATCTTCTCCAAAGATGCTAAGATGTGACTTTTAAGGTCATTTTAGCAAGTTTCCTGGCTCATCTTCCATTATTTCCCTGAGTGTGTTGAGCATCCCAGGGGGATCATCCCTGCAGGCCAGTTTCAACCTCCTCAAGCACAGAGCTCTCCCTGTTCCTGCAGTATTTACACAAAGTATTAATTTCAGTGTGTTGGTCTCCAATAAGAAAAGCTTCATGTCTGAAGGCTCTTGAGAGCATAAATGTCACATAAAGAATTTTAGAATTTAGCTGTTAATTCATTGGAAGGAGTAAAACTCCTCAGTCTGCTCTGCTGACAAGGTGGAGCTGTTATTCCATGTACTGCTGAGTTGGTTGTGGTGTCATGCTGGAGTGGAGACAAGATCAAGGTTTCCCATCAAAACTTTGTGGCTTTTGGTAAAAGTGCATGAGAGAGACTAGGAATGAGCAGTGTGCTGTATAAACAGAGTAGATTACTCCTGCTGATAAGGGTTATCTCCAGAGCTGGATAAAGCAGCGGGAAACTACAGAACTGAACAAATACACAGTGAAATGCTGTGCCTCAGTTTCCCTTTGTGAAAAGAAGGTTGTATTTCTGCAAGTTGGGTGTTTGTCAGTACCCCAGGGTACCTTGGGTGTCTTGGAGGGGAGGGAGAACTCAGTAAACAGGAGTAGGGAGAGCCTTGTTTACCTGACTGTAAATACTGTCTGTAACCAGCAACTTGTTTTGGTTTCAGTGTCTCTACTGCAAGAATTGACTTTTTTCCCTTCCCAGCTCCACTTGAGCTTGGTTATCTTGATGTGGCCAGTGGGCAGCATGTGATTCACATAATCCTTCAGTAGTGTTTATAAACAGGTATTGCAGTGCAGGTTTCTGGAGCCTTTCCTTCCCTTGTGGCCCATATTTCAGTGTTATATGTCAAGTGCTGCTCTCTGATTTGATATTTCACCACACCTTTGTATAACTGACTTCCTCAATTCAAAGTCAATGAGGCATCAAAAGAGCTGTTTGCACAAAGGCACAAGCAAATGCCTTTTTTCTTTCTTTTTGGGCCAACATAGCTATGATAAAGGAAGACTGGCTTTAATAGGGACCAGATTTTCTTGCTTTAAAGCAAGGACAACTTTGTACCTGTAGCTGCTGAGAGCAGCCCAGCTCCAATCCCTGCTGCTATTAATGCTCAGAGCAGAGTGCTGCTGTGCTGGCAGGAAGTGTGAGTCTAATTGCAAGAGGAAGTGTGACTAATTGGTCAAGAGCACAGCCCTGAGTACTTCTGGAGCCAGCTTTTCCCAAGTGCCTGCTGGGAGAAGCAGCTCCAGGGAGGCCTTTGCACCATCAAGTGAGAACTGTTGGAGCTGAGGCTGAGTTGCTGGTTTTGTGCTGGGCAACAAGACATGGCAGAGCCCAGGCTGTCTCTGAGCAAACCCTCTCCTGGGGTATTTTATTTCCTCTACAAGCTGCCTCTTTTGGCTTCTGAAACTCTTTGTAGTGGGGGGAGCTTAGTCAGAAGAAGGGAGTGGTGAAGATTAGGAAGTGTGGGCTGCATGGTTGTGTCTGTCTGGCTCCACCACTGTAGAACATGAGTGACTTTTATTTTCCTTTTGAACCAAAGGAGACAAAGGGTTTTCTGAAATGGGATAAAGACCAATATTTGTTGTCAGAGCTGAGGAAGAAGTAACCCCCCAAAAGTCTTTTAAAGAAGCTGCTGCTTCCACTGTTTGAAGTGATTAGTTTATCCCACTTTTTTCATATGGTAGATAAGACACACTGCTGTGGTGACAAAGACTGGCAGCTTACCTTCCCACAGCTGGAGAAGGTCTTTATTTATTCCTGCCTGTGCCTTGGAGGATTTTGTGGTGAGGATTAGGCTTGGAAAGAAGCTCAGTGGAGAGGGATCAGCTGTTCAAGTGCTGGAGATGATCCACTCAGGAGCATTCTTTGAGCACCAGAGAGTTTTATTTTCAAGGATGGCTTCTAAGAGTTCTCATATGGGGAAAGGCTGAGAGAGTTGGAGTTCTTCAGCCTGGAGAAGAGAAGCCTTGGGGTGACCTGACTGTGGCCTTCCAGTACCTGAAGGAGCTGACAAGAAAGATGGAGAGAGACTCTCCTGTAGAACAGGACAAGGGGAATGGCTTCATGCTGGCAGAGTAGGGTTAGATGGGATATTGGGAAGGAATTCTACCCTGAGAGGGTTGAGAGTGCCCAGAGCAGCTGTGGCTGCCCCTGGATCCCTGGCAGTGTCCAAGGCCAGGTTGGACATTGGGGTTTGGAGCCATCTGGGACAGTGGAAGGTGTCCCTGCCCATGGTGTGACACTGGATGGGCTTTAAGTCCCTTCCAGCCCAGAACATGCTGTGTTTCTGTGGTGTTGCTATAACAGAACAGGAAGTGAAACCCAATTAGTTTGTGTGAGGAAGCCTCAGAATGACCCTGTGAGCGGGGCAGAGTTCCCATGTCTGGTGTCAGGGCTCATCACTTGTGGTGTCTGTTTAGGGGACATGCTCAGGTGCCAACCTCTGCCAAACCTGCTGCTCTGAGGCTGCAGCTTCACCCTCCCAGTAGAGTGTTCTAAAGGGAGTGTGGGAATATTGTTTGCAAAATATTTGTTCTTCATAGTCCTGCCTGTGCCGTGTTGAGAGGAGAACCTGACAATGTTTGGGAAGCTCTTGCATAGGGACCAGAGGAGCTTATCTCACATCCATTTAAAAATGCTGCTGATGATAGATGGGAAATACAAGCTTGAACTACTTCCCTGTCCTTATTCTTCTGGAGTAAAAGTGAGTGCTGGTTGATTGCACCCCATGGAGTATTGTTAGTTTGTTAGGAAAGCGTTCTGCTTGGAATTCAGACCTTTGGAAATGGAGAACTCTGAGTTCTGCCTCAGTGGGACTGGTTTTAGGGTCTCAGGATCTAAAGCTGTGTCTCCAGGGAGTCAAACTGTGGCTGCAGGGCTGAAACTGCCCTGTTGGACAAAACCTGGCTTTGCTGTGGTTTGGACTGTCAGTGTGAAAAGGTTCCCTTGGTTCTGGTCCCAGCCTTGCTTGTCCTGGGGTTTTTCCATAGGACACATCCATTATGGCCCAGGGAAGCTCTGGGCAAGGAAGGGATGTGTTCTCCTCACCTCTGTGCATTCCTGGCATCCCTGACAAGCACTGCTGGGGCTGGGATTTGCTCAGTCCTGAGGCTCAGATCCCAGGAAGGAGAACTTTAGAGCTCCCTTAAGGAGTGGGTGTGATAAGCACTGAGGACATCTGAGCCAAAAGCAGGGCCAGTGTACAAGGCTGCTTGGGAAGGCCATTGTGCAAGTGCTGCAGGGAAAGGGCTTTTGTGTGGTTTAGAAGCAGCTCTAGTGATAAGGAGACATAATAATCAACATTTTAAAAAAATGGCAGGAAGTGACTATTTTCATGTGTGCATAATAGAGATTTACTAAATTAAAAGCACTCTTAGCTCCTGGCTGTTGTGAGGTGAAACTAAAAGTTTATAGAAATATGAGACCTAGGTTGTGTCACCAAATGCTCACAGATTTGTGTATGAAAAATCTTTGTTTATCTCCAGTTTATTCCAATTCCACATTCAGTTTTAATCAGAAAGATTCCTTACTGATGCCTTTGCAAGTCTGCAGTTACAGGTTGTTCTAGACCATGTAATGCATTTTCTGGGAAATGAAACAATTTTTCATCTCTATCAATTTTACTTGAAAGTATTGGCTCTAAAAGCTTTAAAACTTTTTCCTTATTTGAAGCTTTGAGCTGATTTAAAATCAGTAATAAAAACATTCTTAGGTTTGATGCTCTCAAAGCAAATGTTTACCTCAGAGTTTGAACACTTTGGGCCGTTGGACCTGTTTTAATGAAACTTTCCACATTTTGGGAAAATATTCCAGTATGTTTTGTAAAGAGAAGGCAGCATCAGTCTTGAGTACAGTGATATTAGCAAACATTAGTCTTTTGACTTAAAATCCTGTCAAAGTGTAATTGCTGTAGTGGTAGATTTTAGAATTCCTAAATGTAGTGGTGCTTTAAAGTTTGAGTATGTTCAAGGCACCTCTTGTTAAACATTTTTTCCTCTCCATCCCCAAAAAAGCAGCAGCATGAGACTATTTTTGACATAACCCTCAGGCTGTCTGTGGTGTTTGTTTTTAAGAAATTAGAAAAATCTGCATTCTTTGCTTCATTGCTGGACATGGGTGTTTGGAGAGCACAGAATCACAGAAGGTTTTGGGTTGGAAGGGACTTTAGAGGGTTGTTCCAGCTCTCCTGCCATGCCAGGGACACCTTCCACTATCCCAGGCTGGCCTTGGACACTTCCAGGGGCAGCCACAGCTTCTCTGGGCATCCTGTGCCAGGGCCTCATCACCTTCCTCTGGCAGTGGGAAGCCATTCCCCCTTGTCCTTGTCACTCCAGCTTCCCTCTCCATGTTTCTTGTTGGTCCCTGCAGGCCCTGCAAGGCCACAGTTTGGTCACCCCGAAGCTTCTCCTCTTTGGGCTGTAGGATCCCAATCCCCTCAGCCTTTCCTGGTGGCTCCATGCCCTGAGTACCTGGCAGAGCAGTGCCCTGCTCTGGGTGCTGCTCAGCAGTGACTGAGCTGCTCTTTGGGCTGCAGGTGATGAGCAGGAGCTGGGTTGTTCCAGCTCTCCTGCCATGTCAGGGACACCTTCCACTGTCCCAGGCTGGCCTTGGACACTTCCAGGGGCAGCCACAGCTTCTCTGGGCACCCTGAGCCAGAGCCTCACCACCTTCCTAAGGAAGGATTTCTTCCCAATATCCCCTCTGGCAGTGGGAAGCCATTCCCCCTTGTCTAGGTTGCTTTTCCATATTTCCTGTAGCCCCTCCAGGGCCTGCAAGGCCGCAGTTTGGTCACCCCAAAGCTTCTCCTCTTTGGGCTGAAGGTTCTCAATCCCCTCAGCCTTTCCTGGTGACCGAAGTGCTGCATGCCCTGAGTACCTGGCAGAGCAGTGCCCTGCTCTGGGTGCTGCTCAGCAGTGACTGAGCTGCTCTTTGGGCTGCAGGTGATGGGCAGGAACGCCTCAGTGATGGTGCTCCAAGGTTTTTGACCTTTGTTTTCCCTCTGTTTAGGGAGTGACAATTCCCAGTCAGAGACGCTACGTGTACTACTATAGCTACCTGTTAAAGAATCACCTGGATTACAGACCAGTGGCACTGCTGTTCCACAAGATGATGTTTGAAACAATTCCCATGTTCAGCAGCGGAACTTGCAGTAAGTACCAGCAGCCCTTCACCTCTGCTAGGGAGCCTGGTGGCATTTGGGATGGGGTGGTGGCACCAAGAGCTGCACATCTTGGAGGAAATCACATGGAAACACCTCACAATCCAAAATCTTTGTGGGCTCTGTCCTCTGGGATGTCCCAGGTGTAGGCTGTGAACCACTCAGGACTGTTTTACTACAAATAAGTGTGTTAATGGTTTGAAAAGAAGTGATTCTATCTGGAAAAAAACCTCCAAGATTGAGTCCAGTCTGTGCCCAGTCCCCACCTTGTCACCCAAAGCAGAGCACTGAGTGCCACATCCACTCCTACAGGGATGAGGACTCCATTTTTTATACATTTTATGTACATTTGGGTATTTGTTCTTTACTTTTATGAAAAGCCTCCTTTTTTTTTTTTAACACAGCAACTCTTGGGAAACATGAATTGCTGAGAAACATTTGCCTAATGGCATGTTGGCTTCCAATGCAGCAACATCATTCTTCCCATGATGTTAAAAAAAAATAAATAAATGAATCAGTTCAACTGGGTAAATAACTAATTAACTCTGGAATAAACTTTTCTTTATGGGGAGGTTTCTAAAGCATTTATACACCTGTAAATGATTAATCTCATCTGCTGATACACTGTGTTAGTGAGGAACAGCAGATTTGGTGAAGTTTTGAAATACAAAAACAAATTCTGCTCTGTCCTGTGGGCTGTGTTACAGGGCAGTGACTGCCTTGTGTTGCGTGCTTGGTTTTTGGTGGTGGAAAAAATCTGATGGTTTTGCTTTGGGGATTACAGCAATGTGTAATTAATTCCAGTGCCTCCTGTGGCTTTGATTAAAATTGCCCTGTTAATATTGTTGTGAGACACTACCTGAACATGTAACACACACAAGAAACAATGGAGCAGCTTGTCAGCCTGTACAGGAGGAGGGAGGGAGGAGCCTCTGCCAAAATCCCTCTGCCTTAGGGAAGAGGTGTGGAGGTCACAGATTTCTGCAATTACCACTTATTTCATATTTTGGATGAACTGGGCTGTATTTTTGAGGCTGAACTGCTCAAGTGAGTGCTGACTTGTGTGTCCATGGGAGGATGTTGGGACAGACAACAGATTGGCCAAGCACCTGAGAAGATAAAATAACTATCAAGCTCAGCAGTTGTATGCTGCAATATTTTAAGTTTCTTTGGGGTTCTCAGTGATTTTTTCAGAGTGTGAAATCGATGGTGTGGTGTCTTTAGTTGTGCTGGCAGTAATTTTACCAATCTGGTAACTTTCAATCTGCCTTCCTTGGTATCACTGTGCTGCTCTAAAGGCACTGACACAGCAGAGCCCAGCCTCTGGGGCTGAATGAGGGGATGACAGAGTTTCACAGCTCTGAGGGTTCAAGGGAGATAAGGGCAGGAAGAGAAGAGTGTGTGGAGACCTCACAGCCCCATCCAGCCTCTGAAGGGTTTACAGGGAGCCCTGCAACAGAAGCTGTGGTGATAGGACAGGGGAATGGCTTGAGACTGGCAGAGGGGGAATTCAGGTGAGTTACACAGAAGGAATTGTTCTCTGGCAGCGTGGGCAGGCCCTGGAATGGATTTCCAGAGCAGCTGTGGCTGCCCCTGGATCCCTGGCAGTGCCCAAGGCCAGGCTGATCAGGGCTTGGAGCAGCCTGGGACAGTGGAAGGTGTCCCTGCCATGGCAGGGGTGGCACTGGGTGGGATTTAAGGTCCCTTCCACCCCAAACCATCCTGGGATTCTCTGAGCCTGCCATTAATGGTTTCATCACTGGCCCCTTCAGCAGGACACTGTGGGTGTGTTTAGCAGCTCTACAGGGCTGTGTCTGACCTGACCATTTCCACAGCACCTCTTCCTAAACTGGACCAAAACCTCTTTTTATTTAATTTCACTGTTACCCCTGCAGATTTAACTGGGGAAGTGATGCCATGGCTGCCACTTCTCTGGTGATGGTGATTTACAGGACCAGCTTAGGCTCTTCTGATTGGTTTTCAGTATTAATGTTCAGTTTTGTCCTTGTTTGTGTAAGAGTAGAGTCAGTTTGTGCTGACATGACCAGCCAACAGCTGGAAGAAGAGATGACAGAGAATAAAACCTCTCACTTTGGTCTGTGCAATAGAGAGGAGGGGGAAAGTGCAAGGAACAGTCAAGTAATTCACATTTTACAGGCATTATATTAAAAAGAAATAACATTTTAGGAACTCCCTGGTGGCCTGAAAGTATTGCCATGAAGGACAGAAGTCTCTAAGGCTGTTTCCAGTAGCATCTGGCAAAGTTTGATCCCCTGTGGTGTTAAACCCTTAAGAGAAATTTAGCTAACTTTGAAAACATCACAGCTCACGATTTTTTTTCTGCTACCAATGTTGTGCTTTTTTTTGCCACTTTGGAGGTTTTCCTCACCAAGTGCCACTCTGTTTTGTCCCACAGATCCTCAGTTTGTGGTGTACCAGCTAAAGGTAAAGATATTCACCTCCCCTTCAGGACCCTCACGACGTGAAGACAAGTACATGTACTTTGAATTCCCTCAACCTCTGCCCGTATGTGGTGATATCAAAGTGGAATTTTTCCACAAACAGAACAAGATGTTGAAAAAGGTTGGTTTCCTTGCTTTTTTCTAAAAAAATGTTGTCAAGCCAGCCCCTGATGCTTGGGGGTTGGGATGTTGGTTATTTTTCAGGGATGTGTAATCATAGCATTTAATTCTTTGATGTCTGGTTTTCCCAAGGAGCCAGTGGACCACAAAATGAAAGTTGGATGTTTGGGGAGTTGTGAGATGAAGTACAAAGGTTGGGTAAAAATGATCCTGAGGTCTGTATTGCAGTCTTTTGGGTAGTAGTGAGTAATCTAATTGAGGAAGAAACATTCACCTTCTAAAAATAGACTTGCATACTGAGCAAGTTAACTCCAGCTGTTTTCTTCACTAAATTTTCCTGAGGTTTGAGCAGGCACAGAAGATCCTGTCTGTGCTGTTGGCTGATTTGTACCCATCTGTCAAATTTAGCTGAATTTCTGAGATAATTGAGTTCCCACGCACTTTGTAAAAGTATCTCTGCAATCTCTGCACCACCTCTCTGTTCCCAGCTGCAGTGCCTTGACATGAGAGGTTTAGAGAATTCCCTCTGAGCTGAGGATTTTATTAGGGTCTCAGTTGTGGAAAAAAAAAATAAAATTAACCTAGGACTTATATTGAAACCAAAGTCAGCCAGTTCTTCAAGCTGAATCCTTGAGTTTCTTCAGTTCTGGTGCTTGTGGAGCCACTTTGGATCTACCAGAGTGAAAGGTGAGGGTGAGAGTGTGCTGATTAAAGGCTACCTTGATATTTGCTATTTAAAACTCCTCATCAGTAGTTCCTCACTGTTGAGTGGAAGTTAGAAAACTTAAGAGCATTCAGTGAGTGAATTAATAAAAGGAAAAATTGCTCAAGTGGATCAGGAGACAGAGAAGTGATGAGGTAACATCACTTAGAGCTGTGCACACAGGTTGTAGGTGCCAGCTGTGTGTGAGTGAACATGCACACTTGTGTTGTGTGGGCTTGCTTGTTGTGAACAAGTTTAATTCAGCTGCTGCTGTCTGCAGAAGTTTCTGGACAGTTCCTCAGTGGCCCTGTTTTCCTTCCCTGCCTGTTTGAGGAGATGCTTTAGTTGGTCAGTGCAGTTTTGTGCAGTACAGAGGCTGTAAAAGCATTTTAAAAGTAGAAATCCAGTTTCAAAGCTGAGATTATTGACATGCAAGCAGCCAGTTCTGAGAAGAGACTTCTGCAGGAGCACCCAGATGAGTACTGTGGGCTGAACATGAGGGCTGCAGGGAGGAACTGATGCAAAGCCCCAACATTTCAGACATTTATCTCCTTCTCCTATCTGAACTGTGAGTTTGTTGTTCCTCTGCCATCTCCAGCAATTCATGGATTGCAGACTGACCTGATGGGAAGCGCTGTGCTGCCCTGCCCATCCCTGAAATACCAGTGTGCACCTCAGGATCCTGCCTCTGCAGCCCCAGGAACAAACTGCTGTTTTGTTTTACCCCTGGAGATTTGTTTTAAAATTTGTTTTACCCCTGGAGAGAGCACTGAGAGGCAGAGACAGTGTAGTGAGAGCCCCCCACGAGCACCCACAGTTTCTGCAGTATGAGTTGGGTCTTCAGGAGTGTGTAGAAGTGCAGAGCCACAGGAGGAGCATTACTGTGCTGGAGTTTCATTTCAGAGAGTCAGATTGTGGTTTCATTTCTTAAGAATCTTTGTCTTTCTCAGTAGCTGGTTGGTTGGTTTTTTGTTTTTTGGGTTTTTTTTTTTCCTTTTTGTCTATTCTTATCAAATACCCAAACTATTTGGGTTCTGTGGATTACAGGTAGTGCAGAGGTGCTCAGTTTCTCAGTGGTTTTGGCCTGGTAGAGACAAAGAAATGGTGAAGGTGATTCTTTTCACATCTGCAAACTTTTCTGAGATGGAAACTGCTCCTTCATCAACTAGTTAAAAAACATCTTGATAATCTCTCTGAAATATCTGTTGAACCAAGTGTCTTATTGTCTGAGCTTTCAATATGAATGGAGGACAGAGGAAAATAGGTGTGAGATGTTCCACAGTTGTGGTAAGATCACCTCTCTTAGCTCTGCTGCAAACTCAGGAGCTGGTCCTTCCACATGCTCCTTGCACAGGTTGGTGCATAAAGTGAATGAGGTGAGACCATGGCAGAGGAGAACATTGGTGCCAGAAGAACCTACCTTGGCTCAAACTGAACACATTTCTCTGTCCAGCTGTTCCACATCTGTGCCTGTTCCTTTTCTACATCAACTATCTACACAGCTTTTACCCAAAACTGAGGGCCCTCCACTGGGGAGACTGGTATTTTAAAGATCCCTTTATGCAATGATCACCTAATTAATGAGGAGCAGCATAATTAGGAGCAACAGCATCTTATCTTTCAGAGATTCTACTTTATTAACCAAGTTTATGAAAAGTGGAATTTTAAGTCTGTTGCCTGTCAGTGGTTCTTGTTCTTCACAGGTTTTCTTTTAGCAGATTACAGGTTGCTAAACAAGTCTTAAAGACACCACATATTGACCAGTCTGAATTTTAACTTTAGCATAGTAAAAAACCTAATAATATCAATTAAAAGTGTAATTCCTGATCCATTCTGAACCTCAGGCTGGAGAATGGCTGTGTCTCACCTCTGGAGATGAAGAAAACTTCTTTGCCCTGGCTCTGGTTTGGTATTTGGTAACACTGATCTCAACTGAAGTGCCCCAGACTCCCTCACCTGTATTTGCTTCCAAATTTCCCAATCCTTTGAAGAACAGCATTATCTGCAGAGCTCTCTGTAAGGAGGGCCCTCCTCAATTTTGGATAAAATTATTATCCATAAACCAGACCAAACCTGAATGACTGCAGACACCTAACATTGCAGAGTCAGTGTGAGATTTAAAGCAGCCACGTGTCCTTTCTTTTAATGGCAAAAGTTAATTTAGGCAAATTCAGTGGCTTTTGGGAGCTGACCTCAGCCACAGGATCATTGGTCCAGGGCTGACAGCTTTGGAAAAGTTCATCCCTTCCATGGTTTCTGCCACCTGGCATCAGTTAGGAAGTCCCCAGCTCTTGATCTTTTCTTGTCTAATCAAGTTGTTTACTTTATCCTCAGACTGTTTCTTCAGTGAGCTGTAGCTACTTCCTTTCAAGAATGAAATGCATGCCCACATGAGAACAAAATGGCTTGAGGCTCAAGTGCTGTGACTGTGGATGAATTTCTGATGGGTAGAAGTTTGTAATTTGGGAGATTTTTATTGTTTTTTGAACATGGCTTTTTCTTGTAGCTTGACTCTTCTTCCATCTTCGACTGCTGCTGTAGTTTTGCTGGTGGTTTTTTTGTAGTTTTTCCTCTAGTTTTGCTTCCATGGATCTCTGCAAAGCCTTTTTCTTTCAATTATTGATGTTGACACGATAATCTGAAAGTATTTCAGAGTATCCTTAGATCACTCGGTTCAATGGGAGCCTGTTTAAAAATAATACAGAAATCTCCTCATCTTCCTGCCTCCAGAGCCTGGGGCTGAAGGAGACCTTTTTTTGGGAGTCCTCCCAGTACAAATGAGAGGGAAATGTTGATGTGGGTTTAATTTGTGAGAGTCAGTGGTGTTTTATCCCCAGACTCCAGCGTGGGAGGGCTGACAGCATTGTTTGGGCAGTTGCATTTCATCTCTCAAGCCTAGAGATAAGTTCTGCTGCAGAGTTCAACAGGACTTTGGGCAGTTGCTGTTAAGCAAACGCTGAGGAATGAACTCTGAAAATGTCAGAAGACTCAGTGTTGATCTGCAAATGGTACAGGATGTTCCATCAGGGGAACAGGCTGAACCAAGATCCCCATTCTTGGAGAGCATCTCCAGCCCCTCAGCGGGTGCTGCAGAGTGACTGGGAGTGCCTGGCGATCTCTCTGCAAAACTTAAACTCTCAGGAGGACATGGGAACTCCTGATTGATGCCTTAAATCTTGGATTTGGATCCCAATGTGCAGCTAGAGACCAGCTCTAGAGTGGAGAGTGTTTTTCTGTCAGTCTGAGACACTGCACGAGGTGGGGACAAGCACTTTTTGTCAGAATTGTGGGATTAAATCAGCCTCTGTCTCAGTTGATACTGCACTGGAGATTTATGGCACAGATTTGGTTATGGGAAGAAGTACATCTGTGGTTTGTTTTTTTTTTTTAAGACAGATGTCTGTGATGTAACTGGAAGTGAAGCAAAACACATTGAAAAACAGTCTCTAATACTTTTTTTTTTTTCAGGAGTCTATTCATTAACTTGTGTTATGTGAGCACTTGGTCTGGTATTTTGATTTGCTATATAAAGCCTGAGTTCAGTTCATGCCTTGATTTTTAAAATTCCTATCTTTGGCCCATATTACATCATCTTTCTTCCTTGTCTCCCATGAAATATCTTGAGTCCTGATGCTTCAGCTAAATCCTCACTTTGAATAATGGATTTGCTCTTCAGTGAAAACAGTGACACAGTTATCAGCCTTAAGAACTAATTCCAAAAACCATGACCAAGTCTTCCCTTAATTTGAGTGGCCATGCCATGTTCCAAGACCCATGAACTCAGTTTATTGGGCTAATTAAGTTGTGCAGTGGGAAGGAAAGGAAAATAACTTCATGTTTTAAAAAGCTGGAGGGAGATAAAAGGAGAAATGACCAGCTCAGCTGAGTTGTAGTGTTTAGTTTGAGTCCCTGAAGACCTCTGCAAATTTGTCCCAAGGAACAGACACTAAAAGCTGTCTAGGGAGAGGTTTGTGAGTCCCCCCAGCCCTTAAAGTGCCGACTAAATCCCTCCTGGTTCTGCACTCATGGAGCTGAAGGTGAGGCATGACAGAACTGTGCCTTCTGCTTCTGCTGGCATTGATCCCATCCAGGGGCCTCTTCCTGTGGCACTGGGGACCAGCACCAGGGGGGTTTCAGCAGGAAAGTGCTGCTTGTCTCTGCTTTGACCTGAGCAGGAGTGAACCTCTCACCTCCTTGGAGTTTTTTCTGAGGGACTCACTGTGTGGGTGAGGAGAAACCTGGGTTGGGGTACCCTGAGCTTGTTTTCACAGAGATTTTGTCTGCTGCCTCTTGCTCTGGGGCAGAGACATCAGCAGAGTGAACCCAGGATATTCATCCTCAACTCCAGACCCAGGCAGGGCATTTTTAAAGCTTTTCTTGGGGAAAGAGGAGGGTGTGAAATGTATAAACAGGGCCTGGCAAGAACCTGCTAACTGCTACCTCCCATGGATGGGCTCCAGCAAGGCTTCTTCAGAGGTGGGGTGGCTTGAAGGGGTCTCAGTGTCAGTGGGAAACATCTTTTAGACTCCCAAAAAACTCATTTGCTAGATTTGATTCCCAAAGTGCTGCAGAGAGGCATGTGATGAAGTGGGGAACTCAGCTACCAGAAGTGTTCCTGGCTGGATTTTTAATTTCTGTCTGGGGGTCTCTCAGGTGTTGACAAAAATGCAGACAGGCTGGAAGTGGTTTTGTAGGCTTTACCCAAAGTACTGAAAATGAATCTGCTGACCTTTGGCAGAGAGGGACACTTGTGAATTCCCAGTATCCTGTTGAAATAAATTTTTGAGGAGGATGAGTGTGAGTTAAGTAGTCCAGCTCTTCCCTGCCTTCTTTCATTGGCTCAGGAAAATGCTGTGGTATTTTGCTGGTGCCAAACTGCCTTCAGCAGGAGGCCTGCTCATGTCACACACACACTGGAACCACTTCTGTTCCACCTCTGATTTCCCCCCTGCTTCCTTACCAGCAGAGATGAATGGGAAGATAGGGCAGGACGTGGATTTTCCAGTAAGAAGTTGGAATTAGAGCTCCTTGGTAAACCAAAATATGTCAGTTAGCTCAGAAGGAGGGAGTTTGTGTTCTGTGTAATACCAAGGAATGTTAGGTTCTGCTTGCTTTTTCTGCAACTTTAGCAGCAATACTGACCCTTGTGGGAGGAACTGGCCATTTGCACCTTGGATCTTGAGCCAGAAAAGGCACATCAGAGTCAAAGAGAAGATTTTGTGTGTAAAGAACAAGTGGATGTAGCTCAGTGTCAGAGAGAGGAGGGTTTGGTGTGCCAAGGAGAGCTGACCTTGGAAACAGCGGCTCTGGGCTGGCAGAAAGCTTCAGGATCTGTGATACAGGCATGTCCTGCCTCTTGGTGCAGCTGGGGCTGTGGCAGAGTGGAGACTCAAACTGCTGAAGGTCATCTGTCAAGTTCTGCTTGAGCTGAACATCCTTCAGCTGCCTTTGCTTCTCCCTAAAAACTTCCAGGCGCTGGCCCTGCCTTCCTCTCAGGGCTGCTCAGCAAAGCTCTGACTGCATGAAAGCACCCGTGAATCCTTTACTGATTTGTGGTTTTGCTCAGTTGTAGCTATTTCTGTATAAAAACAAGAAAAGCTTTCTGTTACAGGGGAGATTCAGTATTACTCACCTCAGCTGGTTCACACAGGTTATCTGTTGGGTTTAGAGTTTGCTTGGCAAGGTGTGAACAAAAAAAAAATCTATTTAATGCCTTGTGGTTGCAAGTTTAAGTTTATTGAAGTTATTACCGTCTGCTTTTATTGCAGGTATGATAGTTTTAAGACCAGCTCTCTATGAGTGACTTCTAAAAGCTTAATTGGTTAAAATTGAGCTTGATGAATGCAGATTTTTGTGTGTTGTCCAGGAGATGTGGTGTAAATGTCTTTGCATGCAATGTAACAAATGCCATATTGTTGACCAACCAAGTTTTGCCTGATATTCCAAATCTGTTTTTGACCAGATGCTGATAGCAGTCTAATTAACGTGCCATTAGTGAATACTAAAACAAGCTTGTTTTCTGTGTTCTTCCTCCCCCAGGACAAAATGTTTCACTTTTGGGTAAATACATTCTTCATAGGACTGGATGAAAATTCAGACAAAGTAGAAAATGGAAGTCTAGTTGCAGATCAGGAACTCGATGGTATTTTCAGTACAGAGCGCTCAGATAATGATAAGGAATATTTAATCCTTACATTAACAAAAAACGATCTAGACAAAGCAAATAAAGACAAAGCCAACAGATATTTCTCTCCAAACTTCAAGGTCAGTATATTTTATGTGTGAACAAAGCTGAAAAGCTGCATGATTGGTTTGTCTTTTCTTTGGAGGGACCATGTGAAACTGCTGTGTAGAAGCTGAGTTCGTGTGTTGGTATTGCCATCACTTAGCAAAGCTTTGAGCTTTGTGCTTTTATTTGCTTTTTGGGGAGCTGATGCATGTTGAGAGGCTGGGGTTGAAGTCTTCAGGTTGTTCCAGGTGTTTGTCAAAGCCATCAGAGGTTGGGAGAGCTGCTGACCAGGTGCCATCTTCCCTTCCTGAGCTGTGGGCTGGGCATGCTGAACTCCTGAGCTGGTTTGCAGCTGTGCCTGTTCCGTGGGAAGCAGAGGGGGCCACAAGGATGATTTGGGGTCTGGAGCATCTCTCTGATGAGGAGAGGAGCTGAGCCTGGTCAGTCTGGAGAAGGGAAGGCTGAGGGGGGATCCCATCAGTCCACACAGACGTCTCCAGGGGCTGGCAGAGGAGGGTGCCAGGCTCTGTTTTTTCACTGTTCCAGTGACAGGATGAGGAGCAAAGGCCATAAACTAAAACACAAATTCCTCCTTAACACGAGGAAGAACTTCTTTCCATGAGTGTGGAGAGCCCTGGAACAGCTGCCTGGGCAGGGTGTGGAGTCTCCCTCTCTGGATTCATCCCAAGCTCACCTGGAAATGCTCCTGTGCCTGGGCAGGGGCTTGGACTGGATCATTTCCAGAGGTCTCTTCAAGCCCAGCTGTCCTGTGATTGTGGGAATACCTTACCCTGGCACTTTAGCTTTGGGGAGTATGAGCCATTGCCAGCAGTGTTTTAAACATGCAAAATGCATTTGTAAGAATTGCAGCATTTTCTGACTTCCTCATAGAAGATCAGCCAGAGCTCGTTTGAAGGTAATGGTCATAGCTGCTTGGAGTATTGCTTGGATCAGATTTGCACACACGAGTTACCCATTAGAGAGGGTTTTGTTCATTCCTGTGCACTCCTGCTGCAGTCTCCTGGTGCTCTGGGAGTTGGGGAAGGCAGGAGGGTGTGCTGGGGTGTCCTGCTGCTGCAGCTCAGGAGCGCCTGAGCACTCAACCAGACACGATTCCTGCAGCTGGGCTGGAAAATCCTGCTGCTTTGCCAGGGCTGGTGTTGAGAGGCTGGCAAACCTCTCTCTGGGGAGAGGAGCAGGAATGTGACTCAGGGTAGCCAGGACCTGTGCTGTTAAAAATTGCTCAGTTAAATCCGGGTTCCCTTTTTAAAATGTTGTTTTTTCCTTCCCCAGGTGAAGCTATTTTTCACAAAAACAGTAGAAGAGCCATCAAATCCAGAGGCTAGCAGTTCAACTTCTGTAACACCAGATGTTAGTGACAATGAACCTGATCATTATAGATACTCTGACACCACTGACTCTGATCCAGAGAATGAACCTTTTGATGAAGATCAGCATACGCAGATTACAAAAGTCTGAATATTTTTTTTATCAGAGATAAAAAAGAACCATACAAAAAAAAAAAAAAACCATGAAGACAGACAAACTTGAATAAACTGAAAAAAAAAGGACCTTTCTAAATGGCAAAAGGACATAGTGTCAGATTACCAGTTATAGGAACAATTCTTTCCTGACCAATCTTGTTTTGCCCTACAAATCTACAGGGTTTGACACTTGTCCAGTCGGGGGGGTTAAAGAAAGGTTACGTAGCTCTTATGTATATACCTTTTTGTGTCAAAGGACATTAAAACTTCAATTAGGAACTATAAACATGGCACTTTCCCATTTTATTCCAGTTTTATAAAAGTGGAGACAGACCTAATGTGTATGCGTAGGAATTTTTCCTTTTGTGTTCTGTCACCAAACGAAGTTTCAAAAACCGAAAAGAAAAAAAAAAAATATTTACAGGTTCACATCCTGCCCCTTTTTTTGCACTTGTGTGGCAACAGAAAAGTCTGCAGTTGGCTAAGAGATGTTTCTAGAAGGTTTTTCCTACATTCTAATGCATGTTTTTTGGATGGGGGCTGGAAGGTGATGCTCGGAAAGGAGCGTGGCCTGTGTACCATGTCTGGCTGTTCCATGCACCTTTCCTCAGCATGCTGCCCTAATTCATCCGGGACAATGGGTGAGGAGTCGCCGCTGTCACTGCTTGTTGTTTGTGCATTTTTCATTTTTTTTAAGTGTAATGGTGCTAGAAAAGGCAGCTAGAGAGAGTGATTCTGTCTAGGGGTACAGGAATGAACCTTCACGACACCCACGAGACCCGCGCTATGAAGGGAGACAAGGAATTGGGGTCACGAAAAACAAAACAAAACAAAAAAAACCAACAAAAGGAAACACAGCAACAATGACTTAACCATACAAATGTGGAGGCTATCAACTAAAGTAAGAGCTTGAAACAAATGGTTACAAAATTAGACAATGATTTATTGGGATTTTTTTCTGAATTGTAATGGCTGCTCCATCTCCTGTGTAATCAAGGCCAGTGCTAAAAGTCAGATGCTCTTAGTGCAAAAACATCAGTCAACATCTTACATTTATATTAGTAGTTTTTCAATCATATTCCTGCTGTGAATACTTCATGTGCTGCCTTGCAAGCTTTATTTTTTTTTCCCCTCTCATGAATATAAAAAGATTTTGTAATGGTGCACAGGAAATGTCATTGGATATTCTCCAGGTTAGTGTTTGTTTGGAAGATTTCTGATGCATTTATTCAATCAAACCTCTGTCAGCCGTTCCACCCCTTTGACCTTACACATTCTATTACAATGAGTTTTGCAGTTTTGCACACTTTTTTTTTAAAAAAAAAAAAAAGTCATTAACTGTTAGGGAATTTTACTTGAATACTCATTACCTGCAATGTTTAAAAAACGGACATTACACACCAGAGACAGGAAACCAGTGTTGCAGTAAATTCTCAACGCTGTAAATGAAGATTAAAAAGCAGAACTTGTCCCAAATACATTACTATCAAAAACAGCCCCTCAAACCACCCAACAAATTGTTTTTCTAAACCAAGTGGCAGTGTTGGATTATTTGTTCCTAGGGTAGGGCTCAGAGTTGGCTTCTGGTGGATGATTGTTGTGCCCAGCCCGAGGTGACGCAGGAGTCCAGCTGCTGGCACATCCAGATGTGAATGGGCCATGAACAGCTGACCCCAAACTGATGCTTTTTTTAGGGTGTAGTACACACATCCCCCCGCTTCATTGACTTCTTGGTGCTGACATGGAAGTTCATGAGCTGTCTTCTCAGCCAGAATTACGAATGGGATCTGTCAGAGCCCTGTACAGCAGCATTAATGGTTGCAATTTGAACCACACAAGGCAGGACTTCCACTAATTACAATTGGTAACTCGAGGTGTAAAGGGCTTTTAAAGATTTTATTTTTTCTTACCTGGTTTCTGTTGGTCAATTCTGCTCCTCAAATTCATGATTCTAACTTCTAACAAAGCTGGTAATACGTTCTGACTTACAGGTTTAATTAGACTTTAATGGATCAAGGTTCAGTGCTCATTGTGACGAGCAGGAGGTGGTTTTCCCTTGGGAACAGGAATTTTAACTCTTACCCTTCCAATCGTGTTTTCACCCTGTCTGGTTTATAGCAGTTGAAAGTTGTGTTGTGCTTAATAAAGCCAAGTGCTCGTGCTTGGATAGTGTTGGGATCTTGGCAGTGCTGCGTGTCCCACTTTGGATAATCAGGATTGGATGGTGCAGCTCCAGTCGGTGACGCCGGATCGGGAATCAGGACGCAAGGATGGGCTTTTACACTGTTCTTTTTCCTTTGGAATGTGAAGGTTGGAATGAGGGTTTTGGTTTTTTGGTTTTTTTTTTTGTTTTTTTTTTTATTTTTTTTTTTTAATGTTTCGACGTCTTTGAGAAGCCTTGCTTACATTTTATGGTGTAGTCATTGGAAATGGAAAAATGGCATTATATATATATATATAATATATATAAATATATATTATACATACTCTCCTATACTTTATTTCAGTTACCACCCCATAGAAGTTGACAAGAATTGCTATGACTGAAAGGTTTTTGAGTCCTTACTAAAACTTTATTTATGACAGTATTCATAATTAGCTTGAGCTGCATTCTGTAGGTAATCTTTCCTTGAGTTTCCAGACTGTAGGCTTCAGCCTATTGGGATGTGCAAGAGCTTACATGTCTGAAACTACTTGAAGGCATCACTTTGGTAAGAGCTTAACTGTAAGGCCCTGAAGCATCCCCTGGGCTTGGGCAGCCCCAGTAGAAATCTTTGCCACAGCTCCTCCAGGGCAGCTGTGCAAATCAGCCTCCAGATTCCTCCCCGGGGCACACATTGTAAACTGAAGTGGAGTTTACATGCAGCATCAAAATTAGCTTTCCAAATTCAAAACAAAACAAAAAAAACCACCTTGAAAAAATCCAAAAAGAGGATGCTGGTGTGCAAGTTCCATGTTTAGTCCTAGCAAATGTGTGCAATATGTTAACGATGCCTGTGGTTGCCACGAAGTGCCTCGTTTACCTTCTCAATACTGTTGGAAAGTGTCGTGCATGCAGATGGATGGGGTGGGACTGTGCACTAAAAGGGGCTCCAACTGCAGCGTTTTGGCAGAGCTGCCTTTCTCTGCCACTTCAAATTTTCCAGTCTGTTTTCATATAGCATATATATATATAGATACTAAAAGAAAAAAAAAAAATCAGTCTGTTAAGCAGCCTTACTCTGATTCAGCCTCTTCAAATACTATTGTGCTGTGCAACAGTGGCTCTGTGTGTAACTGAGAATACACAAAAACCAAGTATGACATGTACAGGATAATGCCTCATACAAATCAGATGTCCGTTTGTTATTGTGTTTAACAACCCTTTATCTCTTAGTGTTAAAACTCCACTTAAAACTGATTAAAGTCTCATTCTTGTCACTGTGTGGGTGTTTTATTGCAGTGTTCTGAGCTTGGCAAACAGCTCACACGTTGTGCTTGTAAAGCTGTGGAATTTGGAGCCAAGGGTGCTCCTTGTGCATCCAGGGATTGGAAGGGAGCTGCAGCTCCAAAGGCTGATGTGTTCCAGAGGTTTGACCAGGGCAGCAGTGGAAAACTCCAGATGTGTGCAGGGATATCAAACCCTCACTTTGGTGTCCTGCTGAGGGGCAGGGGCACCTCCTGGGGCATCAAACCACACGGGCAGTGTGGTTATGCCTGTCCCCAGTGCCTGAGGAGCTGCAGGAAAGATGGACACAGACAAATGACAAGGGGAATGGATTCCCACTGCCAGGGGGATACTGGGAAGAAATCCTTCCCTGGCAGGGTGGGCAGGCCCTGGCACAGAGTGCCCAGAGCAGCTGGATCCAGCAGGGATCCATCCCCTGGATCCCTGGCAGTGCCCAAGGCCAGGCTGGACAGGGCTTGGAGCAGCCTGGGACAGTGGAAGTGTCCCTGCCCATGGCACTGATGGGCTTTGAGGTCCCCTCCTGCCCAAACCATTCTGGGATTCTCTATTTAGTCTCCAAGAGAACTTAATTAAAAATTCACCTTGTAAAGAAGGTAATGATGCGTCTGCTGCATGATGAGATCTGAATCCCACCTGAGAAATCTTTTCCTGAAGTAGCTTTACACTGACAAGGAGATGCATTTTTCCCTATAGAATCAGGATTGTTAAGGCTGGAAAGGCCCTTTGAGATCATCAAGTCCACTCCCAGGACAGGTCAGGCAGGTGATTCTGGGCTTCTTCTGGTTGTTTGGCTGTTTCCAAACCAGATTTTGAAGTGGCACTTCAACCTAGGTGGAGTTCCCTGATCCCAGGGTTACCCTGGGCCTGCAGGAATGTGAGAGGGGTGGGGAGGTGACTTCGGGTGGCTCTTGTCACTCCTCCTTCCTTCCCTCTGCTGCTAACACCACCCTTGGCCCACATTTGGCTGAGCTTCCCCAAAAAACTCCATTTCTGTTGGGACAGGGGAGGTTTGGGTGCTCTGTGAGGTGCAGCGTTGGCCAGGTGGGGCTGGGGCTTGCGCCTCAGCACCCGGTGCTGCCTGAGCTGTCCTTGCATGTTCCTTTTGCTCTGGTGAGCTTGGTTTGCATCCAAAAAAATGAAAGTAGGGTGGGAAGATGCAGAGGAAGGGCAGGAAGCTCAAAGGAGAGTGGTCTGAACAGGGTTCAACATGATGAGTTTCTATAAATACAGAGATCTCTCTATGAAAGGATTCTGCTCTGGAGACAGGTGAGAAATGCTATGGACAGAGGATTTTATTTGACTTTTACACTCTTGTCCCGTTGACTAAAGTCCCATGGCCCAGCCCCCAGCAGCTAAATGTGATTTCTAGGTAAAAATGCTCATTTTTTCCACTCTGGTGACTGATGTGGTGACACAGCTTCCCAGGGAGGTGCTGGGTGCCAGCCCAGAGGACAATCCCTGTGCTCCATCCCCATCCTGTGCTTTCCATGGCCTCTGAGCCCCTCCAGCTTTCCCAACCCCAGGGAGCAGCAGCTCAGCTCCTTCAGGTCCCTTTCCAGGCGGTTAATAATTAATTGTGTCTTTTAAAGCTGCAGCAGAGCTATAAATTGCACTCTTTTAAGAAGGAAAGAAGTTGGTGGGAGAGTTTTGAAGTGTTTTTCCTGCAGCTGGTTGGTTCTGCCATGAGTGATGGCACCTGCCAGTGGTGATGCTTGTGTTGGTCTGACCTGATTCCCTGGGGTGACCTGGCTGCAGTGGGAGCTGCACTGAAAACAAAAACCAAAAAAAGCCCAACAATCCATCCCTAGAGATGGAGATTGATGCAAAGAGAGGGAGGTCAAATAAGGAGCTACTCAGTGTCTTCTCAAACCCAGACCTTCAATTGCTTCTTTGCCTCCTTGTCACCCTCGTTCTTTGGTGTCTTCTCAAACCCCATCTTTCCACATCTGTCCCTGGTAATTCTCCTTTTTTTTTTTTTTTTTTTAAATTTTATTTTTCCTACACAGTCCTGTGCTAGGCAGATGAGAAAATCCCTTTATTTTGAACTGATGAGCCCACTAAAATAAAAACCATTACTTGTTTCTTTGCCTTTTGCTCCCTGCTCTTTGTGACTTTTCCTAGTTGGGCTTTTTTTATGGCATTTCACTGTTTTTGCATTTTTCCATGTGTTTTTTTTTCTCATTTTCCACTTATCTTCTGTGCTTTCAAACTTCTCAGCCACTGCTCTGTGTTGCAATATAGGACAGGTCATTATTTTCTGCCTGGGTTTTTTTTTTTTTTTATTTGTTTGGGGTTTTTTGGTTGTGGGGTTTTTGGGGTTTTTTTTTGTTTGTTTTTGTTTTTCCTTTTTGTCTACCAAGCTTTATTCTGAAGGCAGAGCAAGGAGAAATGCTTTTATGTTGGTTTTTTTTAAAAAAAAAAAAAAAAAAAGACCAGTTCTGAGAACCATCAGGGTTGTGCAGGTTCAGCAGATGTGTTTGCCTTGGTGAGCTCCTGGTGCTCTGCACAAACCTGGGTGTGTTTATCTGGTCTGATGGGAACAATGGGACTTGTGATGAGCAACCCGAATTTAAAAACTTGCTAATGAACTGCTGGGCTACACTTTTCTGCAAATGCTGCTGTATGGGCTGTACTGGCTACAGAAATATTTAAAAAATGGGTTTAATGTGGTTTATTTTTACTTTTTGAGGGCTCCTGTGCTTGGTAATTTACTTTGTCTCCCATGGCTAAGCCCTGAAATAAATTAATTCGTTTTCTTCCTGATTTCCTGTTCATGGAGGGGTTTTAAGCTGATAAAAGGTGATATTCCAGAGGCTTCAAATTACCCTTTGTGTAATTCAGGCTGCTTCGGGCCCTTCTGGTGTCTTTTTGGCCTTTGACAGGATAATTGTAGCATGAAGGTGATGTGGGGCCTGGGAGAGGCTGAGAGCAGCTGGGAAATGCTGGATGGAGGAATTCCAGCAGACTGCACAGAGAGATCAGGGCTGCCCCATGGCAGCAGGGAAAAAATGGGAAGGATTCTGTCATGGAAATCCGTGCAGGAATGAGCCTTTAAAAGGGAAATTAATGAGTTTGGAGGAGAAGGCAGCAAAGGCTTTAATGTAAAGCAGGGTTTGGTAATGGGAGAGTGAAACCTGGTGGGTGGAGGCATGGAACTTGTGAGGAAAGGGGTGATGGCACATGTTTATAGAGATTTGCTGGGCTTCTGCAAGGACGGGATGGAGCAGCTGATGAGAGGTGGCTGAGAGGCAGCTGGAGGCAGGGAGATGCCTTTGAGAGGTTGGCTTGGGGATCCTTTGCTTTAAAAAGTGTTTGAAACTATGGAAACAGGAGGGCTGACAGCTCCAGGCTGGAGTTGGGACTGCAAGCAGCTCAGGAAAACGTTGGGATTTGCGTTGGAGGATGGTAAAGATCAGGCAGCAGTGAGAGGAGACTGATAACATCCACTCAGCACAAAAAAGGAGGGCTGGTTATTCCCCTTCCCTGAATAGCAGCTCTTGGGAGGGTTCGGCTTCTCCCCGAAATCTGAATGTGCAGAAAAGCAGCTCTGGCCCATGGTTTTTGAGTGCCTGAAGGTTCAGGGGCTCTCAGGTCTCACTCACAACCTGGGGAGGGCTGGGGGCTTCCTTTAGAGGCTGCAGCCCCCTGGGAAAGGGAAGGGCTGGAAGCTCCACTGAGCCGAGGAACACAGAGCAGTGATAAAAAGCCAAATAGGAAGGTTGGAATTATCTTCCCCCCAGCTAGCCCATCCTCTTGGCTTTTAATTTGTCTCTTTTGTGTTGAAAGGAAAGAAAAGCTTTGCACAAGAGCCCCCAGCTCACGTGTTTGTGCCTTGGAGCAGGAGAAGGGATGGCACCCAGTGTGTCTGTGTCCTTTTCTGGGCATGGGGGCTGTGCTGCAGCACTCCAGGGAATGCTCTGGCTTCCCCTCAAGGATGAAGCACAGAAAAAAGACTCTGCAAGAAGAATTTGCCACCTTCATCTCTTTGTCAGCTCCCCTGACAGACTTCACTCCCCAGGAGTAAGATCTGGAGAGTTTATTGCAGAGGAGCATGAGCAGAGCTGCCAAACTCTGACATTCACACTGGATAAAGCTCTCCCTGCTGGACAGAAACTGAGCTTTGGCAAAGCATCTCCTGGCCAGTGTCTGGAGGTGGGAGTGTGAATGACCCTGAGCCAGCCCATTGTTCATGTTGTGTCCTTTGTGTCCTTGCTGAAGGTCCCAGCCTGTGATCAGGAGCTTGCTCAGCTTTGCAGAGGTTTCCTCCATCCATCCATCCATCCATCATCCATCCATCCATCCATCCATCCATCCATCCATCCATCCATCCATCCATCCATCCATCCATCCATCCATCCATCCATCATCCATCATCCATCCATCATCATCCATCCATCCATCCATCCATCCATCCATCCATCCATCCATCATCCATCCATCCATCCATCCATCCATCCATCCATCCATCATCCATCCATCCATCATCATCCATCCATCCATCCATCCATCCATCCATCCATCCATCATCCATCCATCATCCATCCATCCATCCATCCATCCATCCATCCATCCATCCATCATCCATCATCATCCATCCATCATCCATCCATCCATCCATCCATCCATCCATCCATCATCCATCATCATCCATCATCCATCCATCCATCCATCCATCCATCATCCATCCATCATCATCCATCATCCATCCATCCATCCATCATCCATCCATCCATCCATCATCCATCCATCCATCCATCCATCCATCATCCATCCATCCATCATCCATCCATCCATCCATCATCCATCCATCCATCCATCCATCCATCCATCCATCCATCCATCCATCCATCCATCATCATCCATCCATCCATCCATCCATCCATCCATCCATCATCCATCCATCATCCATCCATCCATCCATCCATCATCCATCATCCATCCATCCATCCATCCATCCATCATCCATCCATCCATCCATCCATCCATCATCCATCCATCATCCATCCATCCATCCATCCATCCATCCATCCATCATCATCCATCCATCATCCATCCATCCATCCATCCATCATCATCCATCCATCCATCCATCCATCCATCCCATCCATCATCATCCATCCATCCATCCATCCATCCATCCATCCATCCATCCATCATCCATCCATCCATCCATCCATCATCCATCCATCCATCCATCATCCATCCATCATCCATCCATCCATCATCCATCCATCCATCCATCCATCCATCCATCCATCATCCATCCATCCATCCATCATCCATCCATCCATCATCCATCCATCCATCCATCCATCCATCCATCCATCCATCCATCCATCCATCATCCATCCATCCATCCATCCATCCATCCATCATCCATCCATCCATCCATCATCATCCATCCATCATCCATCCATCCATCATCCATCATCCATCCATCCATCATCCATCCATCCATCCATCCATCATCCATCCATCCATCCATCCATCCATCCATCCATCCATCCATCCATCCATCCATCATCCATCCATCCATCCATCATCCATCCATCCATCCATCATCCATCCATCATCCATCCATCCATCATCCATCCATCCATCCATCCATGATTCCATCTGTCAAAAAGGTAAAATGTGGAGCAAGAAACCCACTAATGCACATATTTCACTGTGTTGTAAAGGTGTGTTCTGAGATGGTAAACAAATATCACAGCTGTCTACAGCAGCAATTATCATTGCTTTTAATAATATCCAGGCTGTCCAGTCTTGATATGCATGAAAGACCCTCCATGCATGGCCAGGGTGCTCAAGGTGTGCTCTTGACCCAGGTTAGTGGCCATGACCTGATGTCCTCTCCTCAGTATTTGCCTTCCCATTGAAAGGAGCATTTTTCTGACAAAGCTCACGGCTTTTTGGGATGGAGCTCAGTGCCCAGCTCATCTGCAGCTGAGTTCTCACAGAGCAGCTGCAGGGGAGCTGGGCTGCTCCTGCATGGTCTGAGCAGTGCCCAGGGCTCAGATCCTCTGTGCCTGCAGCTCTGGGTGCCCCTTGGGATTTCAGCTGGTCACAGTGACTTTGAGATGTGTCAGAAAGTCTCCTTTCCCAGCCTGGCTGTCAAAGAAGGAGTCAGAGCTCTTCAGTTCTCGGTCTCAAGGTTGTTTATTGTTTCTTATCTATAAAATCCTTTCTCCTGGCCTGCTGAGGTCTGTTCAGCAGGTCAGACAGAGGCACACTGGTGTTATCTTTTTATACTAAAAACTACATGTACATTATTTACCATAACTTCCCAATACCCATCACCTATGTTAGACAGTGAGCTTCTACTCTAAACCAATCCAAAAGTGCCAACATCACCCAGAAGATGGAGGCCAAGAAGAAGAAGAAGAAAGGCTGGACACGCCCAGATTCCTCCATCTTGCCCTCTGAACCCCCATCCTAAAAACCCCCAAAATCTATTTTTCACCCTGTGACAAGCTAATTATTATTCTACTTAGACTTTAGTGGCTTGCATATCTTCATATAAGGTTGGTAACCTTTTCATGGGTCATAATCAAAGTCACAGGTGTCTTGGGCTCTGTGCCAGGGTCTCTGAGCCCCCTGGCAGGGGCTGGAGCCATCCAGGACAGCCAGAGGGATGTCCTGGGTTCCAACAGGTGACTCCTCTCCATCACCCTGCCTGGCAGGTGACTCAGAAGTGGCCCTGCTGTGTCCCTTCCTTGTGACAAACCCCCCTGCACATCTGCTTGTGGGGCTGCAGGGGTTCACTCCCAGCCTGTGAGGTGCTGCCCAAGTCCTCTCTCTCCCCTTCCCACACGGGGCACTTCCTTAATGAGCAATTAAGAGACCTCGGGGAGCAGATGAGCTCAGTGATGGAAATAGTTGCCCAACAGAGGGTTTGATTAATGCCTTCTGACTTATCCAAGAGTCAAAGCAAGCTTGGCTGAAGTGCAGGCAAGAGGAGAGGTGAGAAGTCTGGAGCAGGAGGTGTGAGGGAGGTAAAAGGAGCTGAATGCCCACATAACAACATCTGAAGGGAACCCTGAGAGGTATTGAAGGGCCCACTGCTGACTGCTTGCTTTGGGTGGTTGGTTTTGTGGTTTTATTTAGCTCAGTGTCTTGCTGTGAAGCCTTAGAATGTAAAAGTGACAGTTTTGAATGTACAAGTGCGTAACTGCACAACTGTTTGGGCTTCTGGCTCACCGAAATGTCTGTCCTGCCCTGTGGCTGGAGGTGACTGCTCAGGGGTGAGTAAGAGCAGGGGATGCACATCTGAGAGCAGCCCAGAACCAGCTGCTGGCCAGGGACCTCCTGAACCTGGGGTGATTTGTGTGCTCAGCAACCTCCAACGCGTTCATCTGCAAGGCACTGCTCCCATGTCCCTCAAACTGATGCAGAAACTCTTGGCATCCTCTGCATCCTGGGACAAGGTGCTGGGGAGAAGTGAGGGAACATCTCAGTTCTGTCAGCCACTCCCAGTCCTTGTGCTGCAAGAGGCAGTGGAAGGACAGCCCTTCATCATCTCCTCCTCCTCCTCCTCCTTTTGGAGATCTCTGGCAAAGCCACCTCCAGGCTGAAGTCTCCAAGCCTGAATCCTTCAGACACCTCCAGGTTTTCTGCCCTGGCAGAATCTCCCTTCCATGGCTGGTTTCACCTGGTCCCTCGTGGCACAGCTGAGGCTGCTGCATCCCCAAAAGGTCACTCAGTTTGTCACCATCCTTGTGACACGAGTTTGGTGGTGACACAGGCCAGGATGGCTCTCCCAGGGGTTTTGTCCCACGTGGCACAAACCCTGTGTGGGCCATGGCCCTGTGAGGAACCACTGAGGGAGCTGGGGGTGCTCAGCCTGGAGAAAAGGAGACTCAGGGGTGACCTTGTCACTCTCTACAGCTCCTGAAAGGTGCCTGTGCTCAGGTGGGGTTGGGCTCTTTCTCCAGAACCAGAGGACACAGCCTTAAGCTGTGCCAAGGGAAATATAGGTTGGATATTTGGAAAAAGTGTTTTACAGAAAAGGTGATAAAGTTCTGGAATGTTCTGCCCGGGGAGGTGGTGGAGTCACCATCCCTGGATGTGTTTAAAACAGCCTGGATGTGGCACTGGGGTGCCAGGGTTTAGTTGAGGTGTTGGGGCTGGGTTGGACTTGATGATCTTGGAGGTCTCTTGCAACCCAACCCAGAGATTCTGGGATTCTGTGATTCTGTGATCTGTGATTCTGTGAGTGCCCCTGGCCCTCACTGCTGGAGCACTTTCCCTCCCTGCCCTGCGTGTTGGATTTCAGATCATGAGATCAAAGTCAGCACTTTCTATCTCCAGCCTCTCCAGCACGTGCTCCCTTTCTTTGAAGCCCATTAAGAAGTTTAATTGGGAGACAGGAGCTCTTGGATGAGCAGTTGGAATTAATGAGCTGCTTTAGCCATGCTCATCCCTCACAAGGATTTTTACCTCCCGTGGCAGTCTCTCCTCACCTGTTTTCTCCCTCTTTGCTGCATTTGGGAGGCGAGCCAGGCTTTCATTCCTTTTGTGTGGCTGTGGCACTGTGCAGGTGGCTGGGGAAGGGTTAATCCCCCTCTTTAGGGGGGTCCTGAACAGGGGTGATGTTTGTGCTCTGCTCCCAGCTCTCAGCCAAGCCCCAGTGAGGATTTTTCTCTCTGTGTCCCCAGAGGAGCCCAGCGCTCTTGCACACAGGCTGTGCACAGCCCGGACACTTTGGTCTCACCAGGGCTGCAGCTTTTCTGTTTGTCTGTCCCAGCTGCTGCCAGAAGCTGACTTTTTATCTGATCTGTGGTCTTTCACCACGAGCTGATGTGGTCCCACTCTGATTTGTGCAGGTTGAGCTGTGGTCTCTCAGAGCTGAAGTTTTCCTTCAGCCTTTGCAGCACAAAGAAATAAAAGCAGAGCTGCTCAGTGCTGCTCTCACCCTCCTCACCTCCATATTCATCCCTCTGGGGCTGCAATCAGCTGCACCCCTGTGGTCTGACCTCCTCAGCCTCCCCCAGCTGGAGCTGCATCCTCAGGTTGAGCTCCAACATCTTTTTAAAGATATTTTTTCTCTCTCTCTTTTCCCAAAGAGGCAAAATATGCTGATATTGGAGCATTTCAGCCTGGAGGTGGCAGACACCTGGCCTTTCATGGCTGTGAGGCTGAATCCACTACCTGTGGACATCAAACCTGTGCTGATCCACAGCAAATCCTAAATCCACAGGAAATGCCAACAGCCTGGCTCTCTCCTCCGTGGACATGCCTCTTGAGCACAGGCTTTGTCCTTCTCGATGTGGCAGCAAAGGCCCAAAAACGGAGCCACTTCCCACTCCTGCTGATCTCCCACCACTGGGTGTGTGCTCCCCCCAAGGGCTGGTGTCCTTCCCATCTTCCCCTTTGCTGTTTTTCCTGCTTTCCTGATTGAGCTGGATTCCTGGTAGCTCATCATCATTCATAATTTAATGAGTTAGACCCTGAATAAGTGGCCTGAGCTGATTTTTTTTTTTCTTTCTCCTCTCCCTGTGACACACTGTCAATGAGCCCGCTGCTTGCACAGAAAATCCCTGTTCAAATGGATGTTTTCCCATGAAAAACTCTTGCCAAATCACTGATTTTTTTTTTTTTTTTCCCAATCAAAAGAAAAATAAATCCAGAGCTGGAAAGATTCCTCACCTGTTCAGTCCACAGCAGTGAGTTCCAGGCTGTGCTCTAAGATCTGCCCACGAGTCTATTGAATAGAATAAGAGATTTTATTTTTTCCTCCCCAGTAAATGGAGATATTTTCAGGAGGCATTTAGAGGCATTTTCTAGTACACTTTTTATTCTAGTACACTTTTTATTCTAGTACACTTTTTATTCTAGTACACTTTTTATCCCAGATTCAGCTCAGATGAGGAGGGACCAGAGTGCGCAGAGCGCTGTCTGGGAGCTGATGCAGCAGGAGATTATTTGGGAATTAAATCCACCAGAGCGGCCTGAGGGGACCTGGTGCTGCTGGAAATCACAGGGGTTTATCCAGGCACATCTGCCTGAGCCACTCTGAGGTCTCCTGGCCAGGTTTCCAAGGCTGCTCCTGCTCTGGGGACGTGGCAGTGCCCACAGGTGGGAGCTGTGCCCACCGCTGGCCTGGGTCAGAGCTGGGCTCCTTTGCCCCCCTTCAGCTGCCAGGGGAGGATTTTGCTCTTTCAAAGGTGAGATATTTGTGCCAAGTGCTGGTGAGGCTCTGCCCAAGGTGTGCAAATCGTGCCAGAGGTTTTCCACATTTCCATTCAGTCTCCAGTGCAGGTCCTGAGAGCCCAATCTGCCTGCAGGGATTTCAGTGTAGCTGAGGGGCAGGGAAATTTGGGATTTGCTCTTCCTCTTCCTCTCAGAAAAGAGCCCAAAGGCTCCCAAAACACTGCAGATGCCTTTGAAAACGAAGCTCCCTCTTTGCCTTGCTGTAACCCAAGCTCATGTTGCAAAAGAAATTCAATTAAACTGAGAGCAGCTCCTAGTGAAATTCAAATTGGGTGATTTGTGACTGACTGGAACCGAGTATGTTCAGTTGGAAGGGACCTGCAACGATCAAATTGAGTATTTGAAGCTCTCTGAAAATTTCCCTGAAAGTCTCCTCTCCAAAAACCATTGAACATGGTTTCATAAGTATATACAGCTTTATTCACTATTATATATAAATGAGTATTAGAGATAACTTGCATTGCATACACTCAGGTGAAATACTGTATGAAATATTCTAACAGGAAATCAAAAATGGTGGTTTTTTACCTTGGTAAAAATATCAGTGTTGGTGACTGTGCTTGTGAAAGCTCGTGCTCTAAACAGCAGCACATTTTAGCCAGGAGGCATTTTCTTTTTCAAATTAAAAAAAGAAATAAATAAATTAAGAAGTCCCTGTGGAGAGCAGCCACCCCTTCTCACGGAGCACGAGCAGAAACAGGCTCCTCACTTCTGATTTCACCCCCCAGAGTGGGAGGCAGAGGGATCCCAAACACTTTCCTGCTTCCCAGGGCACCAGAGCAGCTCTGGGATGTCACTGGTGTCTGTGAGACATCTCCTGACCAATGCTATTTGTCTGAATTCCCAGGAATGCTGCTGCTTGTTCTGCAGAGCGGAAAAATGTTCTATTTTTGGCTGCGTCAACTTTTTTTTTTTAAATTCTGGGAATCAAATGATTCAAACAAAGCATGGCAAGGGTTTGTATAGGTCTGAGTGGTGTGGGACGGGGCAGAGCTTGAGGCAGGGACAGGAGGAATCTATTAGTGCTCTCCTCCCAGTTTAAGGGGATGGTGATGGGGATCCTGGCGTGTCAGAGTGGAGGCAGACGTGGATATGTGGGAAAATGTCTCTTGGAGCAGGAAAAAAAAAAAAAAGATCAAAACAAATGGGTAAATAAACACAGGAGCATATGTCTCAAGACTGGGGGAAGGAAAAAAAAAAGATTGGATCAAAACTCAGAGATTGAGGTCTGGGGGGGGAGAAAAAAAAGAGATTGGATCAAAACTCAGCATCATTGCAGAGCCTGAGGTGGGCCTGTGTGAGCAAAGGCACTGCCAGGAATTGTGGCTGCCCCTGGATCCCTGCAGGTGCCCAAGGCCAGGCTGGACAGGGCTTGGAGCAGCCTGGGATAGTGGAAGGTGCAGGGGTGGAATTTTTGGGTCTGCAGGGTGCATTCCAACCCAGGCCACCCTGGGGTTCTGCAACTCTCATTGGTCCAAAGTTGCTTTAGGCTTTGGAGGTAAAATGGAGCTGGAATCCCGAGGTAACGTTACTGGGAAGGAGCAGCCTGGATCCCCCTTTAGGGAAGGATTTGGCTGATTTGGTGTTTTGCTGGTTCCCTCCCCTGTGATAGGTGATGCCCTGTGTTAGAGTGGTTTGTAGGTGAAGCCTTTTCCTGCCCACTTTTCAAACAAAACCAGCAACTGGAGAACCTCGGGCGCGTTTGGCGTCGGTGGCGAAGGAGCCCCAAAAAACGCCCTCCCCCAGAAACTGCCCTGTGCCAGCTCTGCTCTGAGAGCCCTCAGGAATTCTTTGAAGCAGGGCTGGAGCAGGAAGTTCATTAGAGCTGCTTTGATATCTCCCAGCGTGTTTTAACAGCTGCTCTGGAGGCAGCTCCAGCAGCAAGAGCGTGGTTGGGTTGGTGCTCCCCAAAGTCCACGCGGCCCCTGCTGAAATTCCTCTCTGTGTGGCGTGGCATGGCTGCTTTTCTTCTCTCCTGAGAGCTCAAACTCACTTTCACGGGCATTTGGGAAAATGGAATGGCCAAACCTTATTGATTGTGGCTTGTAAAATTCATAATAATAATAATAATAATAATAATAATATTTAAAAACTAAATCCCTTGATGCTGGGGTGTTGCAGCCACAGTCTGAAATTTCCCCGTTTCTCACTTCTGTTTTCAGTTGTCTTTCTCCCAAAATCCTCCAGCAGGCTAACATTTTCCATGGCTTGTTCACATCTAAATGACTTCCCAGGGTATTTTAGAATGAAATCATTGCAGTGAAGAGGTTCAAGCTGTCTCTTTGTGGTGAGGAACCTCTAAAAAGCCCAAAAGCAGAGGTTTTGACCCATTGGTCCACCCTTTTTCGGGAGAATCCTCAACTGAACTCTTGCTGTGGTGATTAATGCTTGATTGGCAATGTGCTGCTCTGTCATGGAAAATAAACAGCTCTTCCAAAGGTTTTCCTCACTGCAGCTGTAACCTTTATCCTCCTTTCTTGTCTTTTGCTTGATCTTCATTTTTATGCCTTGATTTTTGAGATGTTTGTTATTTTTTTTTTTTTTTTTTTTTTTTTTTAAATCATAAAATCATATAATCATGGAATGGTTTGGGTTGGAAGGGACCTTAAAGCTCATCCCATCCCACCCCTTGCCATGGGCAGGGACACCTTCCCCTATCCCAGATTGCTTCCCTCAGTCATAGCCCACACTGGGTTTATCCTAAGCAAGGCCAATGTCTGGGGATGCATTTTAAAAGAAAAATGAAATGATTTTGGTGGCTGTAGAAAGCAAAACAAATCAAGCAAAGAAAAACAAAGGGGTTTCCAGCGTCCCACCTCTTTCAGCTCAGTGGATTCTACCTAAAATTGGGGAATGCACATCTGGGTCACACAGTGGGATCTAAAACTGGGGAATGCACATCTGTGGGATCTAAAACTGGGGAATTCACATCTGTGTATTCAGTGGGACCTGAAATTTAGGAATGCACATCTGTGGGTCACACAGTGAGACGTAAAACTGGGGAATGCCCTGGCAGGAGTCCTTCTCCCTCTGAATTTGGGATCACCTTCTGAGTAGAACTTATTCAATGCCCCTGCACCTTCGAAATCCTCTTCTTTCCACACTTTCTTCCCATTTTGCTCCTGAAGTCATTCAGCAATGACTTAACTTGCCTGGAGCCACTTCAGTGAGGCACAAATCCCCCCTGGAAGAGGCAGGATCTCCTGTCTGGCTGCTGGATGCAGAGCCCAGCTATTCCTGGAGCCACAAATCCTCACACCTCGTTCGTCACGGGCCACAGCCGGGCCGTGGGGCTGGTGTTAATTACTTTGGGGAAATTAAGGGAACCCCAGGAACCAGGGCATGGTCAGGCAGAGGGTTTGGGGAGGAATGAGGTGTCTCTCTGTGCTGCCTGGTGAAGGGTTGCTCTTGCAGCAGATGCTTCTTTTGGGGGTGAAAATGGATGCTGCTCTTCCAAGCATCCCTGGAAGCTGCTGTGGATGGCTCTGGATGGGCTCCAGCCAAAGGACTGCAGGGTGTGGGAGGGAAAAGGCAGGAAAATGAAACCCCTTGGAGCTGATCACCATACAGAAGCCACCACTGCTGCTTCTGCAGCCTTCAAACTGCTCTTTATTGCCACCAATTATGAGCTCTCTTTGTTGTGCTATTTGTGTTTTGCAGGAATTTTCACTGGTTTGTCCTGCCACGGAAAACCAATGTCTGTCAGAATCTGAGAAACATTTTTCTTCCTGGAAAGAGAAAGAAGTTATTAAAATCTGACTTGTTTTTCACATAAACAATCTCTGGCACCTTCAAAAATATTTTTTCACCCAGTGCCACAGATCTGTGACCCCTTAAATCTCTAGAAAACCAGTTGTGTTCAGATGATTTTTAAATGATTGAGGAGTTTTGGCACATCCCCCACGAGGGGAGAGAACAAGAAGGAGAAATCTGGTGAATTTTCCAGTGCAGGAGAGGATGGGGCTCAGAATCAGAGAATAATTTAGGCCAGAAGAGCCTCCTGGGGGACTCAAATGCAACTTTACCCAATGCCATGCCAGCTGTGGAGCTTCACGGTGCCAGTGCTGCAAGGCTGTGCTTTCCTGGGATTATTGGGGTCAGGAGGGATGACTTTATTGGGGTCAGGAGGGATGGTTTTCCTGGGATTATTGGGGTCAGGAGGGATGGTTTTCCAGTGGCTTTACTGGGGTCAGGAGGGATGGCTTTCCTGGGATTATTTGGAAGAGGTGGGATGGCTTTGCAGTGGCATTATTGGGGTGAGGTGGGATGGCTTTCCTGGGATTATTGGGGTCAGGAGGGATGGCTTTATTGGGATTATTGGGGTCAGGAGGGATGGTTTTCCTGGGATTACTGGGGTAAAGTGAGAGGGTTTTCCAGTGGTGTTATTGGGGTCAGGAGGGATGGCTTTATTGGGATTATTGGGGTCAGAAGGGATGACTTTATTGGGGTCAGATGGGATGTCTTTCCTGGGATTATTGGGGTCAAGTGGGATGGTTTTCCTGGGATTATTGGGATCAAGTGGGATGACTTTATTGGGGTCAGGAGGGATGGCTTTCCAGTGGCATTATTGGGGTCAGCAGGGATGGCTTTCCTGGGATTATTGGGGTCAAGTGGGATGGTTTTCTAGTGACATTATTGGGGTCAGAAGGGATGACTTTATTGGGATCAGGAGGGATGGCTTTTCTGGGATTATTGGGGTAAAGCGGGATGGTTTTCCAGTGGTGTTATTGGGGTCAGGTGGGATGGCTTTATTGGGGTCAGATGGGATGGTTTTCCTGGGATTATTGGGGTCAGGAGGGATGGCTTTATTGGGGTCAGATGGGATGGTTTTCCTGGGATTATTGGGGTCAGGAGGGATGGCTTTCCAGTGGCATTATTTGGGTCAGGAGGGATGGCTTTCCTGGGATTATTGGGGTCAAGTGGGATGGCTTTCCTGGGATTATTGGGGTCAGGTGGGATGACTTTATTGGGATCAGGAGGGATGGCTTTCCTGGGATTATTGTGATCAGGAGGGATGGCTTTTCAGTGGGATTATTGGGATCAGGAGGGATGGCTTTCCCAGGAATATTGGGGTCAGGTGGGATGGCTTTCCTGGGATTATTTGGGTCAGAAGGGATGACTTTATTGGGGTCAGGTGGGATGGTTTTCCTGGGATTATTGGGATCAAGTGGGATGACTTTATTGGGATCAGGTAGGATGGCTTTCCTGGGATTATTTGGAACAGGTGGGATGGTTTTCCTGGGATTATTATTACCAGGTGGGATGATTTTCCAGTGGGATTATAGGGGTCAGGAGGCATGGCTTTCCTGAGATTATTGGGGTCAGGGGGGATGGCTTTCCTGGGATGTCCCACTGCTGAATTCAAAGTCCTTCCTAGAAAGGCACTTGGTCTTCAGGATTCTGCTTCTTGCAAATAGTGTCTGTCACCAAACCCCTGGAAATGTGGAGAAAGAAGGGAGAAAACCCTCTCCAATGCCTGCAGGTCAATGTCCTTCCAGGAAAATAAAAAAAAAGGGAATAATGGAATTTGGCTCAGGCTCGAGAACAAACATGAAACCTCCCCTAAATTGCCATCTGCAGGAGAGGGACAGGGGAGAGCATGTTTACCATGGCAGGCTCCAGGGTGATGCAGGCTGTCAGAATAATAAAATATTCTTGGAACTGCTAAATGTTGTAGACAGTAATTCCACCTCGGGAAGTCTCCCAGTGCAAATGAAATCCATTAAAGGAGGGCTCGGCACCAAGTGAGTCTGGGCACTGCTGGAGGAATTTGCTGCTCTTTGGTCCCAGCTCGTGGGGAAATGCTCAAGGAGGTTCCAGTGGAAGCTCCAAGGCCTGGGCAGGAAGGCTGTGCTGGCAGGAAAAGCTGGGCTGGTGTGGAGGGGAAGACAAGAGGGTTTGAGTTGCCTTCAGAGTGGAAACCACAACCTGCAGGGCATGGAAATGGAAACAGGGAGTGCTGGATGGCAGTGGGGTCAGACCTCAGGAGAGAAACTGCTTTGGGGTATTGGGAATTAGGAATTGTTCCCTGCTGGGGCTGGGTGAGCCTGGGATCCAGGAGTGAGTTCAGAGGAGGCACCAGGATGGGCAGAGGGATGGAGCAGCTCTGCTGGGAGCAAAGGCTGGCACAGCTGGGGGTGCTCACCTGGACAGGAGAAGCTTTGGGGTGACCAAATTGTGGCCTGAAGAGCTGAAGGAGCTACAGGAAACATGGAGAGGGACTTGGGACAAGGGATGGAGAGACAGGACACAGGGAATGGCTTCCCAGTGCCAGAGGGCAGGGCTGGATGGGATATTGGGAATTAGGAATTGTTCCCTGGCAGGGTGGGCAGGCCCTGGCACAGGGTGCCCAGAGCAGCTGGGGCTGCTCCTGGATCCCTGGCAGTGCCCAAGGCTCTTGGGTTTCTGTGGTTGAGATGAATTCTGGGGTATCAGAAAGTCTTTTTTCTCAGCCCTGTGACCAAAGAAGAAGCCAAGATTCGTCGGCTTTTCTTTTGAAGGTTGTTTTCTGCTATTTATTTTTTCTTATTTATTACTTATTTTCTTATTTCTTATTACTTTATTTCTTTATATTCTTATGACTTTATTACTTATTTTCTTACTTCTTCTTATTTATTACATTTCTTTCTCTGACCTGCTGAGATCTGTCCAGCAGGTCAGGATGTGGTACTGCCCTTGCCTTTGGGGGTGGTGTTAACTTTTTGTACTACAAACTACGAGTAGTTTATTTACAATAATCTTTCAATACCTATCACCTATGTTAGACAGTTTGTCTTTACTCTAAATCAATTAAAAAGTGTCACCATCACAGCAGAAGATGGAGGACAAGGAGAAGGGCAGGACACACCCAGATTCCTCCATCTTGCCTCTTGAACTCCCATTCTAAAACTCCAAAATTCTAATTTTTCACCTTGTAACAAATTAATTATCATTCTACTCAAACTCTTGTGGCTCTTCACACAAAGTTGGTAATTTTTTCTATGCACCAAAATTGAAGGCACAGGGGTTTTTTGACTCTGAGCTTCTTGCCAGGGTCATGAATCACCCAGAGCAGCCAGAGGAATGTCCTGGGTCCAACACAAGGTTGGACACTGGAGCTTGGAGCAGCCTGGGATGGTGGAAGGTGTCCCTGACATGGCACGGGTGACACTGGATGGGCGTTAAGGTCCCTTCCCACCCAAACATTCTGTGGGATAAATTGACCAGGAAGGTGTTGGAGGCCCTTGAAGTCAGACAAATCTCCCTTGGGAGAGGCCTGGTGGGCAAACACTGGAATGCCCTCCCAGTCACCACTGGGATGGAAACCAGCCAAAATAACACCTCTGCCTTCTGGACAAGGAGCTCCTGGCAGCTTTGAAGGAGGCTGAGGAGCTTTTGGAGAGGGATGGAGGCAGTATAAATAATAATATAAATATATTATATATTCTATAATTATATATTATATATTCTATATAGTATTATATATTCTATTATATTATATGTTATATAATATATAATTATATTTATATATTATTTATTATATATTTATAATATATATTATATATTATATATTATATATAATTATATATTATATTATATATTCTATATAGTTATAGAATATATATTATATATTCTATATAATTATAGATATATATTACATTATATTACATTATATTACATTATATTTCATTATATTACATTATATTATATTGTATTGTATTGTATTTAAACGAATATAATACATTATATTATATTATATTATATTATATTATATTATATTATATTATATTATATGATATTATATTATATTATATTATATTATATTATATTATATATATATATTATATTATATTATATTATATTATATTATATTATATTATATTATATTATATTATATTATATTATATATTTTTTTTCTATAATCTAACCATTCAGAATCCATCCGCAAACAACTTCAAAAACAAAAAAATCCAGCAAATCAAATCAAAGCAGACAACAGATCATGATTAAACAACTTATTTAAACAATAAAATTTCACACCTTAACTAAAAAAAAACTTCACAAAATAAATTTATATACATTAATTATGGTAATAATATTAACAATAATACCTTATAAACTTCACTATACACAACAATCAATAAACAAATCCATCAAAAATATTTTTTGCACTCAAAAGAAAAGAAGATTGGGCAGGGTGGCTCCCTTGGAGGTCCCTAACACTGACCTGGCATCTCAGGTGAGTCCTGAGGATGGGGATCCCCCTCTGCTTGGAAACCCAGCCAAGGGAAAAATCCCTCTTTTCCAGTCCCAGGTAATAACAAATCAAGTCAGTACTTCAATCTGTGGTTTATATTCCACAAAGAGATTAAAATCCCTGCTTGAATCTGTTCTCCCTTTGTGAAATCAAATCCAGCCCATGGAGTGACAGAGCCTGACCTTGCTGAACTGGGATTCCCTCGGAGCACCCAAACCACTAATGATGGACGTGTGGTTGTTTTGGGATGGGGAGTTCCTGTGACTTGGTTTGCTGTCGCTTTTTCTTGAGTGGATTTGGCCATGGAGAAATGTTTTTTACTGGATTTGATACCAGGGACCAAATTGAGGCACTCAGAGCTTCAGTGTTGAACCAGCACACTGAAATATTTTCTCTCAGAGGGAATTTGGGGCAAAGTAAGGGTTTGCCTTTCAAACACAGCAGTGATAGGGGATGGAAAATCATGGAAAGCTACAGGCATACAAAAAAAATCACAAAATATTCAGGAAATTTATAGTAAATCATGGGCTGGCTGCAGAATTTTTGCAGCCAGCAAAAATGTTTGCTGAAAATGCTTGGTAAAATCTAAAATCAAAATCCCTCTGGTTTGGTTTTGTCACTGAGGGTGCAGTCTGGGCTTGCTCTGCAGGAAGCTTGCAGGTCTAAATTCCACTGAGATGCTCCCAAAAGGAGTTTGTCTTTCGAGGGAAAGCTGACACCATTTCTTGCAGACAGGCTGGGGTGATGCGCACCCAGGGAAAGGTGGCGAGGATGGAATGTGGCTCCTGTGACAGACATGGGACCCGCATGGGAAGTACTGACAGGAGAAAAAGGGATGGGGAGGTGGTGGGAGGAGGATGATGCTGGAGGGGGTCTGGAATCCCAGGGGGGAATCCCAGAGCCCTGGAATCAATCCCAGACTGGTTTAGGCCCTAAAGACCATTTAAGGTCTAAATGGCAGGGATGTCATCCCTGGGTCAGGTTGCTCAAATAATTCTCTCTGCTCATCATGGGGATCCACATCTGGATCCTGGGAACGTTTTAGTGCCCCCAGTACCAGACAGGCACCTGCAAACTGGAGCCAGTCCGATGTGGGGTCCTGTGGAGAATGGGGAGGAGGGAGCAGCCCAGGATTTTCTTACAAGGGAAGAGTAAATGTTTGGGGGGTTAAATTTTCAGCTAACAGGCACAGTGTTTTAGAAAGGGACATAAGGAAATCCTCCCTGCAACACCAATTTCTCCTCCACAGAATCCCAGGAACCTGTAAATGCCTTTTCCCCCTTTGCCATGCCTTGCAGAGGTGCTTCAAGGATTTGTGCACAGCTGTGGAGTGGAGATGCCTCGTGGGCTGGCTGCAAGCACGGAGCTTTGAATGACTGATTTTATTTAGAAAGTTTCAAATCCACTTACTTTCCAACTGTGCTGGTTGTGCTCATTTATTAACTTCCTTCTCCACCTCATTTACTGCCTGTCAGATGTTCACACCCAGGAAATGTGTGCTTGCATAACTGAAACTTTTGCAACCTCGAGATTCAGCTTAAGCTTCTAGTTATATATTTTTTTTGAAAGGTGAATTTTGCAGCCTCAGCCCTGCGTGCAAACCTGTAGTAACAGCGTGCTGTTAATTCCTAGGCTGAGTAAAACAGACCCACTCTCTTCCTCCAGCTGGCTCTGAAAACAGCTCTGTGTGGCACAGGAACTTTCTGGTGGTTATTTCTTTTTTTTGAGGGGGGGGGGCAAGGCAAGCAAAGCCTTTTGACCAAAAATATGAAGCAATGACAGGGTTTGTTTCTGATGCAGGTTTGTTTCTTGCACTCACTTGTTTCATTTGTCTAAACACCACGGGGAAGTACCTGTGGCAGGCAAGTGCTCCTTTCAAGATCATTTACTGAGAAAAAAAACCCCAAAAACCAAACCAAAACAAAACAAAAGATTAGATCAATGTTTTTAACAATTCTCAGGGAATAACCTTGCCCATCATTCCACTGTGAGGGTTTGGAGGGTGCAAGTACAGGCTGTGAAAGAGCCCCCCAGCTTTGCCTGTGCAGACATCAGGATGTGGAGAGTTCCATCTCAGCAGGCTGAGACAAGCCTCCCTCATTGGGGAGACCCTAACTTGGAGGCATTTTTAATGTGAGTCCTGCAGGGTCAGGGGGCTCCACTTCCACCTCTTGGTGGTAGAACGCAGAGCACAGACACAGACCTGGAGAGCTCGAGCTGTCCACGGAGGAAAGGTGGGCACAGATCCCAGGTCATGCAGAGACCAAGGAGATCTTTGTGATCTTTGTCCCCCCTCTTTGCTTGGGTAGAGGAAAATGCCACAGCTGCTCTGGTTCTGTGCCAGGAGCAGGCTCTGATGATGGGGAGGTTGCCCAAGCCCATCTTGGGGCTCCCAGGCTGACATTTGCCTCTGCCCGGCCAGGTTGGATTAAGGAGTTGTAGGGGAAGGTGCTGTAGGGGAAGGTGTTGTTTGCCTGTGGATTTAGGGAAAGAAGGAATGCCAGGCAGGATGAGCACACTGTGGGAGCTCCAGAGAGCCACCAGGCAGGACAACTTCAGCTCCAGGCTGAGCGTGGGGAGAATCTTCTAATGGAGACCTGCTGCTGCCTTGCCTTGGGCAGCACATGGAGAGAGAGAGGGGCTGCTTGATGTGTCACCAGCTGCTCCAAGGCTGACACTGTGGTCTTCTACTGATTCCTCCCTAACCCAGGGAGCAGAGCAGATGCTCCACTGTGGACCTAGCTCATTTTTGGGACAGTTACAGTTCTTGCATGCCATCCGAGCAAAATTATTTCCAGATTAAACACAAGTTAGAGCACGCAATTCTTTCTTTTTGCTTGGTTGCAATCTCAAAAGAAGAGATGGCCACAAAGATACAGGGTAAGATTGTGATCTAGCAGGGTGTTGAAGTGTGTGCACTGATGAGAGAGTTACATGGACTGCACTGCCTTCTGTGTTTAACAGTTGGACTCAATTTGCAGCAATTTATCACAGATGTGGAGGGTGGGCAGGCCCTGGCACAGCTGGGGCTGCCCCTGGATCCCTGGCAGTGCCCAAGGCCAGGCTGGACAGGGCTTGGAGCAGCCTGGGACAGTGGAAGGTGTCCCTGCCCATGGCAGGGGTGGCACTGGGTGAGTTTAAGTTCCCTCCCAACCCAAACCATCCTGGGATTTCCATGGTCCAGCACCAGTGCTTTGCTTGGAGAGCAGTGTGGGTGTTGCCTGCTCACGTCACACGCCGGAGAGCTCATCTGAAACCACAAACCAGAATTTGTGCCCTGGCCAGAAGAATGTGGAAATGAGAGCTCGTGAAACCTTTGCTGAGATGCTCAGAGTGCAGCGCTGCCGTGTGTGACACACAATGGGCAAATGGCACGGCGAGAAAAACCACAAAGGTGCAGGGCTGGGATCAGAAACACCATTTATAACCTGGGCTGGGTGAAAAGGAATTCATTACTGCTACTAGTGATGCCTTGAGAAGGCTGCCCTAGAACAGAGTTAAAGAATAAAGCAGGGATTTATTAAAAGGATCTCCTCAATGGATCCACCTTGGGCAGCACAAGAGCCCAGCCAGGGCTGCACCCAAGGTGAACCAAAATGGGCACAAAATGAACCCAAGATGAACAAAAATGGTCACAAAATAGATGAGTGGTCACAAAATCTCCCACTTTAATAAGTTCTGCTCCATTTGCATATTGGAGTTAATTGTCCAATTCCAGCTTTAGCCCCTGCAGTCCCATCCTGCTTGTTTTTCTCTCTCCAGCCCACGTTGTTTGTGCTCTTGAGCCTGAGATTTGGATCATTTGTCCTTGGTGCCCAGCTAGAGCAGGAATTGTTTTGTCTCCCTGCTCTGTGCACAGAGCTCACCATCCCTTAATGTGAAGATCAGAGCCACACACTAAAGCAGCACAGAATCTGAAACAGAAAGCTCAAACCTGAGGCATCAGCAGGTCAAGGAAAAGTGTGCTCCAAGCCACCCAGGTGAGCAGTGACAAAGCAATTCAGTGTAAGTGGTTTCCCAAGGAGAAGGTGCAGAGCCTGGTGGGATTGATGGTGCTCTGCAGATGACAGCAGAGCCTAAGGGATTGTGAAGTGGGGCCACAAGCTTGGAAGTGAAACTGGAAGTAGGATCACCAGCCAAAAGGTTTTGGGAACTTTCCCTGTGGTGATCAGAGGCCTCACAATGTGAAAATCCTGCGAAGGGAAATGTCTCTACCACCGGGTCATTTCACCTTGCCAAGCCAAATAATTTAAATGCAACCACAGGCTTCAAGAGGGGGGATCTCAGTCTGGGAAGAAGAGATCCCAGAGAGAAGATATCCCAGATCAGGTACTGAACTGAAGGTGGAAAATCTGGGCTCAGATCCAGGGGATGAATGTTAGGGGGAATTTAATGCCATCCCAGAAGGCTTCCAAGCATCAGGCTTGTTTCTGTAGACTTCTGTGAAAAACTTCAGTTTTAATACACATAAACTTTTTGCTGTGAAAAAAAATCCTCAAAATACCTGAAATCATAAACTTGTTAAGGGAAAGCATAGATTATTTCCAGAAGGGAGGGACTTGTTACTAGAATTCAGTGGGTTGTTTTGGAGTGAGAGTTTGTTAGCCTGGGGCCATTCTCAGTCCTCACAGGTCTCCTGGGCACTTGTTTTGTAGTTGGGTTGGTCTGCTGCCTTCTCTGGAGATTTGTGAACTGCTCTTATCCTCCTCAGGAGTGTCCCATAAATAACCTTTTTTGGTTTGGTTTTTGTTGTTGTTGTTGTTGGTTTTGTTGTTGTTGTTGGGTTTTTTGGGGTTTTTGTTTGGTCGTTTGTTGGTTTGGTTTCTTGGTGAGTAGAGAAAATGTCTGTTCCCTCCAGAGAAACCACAACTCTGGCTGATGTTACCTTGCATTTCCCCCTTGTTGTAGTTTCTCAATTTGTGATCCTGTCAGGGCATCTGGGGTTTGGTATTGCACACACATCCCTCTGAGCTAACATGGAACCATGGAATCTCAGGATGGTTTGGGATAGAAGGGACCTTAAAGATCATCCAGTGTCACCCCTGCCATGGCAGGGACACCTTCCACCATCCCAGGCTGCCCCAAGCCCTGTCCAGCCTGGCCTTGGGCACTGCCAGGGATCCAGGGGCAGCCACAGCTGCTCGGGCACCCTGTGCCAGGGCCTGCCCACCCTGCCAGGGAACAATTCCTCATTCCCAATATCCCACCCATCCCTGCTGAAGCTGGAGGGATTGGAGCACAGGTATGATGAGGAGCAGCTCAGGGAGCTGGAAAGGGGCTCAGCCTGGAGCAAAGGAGGCTCAGAGGGCACCTTGTGGCTCTGCACAACTCCCTGCCAGGAGGGGACAGCCAGGGGGGGTCGGGCTGTGCTGCCAGGGAACAGGGACAGGACAAGGGGAAAGGGCCTCAAGCTGGGCCAGGGGAGGCTCAGCTTGGACAGCAGCAGGAATTTCTGCATGGAAAGGGTGCTCAGGCCTTGGCAGGGGCTGCCCAGGGAGCTTTGCAGTGCCCATCCCTGCAGGTGTCCCAGGAAGGGCTGGAGGTGGCACTCAGTGCTCTGGGCTGGGGACACGGTGGGCACTGGGCACAGCTGGGACTCCATGGGCTGGCAGGGATTTTTCAGCCTCAATGATTCCTTGATTTCCATTTATTTGGTACACGTTGATTTTTACCTTCCCCCCTCCCTCCTTTTCCTTTTGTTGGTGGCAGTTTGGGGCTGGTTCTTTTCTCAGAGCTCTCTGGTGTCCGTGGCAGGAGGAGCAGCCTCTGCAGCAGCAGCTGCCAAGGCAGGGAGATGTTCCCAGCCCAGGGAACACAATGTCCTCCCTGCAGCACAGAGCCTGCCTCTGCTGCAGCTTGCTTCAGGTGGCTACACGTGTGTAGGTGCCACGAGTGACTCACAGATGACTGCAGAGCTGAAGACTCCTTGCACGGGGTTGATCTGAGGTGAGGAGAGAGGGAGGAAGGAGAAATCTTGCATGACTCTCTCAGCTGGTTCGTCGAGGCTGCTGGAGAAGTCACTTGCACGTGAAATTCTCTCTCTGGCAAAGCAGCTTGCAGCAGATCATTCCCAGAGGTTCTTCGGGTCTCAGCAACCAGAGACAGGAGCCAGGAATGGCTGGAGCTGTGCAAGGAGGGTTTAGGGTGGGTATCAGGGAAAGGTTCTTCCCCAGAGGGTGCTGGGCACTGCCCAGGCTGCCCAGGGAATGGGCACTGCCCCGAGGCTGCCAGAGCTCCAGGAGAGCTTGGACAGCACTCCAGGGTGCACATGGTGGGATTGTTGGGATCAGGAGTGGGATCAATGATCCCTGTGAATCCCTTCCAGCTCAGGATATTCGGTGATTCTAAAGCTGGGAAAGCCAAGATGACCAACGCATCCAGCAAAAGGAACCTTTCCTGATGTGTGTTTGAATGCAACCTAAGATTTTATTTAATGAGCCAAACTGCTGTGAGAACCACTCCAAAACAAGAATTAAGCTTGTGGATCCAGGCCATCTTGCAGAAACTTATTTATGTCTATGGGAGCTCTGTCTTCAAGCTTGCCCTGTTGTCTCCTGCTCACATCTATTTTGAAGGACTAGAAGGGTTTTGGAACAGCTGGATGTGGTTCCTGTAGTTTTCAGAATCAAAGAATCCCAGAATGGTTTGGGTGGGAAGGGACCTCAAGGCCCATCCAGTGCCACCCCTGCCATGGGCAGGGACACCTTCCACTGTCCCAGGCTGCTCCAGCCTGGCCTTGGGCACTGCCAGGGATCCAGGGGCAGCCACAGCTGCTCTGGGCACCCTGTGCCAGGGCCTGCCCACCCTGCCAGGGAACAATTCCTAATTCCCAATATCCCATCCAGCCCTGCCCTCTGGCAGTGGGAAGCCATTCCCCCTTGTCCTGGTACTCCACCCCTTCTGCAGAGTCTCTCTCCATGCTTTCTGTAGCTCATTCAGGCACTGGGAGGCCACAATGAGGTCACCCCAAAGCTTCCCCTCTCCAGGCTGAATAATCCCAGCTCTCCCAGCTTTTCCTTGAAAAATGTGAGTGAAGCAAACCACACGAAAGCTCAAGATTCCTCTGTGTCCTGTGGGACAATCTCAGGAAATTCTACCTGTTCTCACAGCCCTGCATTTCCCAGGGTCGAAAATTCCCATTTTCCTGCAGTGGGCTGGATCTAACCTGGACACCAGCTCCGACTTTGGCACACCAGGCTCTTGGGATGGTGTTGCAATGTCCTTTGGGCTGTGGGAGCAGAGAGCCCTGGAAATCTGCATGTTTGAGCAAGTTCAATGCAGTTGCCTCTGCTGGAGCCTGGCTTCCTTCCTTGGACCAAGCTTGAGGTTTGTGGGCTCCAAGAAGGTGGCAAGTCACCAACTTGGCATCCATAGGAACGAGGAGGGCACGGCCCCGCTCCCGTTGCACAAAAAAATGTCAGGGACTGCAGAGAGGAGACGAAGGTGGAAGGAAAACCTGGTTTATTTTCTTTCCTCCCAAAGCCTGTTGTGTTTCTGGTTGCTGAGAAGCATCCCATAAGTGCCAGCACACAGAGAAAATTCTGGGGTTCTGGTGAAGGGTTGGGGTCTGAGCCTGTGGCATTGAGGGTGGGGAATTCCTCTTGTGACAAAACTTGTTGGCATTTTAACGCTGGGAGCAGAGGGAAGAGAGGATGGTTGTGGTGCTTGGCATTGGTTTCTTGGTTGAAGGAGGCATCTGTATGTGGTGACCTCTGCCCATGAGGTCACAGGCCACAGAGCTGGCGTGAGATGGGTCATCCCTGCCAGCCCCAGGGTGACCAGGGTGATCTCCAAGGACAAAACTCATCCAGCATGGGCTGATCTTTGTTTTCCAGCTTCTTGGCATGCTCAGAGCTGTGTTTTTGGGCCATCCCCAGTGGCCACGTGGATGTTTCCTTCTGACAGCAAGAATGGAGACTGGTGCAACTTCTGGTTTCCTTTAAAGGAGCTTTAAAACAAACCATCAGGAGTGGCAGAACTTGTAAAGTGGAGGCTTCATGTTTTACTCGTTACCCTGGCTCCAAACGTCAAAGCAGCCAGCACTTCCAGCATCATTGTCACAGTGCTCTTCCCTGGGAGGAGAAAATGCCCTGGCTCTGCTGGGAATGACAAACAATGCTGGCACAGGGAGAGGCAACAGGGCTGAAATCAAAATGCTTGTGTTTATAATCATTGCTTTTACCGGGGGTCCTGGAAGGCTCAGGGTCCTGTAGGGTGAGGGGCTGTTTGGGTCATTAAATAAAATAAAATAAAATCAAACACACAGCAGGAAAGGTTCTGTTTGCTGGATGTGTTGGTCATCTTGGCTTTCCCAGCTTTAGAATCACAGAATAGAACAGGAATAGAACAGGGCATAATCCCAGTCCCCAAAGGGTTTGAGGGCTGTCAGACTCCTGCACCAGCCAGACAGACACCACCACAGACACACTGATTTTCATTGGGGAAAACAAAAAAGAAATTTATAGGCTTCTTTTTCAGCTGCAAATTAAATTTCTTCTGTCTTGTCAACGGCTTTTTGGATGGCCACTACGGAAGGATCCTTCTGGTGAGACAAAAAGGCTGCAGAAATAATAGAAATGAACGTCTGCAGCTGAGGAGCTTGACTGAGACTTGAAAAGTTTGCTTTGGGTGGGAGCCAGGTCCTGCTGAGGTCTGCAGGAGTTTTGCTCTTGGCCTCGGTGGGGCCGAGCTTTCACCCTCAGAGATCACGTCCTGAGGAAGAATTTAGTCTAAAATAATCCTCAAAACTTGTGTTGTTTGACTCCCATCCAGGGGTTTTTTTGGAGGCTGGGTGCTTTGTGTTTCTGATTGACTCAGGTCACTCCCCTTGGCATCTCCCAAGGATGGGCTCTCATCGGAGGGCCAGGAGGCACAAGGGAGGGTCAGGCCTCAATCCAGGTTCCCAGACCAACAGATTCTTTAATCTGGGGGGTGTAGGACGTGTTGGGTGTGTGCTGAAGCCAAACATTTTTGGAGGGAGCCATAGCACATGACAGAGTCACACCAAGGTGACAGCCAGGACCTGGTGGCATCACTGGGGGCGGGGGTTCCTTCCCTCCCCTCTGCTGATTTCCCATCGAGCAGGCTTTGGAAAGAGGGAAAAGGGAAATGGTAAGAAGCAGTTGGATTCTTGTTCTTGATGATTTTCCCCTCCTTTTCTTCAGGACATGATGGCAGGAAAAGCAACTTGTCCAATTCACAGCCCTGAAGCTCCCGGGGATGCAAGGCTGGCTTTTCCCCAACCTGCTATAGTATCCCATTTAAACAGTACATAATTATCAAGATTTAAGGTTTGCCTCCTGAACTTGATTGGTTTCACAGCAAGAATTTTTTAATTTTTTTTTAACTGAAAGAGGGTGTGAAATCATTTTTACAGGTTCCTTTTGGAAAACCTTGAAAACAGTCTAATAAATAGATCTATAGAGTATAGGCTTTCTTTGGTTCCACTTGAAGATGTCCAGTGTGGAGTGCTTGACTTAGACTCAAAAAATAAATTAATCTGTGAATCAGTGACTGCAATATGGGGACAATCAACCACCAAGAGGCTTCTTGAAATCTCTGCTGAGCTGGCCTCTCTGAAAACCGTGGCCTTGCGTGGGGAAGAATAACAAGAATAAAAGGAAATCTGAGATTACTTGTCTTGTAATTATTTTTAGAGAAAATAATTTCTTTTTTTTTTTTGCTGGGAGAACTTTCATTTTTCCCTGCTCTCAAATAAAGCAGTGAGATGGTCCTGCTGTGCCTCAGGCTGTCCTCTTAAAATAAAGGAAGGGCTAAAAAGATGGACCATCTGGAAGCCTGTGCAGAAGGAGCGTGCCAGAGCAGGCTGACGTGCAAGAGCATCCTTTGGATGTATTTTTGAACACTGGTCAATACACTGAGGGCTTTTTTTGTTGGTTTTTTTTTTTTTTTGTGATGAGTTGATGGCAACTTCTCAGAGGCTTTTTGCTGCATGTTGCAGTGCTGGTGGTTATTCCACGAGAGGCTGAAAGGGAATTTCGGGACGCTCTGCTTCTCCCTGGAAGCAGCCTATGACTGGCACCAAAACCTCCCCCAGCTGAGTTTTGGGCTGAAATTCCAGCTGGGACTGGCTATTGCTCCAGGTCAGTGATCTCCAAACTTCTTTTTATTATGCTGCCCTTTGTGCAAAAACCATTTTTAAGCATGCACCTCAGTGGTGTGTGTGTTTATAAATTACATAATGTGCTACTGCTCCGAGGGATGATGGCACAAGGAGAGCCAGGGGGGTGATGGCACAACCTTCACCCCATCTCCTCTTTATTGAGACCTTCCTCCTCCTCCTCGTCCCATTTTGTTTTTTGTCTTGAGAGGCCTGGTTCCTGTGACTCCAAAGAGAGGAATGGGAAGTTTTCCATTCTGCTGGACTTTGCAGGACTGATGCACTAATCAGCAGGCTTTGCTTCATTTCTGCTCCCCAGAGATGGGCAGAAATTTGCCCACATCCCTGGGAAAAGGGGTGAATCTCCAGCACAGGCAGAATTCTTCTTCTTAGGTTGTGTCCTCAAGTCCCAGCCCTGGACTTGATGCATCCCTAGGGAAACAAGGCAGATTTTATTTTTTTTTTTTTTAGGAAATGTTGGGGAAATCTGGTTTTTTATA